>BSBK01000477.1:1072500-2272500 GCA_027943335.1 Chamaecyparis obtusa
TCTGGATTTTTCCCCTATCCTGTCTTGTTTTCCACTTCTTTCCTGCTTATTTTTGGCATCTTGCTCTGAGATTTTGAGGTTCTTGATCTCAAGGTCAAGATCAAACTTTTGGGTCAAGGTCGACCTTGACCCTGACCTAGGGTCCAAATTTCAAATTCTAAAGATTTTTGGATGTTGGGGTTCAAAAAGAATTATTTCCCGCTTCTAGGTCAGCTGTTTCGGGCTTCAAAATGGTAAACTCTAAAAAGATATTTAATTTAGGTCCACTCCTAGGGGTATGAGCCTAATGGGAATTTATTTCTCATATGTCAGCCTCTCTAGAAGTTTGTGCCCTAGACTAGTATATAAGGAAGCCTTTACTCATTTTCACAACAATGAGTGAGAATCAATCATCAATCAATCATAGTCAAGAAAGAAAGGAGAAAGGAAGCAATCATCTATTTTCAAGCATTCAAGATTCAATTCATGAAGGAGATCCATTAGTAGCCATTGAAGGATTCAAGCTCTATGGAGCCCTCTTGTTGAAGATTTCTCCATCCATATCCATTCAAGCTTCTTCCTATTCCAAGATCCATTCAAGATTGGTGTTGAAGATATAAATGAAATTTATTTGAGACAACCTACAATTCTACATCCATTTGGAGCATCCATACTTGTGGATTTAAGGATTCAAATCCTCCACAAGGGTTTTAACATAAGCAAGGTGAATTGTTCTATTTACTTTGTTTTTTATTGCAATTTCAATTCTATTTCAAGGTTAATTCCAAAACTAAGGTTTGACCAAGGCAAAACCCCCATCCAAACAACAAAACCATTTTTCTTGCAAGTTTAGGTGCAGAACAATAAATTACAAAGAATATTTAGATACCCTTTTTGACAAACTTTTGGGATCCACGAACATAATTTCTATTGAAGTAGTGCAAGTGAAGGTGGACATAAAGGGGTCAAGGTCAACCTATATTTGGGTCAAGGTTGACCTGGTTCAGAAAATAAAAATATTTCTAGGTTTTCTTCATCTTTGTGTTTTTGTTCCAAATCCGGCTGTAGAATTTCCAAAAACTCAGTACAGACACTAGAAAACAACAATTTCCAAATCTGCTATACTTTGAGGTTAGTATTTGTCTTCAATTCATTTAAATCAAGATTTTAATATTCTCTTCCAAAATATAATGTAAGGTTTTCCTCTTTCTTCTTATTACTAATCGATTGATTCATTTATGCATTGACCATTTTCTTGTGGTTAATCAATTTGGATCTTTCCTTTGGGAATTTGGGATTAAAAAGAGAATATTACCTTCCCAACTCCTCTATACATAAAGATTATTTTCTATACTTAAAGGACATTTTATTTTCTTTACAGGTTTGCACTGTGATGTTGATAAAATATCTTCTCCTTCCAATACTAGTTTGATCTCCTTAATCAAATATATCTCTATTCTATCCTTCACTGCCTTGCTCAGTCACTTTTACTGATCTTCGCCTATATCAAAATGCTTCTATGTTCTATATATGCTATCCTTCATACTCTTCCCATATTATCTTTCACTCATACATCATTTTAGGTTTTAGATCTCATCTTATATAGACCACAAAATATCCTCATAGATCAAGATCAATGATCTAGATTCTCTACTTATGCTGCTTAAGCATTCTCTAAATGTGATAGGCTACATAGATTTCATAGGGATCAATGATTACAAATATAAGGCATAATTACCTCCGCAATTCCCTCAAAAACCATTAAACATTGTATAAATGTTGGCCAAAATGCTTTACCTAAGTGTTTGTGTCATTACAAACACATATGTCAAATCTAGCTTGCTTGGCATATGAAGTCTCTGACACTCGACATTAACTATTCTTCTTATACTGGTGCTTGGCACTAATATATCTACACAATTCAGCATAAATTGCTTGGCTATTACTGAAGTACTCGGTGACCTCTGACTTGCTTGCCAGTAACTACTACTCGGTAATTGTACAAGATACAAGTCTAGATATAAGTCAACCTTTACTAGATGGCTCAGTCATAGTGATGACCGACCAACATTGCCTAGAAAATGACTAAGTGTAAGACACTAATAAACAACAAAACTTAGGGATCAACAATCTCCCCCTTTGAAATTAGTGACAAATTTTTTTTTTCATGACATTTACATTACATTACATGAGTACTTAGTAATAAGAAAACTCCCCCTAACACTTGACTCGGTCTTCAAAAGATTCTACACATACATATACATAAGACTCTTTTTGACATACAACTGAATATATACATATTACAAAATATTATGTTGTATCGTGATATACATCCCTTCTTGTATTTCTCTTTATGTAGCATTTCTGTTATTTCCACATTTTGTCATTTCCCCTATTTCTGTGTTGAACTGTCATGGCATTCATTTCCCCCCTTATTTTTGTCACTTGAAGTTGCTGGGGTGTAGGGATTTTAAAGTATTTATCCAAAAATGGTTTATGGAGTTGCATTATCATACCTAATGCATTGTCCCATCCATACCTTATAGACTCCAAAACCTAAGACTTAATTTCTAGCTGGGCAGCTAGATCCACTAGGTTCTCGGCAATAGAAAGATGAGGGTCTCTCTACACTAACTCTTTTTCCATGGCTAATTCCTTCTACATAACCTCAAGATGAGGTGTCATCAACATTTTTATTGAAATTATCCTTTCCCTTATTTGTCCATCATTAGCCATCAACTCGGCTAATCTTCCTTGTGCATGCAACAATCTAGTGAAGTGGATGGAGCTGGAACTTGCTTCCATGCTCAGTGAATGGCCAATAGCCTTTTAGTCTAATTGCAGTTTATCAATCAAATCCTGATTATCCTTAGTGAACTCTTCAACATTACATAACTTCTTGTACAGAGAATGAGCATTCTACACAAATTCCTCTAAGTTTGTCACTAAGGCAGAAAGTTCTACCCATTTTATTGCAATGTCAGTGGAAACCTTTTCTAGTACCTTGTTCTCAAACTTTCTCTCGAACCACTACATAAGTTTATCATTTGAATCAATGTCATCACTATTCACCTTCTTAACAATTTGTACTAGTTGATCCAAGATAGGTGCTGACTCATTCACATCATCCATTTGAAAAGCTTCAATAAAGATACCTTTAATTTCATGTAAGACTTTCTTCTATTGATGCTATCTTCTTAGCTCTTCTCGTTTTCCTTTCTTCTTTAAGAGATCTTGCAATATCTGCATTTTCTCATATGTTAAGTTATCAGTGTCCCACTTAGGGATCACTATAAATTTATTGAGTGTAACCTATGTTCCAGGATATTTCTCCTCCTTCTTCTGTGATTTCTTCCTCGGTGTATTCCCACTCAGTAACTGTATAAGAGATTTTATGGCCTCTTGTTCCTTAGGCTCTGGTTTTTCCTTTGCTTTCTCTTCTTTAGTCTTTTCCTTTTCCTCCACATGAGGACTTTTTACAACTAATGTAGACTTATTTTCTCTCTTTAAGGCTCTCCTCGACTTGTTCTTTCTTTTCCTCCTCGACAGGTGTATTCTCAGGTGTGAGTGCTGACTTGTCCTATTTCTTGGTAGTGGTACTTATGAGGCTTAATGTTCAACTATGACCACATGAGAGCTTATCGGTGTAGTGTCCATAGTTGATGTACTCTCAATCCTTGGATAATCTTGTACCTAAATTAGTACTAGATTGGTGCTCGATAGAAACTTATCTGAGGTTGCCTCGACAAGTATTTGTTTTTGAATTTCCTCCTCGGTTAATACATTTTTTACTAGGGTATCCTCAGTGATATCCACAATTATGATCACATTCTGTGATCCACTTATGTCAACCTTCTATCTTTCTTCTTCTTCTACATCCTTTGGTTCATCAATTTCTTCCTTATTATCCAACTCCACTTGACTGGATGTGCCTTCACTTGGTTGTGAACTCTTGTCAATTATTAGTCCAAAGATGATATTCCATAACCTTGTGCTCTATTGAACAATATCTTCAACCTTATGCTATAGAATAGAGTATGCTCAGAGCTTGAGGACAAACCCGTTTCTATATTTCTCCATATATTGTTGTATGTACTTAGGGGATAGATCTAGCATTACTTGAGCTAGAGTAATCTCCCTTATCTATTTTTCAGTCATCATGGCATACTTCCATTTCTAATCTATTATTTTATATAGCTCATTAGGGATAAGATTCCCCATCTGTAATGGTGTCATTTTGAATGTACACAACATCTCAAGCATAGCCTCTTCCACTTTCTCTTTATCCTAATTGTTTAATTTTTCAAACTTTATTTGTTTAAAGCCTTGTAATCCAACAGTGCTCTTGATATTGTGGCATATCTCATCCATAGTCATTTGTCTTCTTTGGGATGGTTCCTTCTTCTTGGTATTATCATCAATATCTGTTTCCTCATCATCATCATCCTTCTCCAAGATTAGCTTCCTTCTTGGTTTCTTCCTTATGTTTCTTGACACAGCCTTAGCCTAAAATGGTTTCCTCTTTCCTGATACTGGTGTCTTTTTCTGTGGCTCAATAGTAGAAGCTAACCTTGTTCTCGGTCTAAGTACTATAGGAGGAGTGGGCTTTGGTTTCTGGAGTTTTTTCTTTCTAGGCTTGGCAAATGATGTCTTTCCTCTTCACTTCCTTTTGATTCTCTAGACTTATCCTCTCCTAACCCTTGTGTCAACTCAAGAGGTGCATTTTCCTCTTCTCCATCTCCTAGCATCTTATCTAGGTTCTTAAGTAACTTCTTTCTTTTTCTCTCCATGGTTGCTGATTTCAACCCCATGGTTATCTTAGACTTAGCTTCCTCATAAGTCCCCAAAAGTTTTACCTTTTCTATCTATTTCCCTCATCTAGTAGGGTGGTTATGGCTACTTTTGTCTCATCTATATTAACTTCATAAGGTAATGGCCTAAGCCATGATACCCATGAGTGTAACTTTATGAGCATATGTGAAGTCCAGTATCCACTAGGAAACATATATCATTATAATACTTCTCCACTAGGGATACAAGAGAATCCTAATCCTCTTCCTCATTTTCTTTTTGAACTCTGCAAAGTAATTGTCCATCACACTTCTCAAAATTCTCTCCTAATTGATTAATAAATTCATTTATTTGTTGGGTGGACTAATTGGTCCTTATTCCATACTACATCTCCAACGGTAGGAAAACTATTTTGAACATAGAATAATATACAAGTAAGTAGAGAACCAAACTTACACATTGATTTCTTTTCCTTTCTGACAGAAGTGAGGTTCTCAGCAAGCTAGGTCAATTGTAGCTCAGAAAGATCATAAGTATGACCTTTCTTCTCCATCTTCCATGCATGGTCAACTTCTATACTAGGAACACTATCTAGCCTTCTAGACTGGTAGAATTTGTGAGCAATCACTCTCATTGCAAAATCTATTTTGGATCAGTGATTGTGGAGATAGTCATCCCTCTTTTATTCCATATCACCTGAGTCTTTGCTTGTATAATTTCCTTACTCTGGCATCTCATTATCTTTTTCCCTATAAAGACTAGGGTAACTAGTGACTCGATGTATCATCTCCTTTGTAATCTTGATTGGTCCAGCCTCCAGCCATATCATCAGGACCTTAGGTGGGATCGATGATAGGGTACCTATGAGATTTCCCTTCCACTGCACTTTCAGGAATGACTTGAATTTCTATGGTTTTCACACATCATTCCTTAAAAGTTGAATGTTTAATAATTCCTTTCCTTGCTTCTTGACTACAAAAGATGATGTAGATGCCATATCTATAAAAATTTAGGGTTCAAATAATGAATTCAAGTTTCTCGGTAATACCCTTGTTCCAACAGTTCTTAGATGATTACCAATGACATGCTATAAAGATCTTCACAAATTACACTTAGCAGAAATATCTCTAATTGATCACTTTGGAATCACTCTGCAAGTTCTCAAATCACTAGTGAAATGAGAATAAATGGTAACATTCCATTTTATAAGTACCAAATGATCAGATTAGGGCTTCATTAAATGATCCATACATTTAGTAGGTGTATACAATTGTCTCAGCCTTCTTATGTTAACTTGGTAAACATAAGCTTGGGTCAATACTACCATTCAGTTACAACTTGGTACATATCATATCTCAGCTAGTCACAGGAGCTCGACGTACACTAGTGACTCAGTCACTATGTTTTTAAATATTGATGCTCGACATCAAATATATAATATGATTTATTTCTCACATCTATCCTATGCATCTTAATTTATGCAGATATGGAATTTAACCTATCAAATGTTAGGAACTAATGTAAATAAAAGAATTGTAAGATTTAGTTCCTCACATACCCTTTTTGCTTAGTTTGAAGTAGTGTGATCACCTGATCCATTGGATTGGGTGACCTCAAATTCATTGGCTCCACTAACTACATGCTTCCTCTTTCTTTTTCCATGTCTTGTTCATCTGGTTTCTCATCTATTCAATAGTCTCTTCATTCTTGAATTGTTCATTGCTTAGTATATGTACTCTGTAATCTCTTTTTATGTGACCAATTTTTATTGCATTTGTAACATACCAGACTTCCACTCATCCAACTCTTGGATTTTCCTCTAAAATGTGTCTTTAAACAGTTTACTCCAATATGGCCTTATTCTCCACAATAATGACAACAATAGCATGTATTGTAGTCCCCACTTTGTATGTGTTACCTTTCCTAGGTTCTTTAGTCTACTTATTGAATGTTGACTTAGCTTTGGATCTACACTCTTGTGCTCTATGGCCATATTTCTAATAGTTAAAAACAATGTCCTTGAAATCTAGGTGAGGTAGGTGATTACTGACCTTTGGACCTGCATTCATGTGCTTGATGTCCATGTTTCTTACAATTAAAATAATTTCCATTAAAGTTTTGTTTAGGATTGGGCTTACCATTTTTTCTTTCGCAGACATTTGCTGTGTGTCCTAGATTTCCATAGTGATGGCATGTAGGTATCTTGTTCTTTGACTTTGCATTCTTCTATTCTCCACTCTTTGATGATTCTCATTCTTCAGTGGATGTTAGGTGCTCATTATGTCCAAGTACAGAAGTATCAATGGATTCTTCTAGGTGACCTTAAATAATTCTTCAAATTATTTTATAGCTTCATTAGGCTTGTTCATCCTCTCATTGAGTTCTTTTTCAGATCTTAGTTCACCCTCATTTGGCTATTTTCTGATCTTAGATTTGCAATTTCTTTGCAATTTCTACATCTTTCCTACTCAACTCTTGATTAGCAAGTAAAAATTGGTTCACCATGTCCAATTGATTATTTTTTAGCCTTTGCATGTCACATCTCCTTACTTCAAGCCTTATAGACATTTTTCTTTTGTCTTCTTCAGCCATTGTCTTGTCTTCTTCAACTTTCTTTTTACTGTTCAATAACTTCACATTATCTTATTGATTGTATTTCCTATTCTCTCTTCATATTTCTAATGTCTTCACTCAGTATGTTTTTTTTCTCTAGTAGATATGTTATAGATTTGTCACTTTTAGTAGAATTACCATTGTCAAATAGACCTCTAGTATCTTCTTCTTGATATTGAGTTTCATTCTATCGAATTCCAATTCTCTCCTTCTACTTAAGGATTTCTTCAATTTACCTCTAGCTACTTCAAGCTGATGTAGTGCAAGCTAAATCTCAATCTTTTGATTCTCTTTGATCTTTCCCAACTTATAAACCTCCATCCAAGACCTTAACTTATAAGTGATTATACTTCTTTAAGAGACTTAGCTCTGATACCAATTGTTGGAAATTTATTATGGAAAAGTGAGATATTGAGAGAGGGGGTGAATCAAATTTCTACTATTTATTCCATTTCAACGTAAATTCACTTGCATAACATAAACATCAAATTCAATACTAAAATAGATATAACATTCTAATATTCATCCATGAAATTGAAACATAACAAATTTTTTTGGTTACCCAGAAACCCTTGAAAGGTAAAACTCGGGTGGGGATGACGCCCACAAATCTTCACTACTGTAGTATTAAATTTTTCCTGCTAGGGCTACAAAGTTTTGATCATAAACTAATGATATACCCTGTGAAAGTTATGCCCTGATAAGAGCTTAAAGACTTATACAATCTAACTTAGTAAAAGTATTTAAACTTACAAAAATGTAAGCACTCGATTAAGAGATTTACTTAGGCCTATTAGGACCACTCTTTTAAGAGATTTTCCCTGATTCACCTGGTAGAATTTCTCAGTACCCGATCCTTCAGTTTGCACTGTGATACTGATAATAGAACTTCTCCTTCCAATAGTAGTTTGATCTCCTTAATCAAATATATCTCTGTTCTTTCCTTCACTACCTTGCTTGGTCACTTTTTCTGATCTCTACCGTATATCAAAATGCTTCTCTATTCTACATATGAGATCCTTCATACTCTTCCCATATTCTCTTTCACTCATACATCATTTTAGGGTTCAGGAGCTCATCTTATATAGATAATAAAATATCCTCCTAGATCAAGATAAATGATCTAGATTATCTACTTATGCCACTTAAGCATTCCCTAAATCTGATAGGCTACATAGATTTCATAGGGATCAATGATTACAAATCTAAGGCATAATTACCTCCATGATTCCCTCAAAAAACATTAAACATTGTATAGATGTCATCCAAAATGGTTTACCTTAGTGTTTGTGCCATTACAAACACATATGTCAAATTTGGCTTCTTGGCATATGAAGTCTCTGACACTCCGACATTACCTATTATTATTATACTGGTGCTCGACACTGATATATCTACACAACTTGGCATAAACTTCTCAACTATTACTGAAGTACTCAGTGACCTCTGGCTTTCTCAACAGTAAAAATTTCTCAGTAATTATACAAGATAAAAGTCTAGACATAACTCGACCTTTAATAGATGCTTGGTTACAGTGATGACCGACCAACATTTCCTAGAAAGATGACTAAGTGTAAGACACTAATAGACAACAAAACTTAGGGAACTGCACCACTAAATTTGTCACTAGGTTCCTTGAAGAATTCATTGTCACCAAGTTTGGATGCCCTTTTCCTTGGTATTTGATAATGACCTCACTTTTCTTTTGCTTTCACTTATGGAACGAGTCCTTGAAAATTAGGTATTTGTTAAATTTTAATCTAACTACTATCTACAGGGTAAATGAATGGCTAATTCCATGAAAAAAACTTGATTATGGTTATTAAATAATTAATTGATCAAAACCAAAAACTACTGGCATGCCCAAATGATTCTTTGTGGATTGATAGAGTTAGCGTCAAGAATGCATTAGTAACTTCACCATACCAACTGGTTTATATGATATACCTTGTTTTCCCAATTAAACTTAAAATTCTAGTCCTTAAATTCATGGTGGGGATGCAAAAAAAGGTGAAGATAGATCCAATGTAGACTCATGAGCATTATAGAGTTGAAAAGAAAATAACTACAAGCCTTGAGCACGTATAAAAACATTAGGCTATTATCAAGCATTAGTATGACAAGAGAGCCACCATAAAAGATTTAGGATTTTCGATCTTGTTCCTCATGTGGTACTAGCCCATATCAAATTGTAGAGATCCTAGGATAAAATACCTTTAAGATCAGTACTCTAGATGGAGAATTAGTCTTGTTGCCTTTCAATGGGAAATCCTTGAAATACTATTTTGGATCCTAAATGGGAGACGGTCTACCATGCGCATTAGTAGTTAGTTGTGTGTTCCTAATTTTGTTTTAGTTCTAGTTTTCCTTTTTGTTATTTTGTTTTGTTGGTCTCTTTTCATTTATTTATTTTTATTTGATCCTATGTAAGTTATTTTGTCAGGGTTATCCCCCTTTTTAGTGAGGACCTTCCAAGTAGTTACTGATAAGGTATAAGTATTTATTAGTCATAACCACACAAGGATTAGCTCTTACTGTGGTATTATTTGGAATTTTGATGGAGAAGTGTTTTTCCACAAGGTTTCTTGTGGATACTTTTTTGTAACCTTTTGATATCACAAGCATACACATTAAAAGTGAGATCTAGAAACAAGCATTCCCTTAGGTAGACTTAAATTAGAGTCATTATAAATATATTGGTCTAGGTAACCATTTAAGTTTTGAACCCCTTTATAAACCATCAAAAGATTCTCTAGCTTTTCTATAGAAGGTACACACACACATGTATACAAATGGAAAGAATAAAGGCACCCAAAGAGGCCAATAAAATTATTAAACCTCTCAAAGTTTGAGCTGAAAATGAAGGGGTGGTTCTAGCAATATCTACTGGTGCTATAGATGTCTGGCCGACAATAGAGAAAGGTTAAAAGAAAATCGTAGGTAACATTTTTGGGGATATGGATACCTAAATAGAAGTAGAATAATGCCCAGGGAATATTAGTAAATAATTTAAAATAAATAGGCTCTAACTTAGGTCCTCTTGAGTGGGTGTCATTGAAATATCTCAAAGAATCAATATACACTGCACACACAAGAAGTGTATGTAAGGGTTTTCACCTAAAGACTGGTGTGGAGAAGTTAATATCCTACCTTATAACTAGTGCTATCCCCCTAGTTTGAGTGGTTTCAAATTTTGATTGTTGATAAAGAAATTCTTTGGTCATTTATCCATTTGTCATGGCTATTTGTTGTGTCTCCACAACTCATACCCCTTTTTTTGTCCAATTGGCCAAATGTGGACCCACTATTTTTTCATCTTTTCTCTCTTGTTGTTTTTCCCTTTTTGAGTCCTTGTATTTCAATCCCATTAGGTGAGTTAGATTCATGTTAGATTGTGGATCCCTATGTTCCCAATAGTTCAATGTTTGAGTATAAGGTTTCTTTGTTTTTCTCCCTCTCTTTTCATTTTCTTCCTCTTTTCCTAAGTTTGCATTTTGCACAGTTTTAGGAATTTAGAGGTGGCATATATTCCTCATCACCAATACCCCTATCCCAAAATTACCAACCTATTTTTAGGGTCATATTTTTGGGTATTAAGGATAGAAGGTCCTTCTGACAAACATGATACCCTAATCCATGACAACTCATCGGTCGGGGCTAACATCATCACCAAAATGGGGGATATAAAGAAGGGTTTTGATTTTATTTGTGTACTTTACATTTTGGAAAACAATAATCTACTTTGATTACTTGGTAAATTAATGATTTGTTTAATGCTCATGATTTTTTATTTTGAGGACCTCTCTGGTTGACTTACGTATTCTTTCCCTTGTCTTTCAAAGTCGGCCATCATTCATTTTCTCTCCTCTGGCTTAGGTTGGTTATTTTGACTTTGTTTTCTCTCTTTGTAAAGGGGATAATATAAAAGGGCTAATTTCCCCAATTCATATGGCACATTAGGATACAAAACCACCTCAAGATAAATATGATTAACACAACTTGGTAAGAAATATGCCAATGGAATATCTGTGCATGAAGGTATTTTATTCTTTTTGTTTCTTAAAATTAAAAAAAGAAAGGAATGATATTGATATGAAAGAGACTAAAAAAGAGAAAATATGATCTAATCCAACTAAAAAGAAGATGTCAAAGGGAATGGAGAGGAATTTGAATGCAACTAGAAATGAAAGAGGATAAGTGAATTTTCAGATCTGAATTCCTGACTGTTGGAATCATGGAAAGACCTGTAACTATAGAATTGAGAATCTTGAGACCTGTAATTTCCTGTACCTAAAATTTCACTAAATTTTGGGAGGGATAGGATACCAATGGCATTATGCACCATGGGTTTTGGTCTAAAATTCATATGGGTGCTCTGTCTGGTCCCAATCTTCCCATATCTCATCCAATAACTCTATAACATGTTTCTCAACATAGAAAAATGAGGAAGAAGGTTGGCTAAAGGGTTTTCCCTTAGTCAAACCACTATTTATAAATCAACCTTGAAAATGAAAGAAAATTACATAAGAAAAGATGAAATAGAAGCTAGATTTGAATTGTAAATCACCTTATACTTGGATGGCACAATGTCACTTTGGATGTGGTAAAAAATGTTAATGTAATAGCTTTATTCAAAGGAAATCATGAAATAAATTCCTTTAATGGTGGATATTGTAGTTTTCCATAATTATTGATGAAGAAGAAGGAAGAATACTTCAAAAGATTGAAGACTTGGATGCTCAATTGTAGAAGAGATCTTAAGTTTTGATTTCTTGATTGATCATAAATGCTTGAAAACTTGATATTGAATGATTTCATCTGATAATGGGTACCAAAATGAGGAGATATAGGGGGTTTATATACTAAAACCATCATTTTGGGGGTTAAAACTCATGTAGAACAACAATGGGATCAAATCTCATGCAAATGCCTTGACATAGGGCCCTAGATGATGTAGTCATGGAAGGAGTTTCCCTAATGGAGATGGTCCAACCATGCAACCTGAGTTAACATAGTAGAAACAATCAATAGAAAAACATGAATGAATAGTGAATATGCCCGTTCAGGCCTTCACGCTATCTTAGAAATAAAAATTTACATCAGATTATCTAGACACATACCATCTTACACTTAAGGCATACATGTCTTATAACATACAAAATCCCAATCCATGTTGGATGCTAACCTCCAAAATCACAAGCCATAAGTTGGCCAAGGAAATCACATTCTCCCAAGATGAAGAATTATTTTTTACAAAAAATAGTTCAAGACCCAAATCATAAGAAACACCTCCAAACTAATTTATAATGACATGGAATAATGTAAGGAGGTTGTACAAAAGCATAAGATCATTAAACAATGCACCAATTAGATCCAAAAACCACATGGAAGCTACACAAGGTCAGAAAACTTGGATTAGCCATTACCATGAAGAACAAATAAGTCCAAACCCAAAACTCAAGAAATGTCAACCAAGACATAAAAAATCAAGATGAAAACCTAGATAAACATTCCACATGATTTCTAGAACATGATAGAAGGTTCACATGAGCCAAGAATGTTAGTAATGAATGCTAAAGTGTTTGGCACTCATTTTGTAGCAGTTTTTGTTGCATTCATGACTATTATTGTCATTGATGTCAACACAATTTTTTATAGAAGACTTGTAGAGAAGCAGACAATGTTTTGATTAGCGCACGTGGGATATTTTAGTTGGAGCTATGTGAAATTGAGGATATACTCTTTGATATGTTATATGTCTATGCTTAAGAGTGTAGATAGTAATTCTTTTATTCATGGAAGTTATGATCATTTTGGTGGAAGCAGTATTGAAGCAGTGTTCCTGAGTAGCAATTTTTGGCAATCGGATGATATCTCCTAATCAGGATGGAATATGACTTTGTGTAGTTAAAGGGAAGTTATAGAAACATTGATAGTGATGTGGATGATAGTGCAAACTTTGAAGTCACACGAGTGAAGATTTATTGTATTTGGAAGCTGACAGTTTTATGTAATTTTGGTGTAGCGTGTGGAATATTTTATTTTGTAATTATGTGCCGACTCATTTGTAATTATTTGAGTGTGGTATAAAGGAAGGAATGTTTTTAATTGTTGTAAAGAGTAGAGATGTGATGCGGTATGCATGAAGTGAAGAAAAGAGCTAAGTATGAGAGCGAAATTGTGAAGGAAGACATGCGAAGTACAAAGATCTGAAATTGAGATATGATGTAATAGTGAGTGTAGTTTGGAATAGTCAGAGAAGAGGTAACATATTATTCTATTGAATAATGCAAAGATTATTTGGACAGTGAGTTCAATGATCTTACCCTGAAGTTGTTTAGGCAGTGGGTCCTTCTGTCTTCCATAACTCTTAACAGGGTTAGAATCTTTTAACAGGGATTCAAAATCTCCTAACAGGGATTTATATGTACTAAATGTATTTCATCAGACTCCTAATAGATTCCATCCTTTCACAAGGAATATTCATATTAGTGCATCTTTTATGGGCATCATTCCCACTGGGGTTTACTTTTTGATCAAGAGGTTCCCTAGTCAACATATCTTGTGTTATTGTGTAATTGTGTATGAATATCTTTCTATGGTTGGTAATTATATTGCTTATATGGTTTAATGTTGTTGAAGATGATAAAAGTTATAATTATCTGATAAATGATTCACCCCCCCCACTCTTAGTTATCTTGGTGGACTTTACTTTCTAACAATTGGTATCAGAGCAGCAGGTCCTTGAAAGAAAATTTTAACAACTTAAGGAGATCCATGGCAAATTTTAGGCAAGAAAGCCCTAAGTTTGATGCAGTAAATTTTGACAGTTGGAAAGAAAAGATGAAGACACATCTACTATGTTTAGGACCAGGTTATTGGTTGACTACAAAGAATGATAAGACTATCATTGAAGAAGATGATCTTGAGACATGCTCTAATGATGAGAGAGATCTATTCATGTGTAACATACTTGCAAGAGAAGCACTTTTCACAGCACTTCCGCAGAATGAATATAGTCAGGTAAAATGTTTGAAAAAGTCTCATGAAATTTGGAAAGCTTTGCACTCTACTTTTGAAGGTGATGAACATGCAAAAAGAGTTAGATTACATAATTGGATATGTGCATTTGAAGATATAAGAATGTTGGAAGATGAATCTGTTAGAAGCTATATTGGTAGAATGTCAAAAATTGTTGCAGGGATAAAATCTTGTGGAGGAACAAAGACAAAGAATGAAGTGATATAGAAAATTCTAAAGACATGGACTCCTATATTTAAGTAGACAACACAGATGATTGAACAAGTTATACCTTGTACTATGAACATTACAAGAGAGACTCTTCTTGGAAGATTGGAAGTAGCAGAGATGAACCTGAGGTTATCAGGAGACTTACTTAGAATGGAGACAACATTCAGTGCTCTTAGTATTCACCCTACATTGTCAAGAAGCATCAGTGTGAGCAAAGATTATGCTGGCAACAATAGATCTAGAAATGAAGAAGACAAGAAGATTGAAGAAGGTATTGCCTTGCTTGTGAAAAGAGAACCAGATGGTAAGAATTTTTTTAAATGTTGGACTTGTCAAGAATATGGTCATTTTGCATCTAAATGTCCTAAGAGAGTTAAGAAGTACATAAATAATTTCAAGCCTAGAAGATCTAAGGAATGTTATTATGCTAATGATGAAGACCTTGAAGCTAGTATTGAAAGAAATTTAAGTGAAAGTGATACTGAGAATAATGATGAAATAGGATTTGTAGCAATTAAAGAAGAAAATTTTGAAACTAATGTTAAGGAATAAAAAACCTTAGTTTCCCAAGTTGAAAAGAAAGCTGATTGGATTATAGATAGTGGTTATTCACATCATATGACTGGTGATATGAAAAAGTTCATAAAGTTTAACAATTATGATGGAGGAGTTGTTAGAGTTGGTAACAATGCACCTTGTTTGATTAAAGGTATAGGATCTATTACTCTTGATGAAAAGACTAATACTGATGATGTTTACTTTGTTGATGGATTAAAACATAATCTTTTGAGTGTTGGACAGTTAGTTGATAAGGGATATCAAGTTTGGTTTACTGAGAAAACTTGTGTGATAAAGGATAAAGATGGAAATCTGATTGGAACTAGATCTAGAACTAGAGGTAATGTATTTCAGTTGAATCCTATTGAGATGACATGTTTGATTACTAAGATTGATGAAAGTTGGTTATGGCATAGGAGGTTTTTTCATATAAACTTTGATAATATTATGAAAGTAAGTACTACACTTGCAGTAAGGGATTTACCTAAAATTATGAAGCCTACTAACATTATTTGAAAAGAATGTGTGATGGCTAAGTAGAAGAGAAGTTCATTTCCTAGTAAGAAGTTCACATCGGTAGAGAAATTGGAGATTGTTCATACATACTTGAGTGGTCCTACTAGGACTAGAGGATTCTATGGAGAAAGGTATTTTATGATTCTTGTTGATGATTTTACAAGAATGATGTGGATTGCATTTCTGAAAGAAAAATATGAAGCATTTGATAAGTTTAAGATCATTAAGAAAAAAGTTGAGAATGAATCTGGAATGAAGATTAAATGTTTGAGATCTGATAGAGGTGGTGAATTTACTTCTAGAGATTTTAACACTTTTTGTGAAGTGAATTGTATTAAGAGACAGTTTTCAGCCCCTAGAACACCTGAACAAAATGGTATTGCAGAAAGAAGAAACAGATCAGTGACTAAAGTAGCAAGAGCTGTGTTATTTGAGAATGATTTAGTGAAGACATTTTGGAGAGAAGCAGTGAATACAACAATATATACAATAAACATAGTACAAATAAGAGTAGACACATACAAGACACCTTATGAATTATGGTTTGGACATGCACCCTCAGTTAAGTATTTTAGAATTTTTGGAAGCAAATGTTATATAAAGAGAGATGATGATATTGGAAAGTTTGATCCTAGAAGTGATGAAGGTATTTTTCTTGGATATTCTTCAAAGAGAAAAGCATATAGATGTTACAATAAGAGAACTAAAACTATTGTTGAGAGCGCAAATGTTAAAGTTGAGGAAAAGTTCAAAATTTAGGAAAGAATGCTTGATTATGACTCTGATGAAGAAGCTCATCCTAAGCCTAACTTTGAAACTACTAAATTATTCTATGAAACTGATAGTGAATTGTTGAATGAAAGTTATGCTGAAGAAACCAGAGAGGAATCTAGAGAAGAATCTATAGTTGAAGCAAGATCTGAGACTATGACACCGAACAAGTATTTATCAAGACATCATCTTGTTGAACAAGTTATTGGAACTTTGGACAGAGGAGTTCTGACTTAGACTAAGGTACATTTATGTTTGATTTCTCAAATTGAACCTAAATCTACTAGTGAAGCTTGTGAAGATGAACATTGGATTAATGCTATGAAAGAAGAACTAGATCAGATAGAAAAGAACAAGACATGGGAATTGGTCCCTAGACCTAAAGACAAGAATGTGATTGGAAATAAATGGGTATTCAGAAACAAGATGAATGAACAAGGAGAAGTTGTAAGAAACAAAGCAAGATTGGTATGTAAGGGTTACTCACAGCAAGAAGGAATTGACTATGAAGAAACTTTTTCACTAGTAGCAAGAATTGAAATAGTAAGAATGTTTTTGGCCTATGTAGCTTTTAAGAAATTCAAAGTGTATCAGATGGATGTGAAGTCAGCATTTCTAAATGGAGAATTGGAAGAAGAAGTCTACATTGAGTAGCCTGAAGGTTTTCCTTTGACTCAAGAAGGAGACATGGTATGTAAACTAAAGAAAGCATTATATGGACTAAAGCAAGCACCTAGAACTTGGTATGCAAGACTGGATAAGTATTTGTTAAAGTTAGGATTTTCTAAAGGAACAACTGATAGAAATATATACACAAAAGAAATTGAAAATGGTTTGTTGATTATAGTTATTTTTGTTGATGACATTATTTTTGGAGAAGATGAAGCTAGTGACAAATTTACTGATGAAATGAAGACTGAATTTGAAATGAGTATGATTGGTGAGATGAAATACTTTTTGGGATTATAGATAACACAAAAAAATGATGGTATCTTTGTAAGTCAGACAAAGTACTTGAATGATTTGCTGAAAAGATTTGGAATGGAGGATTGTAAACTAGTTGGAACACCTATGGTAACCAGACATAAGTTATCTAGCACAGATGAAACACCGACAGTTGAGCAGAAGAAATACAGATCCATGATTGGAGGATTGTAATATTTGACACACACAAGACCAGATATAGCACATTCAATTGGAATTGTAGCAAGATTTCATGCTGAACCTAGAGAATCACATTATGCAGTAGTAAAGAGGATATTGAGATATTTAAGAGGTACAATGGACTATGGATTTTGGCATGAAAAATATGATGATTTTACCCTATGTGCATATACAGATGCTGATTGGGGAGGTAGTGTTGATGATAAGAAAAGCACCAGTGGAGGAGAATTTTTTATTGGAAGAAGATTAGTTTCTTGGTTAAGCAAGAAGAAAAATTGTATTTCACAAAGCACAATAGAAGTAGAGTATGTAGCAACATCAAACAATTGTAACCAGATAATTTGGATGAAGTAGATGCTGAAGGATATTGGAATTAAATTTGTTGAACCTGTTGTTATACATTGTGACAACACCAGTATAGTCAGTATGTCTAAGAATCCTATACTACATTCTAATACAAAACATATAGAGATCAAGTATCATGTTGTAAGAGAGAAAGTTGCTGAGAAAGAAGTTAGACTGGAGTACATAAGCACAAAGGAACAAATAGCAGACATATTTACAAAGCCTTTGCCTAAGGATACATTTGAGTATCTAAGAGGTATGCTTGGGGTTATGCCCCAGCCTACTTTTGAGTAATGATGCAGTTGGTTGCATCCATTTAGTAATATATGGGCCCTATCCTTCTTTTGGACTGGATGTTGGTACTTCCTCTATGGGGGAGTATGTGTATCTGAGCTGAGTCACAAGGACTCTAGTAAATGTTTTTTTTTGAAAAGTCTCTTTTGACATTGAGTTGTTGTTGACATAGTGATGAAATTTCTATCATTGATGTCAATGGGGGAGAAGCATGCATGAAAAACAATATAAGAGAACTAAACAGGATAACAAAGCAAGATTTGATTGATGAAGAGGATTTGAAGAAGTAGTGTTGCAGTATTGGATTTTTGGAACATTGGATTTTTTTCATTTATGTTGCCATCAATGCCAATGGGGGAGATTGTTAGGAATGAATGCTAAAGTGTTTGGCACCCATTCTATAGTAGTTGTTATTGCATTCATGACTATGATTGTCATTGATGTCAACATAGTGTTTTACCGAAGACTTGCAGAGAAGCAAACAGTGTTTTGATTAGCACACATGGGATATTGTAGTTGGAGCTATGTGACATTAACGATATACTCTTTGATATTTTATATGTCTATGGTTAAGAGCACAGATAGTACTTCTTTTATTCATGGAAGTTATGATAATTTTGGTGGAAGCAGTATTCAGGTAGTGTTCCTAAGTAGCGATTTTTGGCAATCGGATGATATCTCCTAATCAGGATTGAATCTGGCTTTGTGCAGTTAAAGGGAAGTTAGAGACACATTGATAGTGATGTGGATGACAATGCAAACTTTGAAGTCACACAAGTGAAGATTTATTGTATTTGGAAGCCGACAGTTTTATGTAATTTTGGTGTAGCGTGTGGAATATTTTATTTTGTAATTGTGTGCCGAATCATTTGTAATTATTGGAGTGTGTATAAAAGAAGGAATGTTTTTCCTTATTGTAAAGAGTAGAGATGTGATGTGGTATGCATGAAGTGAAGAAAAGAGCTAAGTATGAGAGCGAAATTGTGAAGGAAGACATGCGAAGTAAAGAGATCTAAAATTGAGATATGATGTAATAGTGAGTGTGGTTTGGCATAGTCAGAGAAGAGGTAACATATTATTCTATTGAATAATGCAAATATTATTTGGACAGTGAGTCAGTGATCTTACCCTGAAGCTGTTTGGGCAGTGGGTCCTTTTGTCTTCCATAACTCTTAACAGGGTTAGAATCTTTTAACAGGGATTCAAAATCTCCTAATAGGGATTTATATGTAATGAATGTATTTCATAAGACTCCTAACAGAGTCCATCCTTTCACAAGGAATATTCATATTAGTGCATCTTTTGTGGGCATCATTCCCACTGGGGTTTACTCTTTGATCAAGAGGTTCCCTAGTCAACATATCTTGTGTTATTGTGTAATTGTGTATGAATAGCTTTTTATGGTTGGTAATTATATTGCTTATATGGTTTAATGCTGTTGAAGATGATAAAAGTTATAATTATTTGATAACTGATTCACCCCCTCCTCTCAGTTATCTTGGTGGACTTTTCTTTCTAACAAAGAATCCAACTGGGAGGAACTCCACACAAAACATTGAAACTAACTAACAAGAACACACTAAAAACAAACTAAAAGGAAAATCATTTTGGTTGATGCAAGATTTCCAAGAAACCCAAGATGCTCCTACATCACCAGAGAAAATCTGCACCCTAATCCTTGGGGATAGAACATCATTGGAACCTTTTACCTTGGGGAATGAGCCAATGATTGGATAGGGTGTTAGGGAAATAGGATAGGTGTAAGAATTTCAAGTACAACTCATTCTGAGGTCAGAAGAGAATGTAAATGCCATAAATGGTAAGATATCCTAGGAGATGAAATAAGTTATTTGATTGGAGAAAAATAGAGGAACACACTTAGAAATAAGATCTAACCTTGAGTTTTGAAGAAATTGAATAAATACACGACTTACAATATTAATTTGAATGTCCAATAAGTGTTAAGAGAGCATGAAATCAATGTGGTAATCCACACATAGTGAAATGGGGCTAAATTGAGTACCTAATTAAGGGTTCTTACATTTTAGGATGGTACATTTAGAATCCACTTTAGCAAGAGGATGCATCAGTCCATGTCATTCTCATGGTAAAGTACAAGAAAGAGAGAGAAATATGATAATCATGGACAGACTACAAATATTTAAGATATCTATAAGTATAAGGATACAAGCCCCCAAACCAAGGATATTAACTTGTACATCCATATGAAAGGACACATAAAATAATAACAAAATCCTAAAGATTACTAAGATTCCAAGTCAACTAGTTGGAGAGACCTTGCTAAAGAAAATGTCTCAACCGCTAGCATCATGTTCATAAAGCTATTACAAAATCACAAGTGATCACCTAGAAAGTGAAAGAGATAAGACTCCATGATCCAATCAAATAGTAAAGTGTGTTATGCTATGGAATCATGGAGGAGTGAAAAAGAACATCATGGATGACATGTGTTGGTGAGATGTTGTGCTAGGGGATCCATGAGAGAGAGATAAGAAAGAGAGAGAGGAGAGGGAGATATAGTCTAGAAAATTGTGTTATGCTAGTTCCACTCATGAAAGAGAGTGTAAGAGGGATTTGATGGTCTACTACATGCTAGTCAACTCATAAAAATTTATATAAATGAGAGGTTGAATAGTCTAGAAAATTATGTTATGCTAGTCAACCCATGAAAATGATAAGTCAAATAGTATAGAAAATTGTGTTATGCTAGTCAACCAATCCTAAAAATATATGTAAAGAAGAGGTTAAAAGGGATAGAAAGTTGTGTTATGCTACTTCAACCAATCCTAATGATAGCCAAGGAAATCATTGTATCCAAGGAAATCCACCAAAAATGTATAAAGGAGAGTGATCTGGTCGTAAAAAATGTTGGATTATAGAGAGGGGGGGTGAATCAGTAATCCCTAATTCCAAATACCTAAAAATATTTTCTCTGATTAACTCAATGACAACTCAGTTCAACACACTTTACTATTTATAAAAAATAGTAAATAAAATTTAACAATCAGTAAATCATTCACATAAATCATGCATCATATGTAACAAAAATATTTAATGTGGAAACCCAACTTTGGGAAAAACCATTATGGGAATTGTCACCCACTAAGAAAATACTCTTTTGAAATACTCTTGGTCAAGAGACAATCCTGTTAAAGATTACAATGTACACTGTTAGGTGTGACCCGGTCAAGGGATTAACATCAGATATGTTAGGATCTTCACCCTATTAGAGGGCTTCAAACACTCTTTAGAATGTTACCATTTTCGAGGATTTTATAATAAGATTGTTAAGTCCACTTTGTTAAGAGATTTCTCTATTACAAATGCTAGTAAGCAATAGTAAATGATTTGAATTGTAAACTTGCAACTATCTTTGCATAACAAGATCCTTTGTGCACTCTTCTATATTCACTTTAATTCTTCACTTTCCAATGGCTTCAACACTTCATCAGATCCTACTTTTTCCACTCAGAATCTCTTTGTTCCTTCTTCAATGCTTCAATCAATGACTCTTCCTTTCTTCAATTTTCCAGCCATTTGTTCATACAAATCCATCCTTTAAATAGAAAATTTTTGCCTCTTAATCTCCTCTATTATGTTTTCCTTTGATCAATCTCAAATGTCTAATTCATTATACCTTAAATTTGGATCTCTGTAACATGTTTTCTTTTCACCTAGGAACTTGAACTTTCTTGAAACTTGTTCCTTCTTATTTAACCATTTAAATCTCAGCCTTAGATCTTCACTTTGAATTTTCATGTCTGTAGATCTCTGTAACTAACTTTTCTTGTCATCATGACCATCCAGCTCATCATAGCTAATCATTAAATGTCGTTCCAATCCTTGTATTTAATTACTGTTCCTTGCTGGATAGATAACTCTAAATTTCAGTTAACTTTAATTGGTGCCTAAACATTTCTTTTTTGTTTGTTGCTTTTGGTTCCTTTACCTTTACCAAAACATACTTCCCGTAGACACCTAAAATCCCTTTGCCAAATAAAAATATTTTATTTTGCAAAAATCCCTGATGACATCATCATTTATTAATTGATTAATTAATGAATTAACTAATTAATTAATTATTTTTTATTGTCATTATGCCCTCTCCTATTTTAATTAAATATATTTAATTAAGAAACCCTAGCCAAAAGCATTTAAATCAAATTTAAATGATTTTCCTCCTATTTATTGAATCATTATTTGATAAATAAAGTCACAAACATTAAATAAATTAAATATTTATTTAAAGCCTAAAACCCTAGAATCTTCTATAGAACCCTAAACCCTTCAAAACTTTCCTAAACTCTTCCTAAACATGATTAGAAGGTGATTCCTAATCTTCTTAGTCTAAGCCATCCTCCTTTGACTTTTGGTCAAACCCCCTCATTAATAAGCCTTACAGACTCATTAATGGATCCTTACACCCTCATTAAGGCTCTTACAACCTCATAAATGAATCCCATGACCCTTCTTCCATCTTGTCTCCCTAGGCACACTTCCCTAGTTTTTCTCACACATGTGTGAGCAACCCTTAACCGTCATCCATCTAACCTTACCCCTAACCATACCCCAGACTTTACCCCAAACCCTGACTCTGACCCTAAATCTCCTTCCTAACCCAAGCCCTTAGGAAAATCCTATAAATAGTCTCTCTTCCAAGAGAAAATCATTAGCTTAGTTTTTACCTTCCATGCATTGTTATCATGGTCATTTCTATCTAGACTTAGCATAATAAATCCTAATTGTTATATTTCATTTATCTTTCAAGCTTTCATAACACATCTTAGCTTAGCATAATGGATTAAACATAGTTTATTTCATTTTTTTGCATTTTATTTCATCATCTCACACTTCATTTGGTCTAAAATCAATCTTAGAATAAGCATTTGTAGCTTAATCTGCATCCTAGCTTTATTAGGCTCCTTGAGGCTCTAGGGGAAAATTGGGTGTTCTATACCTAATTTTGTGCCACCATGGGGTTCTCATGGTCCCTATTTTATCCTAATCCTTCCTAATTTGGATTAGGGACATGCTCCAAGTGTTTTGAGAGAACACCCACATCCCTAAATTGAGAGGAAATCAAACGGTGACAGGGTGTTCCCGTTGAAGCTCTATCTGAGTGTCTTTGCAAATTGCTTTTACTATATGATAGGAATAGAATA
Source organism: Chamaecyparis obtusa (assembly GCA_027943335.1). Classification (NCBI taxonomy): domain Eukaryota; kingdom Viridiplantae; phylum Streptophyta; class Pinopsida; order Cupressales; family Cupressaceae; genus Chamaecyparis; species Chamaecyparis obtusa. The sequence goes on from BSBK01000477.1 coordinate 1,095,966, forward strand.
TTTGAATAATGTTTGAATGTCTACACCTATTCCAAACATGTTAGGTTTTCTCTAATCACATTTTTGACAACCCCTTATCCTCTTATTCTAGCATGGGGCATCTTATTTTCTTGTTTTTGACGCCACGCCACTTGCGACATCGCATCAAAGAGGGGAAAAATGTAGACACCTAAAATCCCTTTGCCAAATAAAAATATTTTATTTTGCAAAAATCCTTGATGACATCATCATTTATTTATTAATTAATTATTTAATTGATTAATTAGTTTTTATTGTCATTATCCCCTCTCCTATTTTAATTAAAGACATTTAATTAAGAAACCCTAGCCAAAAGAATTTAAATCAAATTTAAATGATTTTCCTCCTATTTATTGAATCATTATCTGATAAATAAAGTCACAAACCTTAAATAAATTAAATATTTATTTAAAGCCTAAAACCCTAGAATCTTCTAGAGAACCCTAAACCCTTCTAAACTTTCATAAACTCTTCCTAAACCTGATGAGAAGGTGATTCCTAACCTTCTTAGTCTAAGCCACCCTCCTTTGAATTTTGATCAAACCCCCTCATTAATGAGCCTTACATACTCATTAATGGATCCTTACACCCTCATTAAGGCTCTTACAGCCTCATAAATGAATCCCATGACCCTTCTTCCATCTTGCCTCCCTAAGAACACTTTCCTAGTGTTTCTCACACATGTGAGAAACCCTTAACCCTCATCCATCTAACCTTACCCCTAACCATACCCCAAACCCTACCCCAAACCCTGAATCTGACCCTAACTCTCCTTCTTAACCCAAGCCCTTAGGAAAATCCTATAAATAGTCTCTCTTCCAAGAGAAAATCATTAGCTTAGTTTTTATCTTCCATGCATTGTTATCATTCTCATTTCTATCTAGACTTAGCTTAATAAATCTAATTGTTAGATTTCATTTATCTTTCAAGATTTCATAACACATCTTAGCTTAGCATAATGGATTAAACATAGTTTATTTCATTGTTTTTCATTTCATTTCATCATCTCACACTTCATTTGGTCTAAAATCAATCTTAGAATAAGCATTTGTAGCTTAATCTGTATCCTAGCTTCATTAGGCTCATTGAGGCTCTAGGGGAAAATCAGGTGTTCTATACCTGATTTTGTGCCACTATGGGGTTCTCATGGTCCCTATTTGATCCCAATCCTTCCTAATTTTCATTAGGGACATGATCCAAGTGTTTGAGAGCACACCCACATCCCTAAATAGAGAGCAAATTGAACAATGACATGGTGCTCCTGTTGAAGCTCTATCTAAGTGTCTTTGCAAATTGATTTTACTATATGCTAGGAATAGACTATTTGACTAATGTTTTATTATCTACACTTGTTCTAAATAGGTTAGGTTTTCTCTGATCACACTTCCTTTAACCTTTTACCTTTATCGAGTGACATTTCCTACTTGATAGCCAAAACTCTTTTGCTTACCAACTTGACAAATCTTCATTACCATGCTTTACTGACTTGATATAATTATATGTGTGGTACAAAAAAATTATATCATCATAATCTAATCATTTTGGATCTATATTAGTTTCCCAATTAAGTTCTTCAACTTCACACCATCTCATTTCTTCCTTTTCTTAACTCATTCAACTTATATCATATACTGAATGATATGGCAACATAATATAAACCACAAATCAATTGCTTGACATAAATGACAAGACAATAATTGATCTAACCTTTTATACTATCTTGTATTCCTCTGATCTTGGTTTGTCTTCATCATCATCACCATCAAATAATCAATCTTTAACATTACTATCAGTTATAGTAACAGTCTCCCTCTTTGACATTGATGACAACACTAACAATCTTCAGTGTTCAATTGATGATGGTACACTTCACTATCATTCCTATACTCCCTTTGAGCTTTATCTTCTTTTTTCATATTCTCCCTCTTTCATTATTCCTCTTTGACAACTTCATTTTCTGATCTTCATTATTTATCTCCTTCTGTAATATTCTCCTTTACTAATAAATTGACTCATTTTCCATATTCTCCCTCTTTGACAACAATGCCAAAGACATACAAAATCAAATCATACCTCAAATGTATTGATCTCTCATTGCATTCATAAATTCCTTTTTCACAACTTTAGGCTTCACCTAAAGAGTGAACACTAGCATCAACTCACAAGATATATATTCTATTGAATACTTGAGTTGATGCAACATGCCTCATGTCTTAGTGAACATTGGATGGGGGAAGAAATCATAACTTACCTCAGAGATACTCAAAAGAATCCTTCAATAGTGGTTTGGTAAATATGTCAGCTATTTGTTCTTTAGAATTCACATACTCCAATATCACATGTTTATCTTGTACTTTCCCTCTCAAATAGCGATACTTAATAGATATATTATTTGTCTCTGAATGCATCACTAGATTATTTGATATGTTAATAGAACTTGTATTATCATAATAAATTGTAATTGGATTAGTAATCTCTTCTTGCATACCTTCAAGTAATGGTTTGATCCACACAATGTTAGAACAATTCATAGCTATAGAAACATACTCAACTTCGACAGTAGATTGTGAAATACAACTTTGTTTCTTGCTTAACCATGTCACCAGTCATTCTCCTAAAAAGAAAGCTTTGCCACTAGTGCTTTTTTTGTCAGCAATATTTCCAGCCCAATCAGCATCAATATACACCTTGAGATCAAAATCTCCTCCTTTTGTATATAACAAACCAAAATCTTCAGTCCCTTTCAGATATCTAAATATCCTTTTCACTGCAGACATATGTGTCTCCTTTGGGTTGGCATAAAACCTTACAACTATACCAACTTAATGCACAATATTAGGCCTACTATGTACAACATACTATAGTTTACCAATCATGGATCAGTAAAGTGTCTCATTCACTTCCTTTGACAATTTACAACTAGTAGCAATCGGTGTTCCAACCGGTTTAGATTCTTCCATATTGATTGTGTTATGTAGATCCCATCCTTTACTTGCTGAATTTGATGTCCAATAAAGAATTTAATCTCTCCAATCATAGAAATCTCAAATTCCTTTCTCATCTCCTCAACAAATGATATAGACATTATCTCATTTCCTCCAAATATAATGTCATCAACAAATATCTCAACAATCAAGATCTTATCAATAGTATCACATTTCAAATATAAATTATTGTTATCACTTATCCTTTGAAATCCAATCTTGATTAAATAAGTTTAATCTTTCAAACCATGCTTAGGGTGCTTGCTTCAATCCATAAAGTGATTTGTGTAGCTTGCAGACCATATCCTTATTAGAATGCTGAACAAATCCTTTAGGTTATTCAGTTTAGACCTCTTCTTCAAGAATTGCATTCAAAATGAAAACTTAACATCCATCTGATAGACTTTGAATCCTTTATAAGCATCATATGAAAGTAATATCCTTACACCTTCTAATCTAGCAACATGGGCAAAAGTTTCACCACAGTCAATACCTTCTTCTTGCGCATACCCTTTGTAGACTAATCTTTCTTTATTTCTGATCACATCTCCTTTCTCATTGAATTTATTTATGAAAATCCACTTTTTTCCAATCAAATTCTTATCCTTAGGTCTCGGTACCAGTGACCAAGTGTTATTATTTTCAATCTGATCAATTTCTTCTTTTATTTCATTAATCCAATCTTCATTTCCTAGTGCATCTTTCACTAATCTTGGCTCAAATTCAGAAATCAAACATGTGTTATCTTTCAACTTACTTCTTGTCATGACTCATGTGTTCTTGTCTCTAATAATTCTTCTTGGTGAGTGGTGTCTTCTCACATATTTTTTTAATACAAACTCAGTAGACTATTCATTAGTATTTTCATCTCTTAGTGGAGGCTCATATTTCTCATTGGTTCCTTCTTGTTGTAGCATGGTTGTATCAACTGAATTACCTTCTTGTTCATACAACAATCTTTTTTAATCCTCAGGTTCCTTATTTCTATCCTCTTCATTCCTGTCTGCAAATTCATCAATCCTCACATTTGCACTTTCAACATTTTTTTAGTAGCCTTGATCAAACATTTATATGCTTTTCTCTTTGATGAATAACTTAGGAACATACCTGCATCTCCTTTTGAGTCAAACTTTCTATTTCTATCATCTTTCAGTATGTGATGTAGGACATGTAAGGAGAATCCAATATAGGATAATCCAAACATGTAGCCAAACACCACAATGCAGAATAACACAACAAGATAATGTTTTCAACTAAATTTTCATTAACATGCATGACTGTAAGGCCTTTTGGATTAGGGCCAAATATAATCAAAGTATTTCTACAATCTTCCAGCTAGTCCAGCTTTGAAAACAATCAACAATTGATGGAAACACTAAGGCAGATCTAAACTTGAGCTCGCAAGCCTCCAAGTAATCTCCTTGTCTCCAAGCATGCAAACTAGTAGCTCTTCTATTACAAATTATTAGATAAACAATATGATCTTCAAGATCTCGCAGGATCCAAGTCTATTCTTCACACTTACTTCTTGAATAACTCCCTAAACATCTACCCAAAAACTCCTTAAATACATTTCCTCAACCACAAGTCGGATGGAAGAAATAATTAACTCCTAAAGCCAAGTCAGCTTCTATTACAAACAAATATTAAATGCAACAACAGTCAGCTGTCAAATAGCCTTACAAATAATTAATTCTCCATGTCGGCCTCTAGATCTACATAGGAGAATATAAAAAAAACTACCAACAATAAATGCACCAAGTTAGCCAATCAAATCTCCAAGAACTCCAGTCGGTAAACTAGAACTACCGAGCACCAGAGAAACAACCGAGCACTAGTGAAACAACTAAACACTCCAAGCATCACCGAGCAACACAAACATCACCAAGAAAGCACGTCGATCGAGCACCATAGGCATTGCCAAGTATAAGTTCCATTGAGCACAAGAGGTTTTACCGAATTCCTTCAGTGACTGAGCTTCCTTTAATAACTGAGACCATCGGTTAAAGCTACAACCAAGTAACATAGAACCAAAACAACACACCACCATGTAGATTTGTGAGTACCATAGAATTCCCCTATATTAGACACCCCCGATTAGAAAAGATGTTCTCACAGGATAGAAGAACATCTTCTAGGATTTAGCACATAAACCCCAAACTGGTTCTTCACATACAAGCCCTTCAAATCTTCACCTTGCATACTCTTCCACTTCTGTTTCCTCTTTCTTTTCAAATATTTCCTTGATAACACACATACTTTTTCTCCATACTGATCCTTCCTTTTAGAATTTCTAAACTTATCTCGGCTACCCAAGCTCAGGTTTCTCCTACCGAGTGTTATATTTAGCAAAGGCATAAGGGAAAGCTTCTTATTATTCTTCTCAACAGTAAACACATTCTTGACACAATCATACATAGCTCTGAAATCATATTGCCAAGGTCTACTGAGCAATATATGACAACTATTCATCTCCACAATATCACACAACACTAGATCCTTATACTGGCCATTCCAAAAATAAACAAAGCACCTCTCCCTCACTTCTAAAGCATGAACATCATGTAACTAGGCAATCCTATAAGGATAAGGATGTCTTATTCTCTTCAAACCAAGTTTCTAAACCATGTTGTCAGCAACAAGGTTATCAGTACCACCACTATCAAAAATTACATCACAAAGTTTACCTCCAGACTTGCACCAAGTTTTGAACAAGTTACTCCTTTGACAAGGTTCCTCCTTTGCATCGAGCAATGTTCCCCAAACCAGCAAGTTCTCAAATTTAGGTTCATTCTGAATGTTCTAATTTACCATAGTAGTCCTTTGGTCACCAAATTTATTCTATTTACACTCAAAAAATTGGTGTCCTTCTTCACCACAATTATAAAAAGTACCCTTAAAGATAACCCTACCAGTCTTCTTTTTCAATTTCATAGGTTTCGGTTCATCTTCAATAGTCAGTTTGTCCTTCACTAAGTGATCAATCTTTTCCTTCCCTTGGGGATTACTATGTTGTCTCCTTTTCAACTTATCTTCTACCTTCAAAGCATACTAATAAGAATCCTCAACTGAATCAATCTTCAGCATACCAAGCTCATCCTAAATATTAAATCTCAAACCATTTACATACCGAGCGACCTTTTCTTTACCAAGTTCTCTATGTCCAAATTGAATAGTCAACTTATATGACTCCTCAGTATAGTCCTCCATAGTCAAATCTTTTTTTTTCCTGATTCTGCAACTTCTTAAATAAGTCAAGCTCATAGTCGGCAGGTATGAACTTAGCTTTCAATTTAGTCACCATCAACCTCCATTGATTGATCTTCATTTCACCTTCATCTTCTCTATCTCTTTGTAATTATTTCCTCCAAAGAGCAACATGTCCTTTCAATTTAGTTTGTGCCAATCTTACTCTAAGAGGATCTTTAATTTCTTCAAGATCAAAGAAATCTTCTAATTCACCAATCCAATCAATCAAATCCCCAGGTCTCAAAGTACTAGAGAAATTAGAAACTTCCATTTGGTAACTAGTACTTAACCGAGCTCCAGATCTATGTAATCGACCAGTTCTATCTTCACCATATCTATCTCTCCAGTCATCTCCACTAGATCCAACATCTTCAAAGTCTTCAACAACTTCCTCATAACCATCATTAGTACCAAGATTCCTCGGCATACCAACAATAGCTCTCATGACCTCAGCGATCATGTCATTCTTCATCAATTTCATATCAGATCTAAAATCAACTTTAACCTTCTTTGTAATCTTCATTCTAAAGCATTACATAGATCTGCAATTGCTCTAGGGTCCAATCTTCTTAGAGGAATCCTTCAAGATTTTTGAAAATCCAAATCAATAAGTCACCAACAAGGTCTTGGTGCAAACAGTCTCAACTCAGAGATCAGTTTACACACTCAAGATCTTCAAGCTCTGACACCACCTAACACATGACAGGTAAGGAGGATCCAATTAAGGACAATCCAAACATGCATCCAAACACTACAATGTGGAATAACACAAGATAATGTTTTCAACTAAATTTTCATTAACATACCTGGTTGTAAGGCCTTACGGGTTAGGGCCAAATACAATAAAAGTATTTTTGCAATCTTCCAGTTAGTCCAGCTCTGAAAACAATCAGCAATTGATGGAAACACTAAGGTAGATCTAAACTTGAGCTCACAAGCCTCCAAGAAATCTCCTTATCTCCAAGTATACAAACCATTAGCTCTGTTATTACAACTTATCAAATAAAAATCTGATCTTCAAGATCTCATAGGATCCAAGTCTATCCTTCACACTTACTTCTTGAATAACTCCCTAAACATCTACCCAAACACTCCTTAAATAGATTTCCTCAACCACAAGTCGGTTGGAAGAAATAATTAACTCCTAAGCCAAGTCAGCTTCTATTACAAACAAATATTAAATGCAACAACATTCGACTCTCAAATAGCCTTACAAATAATTAATTCTCCATGTTGGCCTCTAGATCTACATAGGAGAATATAAGAAAAGCTACCAACAATAAATGCACCAAGTCATCCAATCAAATCTCCAAGAACTCCAGTCAGTAAACCAGAACTACCAAGCACTAGTGAAATAACTGAGCATGCCAAGCATCACCAAGAAACACATGCATCACCGAGTACAAGTTCCACTAAGTGCAAGAGGTTTCACCAAGTTCCTTCAGTGACTAAGCTTCCTTCAATAATTGAGACCATCAGTTAAAGCTACAACTGAGTAACACAGAACCAAAATAAAACACCACCATGCAGATTTTCCAAGTACCCTAAAATGTCCCTACATCAATATGTAACACCTACTTCCAAAAATTTTAAAGTAACTTACATTTGGTGTGTGACCATACTAGAGTTCATAGGGTGTCTTATTGGTTCCTTTATTTAACCATACTCAGTTGAGAGTGTAAACAACAATACTTATGTCTTCTCTCTAATATGTTTGTGCAACCTTTTTGTCAATCAACAATGTTCTGACACAGTCAACTATAGACCTATTCCTTCTCTTAGCTATACCATTTTGTTGTGGAGTCCTCAATGCAGATACTTGTATTTTGATTTATTTTCATTGGATAAGACAATAAATTCATCAGAGATAAATTCACCTCCTCTACTTGATCTTAAATATTTCAGTTGTTTACTTGTTTCCTTTTCAACTCTAGCTTTATACCACTTGAACATTTGGAATGCATAAAAGTTATATTTTAGAAACATAACATACATCATTCTTGAATAATCATCAACAAAAAAAATGAAATACCGGTCTCCATAATAGCTTTGAACTCTTATAGGACCATAAAGGTTGACCATTGAACTAATTCCAAAATACCATTAGTAGAGTAGGGTTTACTTGAAAAAATTGACTTATTCATCTTACCAATCTAACATTCTTTGCACATTACTTTATCAAGTTTTCTTAGTTTTGGCAGACCTCTGACTCTATTCTTTTTACTCACCTTAATCATCTTATGAAAATTTACATGACAGAGTCTCTGATGCAAGGGAGGATGGGGAGAGGGGAGAAAGGCACACCCTAACCAGGTCCACCTTATAGAGATCACACACGGAAGCAACAACAAACAAGTGAGAGAGAGAATGCAGATGACAATTCATATATTTATCTCAATTTGATTCATACATGCTAGGTTGTAAGGCCTTCCTGGTTTAGGCCAGATATTACAATCAAGTACAGAAGTCCTCCAACATGTGAGGATCTACCAAATAAACTCTAATCCTCTATCTTCTATCTTCTATCAAAACTTACTAAACTCTAACCAAATAACTATATTTATATAAGAGGCTACCAAACAAGTAGGCCTTCAGATCCACCATCAATGGAAGGAATGACTAGATCTAGGTCCACATGCTTCCCAATGATAGATACCATCATTAAATCCATGACCAAAATTAATTGCAAGATTCGGCCTCAATAGAAATCCAAAATAAACAACTTGGTAAGCAAGGATAACTGAGCACCAAATAAGCATCACCAAATGCCAGTGAAATTCATCAAGCACCAGAGAGATAATTGACCAACACCGATAAACAAAGGAAACTGAGAAACACCAAACCAGCTCAATCAAAGTAGGAACCTAGCAACAAAAGAAAATAAAAACATGTTTTTGGTGACACAGGATTGCCAAGGACCTGAGATGCTCCTACATCAGACACCTGGGGTTATTTGAGAATGATTCTCTGAATCATGAAATAGGTATGATCTAAGCTACATCCAACTTAGATTGTGGAATCCATGAACTCTCTTCAATCGGTCTATTCTTCCACTTTACCAGATATTCCATATACTATTTTCCTCTTGTACTTTTGCCAATTCTTTGCTCCAAAATTTTCTCAACTTCTTCTATCTATTTCTTAGGATAATCATTCGGTACTGTCATTTACTCATCCAGCTCATGGTACTAATGCAAGGTCAAGGAGCAAGAGGGGCCTAGCAAAGACACACCCTAATGATCCAAGCTTGCTCAACACATGCAAAAGCAAACAAATACAACAATGAGAGAGAGAATGCAGAAGCTTTCATATATTTTCATCAAATAGAACCATACATGCTAGGCTGTAAGGCCTTCCTAGTTATGGCTTAATATTACAATGAATTCAAAAGTCCTCAAACATGCAAGATCTATCAAAATCTCTACTTCTATCTTATACCAAACTCCTATCCAAAACTACCTCCTAAACTATAACAAAACAACTACATTTATACAAGAGTCTACTAAACTGAGTCGGCCTTCAGATCCATAATCAATAGAAGGAATGGTCAGATCTAGGACCACATGCTTCCCAATGATGGATTCCAACATTAAATCTATGACCCAACACAAATGTACAAGTCGGCCATAATAGAAACTAAAACTAAACTTGTTGGTGAGCAAAGATAACCGAGCAACAAACAAGAAACACTGAGTGCCAATGAAACAAATGACCACCCAGGAGATAACTGACCACACTTAGTAACCAAAGGAAACTGACCAACTACCGACCAACTCGGTCAAAGCAGGAACCGAGCAACACAAACAAACTCCAAATTATTTTTGGTGACACAGGATTGCCAAGGACCCAAGATGCTCTTTCATCAAACACCTGGGGTTGTTTTGAAATGATTCTCCAAATCATTTGGTAGGTCTGGTCCAAGATGAATCCAACTTAGACTATGAAATCCATGACTATCTTTCATCGGTCTATTCTTCCACTTTACCAGATATTCCATATACTGTTTTCCTCTTGTACTCTTGCCAACTCTTTCCTTCAAAATCTGTTCAATTTCTTCATTCTACTTCTTAGGATATTTTGTCAGTACTGTCACTTCTTCATCAGGTTCATGATACTCATACAAATCAACAATGTTGAAAATAGGTGATATGTCCATGTCATTAGGTAACTCAATCTCATATGCATTTCCATTGTCAATTTTCTTCAAAATCTTGCAAGTTCCAAACTTCTTCATCTTCAGCTTCCCATATGTTCCAATAGGAAATTGACCTTTCTTCAAATGAACCATCACTTCATCACCAACATCAAAAGTTTTATGTCTTCTTGATCTATCAGCTTTGTCTTTGTATTTCTGATTACTGTCTTTCAGCTTCAGCTTCACATCTTCATGCAATATCTTCATGTACTCAGTAAACTTTACTCCTTCAAAACTTCTATTATTCTCATCAGCAATGTCTCTCAAATTAGATATTCGTCTTGATTGTGTGCCATTCACAATCTCAAATGGTGTCTTTCCAGTACTTCTATTCACTAAATTATTGTATGTAAACTCTACTTGTGCCAACACAAAATCCCAATTACTTGGTGTGTCTCCAACTAAGCATCTCAAAAGTTCATATCAATCATAATTACATTTGAGATATGCTTCCTTTTGCAAGTTGGACCAATCCTGCTCCCATTCGGGGACCTGAAATAATAAAGTATGACTAACCATTGGAAGCAATGGTTAAAATGGTGTGTTGGCTATAGAATAGCCCCACACAAAAAGTTCCCAAACTTTTGTTCACAACTTTAGTCTTTCCATCAGTTTGTGGGTGAAATGTAGAACTATATTTCAACTCAGTGCCAAATTTCTTCCAAAGGGTTTTCCAAAAGTATCCAAAAAATTTACTGTCTCGGTCACATATAGTACTCCTTGGTAATTCATGCAATTTGACAATTTCCTTAAAGAAAAGATCTGCTACATGTACTACATCTGATGTCTTTCTACATGGTATAAAATGTGCCATCTTTGAAAATCTATCCACAACAACAAATATAGAATCATTACCTCTTACTATCTTCAGTAAGCCAAGAACAAAGTCCATACTGATGTCAATCCAAGGTTTCTCAGGAACATCAATAGGTATATAAAATCTAGTATTCTGACTTACTCCTTTTGCAACTTGAAAATTCCACAACTTTTAACAAATTTCTGAACATCTTTACACAAGTGCGGCCAATAGTACTTCTCCTTAAGAAAATTCCATGTTTTATCAATACCAAAATGTCTAGCCAAACCACTACTATGTTTATCCTTTATCAAATTAGATCTCATTACTCCTCTTGGTATACACAACTGAATAGCTTTAAACAACATACCTTCCTCAATAAATTATTCATCCCATTTAGTATCTTGTTGATCTTGACTAGGTGCTCTGCACTTTCTCCATGGCTCAGAAAAATAAGGGTCAAACTTATAAGAATCTCTCATCTCATCAAAACCAAGAACTTCAATTTTCATCTAGGTCATCAAAGATCTTCTTCTACTCAATGCATCAGCAACTCGGTTAGTGACTCCACTCTTATGCTTTATCACGAATGTGTAACTCTACAAATACTCAACCCATTTCATATGTCTCTGGTTCAACTTATTATGACTACCCAAATATTGTAAAACCTTATGATCAGTATACAACACAAATTCACTCGGTATCAAATAATGTCTCCATTTCTTTAGTGCTTGAACAATAGCATAGAATTCTTGATCATATACAGAATATTTCCTTCTAGCATCATTCAACTTTTCACTAAAGAAAGCAACACGTTTACCTTCTTGACTCAACACAGCTCCAATTGCACTTCCACTTGCATCACATTCTACTTGAAATACTTTACTGAAATCATGTAATGCTAAAATAGGTAATTCAACAACCTTCTACTTTAGAGTCTCAAAACTTTTGTCAGCTCCATGTGTCCACTTGAATTCTATTTTGTCTCCTCTCATAGTTTTAGTCATAGCATTACAAATTAAATTGAAATTCCTTATTTTGTCTTCTCCTTTCCTTTTCCTGTCCAACTACAAATGTTCCCACCATAAGGATGCATGACTTTTCAACTTTGTGCTTGTAATCTTCACCTTCTTGTCTTTAGGAATGTTTTCATACTCAAAGTACTTTTCCATCTTGGTGATCCATTCCACCAATTCATCAGAATCTAGCTTTCCACTATACTCAGGAGGATTGAAATGTGGTGTTTACTTCAGACTTGTCAAAGCCATAAAAAATCTTTCTTCACCTTGATCCATAATAGGTGTAGGTTTTGCATTCACCTGTTCTTCCTCAACTTCATCATCACTAACATCTTCAAGATGTCTACCTCTTCTTTAGGCTATTTCCACAGCTTCTAACCTAGAAACAATCTTCCTATCTTGGATCTACATATTACCTCCCACGAACCATCTTGACAACCCTTTGCAATTGCAAGTCAGATCGCAATCTTCTACCCCACAATAATCAACTAGGGCTTGAAGAGGAACCTGCAAACCTAGATCTGTAGACCTAGATCAATATCTCACCTCACTTTGATACCACCTGATGTAAGGGCAGGGAGAAAGAGGTGCCAAGAAAAGGCACACCCTAATGATCCAAGCTTGCTCAACACACACGGAAGCAAACAAACACAACAGTGAGAGAGAGAATGTAGAAGCTTTCATATATTTTCATCAAATAGAACCATACATGTCGGGCTATAAGGCCTTCCTGGTTATAGCCTGATATTACAATGAATTCAGAAGTCCTCAAACATGCGAGGATATGTCAAAATCTCTACTTCTATCTTCTACCAAACTCTTATCCAAAACTACCTCCTAAACTATAACCAAACAACTACATTTATACAAGAGTCTACCGAATTGAGTTGGCCTTTAGATCCATAATCAATAGAAGGAACAGTCAGATCTAGGACCACATGCTTCCCAATGATGGATTCCAACATTAAATCTATGACCCAACAAAAATGTACAAGTCGGCCACAATAGAAACTTAAACTAAACCCGTCGGTGAGAAAAGATAACCAAGCAACAGACAAGCAACGCCGAGTGCCAGTGAAACAACCAACTGCTAAGGAGATAACTAACCACACTTGGTAACCAAAGGAAACTGACCAACTACCAACCAAATTGGTCAAAGCAAGAACTAAGAAACACAAAAAAACTCCAAATTGTCTTTGGTGACACAAGATTGCCAAGGACCCAAGATGCTCCTGCATCAGGTACTCATACAAATCAAAATTTTTGAAAATAGGTGATATATCCATGTCATCAGGTAACTCAATCTCATAAGAATTACCACTATCAAATTTCTTCAAAATCTTACAAGGTCCAAACTTCTTCATTTTCAGCTTCCCATATGTACCAATAGGAAATCTTCCTTTCTTCAAATGAACCATTACTTCATCACCGATTGAAAAAGCCTTATGTCTTCTTGATCTATCAGCTCTATCTTTTTATTTCTCATTACTTATTTACAAATTATGTTTCACATCTTCAAACAATGTCTTCATGTACTCATAATACTTTACTCCTTCAACACTTCTCTTTCTTTCATCAACAATGTCTCTCAAATCTGATATGCCTCTCGGTCGTATGCCATTTACAATCTCAAAAGGTGTTTTTCTAGTACTCCTATTCACTGAATTATTGTGTGCAAAATCTTCTTGTGCCAACATAGAATCCCAATTACTTGGTGTGTCTCCAACTAAACATCTCAAAAGATTTCCAATACTTATGTTCACAACTTTTGTCTATCCATCGGATTGTGGGTGAAATGTAGAACTATATTTCAACTTGGTGCCAAAATTTCTCCAAAGGGTCTTCCAAAAGTATCCAACAAATTTACTATCTTGGTCAGAGATAATACTCCTTGGTAATCCATGCAATCTGATAATTTCCTTAAAGAAAAGATCTTCTATATGTACTGCATCTGATGTCTTTCTACAAGGTATAAAATGCGCCATCTTAGAAAATCTATCCACAACAACAAATATAGAATCATTACCTCTTACTGTCTTCAGTAAGACAAGAAAAAAATCCATACTGATATCAATCCAATGTTTCTCAGGAATAGAAATCGGTGTATACAATCTAGTATTCTGACTTACTCCTTTTGTAACTTGACAAATTCCACAACTTTTCACAAATTTTTGAACATCTTTATACAACTGTGGCTAAAAGTATTTCTCCTTAAGTAAATTCAATGTCTTATCAACACCAAAATGTCTAGCCAAACCACTACTATGTTTCTCCTTTATCAAATTAGTTCTCATTGGTCATCTCAGTATACACAACTGAATACCTTTAAACAACATACCTTCTTGAATGAAATATTCTTCCCATTTAGTACTCGGTTGATCTTGAATAGGTGCTCTACACTTTCTCCACGGCTCAAAAAAATAAGGATCAAATTCATAAGAATCTCTCATGTCATCAAAGCCAAGAACTTCAATTTTCATCTCGATCATCAAAGATCTCCTTCTACTCAATGCATCTGCAACTCAGTTAGTGACTCCACTCTTATGCTTTATCACAAATGTATAACTCTGTAAATACTCAACCTATTTCATATGTCTCTGATTCAACTTATTCTGACTACCCAAATACTGTAAAGCCTTATGATCGATATACAACACAAATTGACTTGGTATCAAATAATGTCTCCATTTATTCAGTGCTTGAACAATAGCATATAATTCTTGATCATACATAGAGTATTTCCTTTTTGCATCGTTCAACTTTTCACTAAAGAGAGCAACAGGTTTACCTTCTTGACTCAACACATCTCCTATTGCACTTCCACTTGCATCACATTCTACTTGAAATACCTTATTGAAATTAGGCAATGCCAAAATAGGCAATTCAACAACCTTTTGCTTCAAAGTCTCAAAACTTTTATCAGCTCCATGTGTCTACTTGAATTCTCTTTTATCTTCTCTCATAGTCTTAGTCATAGCATTAAAAATTGAACTGAAATTCCTAATGAACTTTCGGTAAAAACTTTCCAAACCATGAAATGATCTTACCTCACTAGCATTCTCAGGCATAGGCCAATTCAAAATAGCTTCAAACTTTTCAGCATCCATCTTCAAACCATCAATTGAAATCACAAATCCCAAATACATAATCTCAGATTTATCAGCAACTTTTCTTCTTTAAACCTCTACAATACTTGTTTAACATGCAAGAAATGTTCTTCTCTGGTCGTATTGAATATTAGAATATCATCAATGTATACAATCACAAATTTACCCAAGAATTTCTTCAAAACTTCATTCATCAACCTCCTAAAAGTACTCAATCCATTAGTTAAACTAAAAGACATAACCAACCACTCATACAAACCTTCTTTTGTCTTGAAATAAGTCTTCCACTCATCACCTTATCTGATTCTGATATGATGATACCCACTTTTCAAATCAATTTTTGTAAAATACTTTGCTCCATTCAATCTATCCATTATATCTATTGTAAACTACAATTGAAGCAATTATTGTATTGTCATTGATGTCAAACCTTAACTGGTAAGACTATTGCTATTTAAGAAAGTACTATATCTATTTGAGTGTTGCTAAGGGGATAGGCAAGGTTGGTAACAATAGAACCTAAGGAAAGGTTGAGTTATCTTGATACTTCAATAAGTACTTGATTATGTGGCACAATGATAAGACAATGTATTGTTTATCTAAGTAAGAATGAAGACTAAACTGGTAGGCTTAACCGAGCAAAAGTGAAGAAATCTAGTGTAAGCCGAGTGTTGTTAGTGTCGACTAAGCTAGTATATGCCGAGTAAATTTAGTGTTGACCGAACACCAGTTAATTGTCGAGGAAGACAATGTTAGCCGAGGAAACATTTTATGTGGTGACCAAGCTTTCTAGTGAAGATCAAGAAGTTGAACACAGTATTGACTGAGCGTCAATATTTTGCATTTGAGGAAGAATTCAGATTTCTAGCTGACATCATTGAATTCTTGGATTATGTAAAATGTGTTAACTTTATTTATTAATTGTTTGAAAGCATTTAATGCATTATAAAATGTTTTATTATTAATCTATTAAGAGATTTGAGATATTTCTAGAAGGATAGCCGAAGAACATAATGTAGGACGGATTCAATGAATCTGACCTAACCCTAAGATCTATGAAGGAGATTAAGCGGAAAAAGATTTATTGACCTAATAGAGGAAGTATTAAGGCAACCTAAGCGAGAGGTTGTTGAGAGAGTGGATGCTGGAAGTGTTGTTGATGTTATTGACTATCTAAGAAGAGAAGGCTGAAGGAGAAGTGTTGTGATTGCTTGAGGAGAGTTCTGAGTAGATCAGTGATGGAGATGGTAAAGGTTCATAGTCAGTAAGCCAACATATGTGTATGAAATTGGATCTGATATTTGTAAAGTGAGCTATATGTTTTTCAGATTAATACTACTGCTACTTTCTAACCATTTTAACAGTCATGTAAGTCCTATAACAAGGTGCACTTTTAACAGAGTGTTTTAAATCCTTTAATTGGGTCACACTTGACAGTGTGTTTGTAACCTTTGACAAGGTTGGCTTTTCATAGAGCTCACTTTAGAAGAGTGAACATAATAGTAACATGTTACAAAGTGGTTTTTCCCAAATTGGGTTTCCACTATAAATCCTGGTGTTGATACTTGTGTGAATTTTTTGGTTTGAACATTTCTGTGTTTTACAAGTTAGATGATATTGGATAAGTGGACTACACTGTTATGTGTTTCTATTATGAAATCAGTAATGATCGAGTAGGTGTTGGTTATTAGATTTGATTTTTTGAAGAGTTTAAATTTTTTTTTATACATTTGGACCTGAGAACAACTGATTCACCCCCCCTATCTATTGTTCTAAATCATATTAATAATTGGTATCAGAGCAGTTAGTGCTTACAAAGAACAATTTTGAAGGTACTTGAAGTAGATGATCAAGATGTATAAGAAGGAGGTACCAAAGCTAAATAAGGAGAACTTCCCTGCATGGTAAATCTTGATTAAGCTGCATCTAGCAGCTATTGGTGATTCTACAAAGTATTACATTAAGCATGACTATACCAACCTGTTGCACCTCTAACTATCAAGGAAATGAAAGCTAAACAAGAGCACAACCAAGAAATATTGGAGATTACGTCTGCCCTAAGTTATCCAAAATTTGAAGACATCAAAGACTACAGTATTGCAAAGAAAATGTGGGACACCCTTGCAAACATTTATGGTGGTGACATAAATGTGTTGAGAGAAAAAGCCGAGAGCTTAAGAGGTAAATTTGATGAAATGAAAATTAAAGAAGGTGAGAATATTGCACAATATTGTGGTAGAATAAAAGAAGTTGTAAATGCTATTAGAGGAGAAAATGGAACTATTGAGGATGAAACTGTAATAGGAAAAGTATTGAGAACTCTGTGTCCTATCTATGCAATCAAAATTTTTGCAATTCAGGAATCTAGATGTAACTCTACTAATGCTCTTACTTTGGAAAGTTTGGTTGGTAAGGTTACTACTTTTGAACTTTCTAACTATGATAATTTCACTATTGGTAATATTGAATATGCTTTTAAGTCACAAATGGTTCTGAGTAAGTCAAAGAAGGAAAAATAAAGATGCATCAGTGAAAGTGAAAGCGAAAGTGAAAGCGACAGTAACACATCTGATGAAGAACTTGAGGATCTAGAAGCTCTTATGGCTAGAAGACTAAAAAGGGGAAAAGGAAGGTACAAAGGTAAACTCCCTATTATATGTTTTTCATGTAATAAAGTTGGTCATATAGCTGCTAGATGTCCTGACAGGGATAATAAGGATGAAGAAAGAGACAACAATCATAAAGACAAAAGAGATGATAGAGGTTACCGAAGATACAAGGACTACAAAGGAAAAGGATTGATTAAGCCGATTGATAAGATCACTTGTGAAAATGCTTATTGGGTTGAGGGTCTTAACTATAATCTGCTGAGTGTTGCACAACTTAATAACACTGGCTACCGAGTGGGATTTCATCATAGAAAGGCCAAAATATTTGATGCCACTAGTGAACTGATTGGAAGTGGAGAACATACAAGAGTTAATTTGTTCTATCTAGACCTATATGAAGAAACATGTATGATTGCACAACTTGATGATATTTGGTTATGGCATAAGCGACTATGTCATGTTAACTTTGATAATCTGGTAGAAATTAGTAAGAAAAAGAAAGTTAGAGGTCTACCTAGATTGAAGAAATTTGAGAATGTAATGTGCAAAGAATGTCAGTTGGGTAAGATGACAAAGTCTAGTTTCAAGAGCAAAAATTTTACTTCTAAGAATATCATAGATTTGGTTCATACTAACCTTTTTGGACTGATGGGTGTACAAAGCTATTGTGGTGCTAGATATTTTATCCTGTTTGTTGATGATTATACCAGAATGATGCATGTAATGTTCTTAAAGGAAAAATTTGATGCTTTTCAAATTTTTAAGTGGTATGTGGCTAAGGTTGAAAAAGAGACAGGTAAGAACTTGAAGTGTCTAAGATCTAACCGAGGTGGAGAATTTACATCAAATGAATTTAATCTATTTTGTAATGATAGAGGGATCAAAAGATAGATGTCTGCACCTAGAACTCCTCCATAGAATGATATAGTAGAGAGAAGGATGAGATCTATTTTGGACTATGCAAGGACATTAATGATTGAAAAGAATGTTGCACATAAGTATTGGAAAGAAGCTATAAGTACAAATATTTACACTCTTAACCAAGTACAAATCAAAAAAGGTACAAATCTGACACCTTATGAATTATGGCATGGGTATGCACCGAATGTAAAGTACTTTAGAATTTTTGGAAGTAAGTGCTACATATTAAAGGATAGTAGAAATGGAAAATTTGATGCTAAAAGTGATGAGGGTATATTCCTAGGCTATTCCACAAAAAGTAAAGCTTATAAGTTTTTGAACTCTAACATTAACAAAATTGTGGAAAGTGTGAATGTCAAAGTTGATGAGTATGTAGAGAAAAATGAAGCTGATAGTAAGAGAGAACCAGAAGATTACAGATCTTTTGTGTATATAGAGGAAGAAGAGGCAAGTGACATACCTACACCTAATGCTGAGTCTCAGGTAAGCAATGTTGAGCATTAGGAAAATAATGCCAAGAGAGAAGAAGAATGTGTTGAGGGATAGGAGGAAGCTATCGAGTATTAGGAAGAGGTTGCTAAGCATTCAGAAGCTGAATCTGACAATCTTGTTGGTGAGCTTGATGAGCAAAATGAAAGGAGAGCAGAACCTATTTTACCACAATATGTAAGGAGACATCACAAGCCTAAACAAATTATTGGAGATAAAGATACTAGAATTCAGACTAGAAGCAAGGCAAGAGATCCAACATGTTTACGATGTGAATTTGAGCCTAAGACAACAAAGGAGGCATTAGAAAATGAAGATTGGATAGAAGCAATGAATGAAGAGATAGACTAGATAGAGAAGAATGATACCTAGACTTTGGTGCTGAGACTAGAAAATAAGAATTGCATTGGGATAAAGTGGGTATTTCGTAATAAGCTAAATGAGCATGGTCAAATAAAAAGAAACAAAGCTAGGCTAGTATGCAAAGGCTATGCACAAGAAGAAGGAATAGATTATGGGGATACATTTTCCCCTGTAGCTAGATTGAAAGGAGTAGGAACTTTGCTTGCATATGCTACCTATAAAGATTTCAAGATATACCAAATTGATGTCAAGTCTACATTTTTAAATGGTATATTAGAAGAAGTGTATATTGAATGACTAGAAGGATTTGTTGATCCAAACAGAAGACACATGGTTTGCAAACTGAATAAAGCACTGTATGGATTGAAGCAAGCTCGCAGAGCATGGTATGAAAGATTGCATAACTAAATAATACAGATTGGATTCTCAAGGAAAAATGACACAAGAAATCTATACATGAAAGATGAAGAAGGTAAAGGAATCTTGTTAGCTAAGATCTTTATAGATGATATTATATTTGGTGGACAAGATGCATTGTGTAAGAAATTTTCAAATGAAATGCAAACTAAATTTGAAATGAGTATGTTTGGGGAGATCAAATTTTTTGTTGGTTTGCAAGTATATCAGATGGAGAAAGGAATTTTCATCACCCAGTATAAATATGTTCATGAGATACTAAAAACCTTTGGTATGGAAGATTCAAGGCCAGTAAGTACTCCCATGGCTACTGGATAGAAGTTGTCTAAAAAAAATGATGCTGTAGAAGTTAACTAGACTTTATATAGATCTATGATCGAAAAGCTATAGTATGCTATACATAGCATACCAGATATTGCATTAGCTATTGGGATTGTGGCAAGATTCTTTGCCAATCCTAAGGAAACTCACATGATGGTAGTTAAAAGGATCATGAGATATTTGAAGGGAACTGTTGACTATGGATTGTACTACAGGAAGCATGAAAAGTTTGAACTGAGAGTGTATACAGATGCTGATTGGGAAGGAAATGTAGATGACAAAAAGAGTACTAGTGGTGGAGATTTCTTTCTTGGAAAGAGATTAGTTTCCTAGACAAGCAAGAAACATAATTGCATTTCCCAATCTACTACTGAAGCTGAGTATGTGGCTGGAGTTGTGAACTATTCAAATTTGATATGGATAAAGTAATTGTTGGTAGGCATGAAAGAAGAAATCACTAAACCATTTGTCATTTTATGTAACAACACAAGTTCTATCAACATCTCTAAGAATCTAGTGATGCACATAAAGACCAAACACATTTCCATCAAGTATCATTACTTGAGAGAACTAGTACAAGATAAAGAGGTCCGTATGGAATATGTGAATACAAAGGAACAATTAGTAGACATATTCACTAAGGCTTTACCTAAAGAAGCTCATGAATACTTGAGAAGTCAATTAGGGGTCCTTCCCCTAACTGAGGCTACCTAGTCAAGCTAGGAGCACTGCATCAAATGTGCTGCAAAGAATATCTAACAAGTTGATGCAGAGAAAGGTAACACTTTAGGAGAAGCCTAGAGTTGTGAAAAGCACAACAAAGCCTAGAATTAGTCATAAGCAAAGATGACAGAGGGATAAATACTATTACTAAACTGAAGAGATGATATCTACATTTGCAGGATGTATGTTTTTGTTGCTGCTTTGGCATTTTTGTCAAAGAGGGAGATGATCACAGATGAATACACAAAATGAGAAGATCAAGACAGAGGGAGAGATTCAATTGTTGGAATTAGGAGATATAGGTACTGAGAGGGGAGGGGTGAATCAATTCCTTCAAAAAATTTACTTGTAAAGCTTTCAGATCTGTGACAATCAACAATAATAATAGACCAAAATAACTTGAATCTAACTGCATGTACCAATCATTCATTTAACTTATGAAAGTAAAAAACATGAAATCAATATGAAAATCACATAACTCAAGTATTTTGGTAATGTAGAAACCCTTGTTAGAAGGTAAAAACTGGGGTGGGGATGACACCCACAAATTCTTTACTACTGCAGATATAAAAGGTTTGCTTGTTAGGGCTACAAGTTTTGATCACTTCTGGTGATCTCACCCTATTAGGAGTGACATGTTAGATCAGATAGATCTACCTAGTTATAGGATTTTAACAACACTAATGAAGTGTGCACTGGGTTAAGAGATTTACTTAAGACTGTTAAGTCTACTTTGCTAAGAGATTTTATCCAAAACTCTATTACAATGGTCAAAAAGCAATAGGTAATTATCTGCTAATTGACAACTCAATTGTCTGATACAGATCTATAAGTTCTGATAAAATATCACCTCACTTGTGATGAATCTCCGCTCTGAACTACTCGGTAGCCTTTTCTGATTCTGCTCAATCTAAATTCCTCTGTACTCTATTTTGTTTTGTTAACTAATAGACTTGAAGTTAGGCAATTGCTTCAAGTGCTCAATGATTCATATATCAACTCACACCAAAAATGATGCAAACACACAAATATATAGTGTTCTATTTTTGCCACTTTAACAAAATTAGGTTACACAACATAGTCATAACCCTAAGATCTATGGTGTACAAAAATAACCTAGATCAACTATTACAAAAGATATACATTGCATTTAATGAATATCATCACATTAAATATTCCTCAATCTTGGTAAGACATTTTATGAACTGTTGTAACCATTTGCATAGAAGTATGTGCCATTTCAGATTACTATGCCATTTTCTGTGATCCTCGGTAAACACTGTATAAACTACTCGGTGTACATTGACTCTCGATGTTTATTGTCTATTGGTGTTGATGTCTGCTGGTGCTCAGTAAACTATCTGATACTTGGTGTATATGCTTTACCGACTAGTTTGTCTTGCTTCTAGTTATCAATTTTCTCAATGTAAGTGACTGACTGATATCTTGGATAACCTTTGATACTAATGACAACCATAAATGCTCAATAGAGATAATAATCTCCCCCTTTGGCATTAGTATCAAAACTTGAATGTATATAGACAAAATTTTCTATATATAACTTATATCTCTGCCATATACATATACACATCAAAATTTTTCTAAGTACTAAGTACTCCCCCTCGGTGCATGCTCCCGGTAATATGTAGTATACATAGCATCTATGTACATATTTGGCATAATGACATATACATTGATTTTCCCCCTTTTTGATAGTAATTCCAAATACAAAAATTAAGTAGTATACTCACATCTTGTCAAAAATATGCTGGTGGGTTTTCTTCATCGACTCCAAGTGGTTGTCCCATTCCTCTTTCAAGTTGGTGAGATAAATATGCTCAAGACTAACTTGTGCATGCATGTCAAAGATGTTATCTAACACTGAAATTTATGGTGTTGCAACAAGTTGTTCTTCTTTGACAATGTGTGCCTCAAAATTTTTTAGGTATGGTAGGAGCTCTATCTGTAACTCAGTAACTTGATCAGTTATGTGCTCTTCTTGTTTCTTTAAGTTTGTTATTAACCGCTGGAGTTCCTAAACTTGGTGAATGTTCTTTGAGAAAGCATTAGGCTCGGTTATAGCTACATTTGTACTAAGCTTGATTTATGCTTCCAATCCTTTGATCTTCTCATTGACTTCAGCAGTGAAGGTGTCTATAGTACAAAGCTTCAGTAAGTATTGACAAATTGTCTGGGTGATAGTTTTTATCTCAGTGATTACCTCAGATAATTTGACCTTCTTGATTGCCACTTCTAGGCTTATTTTCTCTACTAGTTTGTGTTGTATCTTGGATTCTGCCCTTTCTTCAATCTATTTATCTGCATCAGTGTCTAGGACATTGATCTTCTTGGCAAGTGTAGCAAGTTGATCTATGATAGGAGTATCCTCATCAATATTCACTTCAGGTACTACCTATTGTAGGATATCCCTCACATCTATTAATATTTCTTTTCATTTGTGTTCTTGCTTCAACTTCTCTTGAGCTACCTTTCTTGAACATAATTCCCCTTATTTACTCAATTCTTTGGGGTTTAGGGTCCTCGAGTCACACTCAGGAATAATTATCACTTCATCTAGGCTGACCGGCCCTTTTCCTTTCTTTTTCTTTTTCTTCTCCGGTGCTAGAGGTGATTTCTTCTCAATAACAACAATAGTTTTGTCTCCAGTCTTCGGAGTATCCTTCTCGATTGACACACATTATTCCTTCTTCTACTCCTCGGTAGCTATAATCTTGATTGATGGAGTGGGAGCATAGGATGAGGTGCTATGTGGGATCACCTCAGTTTCCTTTGTCTCATCTATTACCTTTGTCTCAGTGGAAGGTGCCTCTGTTTGATTAGGCTCATCTATCTCTGCATGTTTTTCAGGTTGTTGTACCTCGGTTGTGTCTTTGTGTTGCTCAAGGTTTGAGCTATCAGGTTGTACTTGTGAAAGAATTTTGACTACTTCTGCAAGTACAGGAAGTTCACCCAGTAGTGATGTAAATATACATTTAGTGTCTAGTGCTTCATTTTGATTAGGTGCAATATTCACATCCTCATCATCCTTGTCATCAGGATCACCATTTATGATGTCCTCAATGAGTACATCGTCATCGATTTTCTTCTTTAGTTGGATCTTTACTGGATCTGGTGCATCTTGTGAAACACTTATTTCTTCCTTTTGCTCAATGATATCAATTACCTTGATAACTAATATACCGGTGTTATTTGACTTCTTTTCTATGCTATCATCAATACAAATACCTTTACCTTTGGAATTTTGTCTCTTCTTAGACAAGTTTAAGAATGCTTCTTGCTCAGCTTTTTCTTCGGCTTCAAGAATTGATGTCCATAAAGTGTCAGTTGTGGTATACATATCTACCACATTTTCATCCAATATCATCATGGCTTGGTTCTTGATCATAAAGCTTGCTTGATATTTAGCCATGTAATCACTAAGTTTCAATAGCTTATATGTGGGGCTGCTCGAACTAGAGATCATTCTCTCTTTCTTTTCTTGGTGTCTAGTGCAATAGCCCATTTTTTAGTAATCTTGTCATCCAAATCCTTTGGTAATGTACAGGAAAATTCCATTGGAATTTCTTGAATTTTATCATCATTTGGATGACAGCCTCTTCTAACTTAGTTTGGTCCTCTGTTGAAATCTTGTCAAATCTATCTATTCCTTGATCAGCAAGGTCTCCATTCTCAATTATGTCTTCAACAATTTCATCTATTGTTCTTACCTTGTTGTTGACCACCTTGAATTGATTGACATCATCTTCAATCTCAGTCTCCTCAAGATATTCTTTACTTCTTACCAGTCTTCTCCTTTTCTTTGGTGCTTCAGTTGCAACCTTGGATCCTTTCTTTGCATAAGTCTTAGTCCATGTAGTAGCCTTTCATTTTGTTACTTTCTCTGCTTCTTTCTTCTCAGGTGGTGAAGCTTCAATTGATGATCTTGTCCTCATACCTTCTTGTATTGGTAACTACTTCTTCATAGGAACTTTAGGTGGAGGAACCGGTGTGAGATCTTTTTCTTCATAAGACACGGTCTCCTCACTATCATATGGTTTGTCAGCCAACTGTAACTAACCTTTGGTTGTCTATTCAACCGGTGTCTCCTCAGGTGTTTTAGAGACATCTCCAAATCTAGCAGTGAGATCTTTCCTCATCTTCTTTTCCTTTCTAGACATTTTACCGATCTCTATACTTGTTGAGATTCTAGATTTGGCCTCTTCATATGTTTTGAACCTAGTGGCAATGAGATCTTTTGGTAATGCAAGCAGTGCATTAATTGATTTCAGTGCAAAATCATGGTTCATTTCATAACCCATCGGTGCCAGCCATTTTATTCTAGGTTCAACTGCTCTTATCATAGTACAATCCATGTTGACTACAAAACATATATCATTCTCAAAATTTTCAACTAATTCCCTTAGAATTCTACTTCTTTTATGCATTTTAGTTTGAAATTATTTGAAGTATGCATCAAATTCTGTATTTAATTTATTTCCTAACTTACTCATCATATCATTAATCTATTTCATTATCAGTTTATCTGATTTCCAATTTACTTTACCAATGCCAGGTACATACTTTTGTAGATAGAAAAATAGGCAAACAAGTAGTGATTTGAACTTACATGTATTAGACTTCTTTGTTCTTATTGTCTTCATATTTTCCTATAGTTGATGAAACATTACCTCGACAAGATCAACCTAGTGATCTTTCTTCACAATTTTGTGTGCCATGTCTATTGCGCTGCAAGGTACACTGTTGAGTCTTCTCGATTGAAATATCTTGTACCCGATCACATGTGCTACAAATGTAACTACTGGGTCTCTGATTGTTGAAATTTTCAGTGGTTGACCATCCCATTGTGCTCCAATGTTCTTCTCAACATCTGGTCATGATGAACTACGAAAGGCTTTTTCCTTGTCAGTTGTAGAGAGCCTAGTAACCCTACTTATCATTTTCTTATTGACCTCTATAGGTTTATCCAGCAAGAATTTTCCATGATGATATTTACTCAAAATGATTCTGATCCAATCTGTCTTAAATGATTATGGATAGTGTGTGATACATGATAACCCCGATTCCTCAATCTTCTTGTGTTCTGGTTTCAATTTACCATTAGTGCCATAGACTTGTTGATATGCTGCAATAGTTTCAAAATCTCCAACTTCTCCAATTTTGCAATGAATATATGCTCTTACGTCTTCTATCAATAAAACCCTATTTGGTATGCTTGAAAAAGTTCCTATTAAATCTATTTGTGCTGCAACCTTGGGATGTGGCTTAAACTTAGGTTCATCAAAATTTGCCCTAATGATTAGATTAACTTCCTCCTCAATACTTTGTGATTTGTTTGCAGATGATGTAGATGCCATAAATTGATTTTAGGGTTTCGGCAAGCAACAGGATAAAAAGTGTTTGATAGCAAATGAACTTACTTAGAATCGTTGAAGAGTGGTGTCAGTTTGATCTACAGTACCCTTGAATCCTTCTGAAAATATTCTAGCTCAAACTCTTCTCTGTGAAATCTCCGCTCTTCGAAATCACAATGTAACAATGAACTCTGTTTCCCATGTATTTATAGAATTTTTGATATTCCCGCTCAAACTTTCATGCAATAAATGCTTGACCTACTTTAAGTTTATAACAATTATCAGCTCGGTGACAACAAAATTTTTTATCCACTTGGTTAACATAGGATTTCTTCATTGATTTGTACTAATGTATGGTTAACCTTGAATAGTGATTACCGACGGGTAACCAACTCTTGGTCTCTCTTTTACTGACTATATAACATTGTTAGCTCATAACATATAAACCATAGTGCATCTTTATTAATGCTGATTTGGTATTAGTACATCATGTATAAGGAATTGTATGTAAAATGTGATCATTGAAATGTCAGTCCCATACATACCTATTTAACCTTAAGTGGAGGTACCGATGTCACCCAATCCAGTGGATGAGGTTTCACCGATAGCATTACTTGACTCAGCACTCTCATTAGATGCCTTCTTCTACATAGTGTTCCTTAACTTCATGATATCTGCAATAGTATATCCACTCTCAAATACATGATTTTAATCTGGTGCTCGGTCTCTACAATTCTTACTTAAATGACCAACCCTATGACAGTGCATACAAGCCATTCCAGTGCTTGTCCAACTTCTTGATTGTCCAATTTGACTCTTTCTGTAACAATTTTTTGCAATGTGTCCATATCTACCACAAGTAGTATAGTTAGCCCATGTATTATAATCCCAAACATAAGAGTTACCTTGTCTCTTCGGTTGATAAGGCTTTCACTATGTTTTTTGCTTAGGAGTCCATACTTGCTTCATCTTAACCTTAAACTCTCGTGTAGTGTGTCCATGTTTATTACAAGTATAGCATATTTTCTCCTCATTGGTATTGTTAGCAATATCATTCTTTTTAGCTCTACACTCATAAGCTGGATGTCCAAACTTACCATAGTAATAACAATATCCATTAAACTTAGGAGTGACAGGAGGTTTACCTTGTGCTTTGCTTCTACACACATTAGAAGTATGGCTCGGTTTGCCAAAGTGATAACATGCCAATACTTTAGATTTCTGATTTTGATTATTGTTGACTTGTTCAGCTTGTTATGATGATTCTCCTTCACCAATATAACCTATACCGGCTCTACTCCCAAATCTTCTTTGATTAGTAAAAAAGTCATCAATCTTCTTAGAACTATCTTTAGCAAGTTTCTTCATTTCATTTTATTGCTGTTGATTTTTCACTTCATTCCTCAGCTTTTCATTCTCCTCTCTAAGTCTTGCAGCATATTCTAGTCTTCTTGACAATTCTCCATTCACTCGATTTACCTCTTGATTCACAGTCATCATCTGATTAGATACTTGGAAGTGATGATTAGTGAGTCTCTGTATTTCACTTTCTTTTGCTTGGAGTTGTTCAGTCATTTGTCTTCGGTCTTCAATAGCTAGATTCCTATCTTGTTCAGCTTATCTAGCATTGTTCATGATTTCCACCATTCTTACCATCTGAGATTCTTGACCGATTTGAAGTACTTTCACTTGTTCAGATAGATGCTGATTCTTTTCAGATAAATCAGTGATTATGCTTTCCAATCCATCAGAGATGCTTCTAGAACTAGATCCAATATGATCAAATATATCATCAATAGGTTCTTCATGATATCCAATTTCACTTTGCAAAATGGCAAGGTTCTTCCTTTCAACTAGTAATTTCTTCAGTTCTTCCTTAGCTTGTTTATACTATTCCAAAAACATCTACATCTGTATCTTTTGATTCTTAATAGTCTTATCAAGCTTGTATCTCTCCATGACTTATATCTTTACCCTTCAGTGGTTAAAATATTCAATAAGAGAACTGTGCTTTGATACCAATTGTTGGAATTAGTAGAGATAGGTACTGAGAGGGGAGGGGTGAATCAGTGCCTTAAAAAAATTTACTTGTAAATCTTTCAGATCTGTGATAGTCAACAATAATAACTGACCAAAATAACTTGAATCTAACTGCATGTACCAATCATTAATTTAACTTATGAAAGTAAACAACATGAAATCAATATGACAATCACATAACTCAAGTATTTTGGTAACACAGAAACCCTTGTTAAAAGGTAAAAACTACGGTGGGGATGACACTTGCAAATTCTTTACTACTGTAGATAGAAAAGGTTTTCCTATTAGGGCTACAAGTTTTGATCACTTCTGGTGATCTCACCCTGTTAGGAGTGACATGTTAGATCAGCTAGATCTACCTAGTTATAGGATTTTAACAACACTAATGAAGTGTGCACTTGGTTAAGAGATTTACTTAAGACTGTTAAGTCTACTCTACTAAGAGATTTTATCCAAAACTCTATTACAATGGTCAGAAAGCAATAGGTAATTATCTTCTAATTGAAAACTCAATTGTATGATACCGATCTATAAGTTCTGATAAAATATCAACTCACTTGTGATGAATCTCTTCTCTAAACTGCTCGGTAGCCTTTTCTAATTCTGCTCAATCTGGATTCCTCTGTACTTTGTTCTGCTCTGTTAACTGATAGACTTGAAGTTAGGCAATTGCTTCAAGTGCTTCATGATTCACATATTAGCTCACACCAAAAATGATGCGAACACACAAATATATAGTGTTCTATTTTCCACTTTAACAAAATTAGGTTACACAACATAGTCATAACCCTAAGATCTATGGTGTACAAAAATAACCTAGATCAACTATTACAAAAGATATACATTGCATTTAATGAATATCATCACATTAAATATTCTTTGATCTTGGTAAAATGTTTTATGAACCATTGTAACCATTTGCATAGAAGTATGTGCCATTTTAGATTACTATGACATTTTTTGTGATCCTCAGTAAACAATGTATAAACCACTTAGTGTATACTGACTCTCGGTGTTTACTATCTGTCAGTGTCGGTGTCTACTGGTGCTCAATAAATTGTCAGATACTTGGTGTATATGCTTTACTGACTAGTCTATCTTTCTTCTAGTTACCGATTTTCTCAATGTAAGTGATTGACTGATATCTTGGATAACCTTTGATACTAATGACAACCATAAATGCTCAATAGAGATAACATCAGTGGATGATCAAGCATGGCTAATTGATTCTGTATCAAAATGAAGCTAAGGATATTATTAATATCTCTGATGGATAGATAAGTTTTTGGATTGGTTGGTAATTCATGTGATATTCATATGGTGTTGCCATCAATGCCAAAGAGGGAGATTGTTGGAAACTGCAATTGAAGCAATTATTGTATTGTTATTGATGTCAAACCTTAATTGGTAAGACTGTTGCTATTTAAGAAAGTACTATATCTATTTGAGTGTTGCTAAGGGGATAGGTAGGATTGGTAACAATAGCACCTAAGGAAAGGTTGAGTTATCTTGATACTTCAATGAGTACTTGATTATGTGGCACAATGATAAGACAATGTATTGTTTATCTAAGTAAGAATGAAGACTAAACTAGTAGGCTTAACTGATAAAAAGTGAAGAAATCTAGTGTAAGTTGAGTGTTATTAGTGTCGACCAAGCTAGTATATGCTGAGTAAATTTAGTGTTGACCAAACACCAGTAATTACCAAGGAAGACAGTGTTAGCCAAGGAAATAGTTTATGTGGTGACCGAGCTTTCTAGTGAAGACCGAGAAGTTGAACACAATATTGACCGAGTGTTAGTATTTTGCATTTGAGGAAGAATTTAGATTTCCAGCCGACATCATTGAATTCTTGGATTATGTAAAATGTGTTGACTTTATTTATTAATTGTTTGAAAGCATTTAATGCACTGCAAAACATTTTATTGTTAATCTATTAAGAGATTCAAGATATTTCTAGAAGGATAGCTGAAGAACATAATGTAGGATGGATTCAATGAATCTGACCTAACCCTAAGATCTACAAAGGAGATTAAGAGAAAAAAGATGAATTGACCTAATAGAGGAAGTATTAAGGCAACCTATGTGAGAGGTTGTTGAGAGAGTGGATGCTGGAAGTGTTGTTGATGTTATTGACTGTCTAAGAAGAGAAGGCTGAAGAAGAAGCGTTGTGATTTCTTGAGGAGAGTTCCAAGCAGATCAGTGATGGAGATGGTAAAGGTTCACAGTCAGTAAGCCAACATATGTGTACAGAATTGGATCTGATATTTGCAAAGTGAGTTGTATGGTTTTCAGATCAATACTACTACTACTTTCTAACCATTTTAACAGTAAAAATCCTTTTAACAGAGGTTGACCTAATAGTCATAGGTATAAATCCTTTGAACAAGGTTTCATTCTAATGGAGTGTATGTAAGTCCTATAACAAGGCACACTTTTAACAGAGTGTTTTAAATCCTTTAACTGGGTCACACCTGACAGTGTGTTTGTAACCTTTGACAGGGTTGGCTTTTCACAGAGCTCACTTCAAAAGAGTGAACATAATAGTAACATGTTACAAAGTGGTTTTTCCCAAATTGGGTTTCCACTATAAATCCTGGTGTTGATACTTGTGTGAATTTTTTGGTTTGAACATTTTTGTGTTTTACAAGTTAGATGCTATTGGTTAAGTGGACTGCACTGTTATATGTTTCTGTTATGAAATCTATAATGACCAAGTAGGTGTTGGTTATTAGATCTGATTTATTGAAGAGTTTAAAGTTTGTTTTATACATCTAGACTTGAGAACAACTGATTCACCCCCCCTCTCTGTTGTTCTAAATCATATTAACATATATCATCCATTCTCGGTATAGGAAACCTATATTTCACTATTATATTGTTGATTTCTTTGGAATCAGTACACATTCACCATTCTGCATTCTTCTTAGGTGGCAATAAAATAGGTACTACATAAGGACTCAAACTTTATCTAATCAAACCTTTCTGCAACAATTCTTGAATCTATTGGTTCAATTTTTGATTCTCGATAGGTGTCAACCGATATGGTGCCTTATTCAGTAAACTATCTCCAGGGATTAGATCCATGTAATGATCAATGCTTCTCTTCAGTAGAAAACCATCAGGTACATTATTAGAAATGATTTCACTGTACTCAGTGAGTAACTTATCAATCTCCTCAGGGACACTATCCTCTATTTTCTTACTTAGTTTGTTAGGAATCACAACAAAACATACATCATTCTTCTTCAAATCCTCAATAAAATTTCTTCCTTCACTCAAGAAAACTTTCACAAATGTACAAACATTACTAACATGTTCTTCAATCAAAGGTAACAATATTTGTCTTCTTCCATCAGTGCAAATAGTATATTTATGTAATCTCCCATCATAAATAGCATGTCTATCATATTTCCAAGGTCTACCCAACAAAATATGACAACAATACATAGGCATGATATCACATAACACCTTATCATAATACTTTCCAATTTTCAAATTCACATAACATTGTTCACTTACCAAGAGTGTATGGTCATCTTTGATCCATGAATTCTGATAGGGCTTCAGATGTTCCAACCTTCTCAACTGCAACTTTGTGACCATTTCCTTAGATGCTAGATTCTCCAAGCTACCACTATCAATGATTACCTTCCAAACTTCATCAAAAACTCTACATCTGGTCTTGAACAAACTTTTCCTTACCAGATCTTCCTGATTAATTTCACTCCAAAGTGCTCTCCTTACCATGAAGTTATTTTCCTTCTCAGATTCATTCGGTGACTTTTCTTGCACCAAAGCATTTCTAGTGCTACCAACCTTCTTACTTGCATGTGTACACTCAAATGGTCTATGTTCTTCCTCTCCACAATTGTAACAAGTTCCTCAGAAACCACCTCGGTAGTTACTACCTCTACCTCTAGATGAACTTTCACCTTTCCACTCAGTATTGCCTTTATCCAGAGTTATCTTTTCAAGTTCAGATCTACTATTTTTTCCATGAGATTTACCTCTTCCTATAGGAAATCTACCACCTCTACCTCTTTGGCTTTGCTCATGTCTTTTGTTCAATTTCTCCTCCGCTTTCAATGAAACTTGATAAGCCTCTTCAATGTTCTCCAATTTGACCAAACTGATTTCTTCTTGGATGGAAACTCTCAAACCATTCAGGTATCTAGAAATTCTTTCCACATCATCTTCATCATGTCGAGGTCTGATATCTAATCTATAGAATTCCTCAGTATATTCTTTTATCGAGTTATCTTTTTGCCTCAAGCTTTGCATTTGCCTAACTAGGTTAATCTGATAATATCAAGGTAAGAACTTTCCTTTCAATTTATTCACCATTTTATTCCATATCTTGATTTTGTCTTTTCCTTTCCTCTTTCTATCCAACTGCAGACGTTCCCACCATAAGGATGCCGACTTTTCAACTTTGTCCTTGCAATTTTCACCTTCTTTTCCTTAGGTACATTTTCATATTTAAAATACTTTTCCATCTCTGTGATCCAGTCCACCAATTTATCAAAATCCAATTTTCCACTATACTCAGGAGGATTAAAGTGTGGTGTAGACTTTAGACTTGTCAAAGCCCTCAACAATCTTTCCTCACCTTGATCCATTGTTGGTGCAGGTTCTACATCACCTTTTTCTTCCTCAATTTCATTATCACTAACATCTTCAAGATGTCTTCCTCTTCTCTGGGCTGTTTTAATAGCTTCTAATCTAGCAACAAGTTATCTTAACATGTCTACCAATCCTAGATCTACATCTCACCTCCCATGAACCATCTTGAAACCCTTTGCAATTGTAGGCCAGATCGCAATCTGCTACCCCACAAAAAATCAACTAGGGATTGTCAAACCTAGATTCACAAACCTAGATCTAGATCTCACCTCTCTCTAATACCACATGATGCAAGGAAGGACATGGAGAGGGGCCAAAGGCACACCCTAACCAGGCCCACCTTGCAGAGATCACATGTGAAAGCAACAAAACACAAGTGAGAGATAGAATGCAAATGACAATTCATGTATTTATCTCAATTTGATTCATACATGCTGGGCTGTAAGGCCTTCCCAATTTAGGCTAGATATTACAATCAAGTACATAAGTCCTCCAACATGCGAGGATCTACAAATAATCTCTAATCTTCTATGTTCTATCTTCTATCAAAACTTACTCCTAAACTCTAACCAAATAACTATATTTATAAAAGAGGCTATCGAACAAGTCAACCTTTAGATCCACCATCAATGAAAGGAATGACCAGATCTAGGTCTACACACTTCCCAATGATAGATACCTTCATTAAATCTATGACCAAAATTAATTGCAAGAGTTGGCCTCAACATAAATCCAAAATGAACAACTTGGTAAGAAAGGATAATCGAGTGCTAGACAAGCATCACCGAGCACTAGGGAAATTCACTGAGTGCCAGAGAGATAACTGACCAACACCGGTAAATAAAGGAAACCGAGAAACACCAAACCAACTTGGTCAAAGTAGAAACTAATCAACACAGGAAAAAACAAACATATTTTTGGTGACAAAATATTGCCAAGGACTCGAGATGCTCCTGCATCAGTCTCTTATGCCATAGCCATACATCTTCATTTTTAACAAACAAGCAATTCTTGGAAGTAGTATCAAGATAAAATAGATATTATGAAATTCTAGTCGATGGAAAGTATTGTTCAGTTGTGCAACACTCAACAAATTATAGTTTATACCTTTAACCCAATATACATCAGTACATCTCATCCTTTCATTTGGTATAAATGATCCTTTTCCTTTCACAGGACATGGACCATAATTTCAAAATCTGAAAAATCCTCCATCATACTCTTCTAAGTTCTCAAACCTGTCAATATCATCAGTCATATGATGTGAACATCCACTATCAATAATCCATGGGTTAGGTTTACTTACATAAGAAATAAGTTCTTGTTGATCTTCGTGCTTTTTTTTCATTTGAGTCTTCCTTTACAACAAAATAGATTGTTAGGAATGAATGATGAATATTGAGGACTATTCAAGTTGTTCTATAGCAATTATATGTTACATTCATGATTGTGTTTATCATTGATGTCAACACATTGATCTACTAGAGATTAGCAGAGAAGTAGACAATGTTTGTATTAGCGCACGTGGATAATTGTAGATCAAGATATATGACATTGAGGACTTGTTAATTATTGTGTCTTGAGATTATGGTTAAGAGCACATACATATATTCAATTATTCATGATAGTTATGTATAATATGGTGGAAACTGTATTCTGACAATGTTCTAGAGAAGCAGCTTGTGATAACCAGATTATATCTCCTAATTGAGATAAAATCTAGACATGTGAAGTTGTACAGAGGTTGAAGACACTTTGGAGGTGACCTGGATCAAATATCATAGTTAGAGGTCACACATTTGAAGTTTTATTAAGTTTGGAAGCCGACAATTTTATGTGGTTATGAAATATTATGTAACGTGTAATGATTTATATTTTGTAATTGGTTAAGCCTAGTTGGCTGACTCAATTGTAAGTTATTTTAGTGTAGTATAAAGGAAGGATTGTTTTCCTTGATTTAAAAGATAGAGAATGATATGATGATCTAATATTGTAAGAGGATATGTGAATTGAGAAGATCTGGTATTGAGAACTGGTGAAGCAGTTGGTGCGGTTTTGGCACAGACACAAGAGTGAAGATCAGATTGCTGAGATAAAAAATTGTTAGTATTATTCTATTCAGATAATAATAAGATCACTTGGATAGTGAGTTCAGTGATCTTGCCCCTGAATCTATTTGGATAGTGGGTCCTTCTGCCTTCCTTAACTCTTAACAGGGTTAGAATCTTTTAACAAGGATTCAAAGTCTCCTAACAAGGACTAATATGTACTGAATATATTTCATAAGGCTCCTAATAGAGTCCATCCTCTCAAAAATAATTTTCATTTTAGTAAATATTTTTTGGGTACCATCCCCACTGGGGTTTACTCTTTGATCAAGAGGTTCCCTAGTTAACATATCTTATGTCATTGTGTATGTTTACCTTTCTATGGTTGCTATTTATATTTGTTACATATTTGAGATCTAATAATTTTATTAAAAGTTGCTTTCATATGATAAATGATTCACCCTACCTCTTAGTTATCTTTGTGGACTTTAATTTCTAACAATTGGTATTAGAGCGATAGGTCCTTGAAAGAAAATTTTAACAACTTAAGGAGATCTATGGTGAGTCATTTCAGGAAAGAAATTCCTAAGTTTGATGGAGTTAACTATGATAGCTGGAAAGAAAATATGAAGACACATCTGCTATGTTTAGGACTAGGGTATTGGTTGATTACAAAGAATAACAAAACTATCATTGAAGAAGATAAACTTGAAGAGTGCACTGATAAGGAGAGATATATATTTATGTGTAACATACTTGCCAGAGAAGCACTTTTATCAGCTCTTCCCGAGAATGAATATAGTCAGGTAAAAATTATAAGGACATCTCATAAGATTTGGTTAGCTTTACAATCTACTTTTGAAGGTCATGTGCATGCTAAGAGAATTAGATTACAAAATTGGATATGTTTATTTCAAGATGCAAAGATGATGGAAGATGAATCTGTTAGAAGTTATAATGGTAGGATATCAGATATTGTTGTAGGTATCAAAGCGTGTGAAGGAAACACAACTCAAGATGAAATTATATGGAAGATCTTAAAGACACTAACCCCTATATTTAAGCAGACATCATGGATGATTTAACAAGTTATACCTTGTACTAAAAAATTTACCAAAGAAACTCTTCTTGGAAGATTAGAAGCAATAGAGATAGGCCTAAGACAGTCTGGAGATTTACCTAGAATTGAAATAGAAGTCAACACACTTAATGTTCACCCTACTTTGTCAAGAAGTACTAGTGTCAATGGAGATTATGCAAGTAGCAGCAGATCTAAGACTGAAGAAGACAGAAAGATTGAAGAAGGAATTGCCTTCCTTGTGAAAAGAGAATCCGAAGGTAATAAAATCTTTAAATGTTGGACATGTCATGAATATGGTCATTTCGTATCTAAATTCCCTAAGAGAGTGAAAAAATATAAGAAGAAATTTAAACCTAGAAGGTCCGAGGAATGTTATTATGCCAATGATGAAGAATTTGAGGTTAGCATTGATAAAATCTTAAGTGAAAGTGATAATGAAAGTGATGACATAGGATTTGTAGCAATAAAAGAAGAAAACTATAAAACTAAAGTTAGAGAAGAAAAATCTCTAGTTTTGCAAGTTGAAAAGAAAACTAATTGGATTATAGATAGTCATTGTTCACATCATATGACTGGAGATATGATTTTTTTAATAAAATTTAACAATTATGATGGAGGAATTATTAGAGTTGGAAACAATGCACCTTGCTTCATAAAGGGAATAGGATCTATTAATTTTGATGGAAAGACTAACACTGATGATGTTTACTTTGTGGATGGATTGAAGCATAATCTTCTAAGTGTTGGACAATTAGTTGACAAGGGATATCAAGTTTGGTTTACTAAGAAGACTTGTGTGATCAAGGATAAGAATGGTAATATGATTGGAACTAGATCAAGAACTAGAGGTAAAGTATTTCAATTGAATCCTACTAAGAAGACATATTTGATTACTAAAATTGATGACAATTGGTTATAGCGCAAAAGGTTATGTCACATAAACTTTGATAACATTGTGAAAGAAAACACTACATTAGTAGTAAAAGATTTGCCTAAGATTATGAAGCCTACTAACATGATATGCAAATAATGTGTTATGGCTAAGCAAGAAAAAAAGTTATTTTCCCAGTAAGATGTTCACCACAACAACAAAATTGTAAATTATTCATATAGATCTGAGTGGTTCCACAAGGACTAGAGGATTCTATGGTGAAAGGTATTTTATGATTTTTGTTAATGACTTTACTAGAATGATGTGGATAGCATTTATTAAAGAAAAATCAGAAGCATTTGACAAGTTTAGATTGATTAAGAACAAAGTTGAGAATGAATCAGGAATGAAGATTAAATATTTAAGGTCTAATAGAGGTGGAGAATTTACTTCAAAGGGATTTAGTAATTTTTGTGAAGTGAATGGAATTAAGAGACAACTTTCATCCCCTAGAACACCTGAATAAAATGGTATTGTAGAAAGAAGGAACATATCCATAACTGAGGCAACAAAAGCTATGTTATTTGAGAATGATATGGCAAAGACATTCTGGAGAGAAGTAGTGAATACAATAGTGTATACAATGAACATAGTACAAATTAGAGAAGACATAGACAAGACACCTTATGAACTATGGTTTGGACATGCACCATCAGTTAAGTATTTCAAAATTTTTGGAAGTAAATGCTATATTAAGAAAGATGATGACATTGGTAAGTTTGATCCGAGAAGTGATGAAGGTATATTTATTGGTTATTCATTGAAAAGGAAATCTTATAAATGTTATAATAAAAGAACTAAGACTATTTTTGAGAGCGCAAATGTCAAGGAAGATGAGAAATTCAAAATTTAGGAAAGAATACTTGATTATGATTCAAATGAAAAAGTTCATCCTAGAATTGGTCAAGAAAATGTTGAATTATTTTATGAAAATAACAGTGATTTTTAGAATGAGAACTACATTGAGGAAATAAGAGAAGAACCGAGACCAAAACATAGAATTGAAGCAAGAACTGAGACAATGACACCTAATAAGAATCTAATGAGGATCATCCTACTGATTAGATTACTGGGAGAAAATAAAAAGGAGTTATGAAAAGAAGTAAGGTACAAGAAGAACTATGCTTGATTTCTCAAATTGAACCTAAAAATACTGATGAAGCTTGTAAAGATGATAATTGGGTTCAACCAATGAAGGAAGAACTAGATCAAATTGAGAAGAACAAAACTTGGGAATTGGTCCCTAGACCTAAAGATAAAAATGTTATAGGAACTAAATGGGTTTTCAGAAATAAGATGAATGAACAAGGTGAAGTTTTAAGAAACAAAGAAAGATTAGTATGTAAAGGTTACTCATAGCAAGAAGGAATTGATTATGAAGAAATATTTGCACTTGTTGCAAGAATTGAAGTGGTAAGAATGTTTTTGGCTTATGCAGCTTATAAGAAATTCAAAGTGTAGACACCTAAAAATCCATTGGTAAATAAAAGTGTTTTTATTTTCCAAAAACCCCTGATGACATCATAATTAATTAATTAATTATTATACCATTAATTCCTCCTACCTTAATTAAACACATTTAATTAAAGAATCCCTCCCCAAACCACTTAAATCAAATTTAAGTGATTTTCCTCCTATTTATTAACCAATAATTGATAAATATTGTCACATTCCCTAAATAAATGAAATATTTATTTACACCCCTCAAAACCCTAAAATCTTCTAGAAATCCCTAACCTCTTCCAATATTTCCTAAGCTTTCCTAAACCCTTCCTAAACCTACTTAGAAGGTTATTCCTACCCTTTTTAGTCTAAACACTCATTCTTTGACTTTGGGTCAAGCCCCCTCATTAATGAGCCTTACATGCTCATTAATAGCTTTTTACACCACCATTGAAGGCTCTTACAAGCCATAAGTGAAGACTTATGTTAGGAATGAATGCAAAGTGTTTTGGCAATCATTCTGTAGCAGTTGTTGTTGCATTCATGACTTGGATTGTCATTGATGTCAACACAGTGATATTCTGGATATTAGTAGGAAAGTAGGTACAGTTTTGTTTTGCGCACATGTTTTATTGTAGATTTGATTTTGTGTAGTTGATGGTATGTTCTTTGGTGTGTTATTAACCTATGGTTAATAGTGCAAAAAGAAATTCATTCATTTGTAAGAGTTATGAGCATTTTGGTGAAAGCAGTGTTTAGACAGTGTTTCTATCTAGCGATGTTCGAAAATCAGAGGATATCTCTTAGTTGGGATGGAATATGATTTTGTGTAGTTAAATGGATGTTGGAGACTCATTAATGATGACATGGTTCATAGCAAAAACTTTAAGGATATGTTTGGAGAAAGTTACAGTAACTGGAAGCCGACAGTTTTATGTGAATTCTGTGTGTAGCATGTAGAATTTATTATTTTGTAATTGAGGACCGACTCATTTGTAATTATTTGAGTTTGGTATATAAGAAGGAATTTTTTTCTTATTGCAATGTGTACTATGAAGATTGTGATGTGAATATATGCATGAAATGAAGAAAAGAGCTAATTCGGTGATGAAGGAAGACTTGTGAGTACAGAGATCTGGAATTGTGATCTTGTGTAGCAGAGAGTGCAGTTTTGGCATAGTGTGAAGGAGGTAATATATTTCATATTATTCTATTGAATAATTCTAAGATCTTTTGGACAGTGGGTTCAGAGATCTTGCCTTGAAGCTGTTTGGGCAGTGGGTCCTTCTGTCTTCCATAAACTCTTAACCGGGTTAGAATCTTTTAACAGGGATTCAAAATCTCCTAACAAGGATTTATATGTACTGAATCTATTTCATAAGACTCCTAACAGGGTCCATCCTCTAACAAGGAAATTTCATATTAGTGCATCATTCCCACCGGGGTTTACTCTTTTCAAGAGGTTCCCTAGTTAACATATCTTGTGTTATTGTGCAATTGTGTATGATTATCTTTCTATGGTTGATTAGTACATTGATTATATTATTTAAATCTGTTGAATGGATAAATTATCAGAATACTGATTCACCCCCCCTCTTAGTTATCTTGGGTATCTTTACTTTCTAACAACCTATGTATTCTCTTACATTGTGGTCCCCTTGCACACTTCCCTAGTGTTTATCACACATGCGTGAGCAATTTTAACCCTTTCCCATCTAACCTTACCCCTAACTCAACCCTAGACTCTACCCCAAACCTTACCTCTGACTCTAACTCCACTTTATAATCCAAGCCCTTCCTCAAATCATATAAATACCCTCAATTCTTAGAGAAATTCACCAATTCGCATAATCATTTCATAGTAGTGTTATAATGCTAGTTTAATTCTAAATCATCTTAAGCTTTAACATATTTGTTAGATTAACTCATTTTTAAGCTTTCTTAAATCACACGTCATAGCTTAGATAAAATAGATTAACTTAGTTTATTTAAATTTTATGCTTTTCAATTCATCATATCACATCTTCATTTGGATAAAATCAACTCTAGCTTAAGCATTATTGCATTAATCTACTTTTTAGCTCTATTAGGCTCTTTGAGATTCTATGGGCAAAACAAGTGTTCTATACCTAGTTTTGTGCTACTATGGGGTTATAATGGTCCCTAATATATCCAAATCCCTCCTAATCATCATTATGGATAAGCTCCAAGTGTTTTCAGAGCACACCCACATCCCTAAATCAAGAACAAATCAAACGGTGACAGGGTGCTCCCATGTTCGTTCTATCTGAATGAATTAGAAAATAGATTTATCTATATGTTAGGAATATGCTCTTATAATAATTTTTTAATGTCTACGCTTGTTCCAAATAGGTTTTTTATTTTATCACATTTTGGCACGCTCGGTGGGACTCCACAAGCCTTCAAAATTGCCTTTTTAGGGTTTTTTGGTGAAAAACTCAATTTTTAATGCCTCTCAAATGAATTTTGCTGTAGTTTCATATTAATATTGATCATTTTGAGAAATTTTTGTATGGTTAGAACCCATATTTCATACGAAAATTTACCACCATCATGCAATTGTCGTATGGGCCAGTTTTGAGTGCATTTTAAGCCATTTTTGCCCTTCTGGATCAAGTGTCATGTGGGAAACAATGAATTGTCATATGGGAATGCATGGAGTGTCATATGACACTATAATCTAACATAATTACTGGCCCCAATTTTTTTATGGGAGGAAGGAAGCTCATTTAAGGCCCTAGACTTAGTTTTTATTATTTTTTTTGGCCTGTTTGGGGATCCTAGTGACCCTAGGCTTCAACTTTGTAATTTATAACATCATACTCTTGTAGGTACTTCATGGAGGCCAAGTTTTCATTAAATAACTAAGGCATTAATGCTCATGAATTTTTTTGAATGATTAGGAACCAAAAACACTTTGTTTTTAGGCTTAAAATGAACTTTTAGTCATTTTTGAGTGCCCTTAAGGGACTAATCTGCAAATCTTTCCTATTATTTCCTATTTTGTTCCTAAAAAATCCTAAAAATTCCTATTTGGTCCCAAAGAAATCAAAATCACTTCTAATGACTTTCATTTGGCTACAAAGAACCTCTTTCATGCAAATCTAGGGTTTTAAGGTTCATTTATGCAAGCTAGGAACATTTTAAACTCTAGGTGCTTAAAAAGAACCAAAAATTTGCATTGTCATTTTTATTTGGTTCCTAAAATCAGTCCTAAATAATTATAAATCATTCTCAAATCAATCTTGAATATTTTTTCTTAAAACAAAGTGGACTTCATTTGCATTATCTTAAAGTGTCTTTCAAATCTCATGCAAACTAGGAACAAAATCTATACATCTTTCCTAATCTTTCCTATTTGGTTCCTAAAGAGTCCTAATATTTTGTAAAAGTTCCTAATTCAATCCTAAAGCTTTGATCTTGATGAAAACTAATGTCTTGTTGCAAAATTTTGAAAGTTTTCCAAGTTTTCATGCATAAAACCAATCTAGGAACTTCTCTTTTGGGCTACAATTGAACTCTAGGAACACCAAATCTTGAGTGAAATTAAAAGAAGTGAACCAAAGTTCAAAACATAATTTCCTTTCAAAAGAAAGAACAAATCATTCTTGGAATTCCCTAAAGAGAAAACAAATCAAAGTTCATTTTCATTTCAAAATTCAAAATTAAACACAATCTTGAGTGAAAAAGTAAAACAAAATTGGAATCTCTTTCAAAATTTTTGTGTCTTCAAGGATGAACAAATCAAACTCATAAACACATGTGTTTTCAAAATATTTCATTTTCAAACTCACTTAATCAATTTGGGCAATAAATCTTCTTGGTGTGTTTGTTAAAAAGTTTCCAATTTTGCAAAGCCTTGTTAGATAAATAACTTGAAAGAAGTTGGACTTGGACGAGTTCACCTATTTCACTTTTAGAGAATCCTATCCAAAGAGAGAAGCACTTCCTCTTTGGAGAATGACTTCAAACCACTACTTCACCATCTGGTATAGAAATAAAGCGCTGA
Organism: Chamaecyparis obtusa; assembly: GCA_027943335.1. Classification (NCBI taxonomy): domain Eukaryota; kingdom Viridiplantae; phylum Streptophyta; class Pinopsida; order Cupressales; family Cupressaceae; genus Chamaecyparis; species Chamaecyparis obtusa. The sequence goes on from BSBK01000477.1 coordinate 1,138,749, forward strand.
GAAAACTCTCACTTCATCTCGTCAAGCTCGGGCAATGCATGTTGATGGTAGCCTGAGGTAGGTGAATATACCTACTATTTTGGCATGGTCAACTAGGATCTTAAGTGAGTCACGCGTATAAAAATTGATTGGGAGGACACCACAGATCAAAATAAAAACTTTTTAAATCAGAAGCTCCCCGATCTACTCTCGAAGGTATCAAAATATTTGTGCAAGGACCGATCCCTATGGTTTCTTAGGTCACCTTAAGAAAGTCACCATATGCATCTCTTTTAGGGGTATCAAGTTGTGGGAAAATATTTTGATACTAGCCTTACCTTAGGTAGTTCTTTTTGAAGTGTCTTTGAAGTTACAAAATTAGTTCAAAACATCTATCAAAACATACACATCTTTCAGAAGCATTGTCAGTCTCAGTAGTCCAAATCATTTTCTTATATCCCACAAAGTTTCTTTTTCCTTTGTTAGGATTGCTTTCAAAGTCTTTGTTGAGTTTATCCTTTGCCATTGGAGACATAAAAAATGAGACACAACTTGATCAAAATCTTCAAAACATTCTTGTAGAAAGGTTCTTCAAAATTAGATACCCAAGAACCTTGATTCAAAATAATTGCCAAATCTTCCCAAAGTTATGTTTGATTTGACCAAACAAAAGAAAGAAAAGATTCCCAATTCCTAAGTTTATCAAGAGAAGAAGATTGCAAAAGAGACCTGAAAGATCACCAACCCATCCTAAAGGTAATCCAAGTAGAAGAGAAGTATCAAGAGAAACTAGATAATGTGGTCTATAATGCAAGAGTGAAGCAATTTTCTTACTGATTCCAGGTTAACCGTCTCTATATCAATCTAGAGAGTGAGGACTAGTTCAGTCCATCATATATCCACCATTCCTTCATAATCCTACAATCCTATCTTGACATCCTTTGCATCCTAGATCATCCTTAGATACATCATTGCATCATCATCCACCCTTAGTTGCATCCTAAGTCATTCTTAGCTTCATCGTTGCATTATTTATCATTTTCCTAGTTGCATCATAGGTTTTCCCTTCTGGCTGCATCTAGGTCATCCTCTTAGAATAGCATCATTTTAGTCATTCTTCATCAACCTTCCATAAACAATCCATAAACATAATCCTTATCATTACCCATCATTCTTGATCAAAATCCAACATCCATCAATCCAAGTCAAAACCCACCATCCTTGAACCAAATCTAGTGATCCAAATCCTTGAAAACTTCATGTCTTTCCCTTTGAGATTCTTCAAATCCTTATCCCAAATCAGAAATCTCCACCCTATAACTAAGCATTGTCTAGAGAATCCTTACTTGTCCTTTTTAGCCTCATCATCTCGAGCAAGAGATTTACATGCATTGATAAGAATTCTATCATCTAGAGATCATTAGTCCATCTTAGGTTGACAATCCTCATTGATCCCACATCAGGAAGCAACAACTCATTTGATTGACACTTGGTAAATCTTCCACCATCTTCCACAAATCCTCCATCATGCTTGATCCAAATCAGAGCATCCCACCATCCTTCAACATCCCACCAATCCTTCACCATCCCGTCATCCTTCGGTTGTCACCTATCCTTGCACCATATCCTAGAAATCCACCATCCTTAGAGTTTCTTTAAATTTACATTCATCATCCTTAGAATTTTTGGGAAGTAATCTTGCATCCATCCTATCATCTTCATCTTCATTCTTAGATCAACATTCCATACCTGCCAAGACACGATCCAAGAGGAGAAGGATCATGGATCCCAATCAGGCCACTAGTTCATCCAATCCTAAAAATCATACTAGCATGATGGTAACTTATAATCCCTAGATCCCATAATTTGATAATGTATGGGATGATCCCAATGGACCCCCCACTTCATTTTCCATGGATACATTCATGAGCCATCTAGGGCATGCACAAATGGTAAGTGCAATCATTGATCAAAACCAACAGGCTATAATGGAAAACTTTGCGCAAGAAGGTAATCCCATTCCACCACATCTAAAACCTCTCATCCCCATAAACACCATCTAAATCCCATTAGAAGCCTACACTCCTATAATCCAACAAATCCTCAATCCCAACTTACACATATCTTAGGAAGCCTCACCCATTCCCCATCTTCTACAAAGTAGCTTTGTAAGTCCTATAACACAAGCAACAACACAATCCACTCTAGTTTCCATGATGGGAACACCCTCACCTTCTACATCATCCGAAACTGCTACTCAGGCCCAAAACTTCACACAAAACCAACCTCCACCTCCCACACAAGCTTCCACACAAACAATTCCTACCTCATCCACGGGCCAAGCAACATCATCATTTCTAGGGGAAACACAATCATTTCCTTCTTTTCTCCAATAAGACTCTACATCAACATCATCATTTCTAGGGGTAACACAACTGTTCCCTTTTCCTACTCAAAAAAATTCCACATCAGCACCACTTTTTCTGTGGGGAACACAAGCATCTTCTTCCACTTCCCAACTAGGATTTCCCAAGCATACATACCACTTCCACCTTTCACTTCCAACATGCTAGGGATGCCATCCATGGGATCTCAAAATCCACCATCTACATCCCAAACCCCCACCATCACATCAACATTTCCAACATTCTCCGCATCGCAACCCCTACCACATACTGGTTCTTGTTGGGGCCTCACCCAAGAAGAAATGCATGTCTTAGGTATACCAACCCAATCTCACATGTCCATGCTTGTAAACTAGCAAGCCACTTTCCCCCAAGAATCACAAAAACAACAATCACAACCTCCACTAGCTTCATCCTTTCCTTCATACACTAACTATCTATCCGTACCGCCTACCACTTCCCTGTTAATCTCATATTGAGCATTTAAGGTTGTAATTAGTATCAAAGGACAATAAACAAGCCGATCAATTATTTATATTGAGACAGTTGGTAACTAGAAGTAAGACAGAGTAGTCCGTAAAGCCTTAGATCAAGCATCACACAGTTAACTGAGCACCAGCGACACCGACACCGATGGTCAGCAAACACTGAGCATCATAGTATACACCGAGCAGATTATATAGTGTTTACCGATGATCACAGTAAATGGCATAGTAATCAGAAATGGCACATTATTCTATGCAAATGGTTATAACAGATCGTAAAATGGTTTACCAAGATCAAGGAGCATTTATTGTAAAAGATATTCATTAAATGCAATGATTATCTTATTTGTATTAGTTGATCTAGGTTATTTTGCACCGTAGATCTTAGGGTATGATATTCTTTTGTAACCTAATTTTTGTTTAAGTGAAAAAATAGGACACTATATATTGTATATGTTCGCACCATTTTATAAGGTTGTTGAACTGATATATATGAATCACAGAGCACTTGAAGAAATTGCCTATCTTCAAGACAATCAGTTTACCGAGTAGAACAGAGTATAGAGGTTTTCAGATTGAGCAAAATCAGACAAGGCAACCGAGCAGAGAATCATCACAGATAAGGTGATATTTTGATAAGAACTTATAGATCTATTTTAGACAATTGAGTTGTCAACTAGCAGATAGTTTACCTATTACTTTCTGACAATTTTGATAGAGTTTTGATAAATCTCTTAACAGAGTAGACTTAACAGTCTTTGTATAAATCTCTTAACTGAGTATACACTTCATATAGTGTTGTTAAATCCTATAACTAGGTAGATATTGTATGCACCCAAAAATGGTCACCTAGACTTTGGGCCCCATTTATTTGATTTATCAATCCTGAATCATTTTTATCAATAATCAATATTTTCAACATTATTAATTTCTTGATCAAATCCTAATTTCGATCATATATTGGATTTTTATCCTATGGGCTAACCATTTATCCTAAGTATTTATTTATTTAAAAAGAATATTTCCTCCCCTTTTGATTAAATAAAAAGCCCCACTTTCCTCTTATCCTAAGTTGCACAAATAAAGCATTATTCCTATTTTATAAAAAGGGAAAAAGCACTTTTTGTCTCACATGAGGCTCAAAAGTCAACACTTCACTCTCATTGGAGGATACTTGTGCACATGGATTGCTCCTCTTTCAAGCTCCACCACTGATTAAGACTTTTTGCCTCTTAATCTCCATGGTCCATTTCACCTCATTTCTTATAAAAGGAGAGCTCTCTCCTTCATTTATATATCCATGTTTTATGCTAATGTTATGCTGCAGGTTTTAGGTGCATTTGAAGTTTGAAGACATTGAAGACTTGTTGCTTTCATCATCTAGTTTATATTTGTTTTCTTAGTTGCATGATCATGGCATCATAGACTAGATTTCCTTTTATGCAATAGAATAGATCTCACATAGCTTAATTAGGGGCTTGAAATCTATTGTACTTCTTTTCATAGTTTAGTTTGCACTTCATTTGATAGATTAGTCTTGCACATTCATACTAGTTGCATTTGCATTGCATTTTTCATTTAGATTCTTGGGGACATTGGAACTCTTGCCCTTGTCTTCACTTGAATCTCTCATTGCATGGTTGACTAGCAAGGTCACATTCTTGTAGCTCTAGCTAAGAGCAAAACTCATAAGTCCTTTGCAACTCCATGCATAAAGAGCTATGAGCCGCTTTGTGAGGCCTCATTGTTGAGCAACCTTGCAAGTAATGGTTCATAGAAGTGCACCATTTTAGTGTGTACATTTCTGGCGCCCACCGTGGGGTAGAGTAGATAGCTTTGTCTTTTCATTTGATGCATTTTTCATCATTTTCAGATTAATTTTTAAAAAAATCTGTGTTTTCTGGTTTTCTATCTCAGATTATCGCGCGACACTTCTCAGAAGTATCACGCGATATACTTTCTATCTTGGCGCGATAGTTCGCGCGAAAAAAGTATCGCACACCTATATTGAAGTCTATCGCCTGGCATTGTGTGAAGTATCGTGCGACTGAGAAATATCGCGCAACTGAGAAACATCGCCCGACTATAGGAAACTGTATCGCACGATACTGTAGAAGTCTGAGAAATATCGCCTGGTCTGGTAGAGACTTGTGTTCTCAGTTTTCTTGTCTGAATTTGATTATTTTAGCTTGCTATTTTGTTTTGCTATGTTTTAATAGGTCTAACCCGCATCTTTTAGCTTAAATCTAGCAGCTTGTTGCATGTTTACATTTGGATTTTGATTTTGCTAACTTTGTGGGTCTAACAAGTTGTGTTTGTAGGTGCTCTCATTTGCTTGAAAATTGCTAAAAATGCATGTCAAAGAGGGCTACTAACAATTTTTGCAGGGCTGCCCAAGCATAAAAACAAAACAAAAATTATTTCTTGCTTGTTATTTACTTTCCTTTCAAGTGTGGCATTCACTAATTGTATTAGGCATCTTAATACCTTGTGAAAGGGATCTTGAGGTGGTAGGAGAAGTATGCTCTTCACCTTTAGGTGAATCAGAAAATCTTGACCCATCTTAAGGTTTTGGAAGCAAGGGAGTAATTGAATCTCTTTTCTTGGTGTGCTTGGGAGAGATTTTTGAGATAGGGGAGTATGCTCTTCACCCTTGTGGTGAATCAAAAACCTTGAACCTCAAGAGTTGATCCATTTTTGTTTAGTTTAGGAATCCTTTAGCGGGCCTGCTCTTGAGCAATCAAGAGGAATGACTCAAGTGGGGACAACCTTGTCATCATTTTCCTTGGTGGCAAGTGATTCCAACTCACTATAATCTCAAGGCTATCAAGGACACCAAAAACCTTGATAGACATAACACTTGTCTTCGTTTGATGTGAGTAGCTCATGGGATTGTGACCATGGAAAAATCATTGAACAAGAATGCTTAAGGTACTCTTGAGGCCGCGAGGTCCTAGTCCTTTATGAGGAGCAAGAGGAGTGTTGTGAATGGAAATCCTTATTAAGAACCATTAGATAGAAGCCACCTTCTTTTAGCCGCTTATCTTCTTAGTGCAAGGATTGATCCAAGTGGTTTACCCGGATCACCTTAAGATACTAACCATATGTGTCCCTTTGGTCGTGTCATTTGACATTTCCATGACAAAGCCAATATCTCTTGTGGGTAACCACTTGGTGTGAGGCGAGGGGGCATCAAGTTGTGGGCTAAGTTGGTAAGTATTGAGCCTTGACTTTCTAGGATAGATTTGCTTGAAGTGTCTTCAATTGTGTGATACCAGTGCAAATGTTCTTACATACAAAAAATCGGTAGCATTCATAGGGTGTTGTTTCAATTCTGATATCACAAGTGTTTGTCTTGGCAAGGTTGCTTTTGCCCTTGTTTCAAGTGTTTGAGACCATGTTTTGATCCCTTGCTGTTTGCAAACCTACTGAAATTCTGCTAATACTGTGACTGAAATCAAAAACATCAACCCTCAGACTGGAAATTTTGACCAAACAGACCCAAAAACACAAATTTCACACAATTCTGGTCAAGAGTTAAACCAATCTGCAACAGTATCGCGCCTTGTAAAGCGAAGTATCGCACGATACTTCATGCATGCTAGAAATATCGCCCCCTTTGAAGAGAAATATTGCACGATAGTTCACCCCTGACGGACTATCGCCTGACCTGCCTGGAGTATATCGCCCGCCAGTATTAAGAAGTATCGCCTGGCTTTGGGCGAAGTATCGCGCGGGTATAGGTTTATCGCCCCAGTAGCCTGGAGTATATCGCCTAGTTTATTTTTTCCGTGCTTAAATTTTGGTCAGTTTCAGTTGCTGTCAATCAGGCTAGGTCTTAGAGCAGGCTTCTCACCCTAACGTTTGAGATTTGTCTTGACTCCAAATTTCTAGTTTTTAGTCCTCCGGGATAGCATCATTTGATTTACAAAGTCACTTTAGAATAATTGTCAAGTTAGAAAGCCATTCTTGGTGCCAAGGTTCATCTTTAAAATTGTTAGCTACATTCTTGGAAAATCTTAGTACTCTTATTGTCCAAATCGCTTTCATTTTCATCTCAATTTCAATTATCTTTTGGCCTAGTCCAACCTCCTGATTCAAAAGTGCAAGGGTAGTCACCCTTTGATTTGAAGCACCTCTTTGACAGTGTTAGTAAAGCCCTCTTTTTCTTTTCATTTCTCTTTGGACAATAGAGGACTTCGATTATCCTAGTTTGGTGTTGACACTTTGAAAGGTCACCTTATCATTGAGAGTATCTCTCTTTCATGTCAGTTATGACAAGGTACCAAGTTAATCAAGGGAAGCGACCCCTTGTTGCCTTTAGCCAGTTACCACCCGTCAAGACTCGTCGACAACCTAAGGGAAAAGGACCCCTTTTTGACCAATCTCCTAAGAGTGAATCTGAGGTTTGCTTCAATCCGGGAGCTAATCCTAGTGAAGTGAGCACCTCTTTCGTACCACTTTCATCAAGTATGGACATGAGTTACACTTTCACCCGACAACAAAGAGAAGCCATGAATCAAACTCTTGAGGATATCTTCCAATGATACAGGAGAGAGTATGGTGGTTCTTCTCATGCTAGTCCACCCGGGTCACCTCCTAACAACGTGAGGTATTTTGATGCTCATCAATGAGCTGAAAGACAACATAAGCAAGTTCACTCAGATTCAGGGTCACAACATGAAGACCAGAACAATGAATCTAGTGATCACCACATCAACACAGCTAATGCAATGAGGCATTCGAGACAAACCTCCCCACTTAAAGACACCTCTCGATATGCCAATACATGATTGAGAAGCATTGAGAGAGAGAAGCAAGCCTACTTAGATGAACAGGCTGCTAAAAAAGAAAAATTCAGACAACTAGAGGAAGAGGAACGTGCATTGTTGGATATACAGAAAAGAGTCACCCAAGAAGAAGAAGATAGACTCTATGCACAATAACTCCAAAACCGATTTAACAGAAGGGGAGCCAATAGTGGGACCAACTCACCCCAATCTACCCCTTCCCCTAGCCCTCGAAGAAGATCAAAGACACCCTCATGATCCCCAAGTCCTAGAGGAAGAAGGGCTTCAAGATATGACCATCATCGGAGACAGTCGTCTCATAGACATTCAAAGCAACCCTCCCAATGAGCACATCATGGCTCACAACATGGAGGTAGTTATGCTAAATTTGATCATGTGGACTTAATGACTATGCAACAAGAACCATCCTTTCAAGCCTATGTGGAGCAATATGTGAAACAAAACAAAGACCAATTCTTGGAAAGTCTTATCAACAAAGGTGCTAAAGTTCCATATAATTTTGATGTTCACCAAAAGATCAAGAAATAGAATCCTTCAACTGATGAGGTGATCTTACAAATGCAAAAGGATATAGACAGGATGAAGGCTCCCAAGAGCACATTTCATTTGGACTCCATATGTCCTAACCCCATTGACAAAAGTGTGGTGATGGTAGAATTCCCTAAGAAAGTTGAATTTCCAACATATGACAAATATGATGGCACTAGTGACCCTCACGACCATGTTCGATAGTTCTACATAATGAGCTTTTCCTTTCACCATGAAGACTCCTACTTGCTGAGATTATTCCCAAGGAGTTTAAAAGGTCAAGCCATGGAGTGGTTCACCAACCTTTCCCCTCCAGTAAAGACATTTAAAGAACTTGTCCAAAGATTTGTTCAGCATTTTGCTTACTACTTATCGAGGTCAGTCACAATGCTTGATTTGTGTAAACTTAAACAAAATCAAGGGGAATCTTTTGTCACATTTTTACAATGATGGAGATGATTGTGTTCGAAATACCCAAGGACAATCCCTGAAGAGGAGAGAATTGATATCATTGTGAGCAATCTAATACCAGAACTCAGATATGAAGTCAAGAAAATCCCATTTAATTCCTTTGATACTATGGTAGAGGTGGCATGTCGCATTGAGGACGTCCTAAAAGAACAAGGAATTTTGGCTAAACTAACAAATAACAACAATAGCCAAAATAACAATACTAATGGTAACAAGGACAAAAAGAACTCCTATTGGAACAAAAACAAGCAAGTGGTCAACGACGGAGTTGTTGACTCATCTCAGGTCAAAAATGAAGGAGTTCTTAACCTCTCTCATGCAGTTCAAGCTATGAAGCTGCAAACATCTTCAACGCAACAAGACAAACCCAAGTATCAAAAGAGATCTAAAACGGAGAAAAGACAATTTACCAAATTGGGAGAATCTTACGTAGATGTTTTTAAGACATTAGTTGCTCATAATTTGGCACACCCATAGGATCCTACAAAACATCAAATACCAGATCCTTTACCTCATTGGTGGGATGCTAAGGCTTTTTGCATTTTCCATAATGGGATTGGACATGACATAGAAAATTGTTTTAAACTCAAGCATCTTGTCCAAGACCTTATTGAGAAAGGGCAATTACAAGTGGATGGGTTAACCACTAATGCAGACCATAAAGCCTTTAAAGAGCCCTTGCCTAAATATGAAAAAGGAGAGAATTCTAGCAACACAAATGGCAAGGCGGCTATTAACTATACATACACACATGCTGACAATGTGATTAACATGCTTGAAGTGGCTGACGATAACATCAACATGGTGAGAAAGAAAGATCCTTATGGACATAATGTGGACTCAACTCCTATGACTAATGAAAGACCCGGTGTGGTGATAAGAGGTCCTCACTCACAAAGAATGCCCCAGTCCCTCAATGCTATCACTAGGGGTTAGGCCCAAGTGCCCATTATCATTAAAGGTCCTAGCACTAGCAAGTCTAAACAGCCCGTGTCCAAAGGTGCTCTTCCCAAGTCTGCCGTTGGTCCTGATTCCAATTATAATCTTATTGACCAGCTACAACGTACACCCACGTAGATTTCCATTTTTGAGCTTTTAGAATTGTCTCCTAAGCATAAGCACGTCCTTGAGGATGCTTTGCGAGCAGCCAATGTCCCTAACAACTTAGATATTGACCAATTCCAAAACATGGTCAACCATTTGGCTAACCCTCATTACCTCACCTTCTCAGAAGAAGGTGACAAATCCATTAGTCACCCACATAATTTGGCCTTACACATCAAAGTCATGATTCATAAAACCCGTGTTAGGCATGTACTGATAGATGGGGGTGTGGGGCTCAATATTTGTACCCTGAGTTTGCTGCTAGCTCTAGGATATTTCAAGAATGTCATTGACACAAAGAAAGGGATCGCAATCAAAGCATATGATGAAGCAGAAAGAAGTTCCAAGGGATTGGCTATTTTGCCTATTCGCATTGGTCCCGTAGAAAAAGATATATTATTCCAAATTGTTGATGTTGGACCTCTAGCCTACAACATTTTGCTAGGTAGGCCATGGATTCATGAAATGCAGGCAGTCCCATCAACATATCACCAGTGTGTTAAGTTTCCACATAACGGTGTAGAAATTTGCATCCCTGGAGATAGTGCTCTATCAGTTAATAACATTTCTATGGGATCACATGTACCTTTGAATAGGGAAGCTGACAGTCCTACTAGTTCACTTGCACAATGCAAGCAGAAGTTCAAGGCCATGGATCTCGAGATGGGAGATTATAAAATTGATTCTTTTACAAAAATGCCAATCTCTCCTAGGTCTTATGGGAGACCATCACCAAGTACAAAACCTTCATCATCAGCAATGACATTATTTGGGAAATTTGTTGAGTCTTCGGTCCCCATTCAAGAAGAGAAAGAGGAAGTTGCTGTCAGGAACTGGATCTATCACAAAGAGAAATACAAACATAATGAGAATTTTGCTCCTTCACCTGAAACTTATGGGAAAGGGTATACACTGGTTAAAAATATGGGATATCTGGGATATGGTCCCCTTAGTCATAGGCTGGATGCTAAAGCTGAGCCTCTTGATCATGCTCTTTTTGGATGAAAGAATAAGTCCACGGTTGGCTTAGGTTTTGAGAATAAGAAGAAGAAAGGTGTCCCTGTCCCATCTGCGATGGACAGTGACAGTGATGCAGATAATACGCCTGATCTTTCCAATCAACAAGATGTGTCTAATGATTGGGTACCCTCAACGAATCTCCTTTGGGGAGATTCCATAGATTTGATGCTTGATAGTCCTACTATCCCAGCTGCGACGGATAGTGACTGTGTGACTGCTAGATCAACAAAGGAAAGTGTTACTGTCCTAGCTGCGACGGATAGTACCAATACTAGCACTAGAGAGGGGGAAACCCTTCCTAACCTTGAGGCTTCTACATCACGAGGCCTAAATGATGACTGAGAGATAGAATCCCATGAATATGAAAGGGATTCACTTTCAGATGCAACAATTTATCTGGACGTGGATATTATCCATGCCTATAGTACCCAACTTGATGCGACTAACGATCCTAGTGTCAGACTAGAGGATTGCCCTCCTCAAATTGCCTTAGTGGACGACGCTTCATTTGATAGGATGAGCCCTAATTCAGGTATCTTAGGAGAAGACTTGATGAACTCTGATTATATGGTCACCAGAGATGACACCTTTCGCATAAACAACATCGAACCCGCCATTGACTTACCACTTGTTCATTTTGACCTAATTGACTGGTCTCAACGCCATCAAGAGCCCATATTCCTCACATTTCACAACAATTACGAAATTTCCTGCTATCTGAATGCTCTTGAACCCATGGCTTCTTCCACCAGTGAATCAACAACTAGCATGACAGAGCCTGATATTAAGTACCTCAGTCTCAAAATAAAAGAGAAAAAGAAAAATAGGTCTGATGGCGAAAACCACTTTGTGGTGGTGTCAGAACCAAAAATAGTAAAAAGAAATGACGCATCTGAAGGTGAAAACCTCTTTGAGGCACCTAAGGATGGGGTACTTAATAACTTGTCAAGTTATTTCCAAGATAGATCATCAATATTGATTGAACCAACAAAGCCAGTCAATTTAAACACAGAAGAAAACCCTCAGATAGTCTATCTTGCTCAGTCTTTATCAGAGGAAGAGACTAAGGCATATGTACAGTTTTTACAGAAAAAGAAAATTAATTTTGCATGGACCTACTCAGACATGCCAGGGCTTGACACGAATCTCATAATGCATCACCTATCCATAGCTCCAAGAGTCAAGCCAGTAAAATAGAGATTAAGAAAAATGCATCCACATGTAGCTCTACTTGTCAAAGGAGAATTAGAAAAACTTTTGAGAGCTGGATTTATTAGAGCCATCGACTATGCAGAATGGATCTCAAACATAGTACCTGTCTCCAAACATGATGGGTCCATTCGTGTCTGCACAAATTTTAGAGATTTAAACAAAGCCTTCCCTAAGGATGATTTTCCACTTCCAAACATTGACATGATAGTGGACATGACGGCGGGCTATGACATATATTCTCTAATGGATGGTTTCTCAAGGTATAATCAAATCAAAATAGCTCCTGAAGACCAAGAGAAAATAGCATTCACATGTGCATGGGGAACCTACTGCTGGAACGTCATGCCATTCGGGTTAAAGAATGCAGAAGCAACCTACCAAAGAGCTATGATGACTATCTTTCATGATATGATGCACAAAAATATGGAAGATTATGTGGATGATACCCTGGCAAAATCAAGAAAAAGGGACACACACCTCAATGATCTGGAAGTAATTCTAGATCATATGGAACAATTTCAACTCAAATTGAATCCAAAGAAGTGCGCATTTGGCGTCACCTCAGGCAAACTTTTAGGATTCATAATATCAGCAAAAGGTATCGAGGTTGACCCTGAAAAGGTCCAAGCAATCCTAGATATGCCACCTCCTCGAAATATCAGCCAAATGAGAAGTCTTCAGGGACGTCTTCAATCAATTAGGAGGTTTATTTCTCAGCTTGTAGATAGAGCACAACCCTTCAACAAGACATTGCATAAGGGTGCTTCTTGTGTTTGGAACGAGGATTGTCAAAAGAGCCTAGATCAGATCAAACAATACCTGGCCAATCCTCCGATCCTAATGCCTCCTATTCCAGGGAAACCATTGATCCTATATATTTCAGCTACAGACACTTCCCTGGGGGCATTATTGGCTCAATCAGATGATACTGGGAAAGAACGGGCCATCTACTATATCAGCCATACTCTAGTCTCCTATGAGATCAATTACAATAATATTGAGAAGTCTTGTCTGGCGGTGGTGTTTTCTTCTCAAAAGTTGCGCCACTACATGCTTGCTCATACCATACATTTGGTTGCCAAAATTGATCCCCTTAAATACTTGCTTAGTAAGGTTGCCCTGACGGGTAGACTTGCTAAATGGATGATGGTCCTAACTGAATTTGACATAGAGTACGTTGAAAGGAAGGCAATAAAAGGACAAGCTATTGCCAACCAATTAGCTAATTTTCTAATCTAGGATAGTATGCCAGTCCAAGTGGAATTCCCAGATGAACACATCTTATATACCACTACTCGCACTTGGACAATGTTCTTTGATGGCTCCCGCATGCAAAATGGATCAGGTGCTGGAGTGTTATTTGTTTCTCCACATGGGTACAACATTCCGAAGTCTTACAAACTATTATTCCCATGTACCAATAATATTTTAGAATATGAAGCTTTAACTAATGGCTTGAGAATGGCTATAGAATGGAACATCACAGAATTACATGTCTTTGGGGATTCCCAGTTAATCATCAACCAAGTCAATGAAGAGTATCAAACCAAGGATGACAAATTGATACCCTATAAAAAGATGGTTGATTCTTTGAGACACTATTTCACCTTTGTGACGTTTCAACAAATCCCTAGGACAGAGAACAAAGCTGCAGATGCCATGGCCACATTAGCTTCACTTCTTCAGTTGGAGACACATGAATCTAGATTGGAATTCCTGGTGGAAGAGTTACACCATCCCATCTTTGACTCATCTGAAAGCCATGTCATTTGTGCCATTATCACACATGAGTCTTCCTGATATGGTGCTATCTATTCATATCTTCGTGATGGCATCATTCCTGACACATTCAACCGCTCCGAACACTGAAACCTCATCCATAACACCTCTCACCACACCCTCATCTCTGGTGATTTATATAGGAGGGGTTTAGATGGGATGCTCCTTAGGTGCTTGGAAAAGGAGGAATCCAACCAAGCGTTAGCTGACATCCACAAGGGCATTTGTGGTGGACATTCTAATGGTCTTGCCATGGCCCGAAGGTTTCTTAGGGCGGGATATTTTTGGCCCACAATGCAGATAGATGCAGTCACCTTTGCTAAGTCATGTGAAAAATGTCAGAAACATGGCAACCTGATTCATGCTCCAAGTAGGGAGCTGATTCCTTCTGTTTCTCATTGGCCATTTCAACACTGGGCCTTTGATCTGGTTGGGCAGATTCATCCCAACTCATCACGTGGACACAAGTTCATTATTACGGCCACTGACTACTTCACAAAATGGGTGGAGGCTGTACCACTTTCTGTTGCTTCAGGAAGGACCATTTCTTTATTCATCTTGAATCATATCATTTGCCAATTTGGAGTGCCTTCTGAGATCATTACTGACAATGGAGGACAATTTAAGAATAAGGACCTAAAGCACCTATGCAAAAAGTTTAAAATCAAGCAACATTGGTCCTCCATCTATTTTCCATAGGGAAATGGACAGGCAAAAGATTCTAACAAAACCATTCTTAAGATTCTTCATAGAATAGTGCACAAGAATGGTAGGGATTGGCACTTACAAATCAATCCAGCACTATGGGCTTACAGAACAAGCATTCGCACACCTACAGGAGCCACTCCTTTCTCTCTCACCTATGGCGCTGAAGCAATATTGCCTTTAGAAGTTGAGATACCATCCCTTAGAGTCTCACTCAAAGGTTTGATTACAGATGAGGATTACCGCGCCATGAGGTTACAGGAGTTAGAACTTCTAGATGAGAAGCGTAAGGCTTCCTTTGATCATATGAGAGTGTATCAGAAGCGTATGTCCAAGGCATTCAACAAGAAGGTTCACCCTAGAGAATTTCAAATAGGTGATCTTATTTTGCGAGAGAACCCTAAGAACCAACAAAATAGAGAGCAAAAGGGCAAATTTGAACCTAACTGGCTTGGACCATATGTTATTACAGCTGCTTTTGGTACTGGTGCGTATTTACTGTCAGACCCTGATGGAGAACAGCTCCCTGATTCCATCAATATTGTGCACCTCAAGAAGTTCTATCCTTGATGCCCATTCTGTCTGGGGGCATCCTTTGTACATATCTTATTGATCCTGAAAAAATACTAAAAAATTGATATATGATGCTAAAAAAATCCTAAAAAGTATAAAAAGTCTTGAAAAAATACAAAAAAATTAAAAAATAAAAAAAAAAATAAAAAAAAAAAAGTGCCTTGGTGAAAACCTAGCAATAGGTGCCTTGGTAGCAAAAATACAAAAAAAGGAAAAAATGAAAAAAGAATCCAAGTGGTGAAAACCTAGAAACAGGCGCTACTTGAGGCCTTTGCACCCCTATTTGTTAGCATGCATCCTCGACACTTAACCACTTTTCATTATGCCTTGACCTTATTTGACTTGGTTTGGAATTGGTCTTTGTCTTTGTCTAAGGGGCATACTTATTAGCATAGGTCTTTTAGGTGCGTTTGTCTCTTGGGGCATTTCACAACATGTGTTTTTCAACATCACCCCAAATAGTGTTTTTCAACACTACCCTTGCGTCGAGTGTTTCTTAACACTTATCAGATGTCTTACCCTATAGTCTAGTATGCTGCGATATTTCTCATTTGTAGATGTGATAACTAGAGTTTGACTCTATGACCAACACACACACACACTTAAACAATCAACTCACTGATGATATGTTGACTTTATTTTTCTTTGTGTGCTGTCTATGAGGATTTCTTTGATGAGTGATCTCTCCCTGAGAAGTTTTCGATGATGCATAGCTAGAAGACTGAGGGAATGAGAACATGTTTTCTTTCTTTATCTACTTGTGGGTATATTTTGTTGATCCTAACTGTCATGAGCATTTATGCTGGTCCTACTTGACACTATGGATTGACAAGGTATTATCCTTGACTATTTTACGAGTGCATGCTTCTAGTTATCTTGACTTTCATGTGTCTTGATACAAGCATAATCTTGCCATATCAAATTTAGGTAATCTCATTGCCTTAGTCATCTTGACCTCCATGTCTTTGATGCCTAGGTGGGATTTCGACATTTTTATCTGATAAAGATCATATTCATATCCACATAGTTATGCTAGTATGCATTGTATGATCTTGCGATGCTACCAATAATGCTCGATGATGATAATTAGATGTCTATAAGCGTTGTGACCTTGCAAGTCAACCACTTTCATAGTAGCTTGCATTTTTAGGTTCATGATAGTTTAGTTTTTGCATCTTGCATATGGAGAGAGCTCTCCTTCTCATCTTACGTGGACCTGTCAGTCGATTGCGCTCACCTTTTCTTCTTCTCGATCATGTCTTTCGCTCCTTGTCTTTTTCATCTCGAACCTGTTCCTGGTCATCACAAGGGGTTAATCACATCATCATATCTATATCAAAATTGTTATTTTTAAGAAACATAAGTCTATATCATACATATGAGAATTAACCATACATCTATGAGAGAGAACATACATAAGCACATACATAAGTATTTTGAGCAAAATAACATGACAATATACATAAACTGATACATCTATCATAAGTGAGACAAATACACATGATACATCGAACATCCAGTAATCTCATATACAATGTCATGATATACAATACAATATGAGATCCCAAAATCTGGATCAAAAGTCTCAAAATATGTCCAAAACCTAAGACTTGCTACCACCATCGTGAGGAGCTCGTGGTGGTGGAGGAGGCATAGCTCTCCTAACGAGTACCACGTCTGATACCCCTTCCCACTGAGAGTATGATGGTGCTCTCTCACCCTCTGGGATGGCCTGCAGATATAACCTGTGATAATAGGTAGCTCTCGCTGACTCTCGTCGGAGCTCTAGTGCCTCGACCTGTGCCATCGCCTCACGACATGCTATCTCTGCCCTAAGATCAGATATCTGCTGATCTCGCTCTGCCCTCAGATCCAAAAGCTGATGATCTCTTACAGCTATATTAGTCCACAGCTGCTGTATCTCTACCTCCTGAGCCTGTATCTGGGCTCTCAGATCCTCTCCCCCTGCAGGCTGCTCTTGCTATGCCTCCACCTGCCGGCGAACTGATCTCACCTCCTCCTTAGGTGTCGCTGACCGCTATCCCCGTGACCATTTTCGGCCACCTGATCTTGACCCCTCTCCCCTCTCCATCCTCCTCCCTCTCCCCCTCCTGCCATCTCCTCCATCCCCTCCCTCCCCTCCTCCCTCTCCTCTGTCCCCTCCATCTCCCCCGTCATCCCCTCCGTCTCCTCCCTGCACTGGTGCCTGTGCATCTGGTACTGTAAATCGAGGGAATGACACCCTCCACCGCTCTGCTCTGTAGGCTCCATCAGCCCCTGCATCTGCCATATCTGAGAAATACTCCTAGGGCTCACTCCTGATACCTGCTGTCTCTGCGACAGCCTGCTGATAATCTAACATGGGTAGCCACCCATGTCCGTCCTCGTCTCTGGCTCTAGCATAAGTGGTAGTCTCTGTCAAGACTTGCTGCTACCACCCAAACTGTCGCCACACCTGAGTGATGCAAAATCTCTCTACGATCTCTACATATCGACCTACCAGTGGCCGACTGCATAGCATGTAGCTCAACTCATCCGCTGCATCCCCGCAAATCTCAACCTCCCTGTAGGGCCTCCATGTAAATGAGGCTATCTCATCCAAAATCCATCTGTAGTAAGTCACATCCCCAGAATGGGCATGTGATATGAACTTGAGGTACCTATAGATATAGGGGTACCTCCTCTCCCTTGGCTGAACCTTGGGGTGCACCACAATGATGTGCTCCCACACCCATACCTGTGCCAGGATGGTACTGCATGCCCATGTCCGACTGTCTTTATAGACGATTTTGTGCAGCTCGTGGTACATCTCTACCAATATGGCAAGACCCCATGCCATCCGCCGCGGCCTGCCGATCAGGTCCACCAAGAGCCGAGCCCATCCGAGCAGGAAACCCTTCTAACTGCGGTCAGTCATCAGGATCTGTAAAATGATGGAAGCCACTATACATGGCACTGGGTAGTCTCTGCCAAAATTGTCTATCAGCCTCTGCCAACTGATATGTCTATCCAGGATAGTGACATCCTGGAACATCTCCTGAACCAGGCGGCGCCCCTCAGTGGCATCCTGATCATAGTATACCTGTGACAACACATAAATCATGTTAGTTTTCATCTTTTGGAAATATTACATTTTACATGACTATCTCAAAAACATGATTATACTTACAGGCTCTCCATGGCATGGAACTCAGAGGATCCTATAGACGTCCTCCAGAGTAATCGATGCCTCTCTAGTAGGTAGATGGAAGGTGTTGTGCTCACTATGCCATCTCTCAGCCAGAGCAGTCAACAACCCATGGTCCACTCAGATATAGGGGTACCTCAGCAGATACCGGAATCCCATCGCTCTGAGGTCGGCATTGCCCGGATCGTCTAGATCCCGGACACACCGTAATCCTGTCACCTTCGGTGCTCTGATGATGAGCACCAGAAAAACCTCCTGCAAGCCAAAACCAAGCCCGTTGTTAGCACATATCATGATGGATGTCCAAAAACTCAGTATAAAACATCCTAAAAATATAACATTGTCTAGACCCATGTCATTTTTGCTCAAAAATGCATTAAAAATAAATTTTTTTATGCTGGGCGATATTGTTTTTGGAGAAGTATCACGCAACACTTCTCCTTATAGTGGGGCGATAAACCTTATATCACACGATACTTCACCCAGTATCGTGCGATCTTTCACCCAGTATCGTGCGATACTGGTGCCTAAGGTCGCGCGATACTTTGGGGACACGCGAAGTATCACGCGATACTTCTCTTCAAAGCGCGCGATACTTCTAAAGTATCGCGCGATATTTCACCTAAGAAATTTTTTTTTGAAATTAAAAAATTTAAAAAATGTGCTAAAATCACTTATTAAATGCAAAAAATGACTAAAAAGCTTGAGTTTTTCAAAAACATACCGGGGCAGGATAGTGTGGTGGCCGGTTGTGCAATCGGGCGCACTCGAATCGATGCCTGTGGATGGGAACTCCTGCTTGCTGGGCCATTTTCTCTCTCTAAAGCTCTGAAATTCTCAAATCGCTAAAAGACAAATGATTTTTGAAAATGACATTTTGACCCCTTTTATAGTCTTTTGACTTTTTGACCTCATTTTCAAAACACCTCAGAATTGCGCAAAAATTGCACCCCTAGCTAATTTTGACGTCCTGGATCTATTTTCAGACTCGAAATCGAAATCTGAGGTCATCTTGATAGTCAAAATTGTGTTTCAAAATTTTCCCCTTCTTCTACGCAGTTGGCTAACCATTTGGGGCATCATTCTTCAATCTTTGATGGAATTTCTTCCTTCCATGTCTCTCAAATTTTCTAGTCTTCCATTTGCTCTATTTCTAGTCTTCTAGTTTTATTCTTCTATTTCCTCGCTGGGGCATGTTTTCACTGCCTAATGGTTAACCTTTTAACCTTTGCCTTCGATTGTGATTCATTATGATTTGATCAAATCTTTATCAGTTTTGCTATCTCTCCTCTACCTGATTTCGATTTCAACTCCGAGGGGGCAGTATTTGTGGGATTCTCATCCCTGATTTCTTGATGTTCTTGATTCAGACATCTTTTGTGAGCTTTTTCTCTAATTTGAGATTCTTATCTCTTACTTTGAATGTGATCCTGAATCGACCTCATGTTCAAAGACTTTTGTTTATGTTTGTCCGGATGTGATCCCGAATCAACCTCATATCTGAGTTGTTTTGTGATCCCAGATCGATCTCACATTTCAACTTCATTCTTTGACTACATGTGTTCCCAAATTGATCACACATTAGTCAAAAAGTGGCAAATGTATGCACCCAAAAATGGTCGCCTAGACTTTGGGCCCCATTTATTTGATTTATCAATCCTGAATCATTTTTATCAATAATCAATATTTTCAACATTATTAATTTCTTGATCAAATCCTAATTTTGATCATATATTAGATTTTTATCCTATGGGCTAACCATTTATCCTAAGTATTTATTTATTTAAAAGGAATATTTCCTCCCCTTTTGATTAAATAAAAAGCCCCACTTTCCTCTTATCCTAAGTTGCACAAATAAAGCATTGTTCCTATTTTATAAAAAGGGAAAAAGCACTTTTTGTCTCACATGAGGCTCAAAAGTCAACACTTCACTCTCATTGGAGGATACTTGTGCACATGGATTGCTCCTCTTTCAAGCTCCACCGCTGATTAAGACTTTTTGCCTCTTAATGTCCATGGTCCATTTCACCTCATTTTTTATAAAAGGAGAGCTCTCTCCTTCATTTATATATCCATGTTTTATGCTAATGTTATGCTGCAGGTTTTAGGTGCATTTGAAGTTTGAAGACATTGAAGACTTGTTGCTTTCATCATCTAGTTTATATTTGTTTTCTTAGTTGCATGATCATGGCATCATAGACTAGATTTCCTTTTATGCAATAGAATAGATCTCACATAGCTTAATTAGGGGCTTGAAATCTATTGTACTTCTTTTCATAGTTTAGTTTGCACTTCATTTGATAGATTAGTCTTGCACATTCATACTAGTTGCATTTGCATTGCATTTTTTATTTAGATTCTTGGGGACATTGGCACTCTTGCCCTTGTCTTCACTTGAATCTCTCATTGCATGGTTGACTAGCAAGGTCACATTCTTGTAGCTCTAGCTGAGAGAAAAACTCATAAGTCCTTTGCAACTCCATGCATAAAGAGCTATGAGCCACTTTGTGAGGCCTCATTGTTGAGCAACCTTGCAAGTAATGGTTCATAGAAGTGCACCATTTTAGTGTGTACAGATATAGCTGATCTAATATGTTACTCCTAATAGGGTAAGATCACCAAAAGTGATCAAAACTTGTAGCCTTAACAGGCAAACTTTTTCTATCTGCAGTAGTGAAGAATTTGTGGGTGTCATCCCCACCACAGTTTTTACCTTCTAACAAGGGTTTCTGCGTTACCAAAATATTTGTGTTATGTGATTGTCATATTGATTTCATATTGTTTACTTTCTTAAGTTAACTAGATGATTGATTTATGCAATTAGATTCAAGCTATTTTGATCGGTTATCACAGTATTCAGTTATAGATCAGAAAGGTTTTGCAACTAAAGTTTTGAAGGCACTAATTCACCCCTCCCCTCTTAGTACCTATCTCTCCTAATTCCAACAATTGGTATTAGAGCTCAGTTCTCTTGTTGAATAGTTTAACCACTAAAGGGAAATGATCTAAGTCATGGAGAGATACAAGCTTGACAATACTATTGAGAATCAGAAGATACAAATGCAGATGTTTGTGGAACAATATAAACAAGCCAAGTAAGAACTGAAGAAATTACTGGTTGAAAGAAAGAACCTTGCAATTCAACAGAATGAACTAAGTTATCATGAAGAACCTATTGATGACATATTTGATCATATTGGATCAAGCTCTGGAAGCATCTCTGACAGATCTGAAAGCATAATCTCTAAGTTATCTAAAAAGAATCAGCATCTATCCAAGCAAGTGAAAGCACTTCAAATCGGTCATGAATCTCAAATGGTGAGAATGGTGGAAATCATGAACAATGGTAGACAAGTTGAACAAGATCGGAATCTGGCTATTAAAGATTGAAGACTGATGATTGAACAACTTCAAGAAAAAGAAAGTGAAATCCAAAGACTCACTGATTGTCACTTCCAAGTATCAAATCAGATGATGACAGTTAATCAAGAAATGAACTGAGTAAATGGAGAATTATCAAGAAGACTTGAAGATGTAGCAACACTTAGAGAAGATAATGAAAAAATGATAAATGAAATAAAAACAAAAAAGCAACATAATGAGATGATGAAGATAGCCAAGGAAAGCTCTAAAAAGATTGATGATTTTCTGACTAATCAGAGGAGATTCGAAAGCAAAGCTGGTATAGGCTACACCGGTGAAGGAGAATCATCACAATAAGATGAAGAAGTCAACAACAATCAAAGTCAAAAACCTAAAGTGTTGACATGTTACCATTGTGGAAAACTAGGACATACATCTAATGTGTGCAGAAGAAAAGCATAAGGTAAACCTCCTATCATTCCTAAGTTCAATGGATATTGTTATTACTATAGTAAGTTTGGACATCCAGCTTATGAATGTAGAGCAAAGAAGAATGACATTGCTAATAACACTACTATGGAGAAAATATGCTATACTTGTAATAAGTATGGACACACTGCAAGGGACTGTAAGGTGAAAATGAAGCAGGTCTGGACACCTAAAGAGAAACTACAATGAAAGCCATATCAACTAAAGAGACAAGGTAAATCATATGTTTGGGATTATAATACATGGACTGATTGTACTACATGTGGTCGGTATGGACATATTGTAGCAAACTGCTATAGAAAGAGTTGGATTGGACAATCAAGTAACTGGACACATGTAGGAATGGCATGTATGCAATGTCACAAGGTCAGTCATGTAAGAAAGGACTACAGAGACCGAGAACCTAATGAAAACCATATATTTGAGAGTGGATATAACATTGCAAAAATTACAAAGTTAAGGAACACAATGTGGAAGAAGGCATCTAATGAGAATGCTGAGTCAAGTAACACTATCGGTGAAACCTCATCCACTGGATTGGGTGACATCGATACCTCCACTTAAGATGACAAAGGTATGTATGGAACTGACATTTCAAATGATCACATTTTACATATAGTTCCTTATATATGATGTAGAAATACCAAATCTGCATGAATAAAGATGCACTATGGTTTATATATTATAAGTTTGCAAATGACATCTAGTCGGTAAAAGAAGAAACATGAGTTGGTTACCTGTCGGTAATCACTATACAAGGTTAACTGACAATAGTTCAAACCAATGAAGAAACTCTATGTTAACTAAGCAAAAGAAATTACCAAGCTGACAGCCATCTCATACCAAAAGTTAGGTCACACATTTAATGCATCAAAGTTTGAGTGGGAATATCGGAAAACCCTATATATACGCGAAAATAGAGTTCATTGTTACATTGTGATTTCGAAGAAAGGAGATTTTACAGAGAAGAGTTTGAGCTAAAATTTTTTAGAATAGATTCAAAGCAACTAGATCGAACTGATGATAATTCTTTGACAAAAACTAGTAAGTTCATCTACCTACCGAACACTGGTTATCTATTTACTTTGTTGAAACCCTAGAAACAATTTATGGCATTGTCTTTGACCACAAGGAAATCACAAAATGTTGAGGAGGAAGTGGAACTAATTGTTAGGGCACACTTTGTCGAGGAGAAATTCAAGCCTCATCCTAAGGTCGCAGCACAAACGGATGATATGGGCATATTTTCTAGTATTCCTGATAAGGTTTTGTTAACAAAAGATGTTAGGGCTTATATTCATTGCAAGATCAGTGAAGTATGTGACTTTGAGACCATAGCAGCATATCAGCAAGTCTGTGGACCAGATTGTAAGATCAAATCCAAATATAAGAAGATTGAGGAGTCAGGGTTATGGTGTTTCACATACTTCCCACAATCTTTTCACAATGACTGGATATGAATCATGCTAAGCAGATTCCATGACAAATTTTTTTGGCTAGACAAACTAGTTGAGGTCACCAAGAAGATTATCAGTAGGGTTACTGGGTACCTTACAACCGACAAAGCCAAAGCATTTCAAAGTTCATCTCATCTTGATGTAGAAAAGAACACTAGAGCTCAATGGGATAGTAGGGCACTAAAGATTTCAACTATCAAAGATCCAGCAGTAAGATTCGTAGCTCATGTCATCGGGTATAAGATATTTCAATCAAGCAGACTAAATGGTGTACCCTACAGTGCCATGGACATAGCTTACAAAATTGTAAAGAAAGATCACTAGGTTGATCTTGTCAAGCTACTACTACACCAACTGCATGACAACATGAAGACAATAAAAGCAAAGAAGTCCAATACATGTAAGTATGGATCACTACTTGTCTGTACATTCCTCTATTTGCAAAAATATGTACCGGGTATTGGAAAAGTAAACTGGTAATCAGATAGATTGATAACTGCCCAAATTGATGATATGATGAGAAGTCTAGGAGACAATGTGAACAAGGATTTCCATGCATATTTCAAGGAATTTCAAACCAGAATACAACAAAGAAGTAGAATTCCAAAAGAATTAGTGAGCAAATTTGAAGATGACATATGCTTTGTGGTAAGCACAGACCACTCAATGATAAAGGTAGTAGAATCGAGAACAAAATGGCTAGCACCAATGGGTTATGAAATGAATCATGATTTTGCTTTGAAATCTATCAATGCATTGCTAGCATTACCAATTGACATCACTGCCAGTAGGTTTGGAGTGCATGAGGAAGCTAAGTCTAGAATCACAACGGACATTGAGATCGGTAAAATGTCAAGAAGGGCAAAGAAAATGAAAAGGGATCTTGCAACAAGATATGGAACTACATCTGACTCACATAAGGAGTCACCAGTTGATAAAGCAACTCATGGTCAGTTATACCTAGCTGATAAACCCTATGATAGTGAGGAGACCAAGTCAGACAAAGAAAAGGATAACACACCAGTTCCGCCCACCAATGATGAAGAAGAATCTCAACTACCAACAATTGATGAACAAGATATTCAGCTACTAGAACCTAAAGGAATGAGGAGACATTCAACAACTACAGCTCAATCAACTGAGTAGAAAGAAGAAGTAGTAAAAGTAGAAAAAATGAGAGTTGCTAGACTGATGAAGAAACACATCAAGAGAAAGAACAAGAAGGTAGCTGAACCATCAAAGAAAAAGAGGAAATACATAAGGATTAAGGAAGACATAGAGGAGACTGACACTAAAAATGACCCTGATCAATTTAAGCTAGTTCGTAACAGGGATAGTACCATAGAAGAAATAATTGAAGATATTATTGAGAATGGAAATCTTAATGATCCAGGCATAGGCAAATTTAACATGTCAATTGATGACAAGACAAAGATAGAACATGCTATTGTTCAAATGATGATCAAGTTCAAAAGAGTATTGATGGAATTTGCATGTCAACTACCGAAGGAACTTGATGACAAAATAAGTGAAAGATGGGCTATTGCACTTGACACAGAGAAAAGAAAAAGAGAATGATCTCTAGGTCGTGCAGCCACACACTTTAGCTATGCTGAGGTAAGTGAATACATGACAAGGTATCAGCCTAGATTTTTAGTCAAGAATAGAGCTATGCAAATTATGGATGAGAATGTAGATGATATGGATGTCGTATGTGACTCCTTATGGACATCAATTTTTGAAAGTAGAAGAGAAAGCTGAATAAGAAGCATTCCTGAAATTGTCTAAAAAGAGACACAGTTCAAAAGGTAAAAGTATTTTCATTGATGATAATAAAGGAAAGAAAATAGAAGACACCAGTATATCAGTTACCAAGGTAATTGATATCACCGAGCAAAAGGAAGAAATCAAAATTTCACAGGATGCACCAGATCAAGCTAAGATCCACTTGCAAAACAAAATCGATGATGATGCACTCATTGAGGACATCACTAACAGTGATCCTAATGATAAGGATGACAAGGATGTAATTATCACACAATACAAAGATGAAGCATTAAACACTGACAATGTGTACACATCTCAATCGGGTGAACTACCTGTACTTGTAGAGGCCACTAAAATAATTTCACAAGTACAACTTGATGTCTCTCATCCTAAGCCAACCAAAGATACAACTAAGATTCAAGCACCTGAGCAACCTGTAGATACAAATGATCCTGTCAAAATAGAGGCACAATCTATAGAACAGAAGGAACCTAAAGAAACCAAGTCAACTAAGGCAAACCAACCTGACACTACCACTGAGACTCCCACTCAATCTACTAAGGAGTAGAAGAAGGATGATATAGTGTCAACTGGTAAGGATACTCTGAGGAGTGAAGAAAAAGATATTGTTGTAAGTGAAAAGAAGTCACCTCTAGCCTCGAAGAAGAAAAAGAAGAAAGCCAAAGGGCCGGTCACCATTGATGAAGTTATCGTTATACCTGAATGTGACCCAAGAACTCTAAGCCCCGAGGAACTAAGTTGGTATGGGGAGTTATGTTTGAGGAAAGTGACACAAGAAAAATTGAGGCAAGAACAAAAATGTAAAGAAGTGTTAAATGATGTAAGGGATATTCTACAATAGATAGTACTGAAAACAAACATTGATGAGAATAATCCCATTTTAGATCAACTTGCCACCCTCGCTGACAAAATCAATGCCCTTGATACAGATACAGACAAAAGAATAGAAGAAAGGGCTGAGTCAAAGATTCAAAACAAATTGGCAAAAAGGATTAGCACTGAAGTGGCACTGAACAAGGTGAAAATGTCTGAGGTCATTACCGAGGTAAAATCTATCACCCAGATAATCTATCAACTGCTAATAAAGCTTTGTACTACAGACACCTTCACTATAGAAATCAATGAAAAGATAAAAGGTTTAGAAGAAGAAATCAAGTTGAGTACACAAGCAGCTATCACTGATCCAAATGCTTTCTTAAAGCACATTAACCGAGTTTAGGAACTCCAGCGGCTGATAGTAGACTTAAGGAAACAGGAAGCACACATCACCGATCAGGTTATAGAGTTACAGAAAGAACTCACTCCTTACCTGAAATTTTTTGAAACACATACTATCAAAATTGAGAAACTTGTGGCAACACCAAAGATTTTAGTGTTGGATAATATCTTTGACATCCATGCACAAGTCGGTCTTGAGCAAATTGCTCTTACCAACTTGAAAGAGGAATGGGAAAACCTCTTGGAGTCTATGAAGAAAACCCATCAGCACATTTTTGATAAGATGTAAGTATACATTACATTTTTTTTTGGTATTTGGTATTATTATCAAAAAGAGGGAAAGCATGTATATGCCAAATAGTATATTTTTGATGTATATTACATAATATCGAGAACATGCACTGAGGGGGAGTACTTTTGTACTTAGAAGTTTTTTGTAGTGGATATGTATATAATGGAGATATAAGGGATATATAGAAACATTTTGTCTATATACATTATGAAGTTTTGATACTAATGCCAAAGGGGGAGATCGTTAATCTCATATTGAGCATTTAAGGTTGTCATTAGTATCAAAGGACAGTAAACAGGTCGGTTGGTTATTTATATTGAGACAGTCGGTAACTAGAAGTAAGATAGAGCAGTCGGTAAAGCCTTACATCGAGCATCACATAGTTAACCAAGCACCAGTGACACTGACACCGAAGGCCAGCAAACACTGAGCATCACAGTATACACCGAGCAGATTATAAGTGTTTACTGATGATCACAGTAAATGACATAGTAATCAGAAATGGCACATTATTCTATGCAAATGGTTATAACAGATCATAAAATGGTTTACCAAGATCAAGGAGAATTTATTGTAAAAGGTATTCATTAAATGCAATGATTATCTTATTTGTATTAGTTGATCTAGGTTATTTTGCACCATAGATCTTAGGGTTATGATTTTCTTTTGTAACCTAATTTTTGTTTAAGCGGCAAAACAAAACACTATATATTGTATATGTTTGCACCATTTTATAAGGTTGTTGAACTGATATATATGAATCACGGAGCACTTGAAGAAATTGCCTATCTTCAAGACAATCAGTTTACCGAGTAGAATAGAGTACAGAGGTTTTCAAATTGAGCAGAATCAAATAAGGCAACCGAGCAGAATCAAAGTAGAGAATCATCATAAATAAGGTGATATTTTGATAAGAATCTATTTCAGACAATTGAGTAGTCAACTAGCAGATAGTTTACCTATTACTTTCTGACAATTATGATAGAGTTTTGATAAATCTCTTAACAGAGTAGACTTAACAGTCTTTGTATAAATCTCTTAACTGAGTACACACTTCATATAGTGTTGTTAAATCCTATAACTAGGTAGATCTAGCTGATCTAATATGTTACTCCTAACAGAGTAAGATCACCAAAAGTGATAAAAAATTGTAGCCTTAACAGGCAAAACTTTTCTATCTACAGTAGTGAAGAATTTGTGGGTGTCATCCCCACCATAGTTTTTACCTTCTAACAAGGGTTTTTGCATTACCAAAATACTTGTGTTATGTGATTGTCATATTGATTTCATATTGTTTACTTTCTTAAGTCAACTAGATGATTGATTTATGCAATTAGATTCAAGCTATTTTGATCGGTTATCACAGTATTTAGTTATAGATCAGAAAGGTTTTGCAACTAAAGTTTTGAAGGCACTGATTCACCCCTCCCCTCTTAGTACCTATCTCTCCTAATTCCAACATTCCCAAGTAGTTCCACCACCCTAACAGAGTTCATCTCACCTCCCCAACTACCTTGCACAACCACCTCTTATCACTAGCTTCCCCACATCTATTCCACCCTTGATAAATGTAGGAATGCATCCCACCTACATCAACCAAGCACAAAGACAAGTGCACTAAGGGCCATCCTATCAACAAGCTACACCATTCCACCAACCTCCTCCATCGCAACAACACTTCCTAGTGATGTTGCAAAAATATCCCATTATCCCCTAGCAGCAATAAGCATCCTCTTATCCAAAACTACAACAATATCCTGTCACCTCCTAGCAACAACATCCCATCATACCCCAACAACAACAATCCACTTCATATCCTCTACAACAATATACTCTTGCACCTCAGAAGAAATATCATCCCTAGCAACCATCACCCCAATATCCATTCCAATCCACCTATCTTGCTAGGAAATCTCCATATCCCACTCCACAATATCCACCACAAAATCATCCTTATTCTCCAGCACCAGTAGATCGTTTCCCAATAGGAGTACCTACTCCAATGTCGATCAATGCTAAGTGGGAAGGGATGAAGAACACTCTTAAGGAGCTCAAGGCTGGAACAAAGATAAAAGCTTTCAAATTTGAGGAGGGTGTCCCTATCCTTTTGATTGATTGATCATGTCTATCCCTTTCCCTAAGCATTTTGAGAGACCCAAATTTGATAAATATCAACAGAAAGGAGACCCGATAAGCCACATCAAAGAGTTCTATATGGCATTTTAATCAGTGGCATATAATGATAATTACCTTATGCACCTATTCTCCAAAATATTGGGAGGAAATACTATTGAGTGGTTCTACAAAATACCCTATGGGATAATCACAACCTTCGCTGAGCTCTCTGAGAAGTTTGTGGCCCAATATGCCCATAGTATTGAGAATGAGTTGTCTTTGCTAGACCTTTGCAACTCAAAGTAGAAAGGAGGAGAAAGCCTAGCTGACTACTTGCAATGATGGCAACACCTTGCTACTAGGTTATCATACCAACCCCCTAAGAAATATCTTATGAAGATCTTTATAAATAACCTGCATCCCAAACTCTCCCACTTCATGAGGATGAATTGCATCCAAACCTATCAGGACATTAGAGGAAAATGGATAGATATTGAAAGAGGCCTCCTAGATGAAGGCACAATCCAACATTACAGAGATGATTCCCACAACAAGCCTAGTAATGACAAACTCCATTACTAGAATCAAAACAAAAATGCTATCACTGATGGGGCCACTGACACCAAGCATGTCCAAATTGTCATGGCTGGTCTTACACCAACTCCTGCATACCATCAACAACCCCCATAATTGTATCAATATCAACCTCAGATCCATCAACAACCCATGCAGAACTATGAGCAGTAAGCACATCAAGAAAATCAAGGCAATCCAACCAATCAGGCCAATTCCATATCAACAACTCCCAATCAGAATAGGCCTCGAGCCTAGACCTACCAAAAGAGAACCTTCACACCTCTTGGTGAAACTCTGGATGTAATCTTTCACATGGCCATGGCTAATCTAATCATCTACCCACCAACTCAACAATTTGATGATGCCACTCCTAAGCCTAATTGGTATAAATACCATGAATATTGTGATTATCACCATGTGAAAGGACATACAACCCTAAGGTGCATGAAACTAAAGCACTATATCCAAGATCTCATCGATAGAAAGGAGATCCAAGTGGACACACCAGCCCAAGCCTCACCCAATGCCAATTTGTAGTCTATCAAAATGTGTTCCCTCAACACAATGCTGGAAAGAACCAGACCAATGCTAATCCTCCACCCCAAAACTAAGGAAAAGGTAAGCAAGGAGACTGTGCTGAACTCAAAGACTATACAACTGCCCATATCAACTATGACAAGTTTGTTTGATGTATAACCTAAGTTGGATCCATAGTCAATGTCATCCACATCAAAGGAGTTGATAGTCAGTGTGTAGTCACCACATGCAGAGGCCAAATATCTATCTCTGATGCAAATTCAAGGCCAGCACACAATGCATAATACAACCTTATAAAACATCTTGGTAATACACCTACCCATATTTCCATCCTTGACCTTCTTCGCACTTTACCCATCCATCAAGAAATCCTCAACTGAGCCCTCCATGAAGGACATGTCCCCACAGACATAAATACCATCCAGTTCGAGAACCTTGTGGGAAATTTATCAGCACCCTATGCTCTTTCCTTCAAGCCATCTAACATACCAGCTATTGCGCTTGACCATAATCTCCCTCTCTACATCGCCGTCATGGTCCAAGACTTTTCCATTAAAAGGGTCATGATAGATAATGGTTGGGCCCTAAAATTGTGTACTTTAAAGTTCATTCAACATATAGGTTTCACAAAAGCTGACATATCACATGAGGTCATCACCATCAAGGCATATGATAACTTGGAGCATACCTCTGAAAGTACCATTCTTTATCCTTTCTAGCTAGGCCCTGCAACTCAAGACACCATCTTCCATGTTGTTGATCTTGACCTACCATTTAACATCCTCCTCGATCGACCATGGATTCATTCCATCAAAGCCATACCATCTACATATCATCAGTGCATCAAATTTTTGCATCAATGCACTGAGATCACCATCCACATAGAACCCCAACCCTTCACATACTGCCATACATTGCAATCATCATTCCCTCATTCCACTTATTATCCTGGAACTAAAATTGGCACTTCTATCGTGAACTCTTCTTGATCCCATAGTGATCCAAAGACCATCCTCACCTCCACTCTCTCTTCTATCAAGATCAACAACTAGGACCATGGTCAATACAATTTAACTAATGTATTTGTAGTAGGGCCCCTACCTCTATATCCGCATACAAAAGGGTGCCCAAGCCACCAAAGCATACCTACTTAAGCCAATCATGAAATCAAGAAAATGAGACCTATGAATTTTGTATCCCATGGAAATATAGACAGCCTTGAAATGTTCCTAGACATCAATCGGTGGTTGTACAAAGATCCCCCACCACTTGACAATAAAATCCTTTGCTAGTTCAAAGAGAATTACCCAACATCACACAAGTATGCCACATAATAATGGAAATACCAAGGTGATGGTCTAGGACCAAAAGAAGGTGAAAGAAAAGACCCAATTGAAGCCTTGAAGAATCCAAGGCATCAAGCTCTCATCTTTAATACCCCTCACTTGTGTATACAAGAACCCAGTATTGTGATTGAGGGCACTAACTTGACCAATGTTCCCTTCTTGAAAAGCTAGGACAACCTTGTAGAGATCGAAGACATCCCTAAAGAGGAAGAAAATAAATCCTATGATGACATCTTCGATGATGATACTCTCCTAGGAACTTCTATCCTCCAACAACTCACCATTAATATCATAGAACTTCCCCTCATCCACCTTGAACTCATAGACTGGGACCAACCAAGTGTCACACATATCAATGAGTTCCAAAGTACACAAGAACTCCTAAGGTTCATGGGAACATTAGGCCAACAATCAGAAGAACATCAGGAATTAGTTAGTGTCTGCAAGCTCGACCCTAAAGGATATTTCGGAGAAGAGGCAAGCTCTAGCCAAAAAATTGAAAAAGAAAAAGAAAAGAATGAGTCCTTATGTGAAAACCCTTATGGGGCACATTCTGACTCTAAGAAAGAGAAAATAAATGACATATCTTCTGGTGAAAACCTCTTCGAGGTTCTAGAAGATGGAGATTTTCATCTTTCTCCCATTTAGGATTACAGACTCGAGTAGTCACCCATCATGATTGAGGAAACCAAGCCAATCAAATTGGGTACAATAGAATTCCCAAGAATCACCTACATTGTAGCATCTCTAACAGAGGGTGAAGAAATGGCTCTTATTGCACTTTTACAAGAAGCCACTGCCCACTTTTCATGGTTGTATGCACACATGCTAGGACTTGATCCAAATCTAGTTGTGCACAATCTCGCAGTGGATCCTAATGTCAAGCCAATAAAGTAGAAGCTATGCAAGATGCATCCTAATGTAGCCCTATTGGTAAAAATAGAACTCAAAAAAATCTTAGACACCAAGATCATCAGAGCTATTGATTATTCAAAATGAATCTTGAATATGGTGCCTATCACCAAAACTTTAGGAGAAATAAGAATCTGCACAGACTTCAGGGACTTAAACAAAGCATGTCCCAAGGATGATTTCCCACTACCCAACATATAAATGATAGTAGATCTTACAGTGGGCCATGAGTTGTTGTCACTCATGGATGGCTTCTTAGGCTACAATCAGATTTGAATAGCAGAAGAATATCAACACAAAACAACATTCACCACACCATGGGGTACCTTCTGCTACAACATGATTCCATTTGGGCTGAATAATGTAGGAGCCACATATTAGAGAGCAATGACAACCATATTTCATGATATGATACATAAAATCTTGGAAGACTACATGGATGATATTCTTGCAAAATCTAAAACATGAGGTGAACACCTAGACATCCTTGAAAGTGTGTTTGATCATCTACATCATTATGGTTTGAAGCTGAATCCACATAAGTGTGTCTTTGGTGTAACATTTGGAAAGATTCTAGGCTTCACAGTATCACGACGCAAGATAGAAATTGATCTAAAGAAGGTCAAAGCCATTATGGAAATGCCTCCTCCTAGAATACTCAAGCAGCTTCGAAGCCTATAAGGAAAGCTCCAATTAGTGCATTGATTTAGATCACAGCTAGCATATAAGTGCCAACCTTTCACGCATCTGCTCCAAAAAGACACAAGCTTCAAATGTGATCCTATCTGTCAGAGAATCTTCAAGAAACTCAAAGAATATCTAGCTAACTCTCACATAATTGTACCACTAGTTTCAGGATGCCCTCTCATACTCTACATATCAGCAACCACTACAACACTAGGGGCACTCTTAGCACAACATTATGATGACAAAAAAGAGAGAGCCATTTATTATATCAGTCAAACTCTTATCAGCTATGAGCTCAATTATTCACCAATGGAGAAAGCATGCCTCACAGTGGTCTTTGCCACCCAAAAGCTCAAACATTACATGATTAGTCATACAGTCAAGCTCATCTCAAAGGTGGACCCACTAAAGTATTTGTTGTCAAGGACAACTCTCATAGGCCATGTGGAAAATGGGTCATGCTACTCAGTGAGTTTGACATCCAATACATAGATCAGAAAACCATCAAAGGAAAAGTAATCACTGATTAGCTAGCAGAAGAACTTCTAGTGGATGTATATCTACTAATCATGTAATTCCCTAATGAGAACCTATGCATGATCGAAGAACAACTAGCATGGAAACTATACTTTGATGCCTCCTACACATCACATGGCTTAGGGATGGGAATCCTACTTGTCAAACCTCAAGATGACTATATTCCAAAATCATTCAAATTGGGATTCCCATATACTAATAACATTGTAGAATATGAGGCACTCATCTCAAGCCTCAAAATAGTCATCCGATGGAATATCACAGAAATGCAAGTATTAGGAGATTTGTAGCTGATTATCAAACAAGTCTTAGATGAATTTTAGACAAAGGATGACTAGCTGCTACCTTACAAAGAACTAGTGGACAGACTAAAAGAGGATTTTCTGAGTCTACAGTTTAGGTAGATACCAAGGCTTCAAAACAAAGTGGCCAATGCAATGGAAACCATTGGATCCTTATTGGATATCCCTTGTGACTCATCACAATATGAATTCTTAGTTGAGCAACTACACATGCCTGCTTATGAGAATGCCAATGCAGAAATGGTGTGTGTCTTGGTTGGTCCCTAGTCCCCATGGTACCATGACATCCATGCATATCTAAAAAATGGTATCATAACTCCCCATCTCACCAATAACCAAAGTCAAAACCTAATTCACAGAGCTTCCCACTACACTCTTGTAGCCAACACCCTTTATTTTTGAGGATATCATAACATCCTCTCTAGGTATTTAGATCCAAATGAGACCGTCCAGGCTTTACAAGAGGTCCACACTGGACTTTGCAGTGCCACATAAGTGGCATTGTTCTAGCAAAGCAGCTGCATTGAGTCAGGTATTATTATCCTAGAATGGAACATGAAGCTTGTGATTTTTTCAAGAAATGTCTACCATGTTAGCAACATGCAAATTTGATTCATGCTCTAGCACAAGACTTGCATCCCATTGCGCCACCTTGACCATTTTCATGTTGGGGCTTTGACCTTGTTGGGTTAATCACTCCCCTTTACTTAGATGGACATAAGTACATCATAATAGTCACAAAGTACTTCACAAAGTGGGTTGAAGCAATTTCTCTCACCCTCACTATTGGCATCTAGATATCCAAGTCCATCTTATACCATATCATTTGCCACTTTGGCATACCATCTACCATCTTTATAGACCATGACACACCTTTTGAAAACTAGCATGTGGATGATTTGTGTGCTAGACTCCACATCCACCATTGTTTCTCTAGTCCATACTTCCCCTAAGGAAATGGCCAAGTTGAGGCAACCAACAAAACTATCTTGAAAATCCTCAAAAAGGTTAATGATTTTGGTTGTGACTGACATTTCAAAATAATTCCTACCCTCTGGGCCTATCATACTTCTTATCGCACTCCCATAGACACCACCTCATATTCCCTTGTATATGGTACTGAAGCTATTCTATCCATTGAGGTCAAGCTCCCATCATTGTGTGTCTCCATGAAGAATTATACCACAGATGAAGACTATCGTGTGGCACACCTCACACAAATGGACCTATTAGATGAAAAGAGACAACACACATATGATCACCTAGTTGCATACCATAATCAACTCAAAAGAAGTTATAACAAGAAGGTCCATCCAAGATAATTCCAAGTGGGTGACATGGTCCTAAAGGAAAATAAGAAAGTGCAAGCACATCAAGAGAAGAAGGGCAACTTTGAGCCTACTTGGTTGGGCCCCTACATTGTCACAACATGCTTTGGCTCTCGAGCCTATGAACTATCAACACCAAAAGGTGAGCCCTTGAATGATCCTATCAACATCATACATCTGAAGAGGTTCTATGCTTGAACTAGATCCTACGTATTCAGGAAATCCATAAAAATTGGAAAAGCTAAAAAAATACAAAAAAATCCAAAAAGAAAAAAAGAAAAGAAAAATAATCATCCAATGGTGAAAACTTGGCAATTCAAGTGCCTTGGACAAGTATGTTGGTGAAAACCTAGAAATAGGCACCATACATAGTGGACTAAGTCATTATCTATCAAACTCTAACCCCCCCCATCCCAAATCCCTGTCCTCTTTATCCAATCCACATCCCCACCACCAGCCCATCAAACCCAAGGTGTTATATCCTCAACCCTATCCACTACAATAATCAGATCCTATCCCCAATCTTGAGCTTCCTATATATAAATCATGTATAGTGAAATCTAAATCCCTGAGCTTCTATACATATCCATTGTAATTCTCTCCCTGTCCATTGTACCTATCATCATGTCTTGTTGTACATATCCTCATCAAACTTGCCACAACATTTGATTAAATATCTTGTCACACCCAGCCTTGTACTTCAACAATATATTTTGTCAACTATTCTTGATCACAATTATTATCCTTGATCCATCATTTTCTAGCAAACACACATTCTCCTAATCAATCAGTGGGTCCTTAAGGATGTATCCTTCCTCTTGTCTGACCTAATCTTCCACCAATAAAACTAGGTCCATGTCGATGTATCCTTCCCCACATTCAGAACAAATTTTCCCCCCATCAATCAAATCAAAATCTCTCTCCTTGGCAAAGGATGTCTTTTGGAGTTATCATTTTGGTCTTGGATTTTTTTCTGTTGGATCTTGTTAATCTTTTACGACTTCTTGTTGTTCCTCTCCTCAAAGTTGCCTCGATCCTTTATATCATGGTGTGCTATGAATGAGGACAATCTGGGGCAAGGTATTTTTGATCTTTTGCTTCTACCCGTGAGTCAGTTAGACATGACCCTTGCACGGTTCACATGTGATCTTCTAGGTTACATGGTGCACTTGCAAAATGTCATTTTTTTGTGGTTCCTCTAGCATCATTTCTACCATGCTTCCTCTTGGGTTCATGTGCAGTGCTGGGGCAAACCTTACGTGTCTTTTTCACATCAGTCCTACACAATGCTGGTGACAAGGCCCTGTGATCCTAGTATCCTTGGTAGGTCTCTAATGTTACTATATCAACATAGGCTATTCTCTCCACATTTATACTCAAAGCTCCCCAAATCCCCCTCATCCTACATCATATAGATTAATATTGCATCTTGCATCTTTCATATAGTTGCATCCTACATCCTACATTTCACCTCATATTGCATTCGTCCATCTTGGCTCTTGGAAGTTTGGTTGTTTATCCTCCCTTCTTCCTTCATCCTTTTCCCTTCTTCCCTTCCTTTCTGTGTTCTTTTTGAGAAAATTCCACAACGTTTCCTCTTTGTGTTATTTTGTCAAGGGGGCACAACCCCTTATCCTCTAAATTCTAACCTGGGGCATCTTATTTTCTTGTCTTTGATGCCTTGCCACTTGCAACATCACATCAAAGTGGGGAAAAATGTAGACACCTAAAAATCCATTGGTAAATAAAAGTATTTTTATTTTCCAAAAACCCCTAATGACATCATCATTTTTTAATTAATTAATTAATTTATTATTATGCCATTAATTCCTCTGACCTTAATTAAACACATTTAATTAAAGAATCCCTCCCCAAACTACTTAAATCAAATTTAAGTTATTTTACTCCTATTTATTAACCAATTTTTGATAAATATTGTCACATTCCCTAAATAAATGAAATATTTATTTAAACCCTTCAAAACCCTAGAATCTTCTAGAAATCCCTAACCTCTTTCAATGTTTCCTAAACTTTCCTAAACCCTTCCTAAACCTACTTAGAAGGTGATTCCTACCCTTTTTAGTCTAAACCATCAATCTTTGACTTTGGGTCAAGCCCCCTCATTAATGAGCCTTACATTCTCATTAATGGCTTCTTACACCACCATTCAAGTCTCTTACAAGCCATAAGTGAAGACCTATGTATTCTTTTACATTTTGGTCCCCTTTCACACTTCTCTAGTGTTTCTCACACATGTGTGAGCAACCTTAACCTTTTCCCATCTAACCTTACCCCTAACTCAACCCCAGACTCTACCCCAAACCTTACCTCTGACCCTAACTCCACTTTCTAACCCAAGCCCTCCCTCAAATCCTATAAATACCCTCACTTCTTAGAGAAATTCACCAATTCACATAATCATTTTATAGTAGTGTTATAATGCTAGTTTAATTCTAAATCATCTTAAGCTTTAGCATATTTTTTAGATTAACTCATTTTCAAGCTTTCTTAAATCACACATCATAGCTTAGATAACATGGATTAAATTAATTTCTTTCATGTTTATGCTTTTCACTTCATCATATCACATCTTCATTTGGATAAAATCAACTCTACCTTAAGCATTCTTGCATCAATCTACTTTTTAGCTCTATTAGGCTCTTTGAGACTCTAAGGGAAAAATATGTGTTCTATACCTAATTTTGTGCCACTATGGGGTTATCATGGTCCCAAATCTATCAAAATCCCTCCTAATCATCATTAGGGATAAGCTCCAAGTGTTTTGAGAGCACACCCACATCCCTAAATCAAGAACAAATCAAACAGTGATAGGGTGCTCCCATTTTAGCTCTATCTATATGACTTAGAAAATAGATTTCTCTATATGTTAGGAATATGCTCTTAGAATAATGTTTGAATGTCTATGCTTGTTCTGAATAGGTTAGGTTTTCTCTGATCACACAAAGTATATCAGATGGATGTGAAGTCAACATTTCTGAATGGAGAATTAGAAAAAGAAGTCTACATTGAGTAGCCTGAAGGGTTTCCTTTGACTCAAGAAGGAGACATGGTATGTAAAATAAAAAAAGCTCTATATGGATTAAAATAAACACCTATAACATGGTATGCAAGATTAGACAAATATTTGATAAAATTGGGATTTTCTAAAGGCATTGCAGACAGTAATTTGTATCTAAAAGAAATTGAGAATGGTTTATTGATTGTGGTTATTTTTGTTCATGATATTATCTTTGGAGGAGAAGATGAAGCTAGTGATAAATTTTCTGATGAAATGAATATAGAATTTTAAATGAGCATGATTAGTGAAATGAATTTTTTCTAGGATTATAGATAGTGCAAAATACTGATGATATTTTCTTATCTCAAACAAAATATCTAAAAGACTTATTGTAGAGATTTGGTCTGGAAAATTGTAAGCCTATTGGTACACCTATGGTAACTGGCCATAAGTTATCTAGCACATATGAAACTCCCATGGTTGAACAAAAGAAATAAAGATCCATGATTGGAGGTTTGTAGTATTTAACTCATACAAGACTAGATATATCACCTACAATTGGTATTGTTGCAAGATTTCAAGTTGATCCTAAAGAGTCACACTATGTAGCAGTAAAAATAATACTTTGGTATTTGAAGGCACAACTAACTATGGGTTGTGGTATGACAAATTAGATGACTTTACCCTATGTGCATATACAAACACAGATTGGGGAGGTAGTTTTGATGAAAAAAGAGTACAAGTAGTTCCAAACATTTTTTCTTGGATGACGATTGGTTTCTTGGCTAAGTAAGAAACACATTTGTATGTCAAAGAGCATAGCAGAAGAAGAATATGGAGCAGTAATGAACAATTGTAATAAGATAATATGGATGAAACAAATGTTGAAGGATATTGGAATCAAGCTCAATGAGCCTATTATCATACATTGTGATAACACCAGTACAATAAGTATGTCTAAGAATCTAGTGTTGCATTCTAAAGCAAAACATATAGAAATCAAATATCATGTTGTCAGAGAAAAATTTGTAGAAAAATAAGTCAGACTTGAGTATATCAGTACAAAGGAGAATATTGCAAATATTTTTATAGAGCCCTTACCTAAAGATACATTTGAGTATTTGAGAGGTATGCTTGGGGTTATGCCCCAACCTACTTATGAGTAGTGATACAAAAATTTGCATTAGTCTAGTGGTATAAGAGCTCTATCCGTTCTGGACTATATGATGATACTACCTCTATGGGGGAGTATGTGTGTTTCTGAGCTCAGTCATGAAGGACTCTTGTGAAAGTATTTTTGAATAGTGTCTTTTGACATTCGAGTTTGTATTGGATTGACACATTAATATTGATTTTGTCATTGATGTCAATGGGGGATAAGGATACATGAAAAAAATCCATTGATTGATTTGATGATTGATGAATAGGATTTGAAAAGATAATGCAGAACACCAGTGTTCCAGTTTGGTATTCATGAAACTTGGATGTTTTTTCATCTATATTTCCATTAATGCCAATGGGGGAGATTGTTAGGAATGAATGTTGAATATGTCCTATGGGGGAGTATTTTATTTGTTCTGTAGCAGTTATATGTTGCATTCATGACTGTGTTTGTCATTGATGTCAACACATTGATCTACTGGAGATTAGTAGAGAAGCAGACATTGTTTGTATTAGTGCACATGGATAACTATAGATCAAGCTATGTGGCATTGAGGAATTGTTATTTATCATTTCTTGAGATTATGGTTAAGAGCACATACAAAAATTCAATTATTCATGACAGTTATGTGTAATATAGTGGAAACTATATTCTGACAATGTTCTTGAGAAGCAGCTTGTGATAACTAGATTAGATCTCCTAACCGGGATAGAACATGGACATGTGAAGTTTTAAAGAGGTTGGAGACACTTCTAAGGTGACTTGGATGAGATAGCATAGTCAGAGGTCACACGTATGGAGATTTATTAAGTTTGGAAGCTGACAACTTTACGTGGTTATGATATATTATGTAACGTGTAATGATTTATATTTTGCAATTGGTTAAGCCTAGTTGGATGACTCAATTGTAAGTTATTTATGTGTGGTATAAAGGAAGGATTGTTTTTCTTGATTTAAAAGGTAGATAATGATATAATGATCTAATATTGTAAGAAGATATGCGAATTGAGTAGATTTGGTATTGAGAACTGGTGAAGTAGTTGGTGCGGTTTTGGCACAAACAGAGGAGTGAAGATCAAATTTCTAAGATTAGAAATTATTGGTATTATTATGTTCAAATAATACTAAGATTAGTTTGACATTGAGTTCAATGATCTTTCCCTTTAAGATATTTGGATAGTGGGTCCTTCTACCTTCCTTAACTCTTAACAGGGTTAGAATCTTTTAATATGGATTCAAAGTCTCCTAACAAGGACTGATATGTACTAAATGTATTTCATAAGGATCATAATAGAGTCCATCCTCTCACAAGGAATTTTCATATTCATACATCTTTTTTGGGTACCATCCCCACCGAGGTCTACTCTCTAATTAAGAGGTTCCCTAGTTAACATATCTTGTGTCATTGTGTATGTTTACCTTTCTATGGTTGCTTTTTATATTGGTTACATATTTGAGATCTGATAATGTTATTAAAAGATTCTTTTAGCTGATAACTAATTCACCCCCCTCTTAGTTATCTTGATGGACTTTACTTTCTAACATAGACAACTTCATGTCCTTCTTTAGTATCATCAAATTCATCATCAGTTACACCTTCCTTAGCTAGGTAGCAAGAATTCTTACCATTGTCCTTGTAGTCTATAAATATTTGGTGTCAGTTGTCTCTCTTGTCATTCTTATCATTCTTGTCATTGTCAGGACATCTTGATGCAATGTGGCCAATCTTATTATAATTGAAACATTTCAAGGGTAATTTACCTTTATACTTTCCTTTACCTCTCGGTAATCTTTTAGCCAACAATACCTCTAATTATTCTTGTTATTTCTTTTCGATAAGAATATTATCATATTCATTTCCATGTATGAACTACTATGAATCTCTTTTTCTTTTCTTGATGTACCAATTCTTAGAGATGACTTGAATGCAGTTTCAATGGTCGGTAGACTATTATCATAATTACTTAGCTCAAATGCAGTCAATTTACCAATTAAGGCTTCAAGAGTAACAAAATTGTTTGATATAGATCTAAACTCCTAAGTAGTAGATACTCTAATAGCATACATGGAAGAAATAGTTCTCAAGATTTTACTTACCACTTCTTCATTAGTTAATGTTCCACTAACACCTCTAATGGAACTAACAACTTCCTTGATTCTGCAACTATATTGAGTGATATTCTCTTCATATTTCATTCTCATTTATTCATACTTTCCTCTGAGACTATCAAAATTTGATTTTTGAACATGATGATCTCCTCCATATATAAGTGTAAGCCTATCCCATATGTCTCTTGTATTAACATAGTCCTTAACATCATTAAATTCAACATGGATCAGAGAAGAAGCAATCTCTATCATAACCCAGCTGTGTTCCTTCTTTTCTCTCATCTGATCTATTATCATAGGTTTGAGAGGTGGTGGAGTGTAGTCATTATCTATAAGATTTAGTTTAGATTCTCCAATCCAAGATAAATACAATCTCATCTTGCTTTCCCATGTAGAGAAACTTTCCTTATTCATCTTAGGTACTTCCTCTCCTAGACATCCTCAAATATTTTTATCAAGTCTTTTAAACTTATCTCTTCAGAGTAGTTAGCTCTGATACCAATTGTTGGATTATGGAGAGGGGGGGTGGGGGGGCGTGAATTAGTAATCCATGATTCCAAATACCTAAAAATATTTTCTCTGATTAACTCGGTGACATCTAGGTTCAACACACTTTACTATTTATTGACAATAGTAAATAAACTTTAACAATTAGTAAATCATTCACATAAATCATGCATCACATGTAATACTAGTATTTAACATGGAAAACCATCTTTGGGAAAACCACTATGGAAATTGTCACCGACTAAGAAAATACTCTTCTTAAGTACACCAGGTTAAGAGCCAATCTTGTTAAAGATTACAATGCACACTATTAGGTGTGACCTGGTCAAGGAATTTACCTCAGATCTATTAGGATCTTCACCTTGTTAGGAGTGGCCTAGTTAGAGGGCTTCAAACACTCTTTAGAATGTTACCTTTTTCAAGGATTTTACAATAAGACTGTTATGTCCACTCTTTTAAGAGATTTCTCTGTTAAAAAAGATAGTAAGCAATAGTAAATGATTTGACCTATAAACTTGAAACTATCTTTGCATAACCAAATCCTTTGTGCACTCTTCTATCTTCACTTTCCATTGACTTCAACACTTCATCATATCCTGCTTTTCCCACTTGGAATCTCTCTGTTCCTTCTTCACTACTTTAATTGGTGACTCTTCCTTTCTTCAATTTTCTAGGCATTTGGTCATACAAATAGATCTTTTATATAGATAATTTTTT
Organism: Chamaecyparis obtusa; assembly: GCA_027943335.1. Classification (NCBI taxonomy): domain Eukaryota; kingdom Viridiplantae; phylum Streptophyta; class Pinopsida; order Cupressales; family Cupressaceae; genus Chamaecyparis; species Chamaecyparis obtusa. Next base: position 1,181,469 of record BSBK01000477.1, read on the forward strand.
CCTCTTAATCTCCTCTATTATGTTTTCCTTAGATCAATCTAAACCATCCAATTCATAATACCTTGAATCTGGATCTCAGTAACACATTTTCTTTTCACCTAGGAACATGAACTTTATTGAAACTTGTTCCTTCTTCATTAACCATTTAGATCTAAGCCGTAGATCTTCACTTTGAATTTTCCTATCTATAGATCTTTGTAACTAACTTTCATAGTCATCATGACCATCCAACTCATCATAGCTAATCATTAAATGTCATTCTAATACTTGTATATAGTTAAATATGTTCCTTGCTCGGTAGATAACTCTAAATTTTGATTAACTTTACTCGGTGCCTACACATTTCTTTTATGTTTGATGTCTTTGGTTCCTTTGCCTTTACCAAAACATACTTCCTTTTACCTTTTACCTTTATCAAATGATATTTCTTGCTCGATAGCCAAAACTCTTTTGCTTATCGACTTGACAAATCTTTGTTACCATGCTTTACCAACTTGATATAATTATGTGTGGTAGAAAACAATTATATTATCATAATTTAATCATTGTCTGATTTGTATTAGTTTCCCAATTAAGTTCTTCAACTTCACAACATCTCATTTCTTCTTCTTCTTAAATCATTCAAATATTATATACCTAATGATATGAAAACATAATATAAACCATAAATCAATTTATTGACATTAATGACAAGACAATAACTGATCTAACCTTTTCTACTTGTTAGGATTAACAGTCCACAATACAACTGAGAGGGGGGGGGGGTGAATCAATTGTATGATAGAATATAAAACTTTAAACTTTAAGCTTATCAATATCAGATCCAATGAACACAATGAATTCCAACACAATAACATAATATTTTGGTTACGGGGAAACCTTGTTAAAGGTAAAAACCCTAATGGGAATTAGCACCCACTAATGATGTATTGAGAGTATAGTAATCCTTGTTAGAAGATATAGCCTTGTTAGGAGCTTATTGAAACATTACAATACATAGTCCTTGTTAGAGGACATACCCTTTTAGGAGTCAAGAACAAAAGAGGGCTCACTGCCCAAAGAAGGTTAAGTCCACATTCTGAATTCACTAGTTCACAACAAGTGTATATGAAGAAATACACAATCTTTTGAACTGTTTGCCAACAATTATCTTTTCTTGATTAGTTCTAATGAAGTCCACCAATAATCCTTTGCTCTACATACATCAAACACAAATTCGCAACCTCCTTATATCACACTTATCCCATCCGTGTCTCTTCCAAAGAAAAGACCTTTTATTTATACCTTTTTACATTTTACCAAAAATAGGTCGGCCCATAAGGCTTTCCTAATTACAAAAAATTACATAGGTCCTTTGTAAGATACACATGGTATCAAAAAAAAGTTTACAATGATTACATTACAACAATTAAAGACCGACATCTTTGAATTATGCTTGCCAAACAAAACACATGCTTCATTCCTTGAGTCGGCTTCCTGATAAGCCATCACAAGAGTACATGCCATAGATGATGTCACCAATCATTCCATACCTTACACTGACCAATGAACATCTATCAGTACCTCTTCCATCATCCTTCAAGATTGCATACCTTGAATCCAATCCTTCTGAAATCTATACCAAAAACTCAGAGACTAACTTTGTCAATTCTCACTGTCATAGTCCAGTGACCAGTCTTTACCAAAACAACTCTATCTTCCTTAATATGCATCCATTAATGATGAAATCTTAGATATAAGATCAAAACATCCATCTAAACTCTTTTTTGACTTCACAGCATCTGAAACATTTGTATACCTTCCATACACTATGATTACCTTTCTGGTTCCTTCATAGAAGCATATGTTGACATTAGTGACAAAACATAAATGACAACAGTATGAGTGCCTATTCAGTAACATAATGATTAAATATATTAAATGTCTCAATCAGCACCCATGCATTATCAATATCCAACAATCTCCCCCTTTGGCATTAATGTTAACATATGGGAAAATCTTATCCCAAAGTTGTATCAACCCAAAAGTCCTTCAACTGCACAATCTCCCCAAACAGTGAGGATTTTCTCATAACAACACTCCCCCTTTGACAACAATGGAAAAGGGTGCCAATTTCCTTCACATATAAAATTTCTTCCATGATCACTCCCCTTGAGGAGTAGATCCCTACATCTAGTCCAGAAAATGATGAGGCTCTGAGCACTTCTGGACTGATGCATCTCTGCATCATTTTAGTTTTGACTAGGAGGGGCTTGAACCCCTAACATTCCTCTGATATATTCAAAGGTATCTTTCAGTAGTGGCTTTGCAAAGATGTCTACAATCTACTTTTTTGTACTGATATATTCAAGCTTGATTTATTTTTTGGCCACCTTGTCTCATAAGAAGTGATATTTGATAGAAATGTGTTTAGTTTTAGAGTGCATCACCAAATTCTTTGACATGTTTACTGTGCTGGTGTTATCACAATGGATAACCACAAGCCCATTAAAATTTATTCCAATGTCTATTAGCATTTGTTTCATCCAAACAATTTGAGTGCAATTTATAGCAGTAGCAACATATTCTGATTCAGTAGTAGATTGTGCTATACAATCTTGTTTCTTACTTAGCTAAGAAACCAACTTTTTCCCAAGGAAAAATATACCACCACTTCTACTTTTTTTGTCATCAATATTTCCTGCCCAATTAGCATTAGTATAACCATGAAGTTCAAATCTATCATTCCTGTCATACCATAAACCATAGTCCATGGTGCCTGTGAGATACCTTAGTATCCTTTTAATAGTAGCTAGATGAGTCTCTTTGGGTTCTGCCTGATATCTAGCCACAATTCCAAAAACATTAGCAATATCTGGTTTGGTGTGAGTCAGATATTGTAACCCTCCAACCATCGATCTGTACAAAGTCTGAAAAGCACATTTTGATTCATCATCAATTGTTAGCTTGTTTCCAGTCACCATAGGTGTTCCTAATGGTTTACAATCTTCCATACCAAATTTCTTAAGTAATTCTTTGAGATACTTGGTCTGAGAAATGAAAATACCATTCTCATTCTAAGTTATTTGTAGTCCAAGAAAAATTTCATTTCACCTATCATGGACATCTCAAATTCACTTTCCATTTCTTTAGAAAACTTCTTACATAGATCATAATTGCCTCCAAAGATAATGTCATCCACAAATACCTCTACTATTAGGATTCCATCTTCAGTGGTTCTTAAGTACAAATTACTGTCTGCATTACCTTTTCTGAATCCAAGTCCAAGTAGATACTTGTCCAACCTTTCATACCAAGCCCTAGGAGCTTGCTTCAACCCATACAGTGCTTCCTTTAATTTGCACACCATGTCTTTGTCTTTGCATAGAGGAAATCCATTTGGTTGTTCTCTGTACACTTCTTCTTCAAGATCTCCATTTAGAAATGTAGATTTAACACCCATCTGATACACTTTGAAGTTTTTGTGTGCAACATAAGATAGAAATAATCTTATTGCCTCTATTCTAGCAACAAGAGAAAATGTTTCTTTAAAGTCTATGCCTTCTTGTTGCGACTATCCCTTACACACTAGTCTTGCTTTGTTCCTGTATCATCTTAAAATGGAAGCACTTCCATGACAAGAGCATTTATCCCTCTGAGTAGGTGGTTTGGGGTCATGTTAAGCACCTTGATCAGGTCTTTGCATGTATTTGGATTTCTCCCCACTTTCCACTTCTTTCCTGCACTTGATTTCTTCATTCTAGGTGAAATTAGGGTTAGGATCCCGAGGATTCTCCTTAATTTCCCTCTTTCATGGCTTTGTTTTCTAGGTAGGATTTAGAAATAGGTCCTCCTAGCCTTCATCATAGTAATCATAGGATTTTATGTCTATCCCTGGCATCTTGTCCTATTTTGATATCATTTTTAGGTTTTTGGGCATCCCTAGGACCTTCTGACTTGGTTTTGACTAAATCTGGGCCCAGGGTAAAATTCGATGTTGATCCTAACTAGGTTAGGATCGAGGTCAAACCTGAATAGGTCAAGTCCAACCTTGATTTTTCCCCCCTCATTCAAATTTCCAGAGTCCTTGATTTCCGGGCATCGGACTTTCAGGATATCTATTTTCCCGCCTCTAGGTTGGCCATTTCATGTTTTGGGATGGTAAATCCTCTAATTTCATTTAATATAGGTATATTTTCTAAAGTTTAGGACCTAATTGGGATTTAATTCTCTAAGGTGGCCCCTCTAGAGGATTGTGTCCTAGTTCACTATAAAAGGAGGCCTTCCTCTCTCATTTCACATCAAGTTTTCATGCTCAAGCACTCTCAAGAAAGGTGATTAATCCAACATCCATTATTCATACCTCATCTCAAGCAATTACAAGCTCTCAAGCTCTCAAGTGCAAGCAAGACTTCAAGCAGTCAAGTGTTCAAGCATCCATCCATCAAGGAGATCCATTGTTTGCCATTGAAGGATTCAATCTCTTTGGAGCCCCCTTGAAGATCCATCTTTCTCCATTCATCCAAGCCTTCTCATATGCAAAGATCAAGTCAAGATTGGTGTTGAAGATCAAATACCATTGATTGGAGACATCCTACATTCATTCTACATTCATTGAAGCATTCCTACTTGTGGATTTGAGGATTTGAATCCTCTATAAGGACTTCAAGATAAGCGAGGTGATTTGTTTCAATTACTTTGTTTATGAACAATATATTTCAATTCAATTTCAAGGTTAATTTCTAAACTGGGCTTTGACCAAGGCAAACCCTCTATACAAAAAAAAAACCCATTTTCTTGTAGGTACAGGTGTAGAATTTCAGATATGAGAGCGAATTTGGATACCCTTTTCGACAAACTTTCAAGATCTGCGAACATAATCAGAATCAAACTTCAAATAAAGAATGTAGTATTTGACCTTTTATGAGGGTCAAACTTGACCTAAGCTCATCTTGGAGAAAGATTTCTAGGTTTTCTCTGTCTCGACATTTCTAGTCTAAAACAAGTTGTAGAATTGCCTGAAAGTATACACAGACATCAAAATTTGACATTTTCTAGATCTGCCCTAATTTGAGGTTAGTATTTGTACTTCAATTATTCCATATTTCAATCATAATTTCCTTTATAGGGAAATATTAGATTTACTCTCTCTCTCTCTCTCTCTTCCATATTCTTCATAAATTGATTCGATTGTGTATTAACCTCTTGGTTGATTAAATTGGATCTCTTCTTGGGGAATTTTGGTTTGAGAATAGATCTCATATTTACCCCTTTCCATTTGAATAGAGTTGAATCCATTTTAACCCTATTCATTTTGGTGAATCCATTTTACCTCTATTCATTTTGGTGAACCTGACATACTTACTCTCTTTTCTTTTGTTGAATTGGATGCCTTATTGTGCTTTCCTTTTATCTTGTTAGTATTAGATTTTTCCTTTGTGTTAGATCTTGCATGCTAATTAGACTTCATATTCATGCTTTATGTGTTCTTATTTTAGTTCATTTGCATTACATTGGTTTATGATATTTAATACCACTAGTCCTACTTATAACATTTCAGTTAGACGAAGTTGTAGACTCATGGGTGCCTTTGATCCTGAATCTTCTTCTCCTTTTCTTAGGATCCCGGATGATAACTTGATTCTTCATGATTCCAATCCTACTATGGAGCAAAACTCTTCTCACTCATCTCATGATGAGGATGATGCTTTAAGAGTTCTTCCTGAGCAAGTCCAAAAAATTTCCACTGAACTTGATAAAATGGGTAATTGGCTTCTTCAAGAGAACCATAATCAAGATTCCATTCAAGCTATAGAGGCTCTTAAGAAAGTTCTCCATGATAGTGATTAAGGTGTTAACCTCTTGCATGGTATTACTCACCTTGTGCATTCAAATGTTAAACCTTTAGTTCAAGAAGCTCAAGATTTAGGGTTGATTCCTCCTATCACTAGTGTTGAACCTCCTTCTAATCCTTTACCTAGTATTCCTATCTATACTCCTTCTTTGGTGACTGTGATGGTTCCCTCTGTTCCTATGAGTGTTCCTCCTATGTCCCTTCCTAGATCACAACCTTCATATCATAATGTTCCTTTCAGTTATTCCAATCCACTTCCAACTGTAGTTCCTAGTGTTCCTCCATTTGTGTCTTCTATTCTTGCAGCTTCTTACACTTTACCTAGTGTGTCTAATGTTGCTTCTCCTATTTCTTCTAATGATCCAACTATCATCAGTTTGGCTCAAACTATCTCATCCTTACAACAAAAACTTGCTTCCTTAACTCAAAACAAGTTTAGTATTCCTACATGTGACATGGGAAGTCCCTTATCCTGAGACATCATTCATATTCTTGTTCCTCAGCAAGGTGAGATGCCTCATCTTGAGAATTATAATGGAAAAGGAGATCTTGTTCATCATGTTAAAACATTCCAAATCCTTTATAGTGATTATGTTCATGACCATAGGATTTTAGCCAAACTATTTGCTAGAACCTTCCATGGTAAGACCTTAGAATGGTATTGTTCCTTGCCTCCTTATTCTATTGATTCCTTTCCACAACTTGCTAATGCCTTTATTCAACAATTTCAAAATAATATTGGCCTGCAAGTGTCTTTGACTGATTTAATGCATTGTAAACAAAGTGCTAAGGAAAAATTGACTGAATTTATTGGTAGATTTAAGAATTTGCATGCTTAGATTTCCTATCTTGTTCCTGATATTGATATTCAACATATGTTTATTTCAAATTTGCAAAAGGATATTAGAGATAAGATTTTGCTTACTGAATTTACCTCTTTTCAACAACTTTGTGCAGCGCTTGATCATTATCAATTACAAGTGAGTCAATTTGAGAGCAACACTCCAATGTCTCCTATTCCAGTTGATAAGAGTGATGCTGCTCCTAATCCAAAAATGTTTCAAAAATTCAACAACTATGTCAAGATAAACAAACAAGTGAATGTAGTTGTTATCAAGTTGTTGTTGAATCTCATAATGCCACTTCTGCATCCACTAATTTTTGATTAAATCATATATTTACTCCTTTTTCTGAATCTTTACATGCTATTATGAATAAGTTGTTAACTACTAATATGATTACTTTACCTCCTATTCGACCTCTTTTACCTACTAGGATTGCATCTAAATCTTTTGATCAAAATGCTTTTTGTTAATATCATCATCAGAATGCTCATGATACTGAGAAATGTTATTCTTTAAAACATAAGGTTCAAGATCTAATTGATTCTAAGGCTTTATCTATTGATAATTTGGATAGTAGTGGGAATAAATCTATCTCTCCTCCCAATCAGAACCTTCAAATCTATACGAACCCTTTACCTATGCATGATACTAATACTATTGCTCAACCATCTGCTATGGAAATTGTGTATGATTCAAAGATGGATGATCTCAATCATGTTGTTAATAAAGTGGAGCATGTTGATCAGTCTATATCTCCACCTCAGATTCAACCTCAAGTTCAATCTCAACCTCAACCAAAACCTAAACCTAAAATGAAAACTCAACCTAAACCTCGACAACAATTTAAGATTAAAAGACCTTGGGAACTTTTGATTACCTTTGATGACTCTGAGACTATTAAATCTCCTGATGGTCCCCTTTACATTGTTGGTAGGATTGCTCAGAAACCTACTCATGGTTGTCTTGTTGATCCTACATCCTTAGTTAATGTTATCACTGAAGAAAATATTTTTATAAAAAGCTTACAACTTGACTTTTATGATACATTGGATGTGTGGATTCAAACTTGTAATGGTTTTCTTTATCCATCATTTGGTTCTATTACTTTACCGGTTGAACTTTTTGGAAAAGTTGCAAACACTACCTTTGTTGTGGTTCCTACTTCTGATCAATTTCAAGTTAAGCTAGGTTTTCCTTGGTTGACTGCCATGCATGCTATTTCTTCACCTATCCATAAGTGTCTCAAGTTCATTCATGATGAAGAAGTGAAGATGATTAATCATAGTCTATATCAACCTTCCAGGCCTAAAGATTGTGCTGCTCTTGATTTCTTTTGGCCTTCATTACCTAATTCATGTCCTCCTCGACCTAATAATATTTTTCTATCATATCAAGCTTATAACATCATAAAATTCTTGAATTAAGTTCACCTCCTAGGGATCTTAATCATGGTCTTTTACCTACACCCTCGATACCTCCTTTAACTATGGCTTCTACTTCTGTTAATCAAGTTCCTTATACCAAACCTATCAAAGATCCTGTGATTGTTTCTCCTATGGATAATAATCCTATTGATCTTCCTAAAGAACCTGTGAAGGATCCTATGATTGTTCCTCCTAGTTCTCAACCTATTTCAAAAAAATCAAAATGAAACCGATTTGCTAATGAACATTGTAAAAAGTGTCATGCTCATGCTAAAGCTCAAAGATCTCTACCTTCTACGGATAAGCCTATGCATAATGTGGTAGAATAGATTGTTACTAATAATGATGTTCACATGCATGATTATGATGATTCTATTCGTATCTTAGATCCTATTTTGATTAATTTGGATGTAGAAGATACTCTTGATGATACTGATGATGTTAATGATGAATATGAGACTATTGACATTGACATTGATTTACCTAATATTCTTTCATGACAATTAACTCTTACACCTAGTGTTGAACATTGTGATTCTCATGTGGATCCTTGTTTGGAATTGGCTATCATTCCTATTATGTTGGATATAGTCCCTCTTGTGAGTTACCCACCTTCCCTAAATGATATACAATGAGATGGGGAGAGTAGGCGGCATGCTTGATCGGCTTGTCCTTCATGGTAGGTTTGTTGTGTGTTTTCCTACTGTACTATGCTTCTCTTGTAATGTGTTTGCTCAATGTTGTTAGATTCTTTTATATGATCCTTTTTACTCAGTTGGTGCAAAGTGATGAAGGAATCCAAATTCTTGTTCAAATTATTCTATATGTATTTCTATTCTTCTATGCATTTTTCAATGTTATGTTGTAATTGTGCTATTGTTCGTAAATGTTTCCTTGGGTAATCTGATTGGATTCACAATATGGTAGCACTAATTCTTTTTGGTATCCAAGTCATGGTCCAAAAATATTCTTCTTTGTATATCTTATGTGATCTTTCCTCCTTTGTGATTGTAGTTCTACTTTCTTTGGGGAATGATGTCAATTCATTTGCAATAATACCATATATATATTATCTTATGATCATACTAACCCCATAGTAAGTAGATCCCTTTTGTGTTCTCTATATGTTTTTATGATATTTCCCTTGATTTGTCTTTGTTTGGGGGCATCTTGACATGGAAACATAATCAGTGGAGTTGTTTATGTTTTCGTTAAAGCCATTGCTCTTGTTAAAGTGTCAGCAATGACTTTAATGTGGGGGAATATGGTTTTCTCACTTGTTGCACACACACACTTTCCAATATACACATATTTTTCAAGATACTTTTTCCTTTTTTGGATTAGTAATTAATCCTTGAAGCATGGATTTATATTTTAGGATCTCTTGATCCCTCCAATTTCAAATACACATATATTTTGATCCCTTAAGGTCATAAGTGTCCTTAAGACTGGATCTCTTTTGTTTTTTGGTTTTATTCTTATGGTATAGAATATTCCTAAGGATGAATCCTTGATGGGTTGACTAGTGAGTAGCCACATTTACTAGGTAGTTCAATTCCATCTTTCCAGTTTCGACATTTTTCTGTGTGGTTCACAATGGGACATCAGTTCTCATTAGGTGAGGTAATCACACCTTCTTTCTCTCTCTAGAGATGTTTCTCTTAGTATGATCTAGGAGTCGATGAAGACTTGAGTCCCTAGGGGCTTAAGGTTTCTCTTTGTCCCTTGGATTACGATAAGATTATCTTTTCATTCTAATCTCCTCTACCAAGAGTTTGCATCGAGTCCATACTCTTACTAAAGTGGGAGCTTAATGTATTGTCTTAAAATGGAAGAACTTCCATGATAAGAGAATTTAGCCCTCTAAGTAGGTGGTTTGGGGTCATGTTAAGCACCTTGATCAGGTCTTTGCATGTATTTGGCTTTCTCCCCACTTTCCACTTCTTTCCAGCACTTGATTTCTTCATTCTAGGTGAAATTAGGGTTAGGATCCTGAGGATTCTCCTTAATTTCCCTCTTTCATGGCTCTATTTTCTAGGTAGGATTTAGAAATAGGTCCTCATGGCCTTCATCATAGTAATCATAGGATTTTATGTCTATCCTTGATGTTCTATCCTATTTTGATATCATTTCTAGGTTTTTGGGCATCCCCGGGACCTCCTGACCTGGTTCTGACTGAATCTGGGCCCAGGGTCAAATTCGAGGTTGATCCTGACTAGGTCAAGATCAAGCTCAAACCTGACTAGGTCAAGATTAAGGTTGAATGTAACTAGGTCAGGTCTAACCTCAAATTTTCACCCCTCATTCAAATTTCTAGAATCCTTGATTTCCGGGCATCAAACTTTCAGGATATTTATTTTCCCACCTCCGAGTTGGCCATTTCAGGTTTTGGGATGGTAAATCCTCTAATTTCATTTAATATAGGTATATTTTTTAAAGGTTAGGACCTAATTGGGATTTAATTCTCCAAGGTGGCCCCTCTAGAGGATTGTGTCCTAGTTCACTATAAAAGGAGGCATTCCTCTCTCATTTTCACATCAAGTTTTCAAGCTCAAGCACTCTCAAGCAAGGTGGTTAATCCAACATCCATTATTCATACCTCATCTCAAGCAATTTCAAGCTCTCAAGCTCTCAAGTGCAAGAAATCCTTCGAGCATTCAAGTGTTCAAGCATCCATCCATCAAGGAGATCCATTGTTAGCCATTGAAGGATTCAATCTCTTTGGAGCCCCCTTGAAGATCCATCTTTCTCCATTCATCCAAGCCTTCTCATATGCAAAGATCAAGTCAAGATTGGTGTTGAAGATCAAATACCATTGATTGGAGACATCCTACATTCATTCTACATCCATTGAAGCATTCCTACTTGTGGATTTGAGGATTCAAATCCTCTACAAGGACTTCAACATAAGCGAGGTGATTTGTTTCAATTACTTTGTTTATGCACAATATATTTCAATTCAATTTCAAGGTTAATTCCTAAATTGGGGTTTGGCCAAGGCAAACCCCCCATACAAAAAACCCCCCCATTTTCTTGCAGGTATAGATGCAGAATTTTAGATTTGAGAGTGAATTTGGATACCCTTTTTGGAAAACTTCTGAGATCTGTGAACAAAATCATAATCAGACTTCAAATAAAGAATGTAGTATTTGACCTTTTATGAGGGTCAAACTTGACCTGAGCTTATCTTGGAGAAAGATTTCTGGGTTTTCTCTATCTCGACATTTCTAGTCCAAAACAGGTTGCAGAATTGCTTGAAAGTATACATAGACATCAAAATTTGACATTTTCTAGATCTTCCCTAATTTGAGGTTAGTATTTGTACTTCAATTATTCCATATTTCAAGCATAATTTCCTTTATAGGGAAATATTGGATTTACTCTCTCTCTCTCTTTTCCATATTCTTCATAAATTGATTTGATTGTGTATTAACCTCTTGGTTGATCAAATTGGATCTCTTCTTTGGGAATTTTGGTTTGAGAATAGATCTCATATTTCCCCCTTTCCATTTGAATAGAGTTGAATCCATTTTAACCCTAGTCATTTTGGTGAATCCATTTTACCTCTATTCAGTTCCTTACAACTGTTCCTTCTTCATCCACTTTGTTTGTAAAGACCCATTTTGTTCCTATAACATTTTTATTTTTAGGTCTTGGAACCAATTCCCAAGTATTATTTTTCTTTATCTGATCTAATTCTTCTTTCATGGCATTTATCCAAGATTCATCTTTAAAGGCTTCATCTGTAGTTTGTGGCTAAACTTGGGAAATCAAACAAATTTCTTCTCTAACTTTAGATCTAGTTAGAACTCCATGATTGGTATTGCCAATAATTTGATTTTTAGGATTTATATTTTTTACATACCTTGGAGTTTTAGGAGTTTCAGTGGTCTTTCTTGTATCATCACAAGCCTCTTTTTCACTTTCTTCCTCAACAAGTTCTTCTTCAGCAGCAACAGTGGCTTCTTTTACTTCTGATATCTGATTGCTGTCATACATTATTTCTTGTATCTAAAATTTCTTATCTATTCTTACATTGTTACTTTCAACCATCTTCCTTAATCTTAGATTGAAACATTTGTATGCCTTACTTTTAATAGAATAACCAAGGAAGATACCTTCATCACTTCTAGCATCAAATTTTCGTATCTCATCATCCCTCTTGATATAACATTTGCTACCAAAAATTCTGAAATATTTTACAGTAGAAGTATAATCAAACCATAGTTCATAGGAAGTCTTACTTGTGCCATCTCTGATTTGAATTTTGTTTAATGTGTAGACTGCTATTCCAACAAACTCTCTCCAATGTACATGAGATACATTCCCTTTAATCAGCATTGTCCTGGCATCATCAAGTATAGTTCTATTTCTTTGCTCTGCTATCCCATTCTGTTGTGGAGTTCTAGGAGCATATGTTTCTCTTTTTATCCCATGCTCTTCATAGTAAGAATTGAATAGATCTGATGTAAACTCTCCACCTCTTTCTGATCTTAAACACTTTATTTTCAGTCCTTATTCATTCTCTACCTTTTCTTTAAATAACTTGAATTTGTCAAATGCTTCTGATTTCTCTCTCAAATAAGTAACCCACATCATTCTAGAAAAGTCATCAACAAAGAGTATAAAATAACTTTCATTGTAGTATGAGTTTGTTCTTGTAGGCCTACATAGATCTGTATGTACTAGATCCAACTTTCTTTTTGATGTAAATGTTTTTCTTTTATGACTTCTTTTAGTTTGCTTTCCCATAACAAATTCTTTGCATACAGTGTTAGAAGGTTTCACAATCTTTGACAGATCTCTTACTGCATTAGCCATACTTGCTTTCAAAATGTTATCAAAGTTAACATGAAAAAATATTCTATACCATAACCAACTATCATCTACCTTTGCAACAAAACAAGAGGCTCCAAATGTGTTTAGTTCAAATACATTACCTCTAGATCTTGAACTGGTAGCAATCAGTTTTCCTTCCTTACTTCTGATAAAGCACTTACCATTAACAAAACTTAACTGAAAGTTTTTATGCATTAACTATCCAACACTCAAAAAATTATGTTTCAGTCCTTCAACAAGTAGTACATTGTTTGAATTAGTCTTTCCATCCAAAGTGATGGATCCTACTCCTATGATGGGTTTTGAGAGATTGTCCCCAAACCTTACAACACCTCCATCATAATTTACTAATTTAACATATTTGTTCTTATCACCAGTCATGTGATGAGAACATCCACTGTCAATTATCCATTCAGTTTTCTTGTCAACATGAGATACTAAGGATTTTTCTTCATGAACTGGTTCATCTTTAATAGCAACAAATCCAATTTCTTCATTGTCTAAATCATCATCATCATCATCAAAGATTCCTTCACTAGCATAATAATATTCTTTATCTCTTCTAATCTTTGCATAATCAAGTTTGTATTTAGGAGCTCTTGTAGGACATCTAGATGCAAAATGACCTACCTTATTGCATGAAAAACATTTCAAAGGTAATTTTCCTTCAAATTTTCCCTTAACTCTTTTCTCTCTTCTAGCTATTAGTGCAACAAGTTCTTCCATCTTCTTTTCTTCTTCCATTATCTTTCTCCCATTCCTCAGCATACTCACCAAGCTCTTCTCTCAGGTCTTCTTTTCTTGTACTCAAAAGTGCAGATACTTTCTTTTGTGTGGATGCCCTAAATGCAGATTCAACTTTAGGAGCAGCTTCTCCTAATTCTATAGCTTCAAATGTGGTTAAATTTACAATCAACATCTCTCTGCTAAAGTTTGGAGTGAGGGGTATAGTTTATTGAATTTACATTTCCTTGAATTTGTAGGTAGGAGTTAGAGATCTGAGAATCTTTGTAATGACTTCATCTTCATCATAAGTACCTCCACAATTTTTGATTCCAACTATAGCTTCTGTAACCCTTTGAACATAGGCTCTAATGCTTTCATCTTCATTCATTTGCAGCTTCTCCATCTTTTTCTTCCAGTTCTGCAATTTCACTTATTTGGTATACTTGTCTCCTTCATAGAGTGCCTCTAGTATATTCCAAATATCATGTTCTGGATCTAGATCTTTAATTTTAGTAAACTCATCCTCAGATAGTGCGCTGATCAATGCTTCTCTTGCTACCATGTTGCATGAAAATAGTTTCTTTTCATCATCGGTGGCTAACACTAAGTCATTCTCAACTTTCAAAGTTTCCTTCTTCTTCACAATCATCCAGTAGTCTATGCCCAAGCATAGAAAATGTGTTTGCATCTTGTTTTTCCAACTGTCAAAGTTTTCAGGATCAAACTTAGGACTATCCTTCCTATTGTATGCCATTTGCCAAGATCACCTCAAGCTGTTAAGCTTTCTCTCTGAGGACCACAAGCTCTGATACCAATTGTTAGGATTAATAGTCCAAAATACAACTGAGAGGGGGGGTGAATTAGTTGTATGACATAATATTAAACTTTAAACTTTAAGCTTATCAATATTAGATCCAATGAACATAATGAATGCCAACACAATAACACAATATTTTGGTTACAGGGAAACCCTGTTAAAGGTAAAAACCCCGGTGGGAATTAGCACCCACTAATGATGTACTGGGAGTATAGTAATCCTTGTTAGAAGATATAGCCCTGTTAGGAGCTTATTGAAACATTACAGTACATAGTCCTTGTTAGAGGAAATACCCTATTAGGAGTCAAGAACAAAAGAGGGCTCACTTCCCAAGGCTCACTGCCCAAAGAAGGTTAATTCCACCTTTTGAACTCACTAGTTCGCAACAAGTGTATATGAAGAAATACACAATCTTTTGAACTATTTTCCAGAAACTATCTTTTCTTGATTAGTTCCAATGAAGTCCACCAATAATCCTTTGCTCTACATACAATAGACACAAATTCACAACCTCCTTATATCACACTTATCCCATCCATGTCTCTTCCAAAGAAAAGACCTTTTATTTATACCTTTTTACATTTTACCAAAAATAGGTCGGCCCATAAGGCTTTCCTAATTACAAACAATTACATAGGTCCTTGCTAAGATACACACAGTATCACAAACAAGTTTACAATGATTACATTACAACAATTAAAGATTGACATATTTGAATTATGCTTGCCAAACAAAACACACGCTTCATTCCCCGAGTCAGCTTCCTGATAAGCCATCGCTAGAGCACATGCCATAGATGACATGACCAATCATTCTCTACCTTGAGTTGACCAGTGAAAATCTATTATTACCTCTTCCATCATCCTTCAAGATTTCATACCTTGAATCCAATCCTTTTGAAATCTATACCAAAAACTCAGAGACTAACTTTGTCAATTCTCACTGTCATAGTCCAGTGATCAGTCTTTACTAAAATAACTGTATCTTCCTTTATATGCATCCATTAATGATGAGATCTTAGATATAAGATCAAAACATCCATCTAAACTCTCTTTTGACTTCATAGCATCTGAAACATCCATACACCTTCAGTACACTGTGATTACCAGTCTGGTTCCTTCATAGAAGCATATGTTGACATCAGTCACAAAACACAAATGACAACATTATGAGTGCCGATTCAGTAATGTAGTGATTAAAAATATTAAATGTCTCAATCACCACCCATGAATTAGCAATATCCAACACTACTATCTTGTATTCCTCTGATCTTGGTCGGTCTTCATCATCATCACCATCACATAATCAATCTTTAACATTACTATCAATTATAGTAACAAATAGATTGTATTATGTTAGTGTACTCTACCTGAAATGCTTAAAGTAAAAACAAATTGCAATAAGGAGGCCATGTATTTCCCCCATTAAATGGAAAAAGAGGACTATTTTGACATCTTACGAAAAAAAGAAAAAAGGATAAATAACCTTTAGCACAAATGAGATATCCCACAAGAAAAATCCAGTCCAAGTCAAAGAGGTCACAACTCCTATGATGTCAAGGAAGGGACAAATGAAAAGAGATACCATGTAATAAGTTTAAAAGGGATCTTTTTGAGGGATACTCAAAAGAGATGCAGAACAAGAAGGGAAGAATTCACACCTTCCCTATTGCTAGGTAAAGGGATTCTTGAGGAAGGATGACACACTTTTCACCCCAAAGATAAGGGATTTATTTACCATGGATACCCAATTGGGAATAATGAAAAGGTTATGATCAAGGATGAAAATCTCTTGTGTAAGAGAGAATCCTTAATGTAAACAAACAATCCCATGTAAGATTAGATATCACAAGATAAACAAATGTGAATTAACTAAGTAGAAAGTGGATCCTTAAGAGAAAGATGAGAGAGATTGGAAATACTACCCTTTCCCCCTAAGTATATAGACAAGAATAAGATTAAGAAGGCCTATTATGTTGCTTGCAAAGTATGATTGCACCTAAAAATTGTACTACCATGCATGAAAATGAGCCCCCAAAGGATAGGTTAATAATGTTACATAGTGTGGAGAAAAATAATAGGAGCTTAAATATTATTTAAAGAGATTAGAATTAAAAATGAACTCATTGTGACACGTTACATGAATGATATCAGAATCAATGAGTTTCTAAATTTTGTAATGTAAATCTTGACATTCGTTAATAGTATGATTGTGATATTGATGATACATGTAAAAAGGTAGATTCACAAGATTTTTTTGGCAAGAGACACTGCATAGATGCTTTGGTTTATTCATTTATGAAAAATCAACTCTGATTTCACATACACATCGTAGTAGGAGATCATACGAAAAGTCATGATGGTTCACAGTATAAAAATGGCTAAGTATGCAAATGAAGAGAAAAATGCTCTACCAATGTTTAGTATTTGGTTCAACAGACTCTTCCAGATTTATATTTTTGGTTGCGTATGTTAGGGTAGTATTTTGGATGCCTAGAGATACTTATTCCAGATTTTGGAGGTTTGGTGATACTTTGTGTGAGAGTTACATGGATATGTGCATCAGTTTTTGAGTTTGACAATCAAAACAACTGATTGTGTGGAAAAATTTATTTGCAGATGTGGTAAATCAATTTTAGTAGTTTATCTTTATTTAAAATAATGAAGAAAACATATATAGGGACATGTGTATGATTATTTTGGCTCTCATTGAAATTTGAATTTGGATTTGGAGGTTTTGGTAAATATATTTCACATTTCCCTTGAATGTTTTGAGCTGACATAGTGTGATCTAATTTCTGGTTGAAAATGTTATCATAACTGATAATTATGTTGATGATTGATTATCTGATGGAGCTGATGATGAAGACCAACCAAGATCAGAGGTATACATGATGTTAGTAGAATGATTAGATCAGTTATAGTCTTGTCATTGATGTCAAGCAATTGATTTATGGTTTATATTATGTTACCATATCATTCGGTAATAATAGAAGATGAATGAGTTAAGGAGAAGAAGAAAAGAGGAGTTGCGAAGTTGTAGAACATAAATGAGAAATTGATACAGATTGGACAATGATTTTATCATGTTGGTATAATTATTTTCTACCTAACATGTGATTATGTTAAGTCGGTAAAATATGGTGATGAAGTTTTGACAACTTGGTAAGATAAGTTGTTATGGCTATCAAGATGGAAAAGTCACTCGGTAAGGAAAAGGTAAAAATATAGGTCACTCAGTAAAGTGGAAAGGTAACCAAAATTCTAAGTGAAGAACACCGAGCAAGGAAAAGGTATTAACTATGGATGGAATTGATATTTAATGATTAGCTATGCTGAGATGGATGATAATGATTATGAGAAAAGTTAGTTACAAGAGATCTACATAGATCTACAGTTATGAAAATTAAAGATGGATATCTATGGAAAGATCTAAGTGGAAAAAAGAGATGGAACGAGTTACAAGAAAAGTTTAAGTTCCTAAGTGAAAAGGAAATATATTACCAAGATCCAAATCCAATGAATAATGAAATGAATGGTCAAGATTGATTAAAGGAAAATGTAATAGATGAGATTAAGAGGTAAAAATTATCTATATAAAGGATAATCTTGTATGGACAATAGGCTGGAAAACTAAATAGTTGAAGGGTTACCAACTATTGTAGAGGAGAAGGAACAATGAGATTCTAAGTGAGAAAATAATGATTTGATAAAGTGTTGATGCTAGTGGAAGATTAAGAATTGAAGTGAAGATTGAAGAGTGCATAAGGATCTTATTATTAGGAATGGGAACATTGAGAGGGGGGGTGGTGAATCAATGTTCGCTGTAATTTATCTTTTTACTTAATCTTAAACTGAACTTGAATACTTAAATACTGAAATGAACATCCACATAAACATGAAACATGAAATCAACACATAACACCAATGTGGTTACGGGGAAACCCAAATAGGTAAAAACCTCGATGGGAATTGATACCCACTAATATTCTGTACTAGTGTTTTATGATCCTTGTGAGAAGATCCTTAACCCTGTTAGGAGTTGCTTTACAATATATTTAGTACAGTAGACCTTGTCAAGGGTCAGACCCTGTTAGGAGTCTTTTACAATAAACCCTGTTAGGGGTGCGGATGCACTATCCTAGAGCTCACTACTCAAGTGGTGAAGGTTGCAACCTTCTAATCTCAGATACACACTATATCTGCTAGATGAACTATCACTATGACACTGCTTGTCTGATTAGTTCCTTTGATGCACTAATGCTTTGACCTCTTGCAAAGCTCTAATACATCTTATGAACTCTTTGCATACTTCTTCTATGCTTATCTCAACTCTATAACAACTCTCTTACTAATTACAATGGGCGCATCTCATATTTATATGCGCATACAAAACAAATAACTAGGTCGGCCCTTTAACTGATTACATACAACGCTTCCAATTGAATTTTTTCAAGTGTGTTTAAAAACAAATATTATTATATGTTGGCAACCTAATTACAATAGGCACATGGCCTTTACAACATAATAATATAACCACAAATCAAAATGCCAACAGTCGACTGCTTACTCTATTCTTCTCTGGCACACACTGGCTGTGTAACTTCAACTTCCTATAACTTTTTCATACCTACATATCTAATCATGCTCTCATAGAATAAGAATGAATAGACTCTATCCAACTTATCTTCTAGGGTGCATACCATAACTTGGTCGTACGCACATGCACTGATGCTCTGAGCTTCAGGTACTCTGTACACTATCCAGTCTTCAACACTTAGCCAATTTCTGATCTTCTCATCAAGTGCGCTGACTCCAAAATGCTATATGACTTTGCTACCATAATGAAAACACTATATCTAGTCATATACATGAGTGTATTCAACTTTCCAACAATCTCCCCCTTTGTCATTGATGGAAACAAAGGAATATGGCACAGTTACTAACTATTCTCTTATATAAAAAACTTTATATTTTATCTTATATCTCCCTTATATATCTATAACTCCATATTCTATACATACTCCCACTTTGACATTAATGAAAAAGGTGCTTCAAAACTATATCTACAAATACTTATAGTAAGAGAACATCCAGATATGCTATCTATATGTTTTGGATCTCTTTCTTCCAAAATGTGATCAATGAATTAACAATTTGGAGATGGGCGCATAGAGCATACTATAGCTTCTCCATATTATCCAAGTCTATGCTAGGACCTTCATCATATGTCACCATGGTGGCATTGATCTCCTTGATATTTTGGTTAAGTATATCTAGTGAGGGCGCAAGAGCATTTCTAAGCTGAGTCTGCCTAGCCCTTACCTTTGATATCTCCTTTTTTGCCTTCTCAATCTTGTTAATTTTTCCTTGATATACATTATTGCACATATTTATATCAGTAGAGGAATCTGCTACTGACTACCTCACCTTTTCAATCAAGGCCTCTGCTTCTTGTATCTTCTTGTAGTGGTCGGTTGTCAACTTATCTTGATTCATGTAGTCAGTATGTTGGCACTAAGTATGATTGTGATCAGTGACAAAACTTATTTAGACTTTGCATGCTTACCAAGTAGAATAGTTCTTACTGAGTAGAATAGTGCTTACTAAGCAGAATAGTGCTTACTGAGTAGAACAGTGCTTACCGAGCAGGACAATGCTTACCAAGCAAGACAGTGTTTACCAAGTGACACTACATCTACCGAGTCTCCAGTATATACCATGTTTGAAACTACAACCGAGTGGTTATTATGGACCATGCCTCCACTTCTATCGAGTGCATGATGATGCCGAGTAACATAGTGGATGCTGAGTATTAGAAAGTCACCGAGTTAGTTTGCAGTAATCGAGTCACTATACTTGGGCTGACTCAGTAATATTTGTGTTAGCTTGTTTAAGAGCTGACTTTGTAATTATGTTGTAATTGTAATTATGTTGTAATTGTTTTAGATTGATATATAAACAATATTTTATATCATATCCAAAGAGAAGAAAAATAGCGAAGTATGAAAAAGAGAGAAAGGCAGAAATAAGCAAATTATAAAGGGCTATAGCAGTATAAGAAGTAGCAAAGATCTATCCATCATAGAAGGTGATCAGTACATCAGAGAATCTCAATTAGCAAGTACAGTTGCAAGTAAGAGATCTACTATTTCATCCTAATAGGTGAATCAGCTTGAAATCCTTTAACTGGGTAGACTTAACAGTCTTTGTAAAATCTCTTAACCAAGTGCATACTTCATTGTATGTTTGTAAATCCTCTAACAAGGTGGACCTAGTAGTCCTTATTTCTCCTAACAGGGCAGATCATCAGAAGTGATCATTGCAAGGCTTAACCGGAAAAATTTATACTGCAGTATTGAAGTTTTGTGGGTATCATCCCCACCCTAGTTTTACTTTCTACTTGGAAGGTTTCTGGGTCACCAAATCTCTATGTTCAAAGTGTTATGAATGTTTTATTCTTTCTATTACTCATGCATGTAGTCAGATTATCAATCTAATATTATTAAGATCTGAATCTGTTAAAAGTTTTGAAGTTACTGATTCACCCCTCCCCTCTCAGTAACCTAGATAGTCTTGAATATTTCCAACAATTGGTATCAGAGCTCCGTGGTTCTTAGAATAAAGTTTGATAGCTTGAGAAAAGATTCAGGACAACGGAGATATTCAGACTTAACAAAGTAATTGAGAATGAAAAGCTAGATCTGGAAATGGCCATAACTCAACTCAAAGAAGCAAGAGAGCATCTTTCCCTTTCCCTAAAAAGAAGGAAGGAACTTGCAAATCAGATCAATGACCACCAGTATGTTGAAGAAAAGATTGAAGACTTTTTCCCTTCAAGTAGCTCAGATGAAGCAAACAATGCAATCAAAGAACTTCTAGAAAAGAGTGGATCTCTGCAAGAAGAAGTGAGAAAATTGAAAAGAGAATAGGAAATTCAGTCAACAAGATTCTGTGAAATCTTGGAACAAAGAAACAAGATGAAAGATGAAATAGATGGAAAGAAAAATGAAATCCAGAATCAAACCCTTTAGCTAGAAAACCTTATTGATCAAATCTCTAATGCAAATGAAGAAATCTTGACTCTGAGATCAGAAAATGAAAATATAAGAGAGGAGCTAAGATCTGAAAAGAAAATCAATTTAAGAGTGATGAGTGACCTAGATGCTGAAAGGAAAATCAATGAGAGAATGTTGAAATCTCAAGAAGATATGAATCAGGTGTATGAATGAAACCTTCATAGGCAAAAAGGAAAAGTAGGACTTGGATACAAAGAGGAAGGTGAAGCCTCCAAACAAGATACTCAAAAGAATCAGAAACCTACTTGTAATCACTATGGCAAAATTGGTCATACTTAAAACAAATGTTGGAGCAATGGAAAAGAAAAATTCAATGGAAAATGCTACAATTGCAATCAGCTTGGTCATAAAGAAAATGAATGCAAGGAGAAACCAAGATTTGAAGGCAAATGTCACAAATGTAGCAAACAAGGTCATAAGGCATCAGAATGCAGAACTAAAACACCCAATCCAGTGGAACAAATTATTAAAGCAATGTTTGGTTGGGATTACAAAACTTGGTGTAGATGTCATTACTATGGAGAATATGGACACATTGGCATGAATTGTGTAAGGCACCACTTGAGAAAAAGGGAGTCTACCATAAGATGTTATAATTGCACTAAGCTTGGTCACATAGCTAAAAACTGCATGAATTTAGGAAAAGTTGAAGATGAAAAGAAAGCAAAAGCAAATAGCATTAGGAAGCAGATGAGACAGTAGTGGATTCCTAAACCTACCAAGCAAACCAGTCTAAGTAATGTAGTCACTCACGAAGGGAGTGGCTCTATGAACTCTAACTAGTCTCCAAGAAAGCACTGGAACTGTATCTTCATAGACATATTCCAAAATAGTTCCTGAGCTAAAAGGAAGAAAGATCCAAATCAGTATGCAAGATATAATAGGATCACAAGAAGGTCAGTATCAGTTACCACCAAGCAAGGTCGGGAGTAACCTAATTTCATTTGGTTACCGAGTAAGGTCGGAGAAGTATGAATTCGTATGTTCTCCGAGTTGTGGAATCTTCACTAAGCATTTAATGCATAGTGGATGACAGTCTATCAAATTCAATACCCTAATTCCTATGGAGCATTAATGATAAAGTTTTAACAAAAATCATGAAATCAAGTTCATTCTTCACCATGAATATCAGCATTTTGGGCAGAGAAATTTCTAGTGCGATCAAGCGATTCGAAGCAAAATTTTAAAGCAAAATTTTTTCTACCGTGCTACCATGGCTTCATCCAGCACCAAAGTAAAGAAAGGTTTGAAAATGTTAGTTCATGGAGAATGGAAACCGCTGGATTTCAAACTCGTGCTCGCGATTGTAGAAACCCTAGATCTAAGTGGAGCTCAGTCTCAAATTCCTCCAAAGGTACTTCTTGTAAATGACATTCACAGTCATTTTAAAGGTACAATTCAAGAACTTGGAACCCTAGAGATAGATGTTGTTCATGATGAACTATGTGTTGATGGTGTTTTCAAATTGGGACATAAACATTTGGAAGAAAAGGGTTTAACACATATCACCCACTTGCCTCAGGGTTTCCAGATAAAATGGATAAGATATATTCTGTGCTGAGTACATGAAGGTAAAATTTGGCTTGAGCAACCAGTGGAAATAAAAAGAAGATGATTCACAAAATCACTGGTCTTCCCATGCTTTCCAAGGATAAATCTACAAAAACCCTAGGTCGGGTAGAGCTGGAAAAGAAAACCCTAGTCGAATGGGACGGTAGAGGTATGAAAATTAACAGTATTACCAATGTAGAACTAAAATTTGGCACATATGTAATAGCACACAAGATATACAGTTCAAGTCAGCAAAATAGTGTTCTGTGTGAAGCAGTTGACCTAGCCTATAAAATTGTGAAGAACAATCTGTCATTTGACCTAGTAGATCTTTTGTTGAAACAGTTCAACAAGAACATGGAGAGCATCCAAACCTCAAAGAACAATCCATGTAAGTTTGGCTCACTGTTGGTTTGCTTATTTTTCTATGCTCAAAAGTTTTTCCCATCAAAAGGCACAGTAAAATGGAGAAAGGATGTACCTATTCTTTATTAGATAAATGAGTATATTACAGAAATGGGTGAGAATTTTACAAGCATAATGGATAACTATTTTGAATCTTTTAAGGAGAAGATGAATAACAGATTTTGAATTCCACTAAAACTGGTGGAAGATTATAAAGATGATATTTGTTTCATGGTTGATTGTGATAGAGTATACATTCAGGTAGTAAGGCCCAGGATTGTATGGGTGAAACCTCTTCCTTATGAGGTAAACATTGATGAAATAAAGGATATAATTGAAGCCCTAGTAAATCAACCTATTAATCCAAAGGCTCCATACTTTGGAACATATGATGAAGCTAAGATAAGAATTGAGCTAAGCATAAAACTTCCATAGGCGGTTAACAAAGGTAGAAAAAGGATGGCCAAGATGCAATCTAGCATACCTCTAATGTTAACTGAGGGCATAGGAGAAGATATTGTAGAAGAAGAAGAAAAGGAAGAGAATAAAGAAGAACAAGTGCTTGTAAAGAAGAAAGGAAAGGTAACTATCACCAAGGAATCCACTATAGTATTCACAAGGAAAAGATCAAGGGGCAAGGTAGGGAAAATCAATGATGATATAGTACTCAAAAGGCCTCCTCCCTCATTTGAACAAAAGATTAAGGATTTGAGAGAAGGATCTGGAATTGCAAATTTCAAATCTCTCAAATATGAAATTAAATCAAAGGTAGAGCAATAGGAAATAGAAGATGCTATCATTGAGAAAATGGGAAAATGGAAGTACTCACCTGATGATATGGCTTCTCAAATTCTAGGTGTTCTATTGGATAAAGTAAAGATGAGATGGTCCAATGCAAGATAAACTGTCAAGGACATATATGCTCAAACCTTAAGATAATTAATGCCAAGTTTGAAAGATGATGAAATAAATAAGGCATTGATAGAAAATGAGTGCAAGATGACACTAAAATTCAACAGTTGTTTAGTTTTGATCAAAGATATAGAGTCGGTTGTGAAGAGTGCAAGTTCTACTTGGAAAAATATCTATCATCTTCACAAACTGAGTACTGAAACTGTGATAATCAAAGATATTGAAGATAACAGTGATGAAGAAGAAGAAGAAGAAATAGTTCAGATTGATAATGTTGTGACAGAGGAAGTAGGGGCAGAAGCTACCAAGGAAGCTGAGAAGAATGTCAAGGAAGATGATCTAGTTTAGATAGCTGTAGAGGTAATTGCCTCACTTCCCCACTCTCAAGTAAAAATTGCTACATTTAGCCTGGAGAAAACTTCAAGTGTGATTGTAACAACCCCCTCAGATACATCAAATGTCCAATCATCACTAGAATAGCTCAATGTATCAATGATAGAAGTGGCTACCACTTCATCTACCGAGCTTCAACCTCCTTCCACCGAGTTGTAGTCTTTTGTACCTTCTTCAAATTTGAGTTTTTCAGTAGTAAGTACTTCAGATTCTACAGTTGTAAATACTTCAGTTTTTGATTTATCAAGTATTCTAGTTAGCATCCCATCAGTCAGAAGTTTATCAGTTTTCACTACTAGTCCTACTATGTCTACAATAATTTCTATTACAAAGGCAATAAGTATAAAGACTCAACCGAGTACAAAATTTCTGAGTATGAGTGTAGTAGAAGATATAGATCTAGATGAGGAGATACAAATTCCCCAGCTAGATTTTGCAAACCTCACTGTAGATCAAATGCAAATAGTTGGTGAACTCCTCCAGAAGAAAGCAAAGTAGAAGAAACTAAAAGAAGAAAGAGATAAGGAATATAAGATCATTGAGGATGCCAAGAACATTTTGACAGAAGCTATAGGTGTTAAAGTTGATTCCTCTCAACACATTTTGTTGTAGTTGGTAGAAGCAATTAATAGGTTTAATGATGATTCCTTTGGAACAGACAAGTTGCTTGAAAAGGCTAAGAAGAAGTTTGAAAATGAAGTGCTTGAGCACATTGCTCAACAAATAGCTATCAATCAGGTAGGGTTATCTTCAGTTTTGACTAGCATTGAGTCCTCCTATTCCAAGGTAACATCTCTTTTTGTCAAAATCTGTAATGTTGCTGAGTTATCAAAGGAAATTAAAGACAAAATAAATAAGATTGATGAGGATCTAAAGATCAGTGCACAAAAATTGCAACTTGAACCTAGTTCAAGCTCTACACATCATATGACAGTTAGATTCCTATCTGATAAGCAGTTAGAGTTATTGAAAGAAGATGCAAGGATCAGATCAACATTAATAGATATTCAGAACATGATCCTTCCCATCATGGATACAATGTAGAAGCATATTACATACTCAAAAACATTGATCCATGACAATCAATTTTCAATTGCAGATCACATGATTGAACTCTCTACAGAAGTCCAAGTTGCACTCCATACATTCAAGATTCTGCAAGAGAATTGGGATAGAACTCTAGCACTAATTGGAAAGGTGCATTCTAGTTTTCTCTCATGTTTTGGTATCTCCATGTAAAATATTTGTATATACACCTTTGGCATTATTGTTAAAAAAGGGGAGAAAGTATATGAGATATGAAAGGGGGAGAAAATATAAATAGAAAATATGAGTATGAGGTGAAATAAGATATTTGTATATATACTGTATAAGGGAGACATGAAATGTATATACAAAACCAGTGTCAGGATGATTGTGTATATAAGTTTTGGGCAATAAGTGTTTTGTCACTAATGCCAAAGGGGGAGATTGTTGGAATTAAGTATGATTGTCATCAGTGACAACACTTATTCAGACTTTGCATTCTTACCAAGCGAAACAGTGCTTACCAAGCAGAATAGTGCTTACCGAGCAGAATAGTTCTTACCAAGAAGAATAGTGCTTACCGAGTAGAATAGTGCTTACTGAGTAGAACAGTGCTTACCGAGTAGAACAATGCTTACCAAGCAGAACAGTGCTTACCAAGTAGAACAGTGCTTACCAAGCAGGACAGTGCTTACCGAGCAGGACAGTGTTTACCAAGTAACACTATATCTACCGAGTCTCCAGTATATACCATGTTCGAGACTACAACCGAGTGGTTAGTATGGACCGTGCCTCCACTTCTACCGAGTGCATGATGATGTTGAGTAACATAGTGGATGCCGAGTATCAGAAAGTCACCGAGTTAGTTTGTAGTAACTGAGTCACTATACTTGGGCTGACTCAGTAATATTTGTGTTAGCTTGTTTAAGAGCCGACCTTGTAATTATGATGTAATTTTTTTAGATTGATATATAAACAATGTTTTATATCATATCCAAAGAGAAGAAAAATAGCGAAGTATGAAAAAGAGAGAAAGGTAGAGATAAGTGAATTACAAAGGGCTACAACAGTATAAGAAGTAGCAAAGATCTATCCATCATAGAAGGTGATCAGTTTATCAGAGAATCTCAATCAACAAGTATAGTTGCAAGTAAGAGATCTATTTTTTCATCCTAACAGGTGAATTAGCTTGAAATCCTTTAACCGGGTAGACTTAACAGTCTTTGTAAAATCTCTTAACCAAGTGCATACTTCATTGTATGTTTGTAAATCCTCTAACAAGGTGGACCTAGCAGTCCTTATTGCTCCTAATAGGGCAGATCATTAGAAGTGATCATTGTAAGCCTTAACTGGCAAACTTTATAATGCAGTATTGAAGTTTTGTGGGTATCATCCCCACCCTAGTTTTACTTTCTACTTGGAAGGTTTTTGGGTCACCAAATCTCTGTGTTCAAAGTGTTATGAATGTTTTATTCTTTCTATTACTCATGCATGCAGTCAGATTATCAATCTAATATTATTAAGATCTGAATCTGTTAAAAGTTTTGAAGTTACTGATTCACCCCTCCCCTCTCAGTAACCTAGATAGTCTTGAACATTTCAAACATCAGTAATGATTTTTCTTCCTTTTGCTGCAAACTCTTTCAAAGTTGCTTGTCCAACTTTGACTGAACTGAGGTCAAGTGAGAAGTTACTAACCAATTCACTTAGCCTTTTCTTCATGTACTTGTTTTCTGCAACTTGAGATGCAGCTTCTTCCAAGCTGGCAAAACTAGTCTTAAAGGTTGTGAGGATGTTGCTAACATCATCAATAATACTAACCTTATACACTTTCTTGGCTGAAGATAGCAGGTTGTTCAATATGTTCACTGACCCAAAAAATAGTGGATTCCTCATTATTTGTTTCTCCTCAGCCTTCTCCATAGCTAAGACATTGATCTTGATCGGGTCTTCTTCTCCCCAAGAATCCAAACTAGTTGTGTTAGGTGTCAAACTTGACAACAATGCTAGTGGTGGTAGTGGAGTGATAGGTGTACTATCCATTACTTCTTTTTTCACCTTTATTAGCATTTCCATTGATGGTTCATCTATTTTCTCACTTTATTTTACCTTTTCCTTTCCTTTTTTTTTTCTGCTTCCTTTTCTTTTTCTTCTTCTTTCTTTTCTTATTTTTCATCTATTATATCCTCAATCAATACTTCTTCTTATTGATTGGGAGGAGTGTTACTGTAGAGAGTTTCAACCTCTTGTGTGCTTACAAATTCTTCTTCAAAATTCTCCAAATCCATGTCTGTGGCCGCCATAGTGAATTTTACATTATCAATAAAAATTGAGTCATCCTTGAATGTCTCAGACATGGGCGCAGACTTATCTACCTTTGTGGATGCATCAATTGCATGTGCTGAATCATGTGGACCTGTAGATGGAACATTTATGGTTTCTAACTCTTTTTCATCCTTTGTGGGTACTTGATCTATGGGCACAATAGCTGGATACATGTGCCTATTCATGAAGACCTTCTGAAAGGCTTTCTCTGTTTCCTTTGCAACCAATTCATAGTTCTTGTCCATTATGTGTAGGGTCCTTGACTTGGTTCTAAGATGTGGTTTTATTAGATCTAGTAACAAAGATTTCTCCTCTAGAGAACATACTAGCAAACTCTCATCTAAGATCTTTTCTCTTATTCTCAGATCTTCTTCAATGGCTTGTCTTTTTAGGAACTCCAAGATGTTCCACACATTATCATGAATCATAGTTTTTAGTTCTAGGACTATCTTTTTAAACTTTAGCATATGTTTGACAATCATTCCATGGATTTCTGATTTTTCAATTTCACTATACTTCTCATAGAACTTCCCTACTTGATCTATCCTGCCTTCATCAATGATTCTTGCACTTAACACACTAAGACTAGGTTTGAAGCTTACTTCTGGAGGTGCTTAAGTGTTCTTCTTGTTCCTTGTTTCTTGCGAGGATGGATGATTGGTGCTAATATTTTTCTTCCTCTTGGGCATTACCTTATACTCTGGAGGACCAGTAAGGTCAATTGTTACTACGGGCGTAGAAGGAGTAACATTAGTTTTACCCTTCTTATCATCTGATTTTTCTATTTTCACCATCTTCAACTTTGGATCCTCAGATTTTGTCTTTGCTGCTGCTGCACTCTCTATTTGCAAAGCAATATTCTCTTCAATTTCTTTGTCTAAGTTTTCTTGTAATACACCATGGATTCTCAAGATCTCTAAAGTAACCTTGGCAACTTTTCTTTTTGTTGCTGTGCTATTCAATACAACATCTACTTCTCTTGTGTTCTCTTCATAAGTTCACCATCTAGGTTCATTGGGGTCCTTAGGTGTTGATAGTAGAACTTGAGCATAAGCTTATAAGATTGGTTCTTCAACCTCATATCCAAGTGGATGAATCCACTTTGTCCTTGGTTCAACTGCCTCCATGCATGTTGTGTCTGTGTCAACCATGAAACAAATAGTATCCTTGTATTTTTCAACTATCTTCTCTAGAATTCTGTATCTCATCTGCATCTTGGCTCTAAATGTCTTCAACTCTAGTGTCATGTAGTCCTTCAATGTACTCTTAGTACATGCCTTGAGAGATATCTATGGCATTGTGGGGATAGATTTTTCTAGATACAAATCAGACACTTTTCCAACAATATGGAAGTACATATAGATAATTAGGGACCCAAACCTAAATATCTTGGTCTTGTCATGCTTGATGGCCTTAATGTTGTCTATTAACTATGCACACAAGATCTCACATAAATTAAACTCTCCATTTTATTTCACAAGTCTTATTGCTGCAAAAATTGTGGCCGTAGACACACTGTTCACCCTGCTGGTATGTTGGAACCTGTATCCCAATATCATGGACATCAATTTGATGTCATTTTTCTCAATAGGCTCTATAGTCAGTCCATGCCTATCACTTCTTGATTTACATGTTTTCTCAACAATCTTTCTTACATCCTTACCAACTGGAAGAACAACGTCTATCTTTGAGAGGTCTGTCATCTCATGAATTAGCTCACCTATAATCTTGACCGACACTTCCTACTGGTTATTTCTTACAATATATGTATGCCCTAATGTCTTTGACATGCTTAACACCCATAGGCATGCAGGAGAATGCCCCTTCTAGGTCATCCAATATGGATTTGAATAGGTGCCTCTTAAATACATATCTTTTCTTCTCCGCAACATCAAATACAATAGGAGTAGCCATCACTTGTATATCACTTTCCAAATTATCTTTAAAGACTTCTAAATCAGCATGATGAACAAGGGTTTCCGCAAATGATCAAATGCACTGCAAATCACTTATGAATCAATCTAAAATCCTTTAAAATCAAATGATAGGGATATTTTTCTCTCTAATCACTCTGAATTTGAATGCAATGAGAGATCTACAAACTTCTGTGTACTTTAAAGTAGGAATTCTACCATTAATGCTTGCTGCGTAAACCAGGCTATCACTAAAAATTTCTTTCATTCTACAAACAATCAGCTTATGCGCTCTTGCACATAAGTTCTTCTAGTCTCCAAAAGCTTAAGTCCAAAGGCGCATACTCTTAGGGTGAGTATACCGGCCACACAGGGGTCTAGAGCTAAATTAGCTCCCCCTATGACCTTGAGGGCCATTCATCCTAATGTAGAGGGTGCATCCACTATGGATGCATCCAATACATTCTCATCAACCTTATCCTTCTTCACCTCTGACCAAATCAAGCTCACATCCTCTGAAGCTTTCACAAACTTGACTTCTCCTTTGGTATCCAATACTAGTTCTTTGGACTTTTTAGGGCTTTCTTGACCTTGTGTCCTTGATCTAAAAAACTTTGAGATGTGTCTAGCCTTGTTACAAGAGTGAAAAATGACTGGAGACCTTATATTCCTCATTGCATTGTCATGGGTCACCATTTTACATTGTCTTGCAGAGTGACCATTATAGTAACATATCTGACATGTAACATTCTGAGAACTTCTTACATTTGGCTGATTTTGATTTCTCTGATTGTGCTGAGTCTTGTTTTTTTGACTTGTCTTACAATTCATAGTTCTATGACCGAATTTATTGCATGAATAGCAGTAACCATTGAAAGGTCTTACCTCTGTATAGTTTCTTTCTATATGTCCATGCTTGTTACATGCATAAAAAGTTTGATCTACTAGCTTGCGCTCATTCTTGGATGGTTCAACATGATCTTTAGTCTGACTTCCAGTCTCCTTAGCATCTGAGGTGTCTTCTGGTGCTTTCATTGTTGCTCGCATGTTGTCAATCTGATTTTGCGCTTCATTGTATCCAATGTAGCTAGTATCTCCTTTAAATCTTCTTGCATACAACTAGGATTCTATCAAATCAGAATTGGTGTGCAATTTATCAATTTGATTCTTTGCCACTTTCAATTCAGATTCCAAGCTTTCTTTGTTTTTCCTTAGCTCCAAAATTTCCATGTTTGCTTGCCTCAATTATTCATTTAGTTTAAGGTTCTCTTTGATCTGTTCATCATAGACTTCCTGATTGTTAGTCAGCTTATCATCTAATTCTTGAATATGTTCTTTTAGAGATGAATTTTCTTCACTGAGCTTTTTGATCATAATCCCTAAATCACTGGTAGAGCATTCTTTCAAATCTTTTCTTAACCTCTTGATGACTACTTGAGCATCACTGAATTTTTCTTTAAGTTCTTCAATTTCTTTTTCAGACCTATCCAGGTCTTCAAGAGAAGCTTCAAGATTTCTTTTTAGATGTTTCATTTATGCTTTGTCCATGATCTCCTCAAGTGGTTAAACTGATACCAATTGTTAGGAATGGGAACACTAAGAGGGGGGGGGATGTGAATCAGTGTTCACTATAATTTATCTTTTTACTTAATCTTAAACTAAACTTGAATACTTAAATATTGAAATGATCATCCACATAAACATGAAACATGAAATCAACACATAACAACAATATGGTTCTGGGGAAACCCAAATAGGTAAAAACCTCAGTGGGAATTGACACCCACTAATATTCTATACTAGTGTTTTATGATCCTTGTTAGAAGATCCTTAACCTTGTTAGGAGTTTCTTTATAATATGTTTAGTACAATAGAGCTTGTCAAGGGTCAGACCCTGTTAGGAGTATTTTACAATAAACCCTATTAGGGGTGTGGACACACTGTCCTAGAGCTCACTACTCAAGTGGTGAAGGATGCAACCTTCTGATCTCAGATACACACTATATATGTTGGATGAACTATCACTATGACACTACTTGTCTGATCAATTCCTTTGATGTGCTGATGCTTTGACCTCTTGCAAAGCTCTAATACATCTTATAAACTCTTCACATACTTTTTCTCTACTTATATCAACTCTATAACAACTCTCTTACTAATTACAATGGGTGTATCTAATATTTATATGCGCATACAAAACAAATAACTAGGTCGGCCCTTTAACTAATTACATACAACACTTCCAATTGAATTGGCTCAAGCGTGTTTACAAAAAAACATAATTATTTGTCAGAAACCTAATTACAATAGGCACATGGCCTTTACAAAATAATAATATAACTGTAAATCAAAATGCCAATAGTCAGCTTCTTACTTTGTTCTTCTCTGGCACACACTGGCTGTGTAACTTCAACTTCCTATAACTTTGTCATACCTGCATATCTGATCATGCGCTCATAGAATAAGAATGAATAGAATCTAACCAACTTATCTTCTAGGGCTCATACCATAACTCGGTCGTAAACACATGTGCTAATGCTCTGAGCTTTAGGTACTTTGTACACTGTCCAGTCTTCAACACTTAGCCTATTTTTGATCTTCTCATCAAGTGTGCTGACTCCAAAACACTATATGACTTTGTTTCCATAATGAAAACACTATATCTAGTCATATACACCAGTGTAGTCAACTTGCCAACACTTATTGAGAAAAGATAGTTGCACATCTACAAGTCATTTTTATTACTGTTACTTATTAGAATTTGTAACAGAGAAATCTCTTAATAGAGTGGACTTAATAGTCTTGTTGTAAATCCTTGAGAAAGGTGACATTATAAAACAGTGTTTAAATCCCTCTAACAAGGCCACTCCTAACAGGGTGAAGATCCTAATAGATATGAGGTAAATACCTTAACTGGGTCACACCTAATAGTGTGTTTTGTAATCTTTAACCAAATTGGCTCTTAATCAGGCAGACTTCAGAAGATTATATTTCTTAGTCAGTGACAAATCCCATAGTGGTTTTTCCCATAATTGGGTTTCCACATTAAATATTGGTGTTATACATTATGAATTATTTATGTGAATGTTTTACTGATTGATATAGTTTATTTACTATTGTCAGTAAATAGAGAACTATGTAGTTACTAAGCTACTACCGAGTTAATCAGAGGAAATTTTATTAAGATATTTGTGATCAGGATTACTTATTCACCCCCCTCTCCATAATCCAACAAAAACCCTATAAGATTGATGGATTAGAGTTTGAATATGTTTTTGTTGCATGTGAGAAGTGGTAGTGTTAATGATTTGATGTAGGTAAGTCAGATCTAAGCTTTTGATCAACAAAGAAAATCAAGATATTGTAGTTAGAGGTAAAGTATATCAGATCTGAGTAATGAGCATATGCAGAACTATACTAAGACATTTTTAGATGCTATTTCATCAATTCAACACTTAATGCAATAATTGTAGTGATATTTTTAAGAAGTGGGCCTTCAATAGGGTTGTAGGCCTAATTTTATTTGAGTAGTGAGCCCTAAATAGTGTGCCTAAATGCATGTGCATTCTCATTGTAATACCTTTAATAGGGTATAATACTTTTAATAGACTGCATTATCTTGCGGGTTCCATTCCCATCATGGTTTTTCCTCTAACAGGGTTTCCAATATAAAAAACTTTAGGTTATGGTGTTGTGGTTATTTAGTTTATGTTCATGCTTATTACTTTACATAGTATATGTTAAGTGGTTAGTGAATCAAATTATTAAGGTAAAATTTGATAGAAAATTGATTCACCCCCCACCTTTAGTGTTCCCTCCTTCCAAAATTTTTGACTATGCTTATTTTTTTCATTTAGGTCGAGTAATCAACTTAGCATAAATAAGGTTAGGCAACATGACTTCTTGATTCAAGATAGGTATAGAAGAAATTTTAGATGGTAAATGAGGGGATGTGAGAAAAGGAGGAGATTTGAAAAAAAATTATTCCATAGGTTTTTCATGAGAGTCAAAGCTTTGTTGCACATATCCTAAACTATTATTGTTTCAAGAATTAGATTGGACAAAGGACACACTAGCCCTCTTAAGAGTCTTGTGTTGAAATTAAGAACTTTTTATTCACCCACAAAAGATAGTGCAAAGTATAATGATCCCCAATAATATTCTAAAAAGGAACTTGTAGGAGAAAAAGTATATTTAGGGGGGGGAAATGTGTTTTTCTTAAATGGTGTAGGAATGGAGTCGGATTTAGTTCATAAGAAAGTTTGGAGTTTATCATAGACAACAAGGGTATACATGATGTTGTTATAGATTAACTTCACTTTGTGATAAAGTTCTAAAAGAACAACATGCATAACATGTAACTAATGTATTCCTAAGAGAAAATTATAATTAAGAGCACCGAGCATGACATGAATAAGTGTCGGTAAAATAATAGGACCTACCTTAATAGGCAAAGTGATAATACTTAGGGTTTGTTTACCAACATTTTCAAACCCATAGATATGAATAGAATCAAGTTTGATTAAAGAAACATCTTCATTGATCTTGTGTAACATGCTAATGCTACAAATATTAAGACTAGATCCATTATCAATTAAAGTTCTTCGAGTAAGATTATCATTGATAAGGACAACAACCATAAGAGGATTATGTTGGTCTTGAGTTTCCTTAGGAATTAACTCATCTTGATAAAACAAAATTTGAGATTTTTTATTGGCTACATTCATGTATTCTAATTTAGAAGTTATATTATCTTTCCTAGGAGGTGGGACATTCATATTTCTTAAGGCTTGTTGTAATGCTTCATCATAGGTGGGTGAAGTTTGAAGAAGCTCCCAATAGGATATCTTGGCAGGAATTGCATGAAGTTGTTCTACTAAATCATAATACTTTCCAATATCCTAAGGGAGATGGGATGGAGGGGAAATAATATGTTGAGAAATGGGAAGAGAAGGGGGAAAAATTGAACTTGTAGGTTTTCTATTAGTTATCCTATTATAAGTGTAAGAAATCACATGATAGTAAGGTTGTTGAGTACCTTTCACCATAATGATTGGTTTATTTTGAGGTTGAGGGTTATGGAAAAAATGGACAACCTGAATATTTTAACTACCCAAAACATTAACAACATTGAATTGATCAAGCTCTTGATTTTTTATGAGTTCATCACTAGAAGCGAGAGCATCAAGGAGAATGGTAAGGATATCAAATTGTTTTCTTTCAAGGGATCCTAATGAGTAGGAAAATATTTATAATAGGGATTAGGGACTTCCATTAATGAGTCATCTCTAAAAGGTATGTCAAATAATGGTAAAGTGATATTAAGAAAAGTATTTATAATGTCTTCCTCTTGCTCCAAAATATCCTCATACAGGGGGTTAATCTCAGGAGAAGGATCAATATCAAGAATCAATGTGTCCTCTCTAGAGGGAGTAGAAGAAATGTTAACCATGCAATCTCATCCTTTTTTTATCAAGGTTTCTTTGTGAGGGATAGAATAGTAAACATAATTATCTAGTGGTTCATCCCAAATAAGGAGATCATTGTGAGTAGAAATAGAAAAAACTTTAGGAGAAAGATAATCAAAATTCATTAAGATTCATTCCTAAAGAGAAAGTCATGGAAGTGAATGGAAGGTAAGGTATCAAAAGAGGAATTATCAAATTTTAGAAAGGTATTCTCATGGGGGAAGCTCATATCAAGAGTTCATATCAGTCTTCAACACTTCTCCCAAAAGAGAGATATCATTGGAAAAATGGTTAAAATAATCTTCTTGCACTGATATGTCTTCATGGATAGGAGGGTCCTTAGGAGAGGGATAAAGTGATAAAAGGGAGGCTAAGCCACTATCACCTTGAGAAAATATATTTATTATAAAACTAATCTAAAATTAAAACATAGATTAAACAACATGAAATTTTATTTTTGTCTCTTTTTTTTTATTAATGCAAATACATAAAGTGAAATAATGTAATGCATAAAAATCTAAATGCATAAGAAGTAGAAAAGATCTAATAGAAAAAAATGCATATAAGATCAAAATACCAAATCAAAGTGGAAATTTCATGCAAGGAGTATCTAGACCACCAAAATTAGAAGTATGTAAGAAGAGTCAGGTTCACCAAAATGTACAGTATGAAAAGGGGATCACATGAAAGGTCTAATTTCCCCAATTCATAAGGAACATTGGACTAAAAAACCACCTCAAGACTAATATAATTGATACCACTTGGTAAGAAAGATGTCAATGCAATATCAACGCCTTTGGGGTTTCTATTCCTTTTATTTCTTAAAATTGAGAGAGAGAGAATGATATTGATATGCAAGAGACTAAATAAGAGAAGATATAATATAATCCAACTAAAAGGAAGATGTCAAAGGGAATGGAGAGAAATTTGAATGCACATGGAAATGAAATATGAGAAGTGAGTTTTCAAATTGGAATTCCTGACTATTGAAATCCTTGAAAGACCTGTAACTATAGAACTGAGATCCTGAGACTTGTATCTTCTTGCACCTAAAAGTTCATTGAATGCTAGAAGAGATAGGATTCCAATGATGTTCTATACCCTAGGTTTCAGTCTGAAATTCATAGGGGTGCTTGTCTAGTCCCAACTTCTTAGATCTTGTTTGAAAACTTTGTAACATGTTCCTTTATACAAAAGAATGGGGAAGAAGGTTGTCTAAAGAGGTTTTACTTGGTTCAAACCCCTATTTAGGAATCAACATTGAAAAATAAAATAAAATTGAATAAAGGAAGATGAAATAGAAGCTAGATCTGAATTGTAAATCACCTTGTACCTAGATGGCACAATGTCACTTTGGATGTGATCATAAATGTTAATGCAATAGTTTGATCCAAAATGAAATCATGAAAGTAATACCTTGAATGGTTGATATTTTAATTTTCCATAATGCTTGATGAAGAAGAAGGAAGAATGCTTCAAAGGATTAAAGAATTGGATGCTCAATTGTAGAAGAGATCTTAAATTTTGATTGCTTGATTGATCATGAATGATTGAAAGCTTATAGAGAATTCTTCCACCTAATAAAGGATTCCAAAATGAGGAGAGATAGGGGGTTTATATGCCAAATCCCATTTGATAGGGGGTATCAAATGGATACCAAATATCCCATAAATACCATGACATAGGGCCCCAAGCCATATTTGTGCCCTAATCCTTAGGGATAGAATTCCATTGGTGCCCTATACTAGGGACAAAATGCCAATGGAGTCTTGTACCTTAGGGAATGAACCAAAGTTTGGATGGGGTGTCAAGAAAATAGGTAGGTGTAGGATTTTTAGATACAACTTATTTTGAGGTCAGGAGAGAATGTAAAGGCCATAAATGGTAAGATAGGTCCTAGGAGATAAATGACTTATTTGATTGGAGTTAAAATGGAGGAGAAGACTTATAAATAAGGTCTAACCTTGAGCTTTAAGGAAATTGAATCAATACAAGTCTTATAATATTAATTTGAAGGCCTAATAAATGTTAGGAGAGTGTGAAATCAATGTGGGAACCCATACATACTAAAATGGGGCTAAAATGAGCACCTAATCAAGGGTGCTTATGTTTTAGGATGGTACAATTTTCCATTGTTCTCTCTACTATTTTTTTCTTTCCTAATTTAGTGTTTAGGTTTTAGTTTTTGTTAGGGCATGTTTATTAGCATTTGAGTAAAGAGATGGGAAACCCAAATAATCACACACTAGATGTCTCTTCTATGGTCCAATTAGGGCTTATCCATGTTACTGGACACCCAATTTCAATCCAGTCTCCTGACCTCATAATGGATGCCATTGAGAACTACAACCTAGAGGAAAGGAGGGTCTTCAAAACATAGGGAGATGATTCTTGATATAAGACCAAATTGTTGGAGATTTCCCAGCAAGCCAGTGCTGATTGCATGTTTGTCATTGATGACAACATATGGTAAGTAGTGTGCCTAGAAGCCTGATGGAGAGAGGCTTGAGCATATAGTTCCTAGATATGTTATCAACATGATATCATAGATGCAAAGGTTGATTCTGAGTGAAGACAATAATACAGTTGTTTGTATCAGTAGTGTTCCTGACAGGTCCCAAGAAGAGTTCTATATATGATTTGCAGTATGGTTGTAATGGATCCTTGCATATTTATATTTATGGTCTAGACATGTTAGTGAAGCTATGTTCATGGACACAGAGTTAGTTGTGTAGTACATTTTGAGTTATGATGTTTCTAGTTGCCAGTTATAGTTTCTTGAGTTTATCTGATGGAGCCGACATTGTTTTTATTGTTGTAGTAGTTGCACCTATCATTTGGATATGCATGTTTGGATTAGTGTTCGGAGAAGATTTAGGAGTGTTTGGTTAAGAGCGTATAATATATTTCAACATGAGAAAAAAGTATCAGTTAATTTAGTGGAGTCGACAGTGTGAAATGATGCATCTACTCATATGGAGTTGCGTGGTCCTAATTAGTGTTGCGTGCTTACTATAACCATTGGAGATGTTATTAGAGAGTTATATTGTTTCTCTAATATGATTTCAAGGAAGTTCTAATAGGCTAAATTGATTATATCATTTGGAGAAAGATACTTATAGTCGGTCATTTGTGATCGCTAAGTATGGAAGATAGTTGAAAGATAAGAGCAGAGCAGAAGGTGTGAAGTATTGAGCCATCAATAGAAGGTCTATGTGACTAAGAAGGAAGTGTATGATATTCATTGGAATTGATCTAGATAGTAGGTATAACTCTAATGCAGTCAAGGATGAGGGATCCAATGAAGGACAGTCCAAACCTTGCAACCAAAAGAATTACACAGTGGAATACTCAACAACATAGACAATACCAAAAATGTTTCAATAAATTTGCATTAACATGCCTGACTGTAAGGCCTTCCAGGTTAGGGCCAAATACAAAATGAAACAATTCTATAAGATCCACAATTAGATCCAATACAATCTCAGCTAGTTCAGCTCTGAAGACAATCAGAAGCTGATGGAAACCCTAAGGAAGATCTAAACTTGAGCTCACAAGCCTCCAAGAAATATCCTTGTCTCCAAGTATGAAAACCCCTAGCTCTATTACAAAGGACTATCAAATTACAATTTAATCTTCAAGAAAATCAAGAAATTTTCCACTTCACCAACTTCAGCTTCACATCTGAATTCCAGATGTACTAAGTCTCTAAGTTATAATCTCCAAAAATCTTCCCCTAAACATCTACCCAAGCCCTCCTTAAATACTAATCATTAGCCACAAGTCGGCTGGATGAAACCCTTAACTCCCCCCAAGAAATAATTAAATGCCATACAAGTCAGCTTACAAAGGTATACAAACATTTAATTCTGCATGTCGGCCCAAGACAATGGTTACCAACAATTAATTCACCAAGTCAGCTCAGAAATCACATAGAACTCCAGTCGGTAAGCCAGAACTACCAAGTGATAGCAAAATTACCAAGCACACCAAGCATCACTGAGCACCAATATTGATCGAGCACCACAGACATGACTGAGAAACACTTCTACCGAGCACTAGAGACTACCAAGTTTCTTTAGTGACTGAGCTTTCTTCAATGATTGAGACCATCGGTAAAGATTGCAACTGAGTAAAACCAAACAAAACACAAACACTCCATGCACTTTACCAAGGACACAAAATGTCCCTGCCTTAACCTTGGATGCCCCTGCATCAAAAACCCTAGGTTCCAAAAGATGTTCATACATTAGAAGAACAAATTTTAGGATTCAACACATAAATCCTGAACTAGTTCTTCACATACAATTCCTCCACCTTTTTTGCTTGCAAAGTCTTCCACTTCAGTTTCCTCTACCTCTTCAAGTCTTTTCTGGAGAATGCATAGGTTGATTCTCCTTACTGATCATTCACTTTCTCAGGATCCACAACCTTAACTCGGCTACCAATACTTAGGCTTCTCCTATCGAGCATTGCATCCATCAGAGGCATCAGTGAAAACTTCCTATCATTCTTCTCAATAGTAAACACATTTTTGACATAGTCATAAATAGCTCTACAATCATACTTCCAAGGTCTACCGAGCAATATATCACAACTATTCATCTTCACAATGTCACACAGCACAAGATCCTTGTACTGGTCAATCTAAACATCAATGAAGCATTATTCCCTAACTTCCAAAGCATGAACATCTTGCAACTAGCCAAGCCTATAAGGACAAGGATGTTTCATTCTACTCAAACCAAGTTTTTGAACTAGGTCCTCAGCAACAAGGTTATTAGTGCTACCACTATCAACAATAACATCATAGATTTTACCTTCAGTCATGCATAGGGTCCTAAACAAGTTACTCCTTTGACAAGGTTCATCCTTTGTACCAAGCAATGTTCACCGAAGTAGTAAGTTCTCTGATTTAGGTTCATTCTGAATGTTCTCATTCATCACAATAGTTCATCGGTCAACCTTACTCTTTGTGCACTCAAAAGAATGGTGTCCTTCCTCTCCACAGTTATAGCAAGTACCCTTAAAGATAACTCTACCTATCTTCTTCTTTGGTTCCAAAGGTTTCGGTTCATCTTATGCATCAGTTGGTTTCTCCTTCACCGAGTGATCAATCTTTTCCTTCCCTTGGGAGTTACTAGGTTGTTTCCTTTTCAACTTATCTTCTACCTTTAGAGCATACTGATAAGCATCTTCAAAAGAATCAATCTTCAGCATACCAAGCTCATCCTAAACATTGAATCGCAAACCATTCACATACCGAGCTACCTTTTCCTTACCAAGCTCTCAGCGTCCAGACCGAATAGTAAGTTTGTAGAGCTCCTCAGTATAATCTTCAATAGATAATTCCTTCTACTTCAAATTCTACAACTTCTTAAACAAGTCAAGCTCATAGTCAGCCGATATGAACTTAGCTTTCAATTTAGTCACCATCAACCTCCACCAATTGATCTTAGTTTCACCTTCATCTTCTCTATCTCTTTGTAGTTCTTTCCACCAAAGAGCAGCATGTCCTTTCAACTTCATCTATGCTAACCTCACCCAAAGAGGATCTTCAATTTATTCTAGCTGAAAGATATCTTCAAGTTCACCAATCTAATCAATCAGATTGTTGGGCTTCAAAGTACCAGAGAAAGTAGAAACTTCCATTCAGTAATTACTAAACTGAGTAGCAGGTCTAGGCAACTGAGGAGTTCTGTCTTCACCAGATCTGTTCCTCTGGTCATCACCACTAGATATAGCAGTTTCAAATTCTTTAGTAGCTTCTTCATAGCCATCCTCAGTACCAACATTCTGAGGTATACCAACAATAGTTCTCATGATCTTGGTGACCATATCATTCTTCATTAATTCCAACTCAGATCTGAAATTTGATTTCACCTTCTTTGTGATCCAAGATTCAATAGTATCACAAAGATCTAAAATAACTCTAGGGTCCAATCTTCTCAGAGGCATCCTTAAAGATAAGAGAAACCCTCTGTAGCAAACCCTCACCAACCACCTTGTGACAATCTCCAAGTCACAACAAGTTAGATCTCAACCTGCAACCTTGTAAACAACTAGGGCAAAATTTCACAAATTCAGTGCTTCAGATCTACAATCTAGATTGCGCACAATCTCTACTCCAACAAGATCAACTTTGCAAGATCATCCTTGCTAGGTCAAACTTCTACTTCAATAGGAACAAACTTCACTTTGATACCACCTTATACAGTCAAGGATGGTGGATCCAATGAGGGACAGTCCAAACCTTGCAGCCAAAAGAATTACATAGTGGAATACTTAACAACATAGAGAATACCACAAATGTTTCAATCAATTTTCATTAACATGCCTGACTATAAGGCCTTCCGGGTTAGGGCCAAATACAAAATGAAACAATTTTGCAAGATCCACAATTAGATCCAATACAATCTCAACTAGTTGAACTCTAAAGATAATCAAAAGCTGATGGAAACCCTAAGGTAGATCTAAAATTGAGCTGGCAAGCCTCCAAGCAATCTCCTTGTCTCCAAGTATGAAAACCCATAGCTCTGCTACAAAGGACTATCAGATTACAATCTGATCTTCAAGAACATCAAGAACTTTTCCACAACTTCACCAACTTTAGCTTCGCATTTGAATTCCAGATCTACTAAGTATCCAAGTTTTGATCTCCAAAAATATTCCCCTAAAAATCTACCCAAGCCCTCCTTAAATACTAATCATCAGCCACAAGTCGGCTGGATGAAACCCTTAACTCCCCCAAAACAATAATTAAATGCCATACAAGTCAGCTTACAAAGGTATACAGATATTTAATTCTGCATGTCGGCCCAAGACAATGGCTACCAACAATTAATTCACCAAGTCGGCTCAGAAATCACATAGAACTCCAGTCGGTAAGTCAGAACTATCGAGTGACACTAAAATTACCAAGCACACTAGGCATCACTGAGCACCACTATTGACCGAGCACCACAGGCATGACCGAGAAACACTTCTACCTAGTGCTAGGGACTACCAAGTTCCTTTAGTCACCGAGCTTTCTTCAATGATTGAGAGCGTCGGTCAAGGCTACAACTAAGTAAAACTGGCCAAAACACAAACACTCCATGCAGTTTATCGAGGACACAAAATGTCCCTACCTCAACCTTGGATGCCCCTACATCAAACTTGCAGTTCACCAAGATCCAAATATAGTGTGTATTTGTTAAACAAAAGGTTGCAGCTTTCACTCCTTTGAGCAGTGTGCTCCCAGATAGTGTGTCCTCACCCCTAACAAGGTTAATTATAAAAGACTCCTAACAAGGTCCAACCTTTGACCAGGTCTCTGTACTTAATGCATTATAAAGATCAAATCCTAATAGGGTTGTAAGATCTTCTAACATGGATAATTATACTCTAGTGTAGTTCATAGTGGGTGTTAATTCCCACTGGGGTTTTTACCTATTTGGGTTTCCCCATAACCAAAATTGTGGTGTTGTGTTAAGTGTTCTTATATTGTGTTTATGCTTAATGTTATTCTATACTTAATTGGATAAAGAATTGAATCTTGTAGATAACTGATTCACCCCCCCCCCCCCTCCCAGTTATTTCTTAGGACTCTTTCTAACAATTGGTATTAGAGCCAAGTGCCTTGAAGAGAAATTTTAATAGCTTGAGGTTGATCAGATGGAATTCTTTAGAAAATAAAGTCCTAAGTTTGATGGAGAGAACTATCTAGATTGGAAGAACAAAATGATGACACATTTGCAGTGCATTACCTTTGAAATTTTTAAAGTAGCTATCGAAGAAGTTTAGATTCCCTCTTTGTCAGATCTTTCAAAGGAAGATTCAACTCTTAAGCAGAAGGAGATGTTCACTCAAAATGCTATTGCTGAAAAAGCCCTTATCAGCACCTTGTCTGATAGTGAGTTTTCAGAGATCAAGAAAGTAGATAAAGCTTACAAGATATGAAAGTATCTAGAAGACATGTTTGAAGGAGATGTCCAAGAAAAGAATGCACACAAAAGTACAATACATTGGAGATGCTACCTAAAGAGAACATCAGAGCCTACAATCAAAGGATTAATGAAGCTATTGCAAGAATCAGAAACAATGGTGGAGAAATTTCAGAAGAAGACATAATGGATAAGTTGATGACTACATTGACACCAAAATATGAGAGAAAGATAAACATCCTAGATGAGACTGCAATTTTCAAAAGACTTCAAAAGAGAGACCTTAATAAGCAAGATTTCAGCATTCAAGATATCAAGTTTGAAGATAGAGCCTAAAAGTGAGACAACTTTCAAAGCTTCAGTCCATGGTAAGAAATCCTTGAACACTTCTGGTAATTTTCATGATGACGATGAAGAGAAAGAACTAGATGATTTCATTGCTATGATTGCTAGGAAAGAAAGGAAAGGAAAAGGAAAATATGAAGGTTAGTTACCATTCAAATTCTTTTCATGTAATAAGATTGGTCACTTTGCTTCTAAGTGTCCTACAAGAGTCAAGAAGTTCAAAACTAATTACAAGCCTAAGTATACAAAAGAATGTTACTATGCTAGAGATGGAGTATCAGATGCAAATTTAGCAGAAGATGAAATTGGATTCATTTCTCTTGAAGACATGGAGCTAATGTTTGATG
Source organism: Chamaecyparis obtusa (assembly GCA_027943335.1). Lineage (NCBI taxonomy): Eukaryota > Viridiplantae > Streptophyta > Pinopsida > Cupressales > Cupressaceae > Chamaecyparis > Chamaecyparis obtusa. The sequence continues at coordinate 1,225,641 of BSBK01000477.1, forward strand.
AAATGGACCTTGAAGATGAAAAGAAAGAACAAGAGTTAGCATTGATTTCACAAGCAAACATTAGAATAGATTGGATCATTGACAATAGTTGTTCACATCACATGACAAGAGACAAAGATAGTTTTGTACATTTGGATAAGTACAAAGGTGACATGGTTAGATTTAGAGACAAAACTCCTAAACCTATCATAGGTAGAGGAGATATCACCTTGGATGGAAAGAACAACACTGATGATGTTCTTTATGTTGATGGTTTGCAACATAACCTACTAAGTGTTGGACAGTTGCTTGACAAAGGATATCCGTTGGAATTCAAAGACAACAAGTGCATCATTAATAACAAAGAAGGAGAAATGATTTCATCAAGTTCAAAGACAAAAGGTAATGATTTTTAGCTTAATTTAGAAGCAAGTTGTTTTGTTGCTAAAGTAGATGACAGTTGGCTATGGCACAAAAGACTATGTCATATCAATTTTGACAACATAGTGAAGATAAAGGTAGTAAGAGACCTTCCTAGCATTGCAAAACCGGTTGATACAATATGAAAGGAATGTGTGATGGGAAATCATGTGAGGAATTCATTCAGAAGAAAGCATAATTCAACAGAGAACAAATTGGATCTAGTGCATACAGACCTATGTGGACCAACTCAAACAATATCATACTATGGTGAAAGGTACTTTATTTTGTTTGTTGATGATTATTCTAGAATGATGTGGGTTGCATTCTTAAAAGAAAAATCATAAGCATTTGAGAAGTTCAAAATATTTAAAGCTAAAGTTTAAAATGAGTCTGGATTAAAAATAAAATGTCTGAGATCAGATAGAGGAGGATAATTCACCTCTGATAGAGTTTATGAGTATTGTAAAGAACATGGGATAAAGAGACATCTAAGTGCACATAGAACCCCTTAGCAGAATGAAATTATAGAAAGAAGGAATAGGATCATACTCAACACAACGCACACCATCATGATTGAAGGAAAGGTTTCACACACCTATTAGAGAGATGTGGTCAATATTGTAGTCTATACTATCAATAAAATTCAATTGAGGCCAGGCGCATACAAGACACCTTATGAGATATGGTTTGGGAATGTACCTACAATAAAATACTTCAAAATCTTTGGAAGTAAGTGCTACATCAAGAGAGATGAAGCTATTGGAAAGTTTGATGCAAGAAGTGATGAATGTATTTTTATTGGTTACTCTACTAAAATAAAAGCTTATAGATGTTTTAACTTAAGATTGAAGAGGATCATTGAAAGTTCTCATGTTAAGATTGATGAAAAGTTTATGATTCAAGAGAGATATCATGATTATGTACCTATGAATGAAGAAGAACCTTGACCTACCACTAGAGAAACAATTGTTGAAGAAATGTTTGACAACATTAATGTATTATTCAATGACCCTAAAACTAGTGAAGAAGAATCATAGAAGTCAGATGAGAGAGTCACACCCAATGTTCCAAAATTCACATCTAGATACCATTCAAAGGAAGATATCGTTGGAGACCAGAACAACAAAGTCATGACAAGATCAAAAGCAAAAATTTCAATAGCTAATGAAGAGGTATGCTCACTTTCAAAAATTGAACCTTTAAGTGTTGAAGATGCATGTAATGATTCAGATTGGCATGAAGCAATGAAAGAAGAGCTAGATTAGATGATTAAGAATGACACATGGGAATTGGTCCCTAGGCCTAGTGATAAGAATGTGATTGGAACTAAGTGGATATTTAAAAACAAGATGAATGAAGATGGAACAGTAGTAAGAAACAAAGAAAGACTAGTGTTGGTTCCTGGATAGGATTTTACACTCCATGAGATACCAATATACCTAAGACTGATTTTGGGAATGGTCAGTTCCAAATATGGGGAAATTTGTAGGTAACTGGACCAACTATAGGGACAAGACTACCCTCTACACTTCTGGCTTTGTAGAACCAAGGTGGGTGCACCAAATCCAGTATAATAGAACACTTCTTTACAACAACATGACTAGATTAAACAAAGCAGATAATAGAAAGAAAGTACTAAATGATAACCAGTCATTCATTGACTCTCCATTGCTATGAAATAAATGAGGCCAAAATACATAAAAATGAAAGGGTATTAAGGATAGAAAGGATTTGATTTAACTTTTGTAGAATACAACACATCCCAACCATATATATATCAGCATAAAGTTTACTTGTTTCAGATCAGTGCCTTATCCATTGGGTAAATCATCTAGTACACTACAAAATATAGAGACTGATTACTATTACTTCACCATAGATCCAAGTCATAAATACAAATACCTAGAACCATACTACTTATAGAGATCCTTGTGCAAACCCTATGAACTTGTGTATCATCTAGAGCATAATTTAATCTGATTAAAACCATAACTGAAGATAGACAACACATGCATAAATAAACTCCATACAAAGAATCATAACATTCAAAACCCATAAAACTTAACACAGATGGAGAGAAATGGAATTGAAAACTTGAATTAAGAATGAGGACCTAAGCCTCTGCATACACCTTGCTTGAAGATTCAAAGCCACTTGACAATATGCAAGAAATCTACAACTTTCTACTTTATCTTGATACAAAATGGATTGAACATGTCCTACTCCTTGACTGAAGGTTCAAGATGTAACCTTGTGAACCAAAAAACTAATAGCCTTTGTAAATGGTCTTGGGAATCCTTACAAAGGATTGCAACAAGCTTAGGACCATTTAGGGATTTTTAGGGCAACATAGTCAACCCTAAGACTATCCAAAATATCTCAGACAAATCTGATACAATTTCAATTCTAGAACACATCTCTTACAAAATATCTGCATCTTTACCCAAATTTGATCTTGGAATACATAGTCCATTACTGCTCTCACCAACTTGGTCAAATCTAAAAATAAATACCACCATTGCATTCCTCATCTTTTGGTGTTTTTGAAAACACATAATACTTATTTATTTGGGCAAAAAATGAGTCCTACAAACAATTTTTTATAAACAGCCTCCATCATTTAAATTTTTTATTTATTTGTATAGTGCAAACTATATAAATTCATATTTTAATATTTGCTACAGATTTGAATTTCAATGTGGGCCTTAAGTGCCATGTGACACGACATGATTGGATCTTTGACCACCTCATCGCCAAAGTGGACCCTTTGCACACCTTGTGCCACTTGTCACATTTTCATTCACTGTGTTATCCACCCGGGCACTTGACTATATTATTTCACCACATCACCACCTTGACATGTGTCAGCATATCGTTATCTCACATATGTTAACTCCCGGGCATCTTTTACCTTGAGCTATAGCGACCACCGTCAATCTCATGACACACATCCCGGGCATCAGATCTGCAATTTCACATTTCGTTAAAATTACCTTACCTGTGTGTGGGGCCCGCATCTACCAAGTCAGCATCCAACTGTCACCTCGATCCACGCGTGCATATGAGGTACCTCCAATCGGTCATCCACTTGAGACATTTTCTTTATTGTGTGTTTGGGTATTTAAATATCCTCTTGTGCGTTTATACCATCAATGTGGGATAAATCCCTTATCAAATATAACATATTTCCTTCCAAAATTTATCTTGGCACTCGCGCCTAGCTGGGCCCACCAAATCCGGCCAGCTTGCATAGCCTTTCCTCTTCCTTTAATTTACATCATATAGAAGCCTCTTTTCTTTTAAACACCCCGTAGATACTTGTTTTGACAAATGTGGGATTAATCCCAATATGCAATCCTCTGTTTTAGTAGCTGCCTTTGCAAAATGTGTTGCAAACAATAACTTTATTCGGAGCTCATGTAGCACATTTGGTGTATACAAAACTTAACAAATGCTACAAATCTTGTTTGTTATGCATACGTTATTGAACTTGTGCACACCAGCTTTCTTCTAAAATGTGTGTAGCCCCTAATAAGATTCACATAGCCTCATACTGCCTTGTGTGTCGCAAGCAACACCCTCCATTTTATATTTGTGCTGCTTCTTTCATTCACGCTCTTTCTATTAATCATGCTGGCACTTTATTTATTTAGCATGTTCCTACTTTCATTTTGTTTTTTATGGAATGCAAACAGCCATATCACATATGTGTTTTATATCTAAGTAAGTAGTATCAAAAAAGAAAACATGTGCCTGGTGCCAGCATGATAAACACTGCAATCTTCCTTGCTTGGCTGACATCCTCTTTGAATGTTAATGATGACGTGTTCCCTTTCAAATCCCTTGCCTCACACAATGCTTGCAATCTCAAACATTGGCTTTTTAAATGCTGGTTTCTTTATTTTAAATGATGGCTTCAATTTAAAACATTAGCAACCCCAAATCTGCAATCTCCATTCCATAAAAATAAAAATAAAAACCTCTGGTCTGTTACACATCTACTGGTGTAAATCCTCCATGTTTTTTAGGCACACATTCTTTGCTTCTGAGCACCAGACAAGCTCTGATTATTTCCTCCTTAAACTCATGAATTGCCAACAACTCTACAAAACCGACAAAGTTTTATTAAAAATAATGAAGCAAGCTGGACCAGGCGGGTCCGGCTTAAAATTTTTTCAAACTCAAACAACCGACCTTGAAAACAATCTAAAACAACTAGCACTTGCAACTAGATCCAATCCGGATAACCGGATACTCAAAAAGCTTCAATTTTAATTACTTCACCAGTCACCAATTCTTAATAAAACACCTCTAGTCGCGCCATTAAAACACTGAACAAAACTAATCTCTGGAAGCTGAAAGTTGGTGAGTATGAACTTTGTAGTATAGGAAAGCACTCCGTAAAATGGATTTTCCAAAAAATGAACGAGGCAGGAGATTTTAAAAGTTGAAAATGCCCGTTCAGAATTGCCGGCAGATCGTAAACTAAAAACACTGCCGACTACCCCAGAAAGAGATAGATGAAAAATAACAAATGACGAGTTGAGGGCGAGCCACTAAATCTAGAAGAAATTTTGTATGTAAGGAATGAAACAAAACAATCATCAACTGGAAATGATCATCCAACCAAAAACTATGAATTTTGAAAATGACTACTTTGCAAAGTTTTCCTATCTGAACTTTTTAACATTATTGAACACCTTTTTTACTGACTTTGCAACCATATCAAATGGAACCTCTACGGTCTGAAACCCTAGATAGATGATCTTTCTCACACATAAAAAAAAAGGCTTTGATCGGATTCCCAAAATTATCAACTGATTATCAATTATTAATCTTCAAATTCGGCCACTTAGAACATCCTGAACCGAAACATAGTGAAATTGTAGAAGTTGCATCCAGAACTGAATGAGCAAAATGGGTCAAACAGATTCATCATAGTTTGAAACTTATCAAGGGGAAAGATTTCCATGTATACAGTATGGAAAATCATTCAATTATGTTTGATCTCGAACACGGTGCAAATGGCAAGGCCCTAAAGTAGCCACCCAAAAAATTGAACTGTGCACTTCTAGAGAAACTAAGAAATTGCAAACATAAAGGCTTAGGTAAATATGTCAAACGGGCACATGAGAGGCTGAAAATTGGTGTAGTACTTCTTTCTCATACCTATAACATGATGCAACATTTCATTCATCATGACCATCAACCAGGTGTTAGATGTAAAGCTCCGAAATAAGCTATTTAGTTAAAACTGAACAGAAAGTAAAGTGCAGATCTGTAGAAAGCCCCTGAAATGGGTATCTCTGAAACTTGTCAAAATTGAATTCTAAAAGTTGTGACCAATTACATATGCCAAATAAAATGTGAGGAACACAAGTCCCAAGCATTATGCCATGAAATTCATCAGGCCTATCTTTGCATGCAGTTGAAACTAGGTCTTTTTAAACTGCTCTTTTGAAGCACTGAACTTTGCCTTAGGAGAAACTCCTCTGAATATGGACTCAAAACTATTTGGATTTTTCAGATTACCAACAACTAGTATGTAAAGGATATGTGCAAAGAGAAGGAATTGATTATTCATATACATTTGCCCCTGTAAGAAGATTGGAAGCCATAAAGTTGTTATGAGTCATTATATCTAAGATTTCTCAAGAATGAGGTCTCAAATGGTGACTCATAGCTCTCTATTCATGGAGTGCAAGGGTTTATAACGGAGGCCCTCAGATTAGACCTAGTTTGTGCCCATGCAAGTACACCATAAAATGAGAGATTAAAAAAGGAAAAGAAAGAATGCTAGTCTCCATGATCATCAAGTATGCATGAAAATGAAAGCTATTCTATATGATAAAAATGCATGAAAGAAAACTAATCTATGAAATGAAATGCTTATGTAAGATTATTCTATGAAAGGAAATATGAATCTAATCTAATATGCAATTGCAATATTAATCTAAATGGATTTCCACGGAGGCATGAGAGAAGAAGACAAGAAAATAGAAGTTGCAATATCCAAGCTCAAGTGCTCAAATTCTCCTCCAAAATCGCCCGCAAAACCTGCAGCATAACAATACAAAAATCTTCTATATCTAAATGAGAAGGAGAGGACTCCTTATAAAGGATTTTAGAAATGAATGGACAATCAAGATTAAGAGGTAAAAAGAAATGAGCAATGGTGGAGATTAAATCTTGGTTGATCCTGTTGGAAATTTGGCTAATGTGGATGCATAGATGTTGTCATTATGGAAACATATGATCTCTATTGAGAGCGCAGAATCTGGAATGCAAGTATGCAAAGTTGAAGAAAGAAATTTTCTAAGTTTGGATATAGTGATCCTGACAAAGCACCTGATGAAGATTTAGTTGGTGACGTCCACTGGAGAAATATTTTTGTTTGCGCAGTTAACTGAAGCTTCTATAGAGTATGAGGATACCCCATCTTAGTGTGCATAAAGTTTGGATCACTATGGACAAAGTTATTCAAAGTTTACCGAAGACAGTTTTGCAGACAGAGTAGTTTTGGAGATAGTTTTAGCGAAAGAGTTAAGGGATTATTTTTGCTTGTCAAAATAATGACTTAACATTATAAAGGGATGACATCCTAGATGTTTACTCTTGGATAATGATTTTGGATGCCGACCATGTAAATTTATTAGCTTTAATAACTCATATATTAGGCATACTTGAAATGTAATGAAACATGCAAGTGATATCTAAAAAGAAAGAAAAGATAACTTGCAATAGTTGTATATTGTGATAGCAGCAAAGGTTATTGATGTGAAGTTGTAAGCAGTACCATATTATAGTTAGAAACATTTTTGTATTACCTATTTGGGTAGTGAGCTCAGCTGGTGATCAGGTTTTGTAATCTAACTCCTAACAGGGTTAAGGCTTCTAACAAGGCCTAAAGTCCTTTAACCAGGACAGATCTACTATATATTGTAAATTGACTGCTAATAAGGTCCAACATCCCTAACAAGATACTTTTGATTAGTGATCTTTGTGGGTACCATCCCCACTGGGGTTTTCCCTTGGCCAGGGTTTCCTCGAGAACATATTATGTGTTATGAGTTCTTTCTATTTACTGCTATGTTTGTTAATCAGGTTGATAATCTTTGTATGCACTAAAGTAATCTGTTATATCCATAAGTGGGCAAAAGTAAAAGTTTGTGAAATACTGATTCACCCCCCCTCTCAGTATTTCCTATTTCTAACAGATCCATGTGCTCAAGATTCTCAAGAGGCAAAATCAATGGACATGGTTAAGAGACAAAAAGATGTGTGGAAGAGATTAAGAGGCAAAAGGAGATTCCACTCATCTTGGAAAGTGTGCATTCAATGTGTAGACAAAACATCTTTTACTTTTTATTTATTTTTAATTATTTATTTATTATTTTTAACAAAGTGGTTTCCGTTATTTAATTAAAAGATTTTTTATTTATTTAAAAGAGATTTGTTCTTTTAATTAAATGTGGCTTAGGATAAAGTGATGTTATTATTTAATTAAAAGATTTTTTTTATTTAATTAAAAGGGAGCATGATCTCTTAATTAAATAAAGCTTAGGATAAAATGATCAAACCTTAGGAAATATTAAAATAATTGAATTAATTACGATTTGATCAAGGAAATTGATTTGAATTGAAAATATTGCAAACCATTGATTCAGGAAATTGGTAAATTGATGAATGGGGGCGCAAAGTCTAGGAGACCATTTTAGGGTGCATATAGTTTTTAGCCTATGCTACATTTAAAGATTTCAAAGTATATTAGATGGATGCCAAGTCAACATTCCTGAATGGAGAGTTGAAGGAAGAAGTTTAAGTAGAGTAGCTTGAAGGATTTACTTTATCAGACATACCTGATATGGTATGAAGACTAAATAAATCCCTCTATGGACTTAAGCAAGCCCCTAGAGCATGGTATGCAAGACTTGATGGATACTTGACAAAGATTGGATTCAAGAAAGGAGCAGCAGATTGTAACTTATTCATAAGAGAGACACCTGATGGATTATTGTTGGTTGCTATATTTTTTGATGACATTATTTTTGGTGGTAATGACAAGCTTAGTGCAAAATTTTGTAAAGAGATGTAGAGCGAATTTGAAATGAGAATGATTGGACCTATCAAGTACTTTTTGGGACTGAATGTGCAGCAGACAGACAAAGGTATTTTCATTAATCAGTCTAAGTATGTGAAAAAGATATTGAAGAAGTTCAAGATGGATGATTGCAAGGCAATAAGTACCCCTATGATAACATGATGAAAGATTTTAGAAGAAGATGATTCAACAATAGTAGACATGACCTTGTATAAATCTACAATTGGTAAACTAATCTATCTTACTCAATCTAGACCTAATATTTCTAATGCAGTTGGTATAGTTGGAATATTTGCATATGAACCTAAACAAAGTCATCTTATGGAAGTAAAGAGGATATTTAGATATTTGAAAGGAACTATAGACTATGGTTTATGGTATCCTAATTCAGAAAATGTAGAACTTCATGTGTATACAAATGCAGATTGGGCATGATGCATAGATGATAGAAAGAGTACCTAAGGAGGAGTAGTATTTCTTGGAGATAGGCTTGTTACTTGGACAAGAAAGAAGTAGAATTGTATTTCTTAGTCCAGAATAGAAGCATAATATGTATTAGTAGCATTAAATTATTCTACAATTGTTTGGATCAAGCAGATGATAAAAGATTTTGGAATTCAGATTGATTATCCTATTGTTATTCATTGTGATAACACTAGAACTATCAATATGTCAAAGAACCATGTGATGCATGAAAAGAAAAAACACATAGAGATAAAATATCACTTCCTAAGAGATAAAGTTGTAGAGAAAGAAGTAAAATTAGACTATGTGAGTACAAAAGATAAGCTAGCAGACATATTCACAAAGCCTTTACCGAAGGATACATTTGAGTATCTCAGGGAGAAGCTGGGAGTAATTCCATTCCCTGAATCTGATTAGAGTTTCCAGGAGTGCATCAGTCCTTAGTGACTGATGAATGGTTGACTACTCTACTTCCGGAGTAGTACCAGTGCTTATTTGTTTTGGCACCCTTTGCCATTGATGTCAAAGGGGAAGTGAGTATATAGTCATGAAAAAAATAGTCATTTTATTCTAGAAAGGGAGAGTAAGTATTTAGCAAGAAGAAACAAAATAGTAAGGGGGAGTAGACAGTAAGGAGATAAAGTAGTTGATATTTAGAGCATTCAGTAGTAGATGTAGGATTCATCCTTGGGGGAGTTTTTTTGAGGAAATGAGAATGTTATAAAAGAGTTGCTCATTTGGATTGGTGGTGTTTTTCATTCCATATGTTGCCATAAATGCCAAAGGGGGATATTGTTGGAGATTTTCTAGCAAGCCAGTGCTGACTGTATGTTTGTCATCGATGACAACATATGGTAAGAAGCATGCGTGGAAGCCTAATGGAGAGAGCCTTGAGCATATGGTTCCTAGATATGTTATCAACATGATATCATAGACGTAGAGGTTGGTTCTGAGTGAAGACAATAATACAGTTGTTTGTATCAATAGTGTTCCTAATAGGTCCTAGGAAGAGTTTTGTATGTGATTTGCAGTACAGTTGTAATGGAGCCTTGTGCATTTATATTTATGTTTTAGACATGTTAGTGAAGCTATGTTCATGGATGTAGAGTTAGTTGTGCAGTACAGGTTGAGTTGTGATGTTTCCAGTTGTTAGTTACAATTTCCTGAGTTTATTTGATGGAGCCGACATTGTTTTTATTGTTGTAGTAGTTGCACCTATCATTTGGATATGCATTTTTGGATTTGTGTTTGGAGAAGAGTTAAGAGTGTTTGGTTAAGAGTGCACAATGTATTTTAGCATGAGAAGAAAGTATAAGTTAATTTAGTGGAGCCGACATTATGAAATGATGCATCTACTCATATGGAGTTGCACAGTCCTAATTAGTGTTGCGTGCCTAGTATAGCCATTGGAGATGTTGTTGGAGAGTTATATTGTTTCTCTAATATGATTTCAAGGAAGTTCTAATAGGCTGAATTAATTATATCATTTGGAGAAAGATGCTTATAGCTAGTCAGTTGTGATTGCTAAGTATGGCAGATAGTTGAAAGATAAGAGCAGAGCAGAAGGTGCGAAGTATTGAGCCATTAGTACAAGGTATATGTGACTAAGAAGGAAGTGTATGCTATTCATTGGAATTGATCCAGATAGTAGGCCTAAATTGCAGTTCACCAAGATCCAGATATAGTGTGTATCTATTAAATAGAAGGTTGCAGCCTTCACCCCTTTGAGTAGTGTGCTCCCGGAGAGTTTTTTCTCACCCCTAACAGGGTTAATTATAAAAGACTCCTAATGGGGTCCAACCTTTGACCAGGTCTCTATACTTAATGCATTGTAAATATCAGCTTCTAATAGGGTTGTAAGATATTCTAACATGGATCATTATACTCTAGTGCAATTCATAGTGGGTGCTAATTCCCACCAGGGTTTTTACCTATTTGGGTTTCCCCATAACCAAAATTGTGGTGTTGTGTTAAGTGTTCTTATATTGTGTTTATGCTTAATATTCTTCTAGACTTAATTGGATAATTAATTGAATCTTGTAGATAATTGATTCACCCCCCCTCTCAGTTATCTCTTGGGACTATTCCTAACACAAATAAGATACAAGAAATTTTCATATCCAGACATATGATGAGTACTCAAATATCTTAAAATAACATGGAAAAAGGTACTACAAGGATGAACCTAACATTGAGATGAAAAAAAATCAAAACTACCTCGAGAGACTTCAGAAGGTAAGAAAACTTGATACTTGATGAGTTTCCACTAAGAATATTTGATAGAGGATATGAAGAGCTATTTTACATTACTGAGTAGGGTCTCTATGTTACCTTAGGCTATTCAAGTTCAACCTTGGATCAGGGTATACTTTAGTGGCGAATATTCATAAATGTCAAATATTTCAAGTTGACGAATTGGAAAATGATGAATATATTATACTGATCAGGGGTGGCCACTTTGCCCAAACTTTATGAATATTCAATCGAATGCATGACTTAATCACCCATCATTTTATGTAATTAATTGTATCTCTATCAATATTTTTCCAATAAATTCTATATTTCCCACATGGTAAATTCAATATTTTCACCTACACTTTTTGAGGTTGTCTTAACAGTCGACCATAATTTACCAATAACCATATAAAGTTTATTGGTCGAGAGGACCTAGTTCACCTGGCATTTTATGGAAGCGTGTCTCAACTCACCCTAATTTTTTCTAACTCTATTATAATTTCCAATTAATTGGATGACCCATAATCACCTCAAAAATTACATAAGACATATTATAGTTAAGTGGAATTCATCAAATATTTGTATACCATATAAAATTACCACTAAATTCACCAAATAAGGATTGGTGCAAATAGGTAGTTATGTTCTAGTGTATGCGGAGTTGAGATAAAAATGCACTACTTTTCCATGATTGCACTCAAAGAACTAGGAAAGAACCCCAAGAAGCCACTAGTAAGAGTGACAAGGGAAGATTTTAGCAAGATTGTTGAGTCTGTAACTGCTTTTGTGAAGAAAATTCCCTATAATAGATTAGAACCAAATTCCCTCCTGAGAAACTACTTAAAGCCATGTCTATTGTGTTTCCTCAATATTGGTCTCTCAATAGTTCAACTAATTTTTGAACTAAGCTACTAACTTTGATAAAGCAATTTTGCCAATCCAAAGAATTCAATGGAGTAACTATAAATGAAATTTTAAATGAAACTCTTCTTAGAGAGAAATCATCTTTTTTTGTATAAACTATGAGGGAACAATATGACATAACAAAGAACCCCACGAAGAGGTATCAATAACAAGGCTTTGGACAAATATAGATCAGAGCGAAGTGCTATGTGATTCAATATTAGAATATTTCAAGCTTGTTGATTTATGTCTTACCATGATATTGGGTAAAGTGGAGGATGAGAGAATATTTAGTGCTTTGGGATCCCTAAAATCAAAGCTAAGAAATGAATTAGACAAGAATTTAGAAATTTTCTTGAGGCTCTATACATCTAGGTATGATGTCAACACTTTTCCTTATGATAGGGGACTAAAAATATGGAGGTCCAAATGTGAAAGAAGAGGTTTGGGAAACACTTCAAACCAAAGTTCTAGTGGGACATTTGACTCATGTAATTGTAGCATTGAGATGTAGTTTAACATAGGTATGCAGATTCAGAGTGAAGAAAACACATACAGGAATCGAGGAAGCTTTGAATTTTTTGAGGAGGAATGGAAACTTTAAGAGATTTAGCACTACCAGTTCCTAGGTATTTATTAATATTAAAACTGTATCTCATCATTCCTATTACAAAAACATATTATTGTGGTTGATAACTTGATGATATTTTATGTTTGTCAAATTTTTGCAATTAGAATTTAATATTGATTTACAATTGCATTTTTTAACTTTCTATTTTTCAGATAGAAAATAGCATAATAAAAGAACGTAATGTGTTTATTGATATAATGATATTTATTTAGACATATTGAGATTTTCATTAATTCTTTCAAAATATACCCATATGTTACAATTCATTTAATACACAACTCTGTGTGATTCTCTATGCAAAAGTCAATACAAAATTTTAGAACCCTTTGCAAATGACCCTAAATTCCCTTTTATACAAACAAGGGAGCAACAACAACTTCAAGTCAATTTTCAACATGTGAAGACTTAACGTAAAAATTAATTACCAAGGAACTAAATCTATTGTCCCATCAGTATCACAAACTTAGTATAATTTTACAAGCCTGAAGGTATCTATGACCATCATAGGATGGATTAGAAATTTAGCAACTACTACACATCTCCTGCTCAAAAAACATATTTCAAACTTAAGACTTAATTCAAGCCATGAAAAAATTAAATATAGAGAATAAAAATGCAAAAAATCTAGAAATAAAAAATAGAGAAAGGTAGAAAACTTAAAACCTAAAAGTATTTGAGAATACAAATTTTAAAGGCTAAAAGTGTGCATCATAGGATAGATAGTAATAATGAGTGATGCATTTTTCCTATTCATAAAATAGAGTTATTTCAAGCAATGCCAAATTCCAAATAGGAAAAAGAAGAAAACCTTGAAATTAAGAGTAAAAGTAGAAAACTATGCAATACATACTATGATTGATGATATCTTTATGCCAGTTTTCCTAGGGTGCTCCACTCTCTGTCTGATGGAAGTTTAGTTTATTTTAAAGTATGGTAAGTTAACTTCAACTTCATCATCAATCCATATTTGGAAGAGTGACTTGACACCTCTATTTCATCCAATACCGCATCCAAAGTTGTCAATGGTTTGATGAAATCTAGAAAGCTATGAGGATTTGTGTCCTTAGGAAGCAAGTCTAAATAAGACTTCATTTTGTCCTCCATCCTTTTTTTGAAAGCTTCTTTTCCAATGAATTTATTTGATGTGTCAACACTCTTAGGAAAACCAAGATTTAACAATTTGGTTGTCTTTTCTTGCAACTTCAACATATTTTTCCCAACTTTATCCCCAATTTCCCGTGCTTCCCTTAGTTTCTAGTATTTTTGAATGATAGATGATTCCTTTACTGAGGCATCAATGTGACTCTTAATTCCCTTAGATTCAAAATAGCTATCACTAGTACTGTAGACTTCTTGAAAAATATGTTTTGCAATATTCTCTTATGAATAAACATTTATGTTCTTACTATACTATTTTTGGATTTGATTGTGTAGTAATTATTTCCATCAACATTTTTAATTGCACTATGTGATCCATCATCAAGATGCAAAAGACCCAAAGATAAAAGTGATTCAAAACATTGATGGAAAAAAATTCTACACAATCGAATTTAGAAACAATATAGCATTCTCATGGATTGTGGAAATATTATAGCTCTGATTTATGTTCTTCTCAATTTTCTCTTTGAGATTCCAAAAAATTACTCTTAGAATTTCATTCAATTAAAATCATTCAAATAAATTGTCACTCCTCTGCATTATTTTCCCCCAAATATTTTCTGGTGTAGGAGCACCAAGCACCAAGGAGGTTCTAGGAGGTCATGAAGACATGCCAAGAGTAAAATCCATTAATATTGGTCTAAAATGTCATTTTGAGTCATATTTGAGTTTGTAATATCCTTTTAAGTCATAACTTGGTGCTTGGTGCTCCTGCACCATTTTATTTTATATACTTTACTATATTTTTCATATTGTCATTCAATTTGTCTTCCGAAGTTTTAATTTTATTATTTGCATTATACAACTCTTCTTTCATTTGTGCATGATTTTTTTTTCTTCCTCTACTTTCTCTTCCAAATGTTTTTATTTTTCCATCTCATGCTCTAATTGATTTTGTAATTTTTTTTTTTGCAGCAACAACATACTCCATGATTTTGTATATTTTGCTAAAGTGGCTCTTTCATCATCAAAATTTTTTATGTTTTCATCCAATTTTTCCCTCAGATCCTTGAGTTATGCCTCCATCTATTCCTTCTCTATAATTGTTGATGTAGAGACCAAATTTTTTATCCTTCTTTGTAATTCATTTCACTTGTTGTCTGTTGCTTTCCTCTTTGCTTCTTCATTTTACATCTCTCTCTCTCTCTCTCTCTCTCTCTCTCTCTCTCTCTCTCTCTCACTCCACCTTGAGCAGTGAAGTGTAGATCACTTTGTTGGTCTTTTTTGACACACAAATTTTGTCCACATTTTTAAGATTTGAAAAATCTATATGGAGGGTGATAATGTTAAATTCAGAGGGATCTATATGACTCTATGGTGAATTTTTATCTAAATATTTTGGGGCATAACAACCATAAAATCAATCATATATTTGTTTGGGTCATATGTAGGAAACACCCTATTTGATGTAGGTTGTTCCTCTAAAGCTACAGTAAGGGAACCCCTTTTCAATGTCTTCTTATTTTCTTTATTCATTTTTGTTGTTTATGTAAATTTATTAAAGAAATCATTGTAACAAAAATCTGGGGTGGCTAACACAATTTAATGTTTGAAAGGTGAAATAAAACTTGTAGTGATGTAACCACCTCCACCTATTCCTATGTTTCTAACTAATACATTTGATGATTACCAACAAAGCATTCATAATCACGTCCCAGTGTCACATGCAAGTAGAGTTTTTGGACTCTTTTGAGGGGTTCATTATGAACTGAAAATAATAGATTTAGAGTGGAAATTGATATAGTTGGAGTTGTAGTTGCCATTGTTGTCACAACATTTTGCTTCTTCACAATGACTTGACTAACACTTTAATCTATGAAAAGAAAATTGAAGAACAAAGAAGTGTAGATCATCTATAAATAGCCCTTGATACTTAACCATTCCTTCTCTAACCCTATTAATTCCTCTTTGTACTCTTTTTCCTTCTCTTTCATCCACTTGCTAACACATTTTTTTGTAGCAACTTCCTTAGGTTTTGTAGGCTTAGATTTAGTTTGTTTTACTATTCTTCTCACTAGAATCTTGGCCGGAGGAGAAGGTTTATCCTTCTTGACTACTATTGCACTCCTTTCTTGTCTACCAGTTGAAGATCTACTAGTTGTAGAAGAAACTACATCTACATCTTTTTCTAAAATAACTGTAGATGAAGTACCATCTTTCTCAGCTTTGTGTTTGGATTTTTCCTTATCTATAGCTTCTTGTGTGACATCTTTTTTTTTGAAAGTATTTATCAACCTCCTTTCTAACTTTCTTCTCAATGACCAGTGCATTCGATCTATCTGTAACTTCAAGATTTTTCTCCCTATATGTTCCAAATCTCTTTGCAGTAGGATCAATGGGGTTCTTCAATAGCTCATCAACATAAACAATGGCTATATTGGCTTCTAGCTCATAACATATATGCCTAGCCCATGATGTCCTAGGTACTACCTCCTCCATTTGCATGTATCAATATCAACCATGAAACATATACCATCTTTATATTTCTCAACAACATGAGATGCAATTCCTTCCCTTTCATGCATTATCTTTTGGAAATCCTTAAAATATCACCACACCTTCTCAAAAAATTGACTACTGAGTATCTTAGCACAATTTTCCATTTGAACCACAATCGGTGTACCATATACCCAATTCATTGGACCAACA
Organism: Chamaecyparis obtusa; assembly: GCA_027943335.1. Classification (NCBI taxonomy): domain Eukaryota; kingdom Viridiplantae; phylum Streptophyta; class Pinopsida; order Cupressales; family Cupressaceae; genus Chamaecyparis; species Chamaecyparis obtusa. Next base: position 1,242,185 of record BSBK01000477.1, read on the forward strand.
CTAGGAAATAATTTTTTAAATTAGAAAAATAGTCCTACAAGAAATTGATTATACTTGAATACTTGTCTTTTATATTTATTGATCTTCTCCATGTTTAAAAAGAAATGATCTCTTTGTTGATCCCTATGTTATGTTGTCTATTAGTGTCTAACACTTAGTCATTTTCAAGGTAATGTTGGTTGGTCATCACTGTGACCGAGCCATCTTATTAAGGCCGAGTCATGTATAGACTTGTGTAGTTACCGAGTAGTATTTACTGCCAAGAAAGTCAGAGGTCACCGAGTACTTCAGTATTTACTGAGTAATTTATGCTGAGTTGTATAGAAGAGTCAGTGCCAAGCACCAGTATATGGAGAATATTTTTGATCGAGCATCAAAGACTTCATATATCGAGCAAGCCAGTTTTGACATATGTGTTTGTAATGGTACAAACACCAAGTAAACTATTTTGGCCAACTTCTATGAGATATTTAATGATTGTTAAGGGAATAAAGGAGTTGATTACACTTTGTAATTATTATTATTAATCCCTATGAAAGGCATGTAACCTATCAGAAAAAGGGAATGCTTAAGTGGCATAAGTGTTGAATCTAGATCATTGATCTTGATCTAGAAGCTTGATATGATATTGATATAAGGTGATATCAAAACCCTAAAACATAGTAATATAGAGTAGCAGAGAAGATATATTGTATGTAGAATAGAGAAATGTTTTGATTGTTAGATGCAGAGACCAGACATAGTGACTAAGCAAAATAGTGAAGGACATAACACAACTAAATTTGATTTTGGAGATCAAACAAGTATTGGAAAGAGATGACCTATTATTAGCATTTATAGTGCAAACTGAAGGATCAGGTACTAATACATTTTAGAAGGTGAATCAGGGTAAATATCTTAACAAAGTGGTCCTAGCAGGCCTTTATAAATCTCTTAATTGAGTGCTTACTTAGTTGTAAGTTTTAAATCCTTTAATCAAGCTAGATTATTGGCACAAGGATAGGGACCTTAGGGGCCAAAAGATGGCACACCCTACAGATCCAGCTTGCTCAAAAACTTGCGGAGTAACAACAACATAGTGAGAGAGAGAAAGTAGGATCATTAATGTATTAACTTCATTCAAATTGATTCATACATGTGGGGCTGTAAGGCCTTCTTGATTACGGCTAGATATTACAATGAAATGCAAAATTCCTCAAACATGCGAGGATCTGCCAACAATCTTGATTCTACTATCTTCTATCTTCTATCCAAAAACTAATTCCTAAAATCTAAGCAAACAATTATACTTATATAAGAGGCTACTGAACTGAGTAGACCTTCAAATCAATAATAAATAGAAGGAACAGTTAGATTTGGGACCACACACTTCCTAATGATGGATACCAACATTAAATCTGTGACCCATAATCAATGCACAAGTCGGCCTCAATAGAAACTCAAAATAAAATACACGGTAAGCAAGGATGACTGAGTAATAAACAAGCATCATTGAGTGCCAGTGAAACAACTAATCACCCAAGAGATAACTGACCATACTCGGTAACCAAAGGAAACTGACCAACTATTGACCAACTCGGTCAAAGAAGGAATCAAGCAACACAAAAAAAATTCAAAATATTTTTCGGTGACACAAGATTACCAAGGACCCAAGATGCTCCTGCATCAGACACCTGGGGTTATTTAGAATTGATTCTCCAAATCATTCAATAGGTCTGGTTTGAGCTGCATCCAACTTAGACTGTGAAATCCATGAATTGTCTTCAATCAGTCTATTCTTCCACTTTACCAGATATTCCATATACTGTTTACCTCTTGTACTCTTGCCAATTCTTTGTTCCAAAGTCTATTCAACTTCTTCATTTTGCTTCTTAGGATATTCCATCGGTATTATCATGTCTTCATTAGGTTCATGATACTCAAACAAATCAGCAATGTTGAAAATCAGTGATATGTCCATGTCATCAGGTAACTCAATCTCATATGCATTTCCACTATCAAATTTTTTCAAAATCTTGAAAGGTCTCCAAACTTCTTCATCTTCAACTTCCCATATGATCCAACTAGAAATTGAACTTTCTTCAAATGAACCATCACTTCATCACCAACATTAAAATTTTTATGTCTCCTTGATCTATCAACTCTATCTTTGTATTTCTAATTACTCTCTTCCAACTTGATTTTCACATCTACATGCAGTGTCTTCATGTACTTAGAAAATTTCACTCCTTCAACACTTCTCTTACTTTCATCAGCAATGTCTCTCAAATTAGATATACCTCTTGGCTATATGCCATTCATAATCTCAAATGGTGTTTTTCCAGTACTCCTATTTAGTGAATTATTGTATGCAAACTCTGCTTGTGCCAACACAAAATCCCAATTACTAGGTGTGCCTCCAACTAAACATCTCAAAAGATTTCCCAAACTTCTATTTACAACCTTTGTCTATCCATCGATTTGATGGTGAAAAGTAGAACTATATTTCAACTCAGTGCCAAAATTTCTCCAAAGAGTCTTCCAAAAGTATCCAACAAATTTATTGTCTCGGTCAAAGATAATACTCCTCGGTAATCCATGCAATCTAAAAATTTCCTTAAAGAAAAGATCTGCTACATGTACTACATCTGATGTCTTTCTACAAGGTATAAAATGTTCCATTTTTGATAATCTATCTACCACAACCAATATAGAATCATTACCTCTTACTATCTTTGGTGAGCCAAGAAAAAAATCCATACTGATGTCAGTCCAAGGTTTCTCAGGTACAAAAATCAGTGTATACAATCCAGTATTCTGACTTACTCCTTATGCTACTTGAAAAATTCCACAACTTTTCACAAATTTTTGAATATCTTTATACAACTGTGGCCAAAAGTATTTCTCCTTAAGCAAATTCAAAGTTTTATCAATACCAAAATGTCCAGCCAAACCATTACTATGTTTCTCCTTCATCAAATTAGTTCTCATTTGTCCTCTCGGTATACACAATTGAATACCTTTGAACAACATACCTTATTGAATGAAATATTCTTCCCATTTTGTACTCGGTTGATCTTGAATAGGTGCTCTGCACTTTCTCCATGGCTCAGAAAAATTAGAATCAGTTTCATACAAATCTCTCATCTCATCAAAACCAAAAACTTAAATTTTCATTTCGGTCATCAAAGATATTCTTCTACTCAATGCATCAGTAACTTGGTTAGTGACTCCACTTTTATGTTTTATCACAAATGTATAACTCTGCAGGTACTCAACCCATTTCATATGTCTATGATTCAACTTATTCTGACTACCCAAGTATTGTAAAGCCTTATGATCAATATACAACACAAATTTACTCAGTATCAAATAATGTCTCCATTTCTTCAGTGCTTGAACAATAGCATAGAATTCTTGATCATACACAAAATATTTCCTTCTAGCATCATTCAACTTTTCACTAAAGAAAGCAATAGGTTTACCTTCTTGACTCAATATAGCTCCAATTGCATTACCACTTGCATCACATTCCACTTGAAATACCTTACTAAAATCAGGCAATGCCAAAATAGGCAATTCAACAACCTTCTACTTCAGAGTCTCAAAAATTTTATTAGCTCCATGTGTCCACTTGAATTCTTTTTTATCTCCTCTCATAGTCTTAGTCATAGCATTACAAATTGAATTGAAATTCCTTATGAACTTTCAGTAAAAACTTGCCAAACCATGAAATGATCTTTAGTCACTAGCATTCACAGGTGTAGGCCAATTCAGAATAGCTTCAACCTTTTCATGATCCATCTTCAAACCTGATGCAGGAGCATCCTGGGTGTAAGAGAAACCTTGCATCACCCAAAAATATTTTGGTTTTTGTATTCAATAAGGGCTATCTTGTGCAGAGCTGCTATTTACATGGAAACTTGTTATTTTTAGTAAGTTGGTCTTATGATCTCGGAATGTTCTGATTTTACATGTGGAGGTTCATCTCAGTCATATCAGCCTACCAAAAAAGTTTCATGGTTAGATAAGGTCTAGTTTTGAAGATATTGAAGATTTTTGGTATTGGCAGCAGGGTACAAAAACTTTGAACTCAGTTTTGAAGGCTTTAGAGGCCCCGGATGAGGTCAAAAATTTGGGTTACAAGAAATTGTGTTGGTCAAGCCTGTAGAGCGCTTCATGGCATTTCTGAAATGGGGTTATAATAGTCAATTGGGTCAACTGGTGATGACTTATGGTCTCTGGAAGTCAAGCCACTTGAAATGGCAAAAAATAATTTTCCTTCAAAATTTTTGTTCAGGTTTCAAAAGTTATTTTGAGCCGACTTTGATGTAATAAATTGAAAAATAAAATAATTCTAAGTTTGGTCGGCCCTTAGGGCTAAATTTTTGGAACCTTCTTGGGTAGTGGAAAAATGCCTATATAAAGAAGGCCCGTAGTGTTGTCTAGGGCAGTTCTGGGTAGTAGATCTAGGTATTGATTCGAGGCTTTGTCCTATAGATTATTATAAGGGAATGCCCATGTGGCTTTGCATATTGTAATTCTGAAAGTTTATAATTCCACATTTGTGGAGATAATAAGAATCCAATTTTCTATTCTTGCATATTGTTGTTGTTGTTTCTCTATTTTTGTTGTGTTTGCGTTATTAAGGGGAGCACCCTTCATCAAGTGGTATCAGAGCAGGAGTTTTTGAGTGTGTAAATAGATCACCGACTGTGAGGCAGTTTGCACCAGGACTGTGGTTAGGGTTTTAGCACGCATTGCGAAAATGCCTCCATGAAGGGAACATGGTAGAAGAGCTGGTGTTGTAACACCTAAGGTTAGAGCGCTCCAGAGACAAGTGTGAGAATTGCAAGAGGAGATTCATAGAGGAATGAATCTTAATGTTAGAGACAAAAGCGAGGATGAAGCTGAAGAAGAAGATCAAGAAGGCGAAGTCAAAGTTGTGAACCAGGAGGAAGAAAGACTTTTTTGAGCCATTTCCAAGATTGAAAAAAGATCTAAGATTGAGGTTCCTGCATTTTCAAGAAATCTTAACCTAGAAGAGTTGATCGACTGGATCAATGAATGTGAAGAATATTTTGAGTATGAAGATATTGAGGATCCTGATAGGGTCAAATTCACGAAGGCTAAACTAAAAGGTCATGCGAAGATCTGGTGGCAAGAGATTCAATTGGAGAAAAATAGAAGAGGGAAAGATAAAATCACAAGATGAGATCAGATGGTGGATAAATTGAAGTGACAGTTCATCCTTATTGATTATGAGCTTGACCTACTGAAGAAAATGCAAAGTTTGAAGCAAGCGGGATGATCTGTTTAGGAGTATATAGAAGAGTTCTATCAAATCCTCATCAGAATAGGCCATGCAGAAGTTGATAAGGAGAAAGTTGCTCATTACCTTAATGGGTTGAGGCCCAGCATTTAGGAGGAGCTGAATTTGGTTCGAATGAATAGTGTTGAAGAGGCATACTAGTTTTTCCTAAAAGTAGAGGAAAAGTTGAACAATAAGTTTGAGAGCAGAAAAAATGGAAGAGGTCACGGTGGATGATTTGGTGGATGGTCATATGGAGGCCAAAATGAAGATCCGAAAAAGAAGGATGAGGCCACTAGTAGTCAAAATCAGAGAGGAAACAATTTCAATTATTTCTAAGATTAGAACAATAGAGATCAGAGAGGAAGAGGAAGAGGATAAGGTTCAGGAAGAGGAGGCTTCCGTGGAAGATATTTTCACTATGGAGAAGAAGGTCATAGGGCATTTGAATGTCCTCAACTCCAATGAAGGACATATAGGAGGAATGAAGGCTAGGCCAGAGTTGCACATGTAGATGAAGATGCCAGATCATCAAATTCATAAGATGCTGAAAGAGGAGAAATGCTAATTAATAGAAGAGTCCTGCTGAGTGGTGAGAATGAACTTGAACAAAGGAGGAGCCTATTTCGCACTAGATACAAGTGTGAGGGAAAATGCTGTGATGTGATTATTGATAGTGGAAGCATTGGCAATTTAGTGTCATAAGAGATTGTGACAAAGTTGAAGCTCAAGAGATAGAAACACCCACATCCATATCAGATTGCCTGGGTGCAGGATGACCACAAGGTCATGGTCAATGAACAGTGCCTAGTAAAGTTTATGATTGGTGGGTACCAAGATGAGGTACTATGTGATATCATATCTATGGATGCATGTCATATGTTGTTGGGTAGATCATGGTAGTTTGATAGGTGTGCTATACATGATGGTCATGTGAATACCTATTCCTTGACAAAGGATGGAGTGTGACATAAGCTAAAGCCATTGAAGGAGATCGAAGAAAAGGTATGTGGTAATGCAAGAATAACATTTGTTGATGGAAGAAAATTCCTAGATGGTATGAGGCATGAGTATTTGTGTTTTTCTTTAATTCCAAAAGCTGGTAAAGAAGAAGTAGAGGATGTACTTATAGAGGTTGTAGATTTGTTGAATGAGTTTTAGGATATTGTATCTGATAATGTACCTGATGGATTACCACTAGTAAAGAAGATCAGTCATCATATGGATTTGATTCTAGGAGCTAGTTTTCCAAACAAGGCAGCACATAGAATGACACCAGCAGAAAGTGAAGAGTTGAATAGACAAGTACATGAGTTATTGTAGAAGGGGTTGATTCGAGAGAGTCTAAGTCCCTACGCTATACCAGTGGTATTAGCACCAAAGAAGAATGGAGAATGGAGGATGTGTACAGATTCTAGAGCAATAAACAAGATCACAATCAAGTATAGGTTTCCATTGCCACAAATGGATGATATTATGGATTGTTTGAGTGGAGCCGTGTATTTCTCAAAGATAGATCTGAAGAGTGGATATCACCAGATTCAGATCAGAGAAGGAGATGAATGGAAGACTACCTTCAAGACAAAGGAAGGACTGTATGAGTGGTTAGTCATGCCTTTTGGGCTAACCAATGCATCGAGCACTTTCATGCGGCTCATGAATGAGGTTTTGAAAGAATTTTTGGGTAATTTTGTCATTGTCTACCTAGATGATATTTTGATCTTTAGCAAGACATTGGAGGAATATATGATGCATATTCGTATGGTGTTTGAGAACCTGAGAGATGAGAAATTGTTGATTAATTTGAAGAAGTGTAGTTTTGTGAAGAAAGAGTTAGTGTATTTGAGATTTGTAGTTTCAATGAAGGTCTAAAAATGGACCCAGAGAAGGTGCAGGCTATCCTTGAATGGCCTACTCAAAGGAGTGCTACCGAGGTAAGATCTTTTCATGGTCTAGCTAGTTTTTACAGAAAGTTTATCAAAAATTTTAGTAGTATTTGTGGTCCCTTGATTGAAACAATGAGAGGGGATAGAAAAGAGTTTAAGTGGACAAATGGGGCAGAAAAGAGTTTTCAATTGTTGAAACAAAAAGTTACAAAACAACCTATTTTAGCACTTCCATATTTTAATAAGGTGTTTCAAGTAGACTGTGATGCTAGCAGTACTACAATAGGAGCTGTTATGAGCCAAGAAGGAAAACCTGTTGCTTATTTTAGTGAGAAGTTAAATGATGCCAAGCAAAAATATTCTATTTATGATCAGGAATTTTATGCTATAGTTCAGGCATTGAAGAAGTGGAGACACTATCTGCTTCCTAAGGATTTTGTTTTGTATACTGATCATCAAGCTTTGTAATATTTGAATAGTCAAGGAAAGTTGAATCAAAGACATTTGATATGGGTTGAGTTTTTGTACAGTTATACATTTGTTTTGAAACATAGAAGTGGAAAGTCTAATAGGATTGTAGATGCACTTAGCAGAAGGAAACTATTGCTGACAAAGATGCAGATTGAGGTGGTTGGGTTCAAGGAACTCAAGAATTTGTATCCAGAGGATCCTGATTTTGGTGAAGCTTGGAAAGCTTGTAAAGAACCTGTTACTCTAGACAGGATGAAATGGCTGAATTTTATCATTTAGGATGATATGCTATTCAGAGGGAGTTAGTTGTGCATTCCACAAAGTTCTATGAGGGAGAATATCATCAAGGAGAAGCATAGCAAAGGATTGGCTGGACATTTTGGTCGAGATAAAACCCTTGCTTTGGTTAGTGAAAATTATTATTGGCCACAGTTGCAGCAAGATGTCAAGAAGTTTGTACAAAGTTGCAGAGTATGTCAGATGGTGAAAGGAGTGAAGCAGAATACAGGGTTGTATCAGCCATTACCTGTACCAGAGAAGCCTTTGGAGGATATCAGTATGGAATTTGTTCTTGGTTTACCAAGGACACAACAGGGACATGATTCAATTTTTGTTGTGGTTGATAGATTTTCAAAGATGACACATTTCATTCCCTGCAAGAAGACTAATGATGCTGTTCATGTAGTAGAATTTTTTTTCAGAGAAGTAGTGAGACTACATGGTTTGCCAAAGACCATAGTTTCAGATAGAGACACTAAGTTTGTTGGATATTTCTGGTGTACATTGTGGAAGAAGTTGAAGATAGATTTGAAGTTCAGTTCATCACATCATCCACAAACTGATGGACAGACAGAGGTGGTGAATAGGAGTTTGGAAAATTTGTTGAGATGTTTGGTTGGAGATATGCCAATAGGATGGGATTTGATTTTACCATAGGCAGAATTTGCATACAATAATTCTATCAACAGGAGCATTGGTAAATCACCATTCCAGATTGTATATGGGAGTAGTCCCAGAAATGCATCAAAATTGAGAAAGATAGATAAAGCAGAAATAAGTAGTGTTGAAGCTAAGGATTTTGCGGAACACTTGAAGAACATCCATGAGGAGGTGAGGAAGCATATTACCAGTGTTTAACATTTGAAATTTGACAGAGTATCATGAGGGAGGTGTTGAAGATGAGGTTGCAATAGCACAGTGGAGTATTCTAGCAACCATTTTAGATATCAAGCAGATTGAAGACATACTTGATAGTCATGTTAGCAGAAGCACAAGGAACAAGACATATGAAGAGTATTTGGTCAAATGGAAAGGATGACCTATTGAAGATTTATCATGGCTAACAAAGGAGGAGGTTAACCATCTTGGTTTTCCTTTGCGCACCTGAGTCGTGATGGGGTCACTTCTCAAATTACCCCGGGTGTCTGATGCAGGAGCATCCTAGGTGTAAGAGCAATCTTGCATCACCCAAAAATATTTTTATTTTTGTATTCAATAAGGGCTATCTTATGCAGAGCTGCTATTTATGGAAACTTGTTATTTTTAGTAAGTTAGTCTTACGATCTCGGAATGTTCTAATTTTACATGTGGAGGTTCATCTCAGTCATATCAACCTACCAGCAAAGTTTCATGGTTAGATCAGGTCTAGTTTTGAAGATATTAAAGATTTTTGGTATTGGCAGCAGGGTACAAAAACTTTGAACTCAGTTTTGAAGGCTTTAGAGGCCTTGGATGAGGTCAAAAATTTGGACAATGGATGCTTGTTCCTTGTAGAATGCTTTGTGGCATTTCTAAAATGGGGTTATAATAGTCAATCGGGTCAACTGGTGATGACTTATGGTCTCTGAAAATCGGGCCACCTGAAATGGCGAAAAGTAATTTTCCTTCAAAATTTTTGTTCCGGTTTCAAAAGTTATTTTGAGCTGACTTTGATGTAATAAATTGAAAAATAAAATAATTCTAAGTTTGGTCGGCCCTTAGGGCTAAATTTTTGGAACCTTCTCGGGTGGTGGAAAAATGCCTATATAAAGAAGGCCCGTAGTGTTGTCTAGGGAAGTTCTGAGCAGTAGATCTAGGTATTGATTTGAGGCTTTGTCCTACAGATTATTGTAAGGGAATGCCCATGTGGCTTTGCATATTGTAATTCTAAAAGTTCATAATTCCACATTTGTGGAGATAATAAGAAGCCAATTTTCTATTCTTGCATATTGTTGTTGTTGTTTCTCTATTTTTGTTATGTGTTTGTGTTATTAAGGGGAGCGCCCTTCATCAAAACCATCAGCTAAAATTACAAATACCAAATACACAATCTCCTCTTTCATGAATGAACACTTTTTTAGATTTATCAGCAACTTTTCTTCTTTCAATCTCTACAAAACTTGTCTAACATGCAATAGATGTTCTTCTCTAGTCTTACTGAATATCAAAATATCATCAAGATATACAATCAAAAACCTAAGAATTTATTCAAAATTTCATTCATCAACCTTAGAAAAGTACTCGGTGCATTAGTTAAACCAAAAGGCATAACCAACCACTCATACAAACCTTCTTTTGTCTTGAAAGGAGTCTTCCATTCATCACCTTCTCTAATTTTGATCTAATGATACCCACTTTTCAAATCAATCTTTGTGAAATACTTTGCTCTAGTCAAATTGTCCATTATGTCATCCATTCTCGGTATAGGAAACCTATACTTCACTTTTATCTTATTGATTGCTCTGGAATTAGTACACATTTTCCATTCTCCATTCTTCTTAGGTGCCAATACTGCAAGTTCTACACAAGGACTCAAAATTTCTCTGATCAAGCCTTTATCCATCAACTCTTGAATCTCTCAGTTTAATTCCTGATTCTTGGTAGGTGTCAACCGATGAGGTGCCTTATTCAGTAAATGAGAAGTGGGATTAGATCTATGCAATGATCAATACTTCTCTTTGGTGGCAAACCATCATGTACATTATCAAAAATGATATCCCTGTACTTGGTGAGTAACTTATCAATCTCCTCAGGGACATTATCCTTTGTTTTCTTACTTGGTTTGTTAGGAATCACAACAAAACATACATCATTCTTCTTTAAATCCTTAACAAACTTTCTTCCTTCCATCAAACAAACTTTCACAGATGTACAAACATTACTAATAGGTTCTTCCATTAAAGGTAACAAGTTTAGTTTTCTTCCATAAGCCACAATAGTATACTTATGCAATCTCCCATCATATATAGCATATCTATAATATTGGCAAGGTCTACCCAACAAAATATGACAACAATCCATAGGCATGATATCACACAACACTTTGTCATAGTACTTTCCAATCTTCAAATTCACATAACATTGTTCACTTACCAAGAGTGTATGCTCATCTTTGATCCATGAAATCTGATAGGGCTTCGAATGTTCCAACCTCTCCAACTACAACTTTGTGACCATGTCCTTAGATGCCAGATTCTCCGAGCTACCACTGTCAATGATTACCTTCCAAAATTTGTCAGAAACTCTACATCTGGTCTTGAAAAAAATTTTCCTTACTGGATCTTCCTTTTTACTTTCATTCCATAGTGCTCTTCTTACCATCAAGTTATTTTCCTTTTCAGGTTCATTCAGTGACTCTTCTTGTACCAAAGCATTTCTTCTGCTACCAACCTTCTTACTAGCATGTGTACATTCAAATGATCTATGTCCTTCTCCACAATTGTAACAAGTTTCTCATAAATTACCTCTGCTATAACCACCTCGGTAGTTACTGCCTCTGCCTCTAGATGAACTTTCACCTTTTCACTCAGTTTTGCCTTTGTCCAGATTTGTCTTTTTAGGTTTAGATCTAGTATTTTCACCATAAAATCTACCTCTTCCCCTAGGGAATCTACCACCTCGACCTCTTTGTCTCTTTTCATGTCTCTTGTTCAATTTCTCCTCAGACTTCAATGCAAATTGATAAGCCTCTTCAATGTTCTCCAACTTGACCAAACTGATTTCCTCTTGGATGGAAACTCTCAAACCATTTGGATATCTAACAATTATTTCCACATCATCCTCATCATGTCCAGATCTGATATCTAATCTATAGAATTCCTCAGTATACTCTTTTACCGAGCTATCTTTCTGCTTTAGACTTTGAATTCACCTAACTAGGTTAATTTGATAATCACAAGGTAAGAACTTTCCTTTCAACTTATTCACCATTTTATTCCATACCTTGATTTTGTCTTTTCCTTTCTTCTTCCGATCCAATTGCAGATGTTCCCACCACAAGGATGCATGACCTTTCAACTTTGTGCCTGCAATTTTCACCTTCTTCTCATCAGATACATTTTCATACTCAAACTATTTTTCCATCTTAGTGATCCATTCTATCAATTCATCACAATCCAATTTCCCACTATATTCAGGAGGATTGAAATGTGGTGTTGACTTCAAACTTGTCAATTCCTTCAAGAATATTTCCTCACCCTGATCCATCAGAGGTGTAGGTTATGCTTCACCTTGTTCCACTTGAACTTCATCATCACTGACATCTTCAAGATGTCTGCCTCTTCTCTGGGATATTTCAACAACTTCTAATCTAGCAACAAGTTGTCTCAACATGCCTGCCAATCTTAGATCTACTTCTTGCCTCCCATGAACCATCTTGAAAACCCTCTACAATTGTAGGTTAGATCACAATCTGCCATCCCACAACAATTCAACTAGGGCTTCACAAGAAGGAACCTACAAACCTAGATCCATAGATCTAGATCCAGATCTCACCTCACTTTGATACCACCTGACACAAGGACAAGGACCTTAGGGGCCAAAAGATGGCACACCCTATAGATCCAGCCTACTCAACAACTCATGGAAGCAACAACAACACAGTGAGAGAGAGAAACTAGGATAATTGATGTATTAACTTCATTTAAATTGATTCATACATGTCGAGCTATAAGGCTTTCCCAATTATGGCCAGATATTACAATGAAATACAAAAGTCCTCAAACATGCGAGGATCTGCCAACAATCTTGATTCTACTATCTTCTATCTTCTATCCAAAAAATAACTCGTAAAATCTAACCAAACAACTATACTTATACAAGAGGCTATTGAACTGAGTCAGCCTTTAGATCCACAATAAATGGAAGGAACAATTAGATATGGGACCACATGCTTCCCAATGATGGATACCAACATTAAATCTATGACCCATAATCAATGCACAAGTCAGCCTCAACAAAAAATCAAAATAAACTACATGGTAAGAAAGGATGACCGAGCAACAGACAAGCATCGTTGAGCACTAGTGAAACAACTGATCACCCAGGAGATAACTGACCATACTCGGTAACCAAAGGAAATTGACCAACTATTGTCCAACTTGGTCAAAGCAAGAACCAAGCAACACAGAAAAACTTCAAAATCTTTTTTGGTGACACAGGATTGCCAAGGACCCGAGATACTCCTGCATCAATTATATAAGTCTGTAACCTCTTAATAGGAAAGACCCCTCACAGGGTAGATCATCTGAAGTGTCAAATATTATAGCCCTAATGGGCACACTTTAATACTCCAGTAGTGAATATTTGTGGGTATAATCCCCACCCTAGTTTTACCTTTCAAGAGTTTCTGGTTACCAATTACGTGTTATGTGTTTCATTTGATGGATGAGATTAGAATGGTAGTTTTATTTTAGTATTGAAATTTATGTTTATGATATGCATGTGGAATTAGTTTCAAAGTATCAAAGTTTGTGGATAACTAATTCACCCTCCTCTCAGTATCTCACTTTCCCATATTAGATTTTCAAAAATTGGTATCAGAACTTTGTTCTCTTAGAAGAAGTCTAAACACTTGAGAGTTAATGTCTTGGAGATGGAGGTTTATAAGTTGGGAAAGATCATAGAGAATCAGGATATTGACATCCATCTTGCATTACACCAGCTTGAAGAAACCATAGGAGAATTGAAGAAGTCTTTACGAAGAAGGAAAGAATTGATAATCCAACTGAATGACACACAATATCAAGAAGAGGATACTAAAGGTCTATTTGACAATGGAAAATCTACTGAAAGTGATGCAACTATAGAATATCTATTAGAAAGAAACAACATACTAAATGATGATGTCATAAGTTTAAAGAGAGAATAAGAAATTCAATCACTAAGATTATGTGAAGTGATTGAACAAAAAAAAAAGCTAAAGAAGATAAGAAAATAATAGAAGAAGACATGAGAAAAATGGCTATAAGACTTGATGAAAGGACATGTGATATGTAGAGGCTGACAAAAAATCTATTGGACATGGTAAATCAACCGTTACTTGCAAATCAAGAGTTAAGAAGGAAAGATATGGAAATAAAAAATATGAGATCATAAAATAATCAACTAAAGAATGAGTTAAGATCTTAAAAGGAACTTAATGAGAGGATAAACAAGCCCAATGAAGCTGTGAAATATTTTGAAGAACTATTGAGGTCAACAAGAAGATCCAATGATACTTCTGGACTAAGACATGATGTGAACTTGTCATCCATTGAAGGAGGAGAATCATCAAAGAATGGAGAACAAAGGAATGCAAATTCAAAGACCAACAAACCTACATGCCATCATTGTGGAAAGCTAGGAAACAAAATAAACATCTGCAGAAGCAAGAATGGTAAGTCCAATCCTAAACCCAAATTCAATGGAAATTATTTTAACTATAAGAAGCATGGATTGTTAGAATAACTGAGAGGGGGGTGAATCAGTTATCCAGTGTCCCAAAAAAAATGTATAATTCAAAACTATTTCTTCAATTTTTGCTCATCGGTAATTAATAATTACTTTCACTATCTATGCTTTTACCAATTACCAATCTAATACCATAACAGTTACCGATCAAATCTAACATGTAACATGTAAAGAATGATAACAAACAAATATCACAATCAACACATAACATAAGAGATTTAACATGGAAACCCTGTAAAGGGAAAAACCACCTAGGATTGGCAACCCAAAATTGTTCACTCTTCTGAAGTGAGGTCGGTTAAGACCCAACCCTGTTAAAGGTTTACAAACACACTGTCAAGTGTGACCTTGTTAGAGGATTTTAGACTAGAAGTTATCATCCAACCAGCACTCACTATGGGGTTGATAGGATATAAATGTTCATTCTATGAATGATACATCATAAGAATTTCAGAGTCCACTCAGTTAAGAGATTTTAACTATATACAATGGTTAAATATGTAATAGTAAATGATCTACCTTAATACAACTTCAATTGCATATTATAGATCAATATTCAATCCATACAAATCCTTCTAACCAATATTTCACTTTAGATTCAATACTATATCAACTTACTGTCCATCGGTAATTGCTCTCTGTAGCTTAGTAATTATTCTGCAGCTCAGATCTTACTTAACCAATATGATCAAAATGCATGAAAACCTTGTTCATGTGATATTCCTGCAGCTTCTACTTCATTTGGCATCCTTCTGTAAAGAAATTCTGTTCTCTTATATAGACATGTAAACCATTTTCTTCTCCACCATCAAATTTTTCTGCTTAACCACATTCATAGATTTTGTCACTTCAAACTTTCTCAGCACTTGTGTCAATAACACGTTTGATTCTCATCCTTTAGATCTTTCTTGAATTTCATCAGCTATCGATCTGTGTAACAAACATTATCCGTTACCTCGATGTTATACTCTTGCCAACTCATCAATCTTATCGCCTAAACTAATCATTTAGTTCATTCTATTTCACTTGGTTTAACAAAGAAATGCATCGGTGAACACTACTTAATTAATACTATGATCGGTATACACTGCACTCCGTCGGTGTATACTAGAAATGCTTCATTTACCGACAACACTGCTTTGTGTCTTTCAGCTCTATACTTCATCATAGATGAATGCAATATAATAAAGTCAATATCATCAAGTCATAGACTCATCAAAAGGTTACTCTATGTGTTCCTTATCCTCATCTATCATGTACATCTTTCTCATGTAGATTTCTCTGTTCTTCATCTCTTTCACCTTTCTTCAGATGTCTTGGTATAGTAACTTACAAGATGAGTGTTGTCAAGCTAGTTGACATCAATGACAACTTAATACTAATTTAATCATATTACATATCTAATCAGAAACTCCTCAGTGATCTTGTAATCATAGATTCTTCAATCAGATTCCAAATCAGTTGTAGTTCAACAATCTCTCCCTTTGGCATTGATGGAAACTCAAGTAATATGAAATGTACCATACACATACCAAACATATATTCTACAACTTTGTTAAAAAAATGTTGTAAGTCAAATAGACTTAATATGTTTAATCACTACATTACTAAATAACATTAGATAATACAACTTTACCATTCTGTAGTTGTGTTCTTTTTAGTTCTCCTGTTCCTACTTCTGTTCTCTGTAACTAATCTTCAATACTCTGTCTCATTCAGATTGTCTCTTCCTTAGATAATTCTCATCTGTGCTTGTTCCTTTCCATAGCTTGTTCCTTTTCATATTATTTATCTCTCCCTTTGACAGCAATGCCAAAGAGACAAATAAGCAAACAATTCTGTCATCCTCTGTATCTTTGAATACTGATATCCCAATCGGTTCAAGTTCTTCAAACTTAATCAAAACCTTGAACATGATTCAAAGTGTGAACTATGCTACATCAACATGAATGATTTTATGATAAAAATAGGTTGATGCAACATCCAGATCACCTTAGTGACCGATAGATAGGGGACGGACCCCAAGTCTAGTCCTCAAGTATTCAAATGTGTCCTTCGGTAGAGGCTTTGTAAAAATATCTGCAAGTTGTTCTTTAGATGTGACAAATTACAACTTCACTTGCTTCTCTTGCACTTGTTCTCTTAAGTAATGATACTTAATAGATATATGCTTTGTCTTAGAGTGCATCATAGGATTCTTTGAAATATTAATAGCACTAGTGTTGTCACAATATATAATCACTGGGTCAGTGATTACCTCATTCATTCCTTCCAACACTTGCTTGATATATGCAATGTTTGAATAGTTAGTAGCACCAACAACATACTCTACTTCAGCTCTAGACTAAGAAATACAAGCCTACTTTTTACTTGTCCATGTTTCAAGTCTTTCACCAAAGAAAAATGCTCCTCCAGTAGTGCTTTTTCTATCATCCACATTTCTAGCCCAATCAACATCGGTGTAAAATTTTAGTTCAAACTTCCCTTCCTTAGGATACCATAATCCATAGTTCTCTATTTTCTTCAAGTATCTTAAGATCCTTTTTGTAGCTATCATGTGTGATTCTCTAGGATTAGTAGAAAATATTGCAACAATACCCATAGCATGTGCTATATCTGGTCTACTGTGAATGACATACATTAACATACCAATCATGGATCGGTAAAGTGTCTAGTTTACCTCTGTAGTTTCATCCTCCTTTGTCAATTGCATCTAGTAGCCATTGGTGTTCCCACAGGTTTAGCATCTTTCATGCCAAATGTCTTTAGTACTTCCTTTATGTATTTAGATTGTGTGATGAATATCCCATCACTCTGTTGAATCACTTGTAGTCCAAGAAAGAACTTAATCTCTCCGAACATAGACATTTCAAATTCCTTTTGCATCTCATCAGCAAATTTCTTGCATACAAGATCTGAGCCTCCAAAAATAATGTCATCAAAAAATATTTCAGCAATGATAATAGTATCATCAGTATCACCTTTCATATAAAAATTGCTGTTTTCACTTGTTCTAACAAATCCAATATTTAACAAGTAAGTATCTACTCTTTCATACCATGCTCTAGGTGCTTGCTTCAATCTATATAAAGCTTTATGTAATCTACATACCATGTCTTTATTGTCAAGATCAACAAATCCTTCAAGTTGTTTGATGTAGACCTCTTCTTCAAGTATACCATTTAAAAATGTTGACTTCACTTCCATTTGATAGACTTTGAATTTCTTATGTGCAACATATGCAAGTCAGATTCTAACTCCTTCTAATCTAGCAACAGGTGCAAATGTTTCACCATAGTCAATGCCTTCTTCTTGTGCATATCCCTTGCATACCAATCTAGCTTTATTTCTTGTGACTTCACCATTTTCATTCAATTTATTCCTGTATATCCACTTAGTACCGATAACATTCTTATCTTTTGGTCAGGGTACTAAGGACCAGGTTTTGTTTTTCTCTATTTGCTCTATTTCCTCCTTCATTGCATTAACCCATTCTTCATTGTCTAATGTGACTTTCATAGTTTTAGGTTCAAATTCACAAATTAGACATGTACCTTATCTTGTTTTGCTTCTAGTCTACATTCCAGCATGTCTGTCTCTAATGATTTGTGTTTTAGGATGATGTCTTCTAAAAAAACTAGCTAGAAATCAGTTTCTCCTTTCTTGCTCATCTTGTTCAGGGTCATTTCATTGCTCGATAGCTCCATCTTATTCCTCAGTTTGTGTTTCTTGTTGTCCTACATTGTTTCTCTACTGACTAGTTGTTACAGCTTGCGGCATCAGTAAATACTCTGGATGTTCAATGTAAGTGAATCTACCATATTCTTCTAGTTCCTTTGTACTTTCCTCTATGTTCTTGTCATCAAACTCATCAAAATGAACATTAGTACTTTCAACTATCTTATTTGTAACCTTATTCAAACATTTATATGCTTTACTTGTAGTGGAATATCCTAGAAATATCCCTTCATCTCCTTTAGAATCAAATTTTCCATTTCTCTCATCTTTCAAAATAAAGCATTTACTTCCAAAAATTCTAAAATAACTTACAATTCGTTTGTGTCCAAACTATAGCTCATAAGGTGTTCATTTGGAGTCCTTCTTCAGTTGTACTCAGTTAAGAACATACACAACTATACTAACATCTTCCCTCCAATATGTCTAAACAACATTCTTCTGTATCATCAATGTTCTAGCACAGTCAATTATATACCTATTCCTCCTTTCAACAATGCCATTTTGCTTTGGTCTAGATACCTGTCTTTTGATTCCATGCTCATTACAAAAATTAGTAAATTCATCAGAGATAAATTCACCTCCTCTATCAGATCTTAAGCATTTTATTTCCTTTCCAGTTTCTTTCTCTACCTTAGCTTTATACCACTTAAACATTTTAAAAGCTTTAGATTTCTCTTTCAGAAACATAACAATCATCAGTCTAGTATAGTCATGAACAAAAAGAATAAAATATCTATCACCAGAACAACTCTGAGTTCTCATAGGACCACATAGATTAGTATGAACCAACTCAAGTATATTATTTTTTGAGTAGTCTTTACTTTTAAAGCTAGACCTAGTCATCTTACCTTTCTAACATTCATGGCACATGGCATGATTAGGTTTTGTCAAGTTAGGAAATCCTCTAACTCTTTTCTTTCTACTAATCTTGATCATGTTGTCAAAGTTCACATGGCATAACCTTCTGTGCCACAACTAAGCATCTTCATCCTTTATTAACAAACAAGAAGACTGATCCATATCAAGATAGAATAGATTACCTCTGGATTGTGTACCAATTCTGACAAGTCTTCCTCCATCATCATAGATCTTCACCTTTTTTCTCTCAAAAGCTAGTCGATGGCCTGAATTGTTTAGCTGAGCCACACTTAACAGATTATAGTTTAGCCCATCTACCCAATATGCATTTTCACATTGTATTTTTTCATTGATCATCAGTGAGCCTTTACCTCTTACCATACAAGGTGCATCATTTCCCATTCTCATAGATCCTCCATTATATTCAATAAGATGATCAAACTTCTCTACATCACCAGTCATATGATGTGTACAGCCACGATCTATGATCCATGTATCATTTCTACTTATTTTAGAGATCAATGCTATCTCTTCATGTTTCTCTTCCTCCTTTGAGTCATCTTTCATAGCAACAAATACAACTTCTATATCATCATCAAAATCAGATTTAGTTTCACTATCTTTGGCTATGTAACATACCTTTTTGGCTTTTTCATCTCAGTTGTCTTTGTTGTTGTATCGGTAGCCTCTGTTGACTCTTCTCCCATAGCTTCCTTCAGATCATCTTTGGATCTATCATCATCTTTCTTCTAAGGACATCTAGTAGTGATGTGACCAAATTCTTTACAGTTAAAACATGCCAAAGGTAGCTTACCTCTATACCTTCCTTTTTCTTTGGGCAATCTTCTAGCCATAAGAGCTTCAAGCTCATCAAGTTCATCATCGATATTACTATCACTATCATAATTCTTACTATTCCTACTAGACTTTCCAATCTTCAAAGAAGACATGAAAGCAGATTCAATAGAAGGAACAACATTGTTATCAAAGTTGTTTAATTCAAAAGTTGTAAGTTTACCAATCAGAGTGTTAAGAGTAAGGTTGGATGTAGCTCTTGTTTCATGAATTGCAGAAATCTTGATTGCATAAACTAGTAGCAAAGTTCTAAGAATCTTGCTTATTACTATTTCATCATCAATCACTCTATTAGATGCTCTAATAGCATGTACCACCTCTTTGAGTCTATTTTAATATTGGACAATGTTCTCACCTTCTTTCATTCTCATATCATAAAATCTACCTCTCAAACTTTCAGCTCAGGCTCTTTTGACATTTAGATCTCCACTGTATATTAGTGTTAATTTATCCCACATTACTTTGGCAGTCATGCATGTCTTAATATCTTCAAATTCAGCATCAGTACAGGCAGCAACAAGTTCCATCATAGTAACATTGTGTTCATGCTTGTCCTTCAATTGATCAAGAGTTAAGGGACCAGTGGGTGGTTGTATGTAGCCATTCTCCATCAGATCTAGTGCAGAGTTCCCAATTCTAGATATGTGCAACTTCATCTGGCTTTGCCATACTGCGAAGTTCTCTTTGTTTAGTTTTGGTACTTCCCTCTTATACATCTTGAGACCTTTATGCTTAAGTCCTTAAAACTTCATTCTGAGCAACCAATGCTCTGATGCCAATTGTTAGAATAACTAAGAGGGGGGTGAATCAGTTATCCAGTGTCCCAAAAAAAAATGTATAATTCAAAACTATTTCTTCAATTTCTGCTTGTCAGTAAACTATAATAACTTTTACTGTCTATGCTTTTACTGATTGCCAATCTAATACCATAACAGTTATCGATGAAATCTAACATGTAACATGTAAAGAATGATAACAAACAAATATCAAAATCAACACATAACACAAGAGATTTAACATGGAAACCTTGTAAAGGGAAAAACCACCTAGGACTGGTAACCTAAAATTATTCACTCTTCTAAAGTGAGGTCGGTTAAGACCCAACCCTATTAAAGGTTTACAAACACACTGTCAGGTGTGACCTTGTTAGAGGATTTTAGACTAGAAGTTATCGTCCAACCAGGACTCGCTATGGGGTTGATAGGATAACAATGTTCATTCTATGAATGATACATCATAAGACTTTCAGAGTCCACTCGGTTAAGAGATTTTGACTGTATACAATGGTTAAATATGTAATAGTAAATGATCTACCTTAATACAACTTCAATTAAAAATTACAGATCAATTTTCAGTCCATACAAATCCTTCTGACCAATATTTCACTTTAGATTCAATACTGTATCAACTTACTGTCCATCTGTAATTGCTCTTTGTAGCTCAATAATTATTTTGTAGCTCAGTTCTTACTTAACTAGTATGATTAGAATGCATGAAAACCTTGTTCATGTGATATTCTTGCAGCTTCTACTTCTTCCGGCATCCTTCTGTAAAGAAATTTTGTTCTCTTATATAGACATGTAAACCATTTTCTTCTCCACCATCAAATTTTTTCTCTTAACCACATTCATAGATTTTGCTGCTTCAAACTTTCTCAGCACTTGTGTCAATAACACGTTTGATTCTCATCCTTTAGATCTTTCCTAAATTTCATCAGCCGTCGATCTGTGTAACAAACATTATCCATTACCTGGATGTTATACTCTTGCTAGCTCATCAATCTTATCAGCTAAACTAATCATTTAGTTCATTCTATTTCACTCAGTTTAACAAAGAAATGCATCGGTGAACACTACTTGGTTAATACTGTGATCGGTATACACTGTACTCCATCGGTGTATACTGGAAATGCTTCATTTACCGACAACACTGCTTTGTGTCTTTCATCTCTATACTTCATCATAGATGAATGCAACATAATAAAGTCAATATCATCAAGTCATAGACTCATCAACACGTTACTCAATGTGTTCCTTATCCTCATCTATCATGTACATCTTTCTCATGTAGATTTCTCTGTTCTTCATCTCTTTCACCTTTCTTTAGATGTCTCGGTATAGTAACTTACAAGATAAGTGTTGTCAAGCTAGTTGACATTAATGACAACATAATACTAATTTAATCATATTACATATCTAATCAGCAACTCGTCAGTGATCTTGTAATCATAGATTCTTCAATCAGATTAAAAATCATTTGTAGTTTAATAGGACATCAGGAACATGAATGCAGGTCAAAGGTTAGTAAGGCACCTACTACACCTAGGTTTCAAGGACATTGTTTTAACTATCAAAAATATGGTCATAGAGCACAAGAATGCAAATCCAATGCTAAACCAAAGTGGACATTCAATAAGCATAATAAAGCACCTAGGAAAGGTAACACATTCAATTGGGATTACAATACATGGTATAGTTGTCATTATTGTGGAGAATATGGTCATATGGGAGTAAACTATGTAAGGACACATTTTAGAGGTAAATCCAAAAGTTGGATGAGTTGAAGTCTAGTCTGTTACAAATGCCACAAGATTGGTCATATAAAAAGAGATTTTAGAGCACACGCATTGAGCAATAAACAATTCAAAAATGAGGAGACCATTGAGCAGATAAGGGACTAGAGAAGATAAGGGACCATATGAATAAGACATGGAGAAAGAAAGAGGAAGCAAGAAGTAGTGGATCCAGTGAACTTGAGGTCACTCAATCTAATGGATTAGGTGACCACACTACTTCTATCTAAGAAAAAGGGTATGTAAGGAACTGAATTTTCAAATATTATATTTTACATCAGTTCCTGACATTTGATATGTTGAAGTCCATATCTACATGAATTAAGATGCATTAGGATAGATTTGAGAAAAGAGTCAAAATTGCATAATTGATGTCGAGCATCAGTATTTATGTCTATAGTGACCAAGTCACTTAGTGTGTTCCGACCTCCTGTAATAGCTGAGATGTTATGTCTTCTGAGTAGAAATGGAGATGTTAGTATTGAGTGAGTCATGGTTTCAACTGAGTATGAGTATGTGGTAACCCAATTGTCATTTGAAGGTCAAGATAGTTGTATTTTACCTACAAAGTGTATGGATCATTTAGTGAAGACCTAATCTGATTGTTTGAGTCTATAAAGTGAAATATTACCATTCATTCTCATTTCACCCAATGATTTGAGAATTTGCAGAGTGATTTTAAGGTGATTGAGAAGAGCGATCTGTACTAAGTCAAGTTTGTGAAGATTCTTACATTATGTTGTCAAAAAACATCGTGAAGGACTATAGAAACAAGGTATTACTGAGCTACTTGAATCTATCTTTTGAACCCTAATTTGGAAAATGGCATCCACTTCATCTGCAATAGTTAGGAAGCAAGGGAAGGAAGTTTTAAATGTTCAATTAGTAAGAAGTGATGCTTGCAAACCACCAAAATTCCAAGTTGTACCAAAAAGTGCAGTGAAGGGAGATCTTACGGGAGCCCTATCATTGATTCCAGTGAAATTCTTGATGATACATGATGTGTGTGCATGCTACATGTGAAAAATTGGAGATTATGAGTTGAGGGAGGCTTATAATAGGTTGTGTAATAATGGAGTGTTGAAGGAGGAGCATCAACACATTGCCAATAAAGGGTTAGTGCATGCCCTATATTTCCCTCACAACTACAAAGTTGAATGGATTAAGGTTGTTTTGAGTAGATTACACCGCATGCAATTGTGGTTGGAGAATGGGTTGGTCAAGATCACCAAAGATATGATCCACCGAGTCACTGGATATCCCATTCTTACCAGGAAGAAAACAACGAGGTGCCAAAGTAAAGAAATAATTCAACCTAACACATTAGTAGTATGGAACAAAAGAGGAATGACAATCTCTACGATCAATGATCCAAAGATAGATTTTGCAGTAAGGGTTATAGCTCACAAGTTTTACTAGTCAAGAAGGATAGACAATGTTCCTTGCATTACAATAGATTAGGCATGGAAGATGGTGATGAAAGATCTGTTGGAAATTGCAATTGAAACAATTGTTGTATTGTCATTGATGCCAAACCTTAATTGGTAAGACTGTTGCTACTTAGGAAAGTACTATATCTATTGTATTGTTGTGAAGGATTGGGGCAAGGTTGGTAACAATAGCACCTAGGGAAAGGTTGAGTTATCTTGATATTACAAAGTGTACTTGACTATGTTGTACAATGATGAGATAATGTATTGTTTATACTAGTAAGACTGAAGAATAAACTAGTAGGCTTGACTGAGAAAAAATGGAGAAATCATGTTTAAGTAGAGTAATGTTAGTGTCGAATGAGTCAGTGTATGTCGAGAAAAATTCTAGTGTCGACTGAACAACAGTTAATTGCCGAGGAAGACAGTATAAGCTAAGGAAATATTTTTAGTAATGACAGATCTTTCTACATGAAGATCGAGTAGTTGATCATAGTATTAACTATTGTCACTAAGGATAGCACCCAATTTGCTAAGTATTAAAACCTAGCAATCTTGTGAAACATGGGACTATTCTCAGGCTGTGGGTAACCTATCTGAGAATAGACCTTTGGATTAAGGGCCGGCTTCCCTTTGGATCACTTGAAAGACTCACTAACTTTTAGGAGGAAAGGGAGAGAGTGCATAAAAATAAACAACTACAAATGAATGAAACAAAGGTGATCCACCGAATTCAAAAAGAGATTTACAACTAAAATAAGTTTACTCCAATCAACAAAACAAAACTTGACTCACAACTTAATCCTTCTTTCTTAAACCCTTAATGAAATAAGGTACTTGAAATGTAGAAAAGGAAGAAATCTTCACAATTCTGATATTCTTGATTGCACACAAGTCACACTAATGAATTAAGATGAATTCCTGAACATCAACTTGGATTCAACATGTGGATTAAGGATACAAGGACATCATAATAATCCTGCATATGATTCCAAAAAGCAAACTTGAAATTGTAGGGGAATAAGAAGGATCAATTTTTATTGTTGAAAAGAAACTAAGTACAATTGTGTCTCTTAGAGCTACAACACTCATATCAGAGAGAAAGAATGAAGAGCTAACCTCAATCACCGAAAGTGAGAGGTATAAAAACTAAAAACTAGGAATCTGCATTCAAACTCCACTACCTCCTAAGAATAGAAAAAAGGTAAAAAATGGACCCATGAGGCTGCATCATAATTTGAATGCCAGATTCGCAGGTTTCTAGGGGGGCGAGGAATGTAGGATCCTAAGAATAGAAGGTCAAAGGAGACCACTCTATCCACTAAGTCATGCATCATAAATAATATTCTGACAATGACTTATAAAATGCCATTTGTCAAAAATTACAATACAACTCTTGCAATAACTTTTTACATTGAAATAAATACCCCTACGCCAAAAATAAAGTGGACCTAAATATATTTCAAAATAGTCCTCAACCCAAAAATGGGGAAGACATACCTTGAAATATTTACATTTTTAACAAAATCCTCATTACATGAATATATCCAAGCATATGTTTAGGCACCCATTAAACTTAGGCCTCACCCTAATTGCAATCTTAGCTTTTAAATTTAACCCCAAACCTAATGGCCTTAGGAAATTTCCCAAAATAAAACCCTCACCATGCTCAAGCTTGAATACATAGCATCAAATCAAATAAAATGACCAATAAAATCTTGACCCTACAAAAGGGGAGAAAAATAATTTAATGGCCACTTTCATCAAAACCCTTCTGCCGTTGGTATTGTGAACTTTCTCATTTTGACAAATGGCAAGTTCCAATTTCTACTAGCACTCCATTGAACTTGGATTTGGAAATAGCTATGTTTGATCTTCATGGCATCAATATCTTGAGGTAGGCATTTTATACATCATTCTGCAATTGGCTTCAATTTCTAGGGCATTTCTCTATATGATTTCATTTCCTGTTGTTGATGCTTACTTTCATGTTGATCCTCCCTACTTCTTGAGCCCATTGATAGAATTTCGAGAGCATCACTGTTTGTATGTATTTGTTGAGTGTTGATTGTTGTATTGGTATTACATGCCCATGAGTGTGCATTCAATCTCATGAATATGGCACTTTACAACATAGACTCACTATTACTAATTTGCAAACATTTCATTTACGACTAGGGCATGACACTGGCATTGTTCATTTGAAATTCTTTTCATTCTATTGTGTTATGTAACAACTTGGATTTATGCTTAATGAGCTTGATGATCCAAGCTAGGGCATCAATGTTGGGAACCCATGTTTTTCTTTCAAATTACTTGAAACCTGTGTATTGTCTGTGAGCTAGGGCACGACACTAGTGTGTTCCTTGCTTGCATTTTCATCTTAATATGATCACGACACTAGTATGTGCATCTATTGTATCTTTTGGAATACTGACATTATTTCATGAGTGGATCTTAGTGTATTTTCATTGTTTAAGAGCACTCCTTTGGGTTTCGAAGGTATGGTACTCACTGCTTGATGTTTGATATCATTTTTTGTCATACTCCTTCTTGACTCTTCTATAACCCGCAAACATTCTTGGACCCTGTTGCCGCTAATGCAGTGTTGGTTACATGATTTGTTGTGCCTTGTCAAAATGTCTAAGGCCCATGAGCTTTGGCTTCTTCCTTTTGGTTGGCTCTATTCTGCTTATAGTGCCCATGCATTTATGTATTTGAAACACCATATATGGTGTTATAGCCTCCATTCATGGCATTGTAATGCCCCTCCAACCCTATCGCGTCTTGGTTATGTTCACTTGAAATTAGGAAGGACTATATGTGAGAATGATCCTTCTTGTGATGGATGCTTAAACCAAACCTCTTACAACTCACCATAACTTCATATTTAATATGGAAAATAATATTGCATAGGTATGTTACTATACATCTTCTTGTGTGTCAATGATAGTTTAGGACCTTAATGCTAAAAGGATTACCTGATAGACTTATATGCTTCTTTTTGAAATGCTTATTATTAATATTTATGTTTACCTTAGATTAATTGATTATAATCACTTAAGGGTTATATTTGTTATCTTCTCTAATAATGTTACTTGGGATTAGAGATGATTAATGCATTTAGGGTTATGTGATTTGTTTATCTTGTTTTGATAATGAGACATTTTGAGTACATGCCTGATGGTTAAATGGGTTTGTGAAAGTTAATAGATGATTTACATTTACATGAATATGTTATAATGCATTCTTGTTATACAATATGGAAAAGAGATTATTCTGGTACTAACCACACTAATCCAATTATGCTTTGTTGATGTCACTATCTGATGTGAGTGTAGGATGAGGGGAGGCAGTCATAGTTACTCCTACAGGAGGTCCACATGATGTTGCACTCTTCGTCCTTGTTTTCCATTATATATATATATATATATATATATATATATATATATGTATATATATATATATGTATATATATATATATATATACATATATATATATATATATATATATACACACACACACACACACATGTATGCATGTCAGTTGGTTTTGTAGGATGCAGGTACCAGGCATCGACTCCACCTAGCTACAAAGGTCTAAGCATGCCTTTAAAATCCTTGAACTGTTGTTGTGTGGAGATATTACCAAGATTACTCTCAAAGTTACCCGTGGACTTAGATTTTCATTTAGGAGATTACCCTAGTTGGGGGATTTGAATACTGTTCATGTTATGGTCATGTGAATTTTGATTTGACGTTGTTCTGTGATTTTTGATGTGAGTTAGAATTATCCTTGTAAGTATATGTATATATATTTATTTTATACGTGTTATATTGATTTTATGTTATATAGGTATGTGTATATGTGGGTGCACACACATATACCCATGCTTATATAAATAATAATATTTGTATGGATTTATTGATTATTTTAGTGGTATGTTATTTGAAGTGAATTCAATGAAGTGTATTAAATAAAAAGTGAAAATAATATTAATAATAAAAATAAATGCTCTTTGTAGTAAAACTAGCTATCTAGGAGGGAGTTGAACTCAAGACCTCCTAGAAGTTAGACTAGTTGGTTTCCATGTGTGCTATGTATTTTCCTTGATAGTTATTTGTTGATTTTTCTTGTTATGGTTTTCTTTTGAGACTATTTTAATTAAATTTATTAAAACTTTGTTAAGTGCTTACGAGAATGATTTGTTTATTTTTCCAACCAAATGTGGAAGTTGGAGAGAGAAGTTGCTTCCCGTAAAGCAAATCCTCCAACCACATAGTTGGAGGATAAATATTTCAATTTTGTGTGGTTTGAGGGAAGGAGTTTTCTGGAAGATTTTTGGAATGCTCTGAATTGATTTTTATGGAATTTTATTTGTAATGTCTAAGTTTGAGAGTTTCTTTTTGGTGAAGACAAGTGGGTTTGGATTTTTGGATTTTGATTGCTAGAGGAAGCTTGCCAGGAAGCTATCTACTCAAGGCTTGCAGATTTCCAAAAAGGTCTCCAGCCACGGGAAGGGAATTCTCCACAGGATCCTAGGTAGGGTTTAAACTAGGATGAATTCTCCAATTCTCCCGTGTGTGTATGTTTCTATTTTTTAAATGATATCTTAGTTGATTGATATGTGATAGCTTACTATGAAATAAAAAGGAAATTTAAATGTTATATTGTCTGTGTATTTCTATTGTGTTGCTAGGAAGTAATTATGTAAATGTTTGTATAGTTTTAATGGTAAAATCTTTCCTAGGAGTCTGGGATTTGTTGTGAAACTTCATTTTAGTGTTTTTGAGATTTATGTAATGATTTAGGAAAGTTTAGGAAGGTTTGAGATGGTTTAGGAATAGTTGCAGTCCTTCTTCCCCATTTTGGCTTCTACAGGCTTCTCTATGAATTGTAGTTTTAATTTGATTTAATTTAGTCTGAGGCTTAGATAATATTGAGAATGTGATTTGGATGTGGTACTAAGGTCCCTACATTAGGCTGACCTCAGGGAACCTTTCCTAGGCACTCTCCATGCCTTACAAAGTCATTTTTTGGCCTTTTTGGGCAATTTTGAATTATTTTCGTAAAAGTGCCCTGCAGTGTTGCACGACATTGTATTCATACTCATACGACACTTGGTAAAAATTTGTATGGGAATGCATACATTGTTGAATGGGTTAAAAACTAGTTTTGAAGTCTTTTTGTGAAAGTGTCTTATTTGAAGTGTTTTTGTGAAAGTGTCTTACAATGTTGTATGACATTGTAGTCATACCCATATGACACTTGGTCAAATGTCGTATTGGAATGCATACATTTTCATATGAGTTTATGTAGAAAGTCATTTGGAGTTTTGGGGTTTTAGGGGCTCAAATTTTGCAGGATTTAATTGGCAAGATTTATACAAATATAACATTTAAATTTCCTTTTTATTTCATAGTAAGCTATCACATATCAATAAACTAAGATAGCATTTAAAAAATAGAAACATACATACACAGGAGAATTGGAGAATTCATCCCAGTTTAGACCCTACCTAGGGTCCTACAAAGAATTCCCTTCTTGTTTCACATGGTTGGGTGGAAAATCTCTTTTGAGGTATTGTTTGTGGTTCGTGTCATGGCTTGGATTTTGAGTTGTTCAGTGGTGAAGATTCTATTCTTGTATCATGTATCTCTATCTTTTGTTATCGAGATGTAAATATGTATGGTGAGTTTTGGGAAACTTGATGTAATTATCTTTCTATATGGCTTCGGCCAATGTGCAGTAACTGTAATTATGTTTGTAAAAGGAAATTGTAAGAAATAAGTTATGTATATGGGAAAGGTAGAATTATGAATCTAAAAAGGGGATTGAATATGGTTAAATCAATGAGTAATTCCTACCCTATCTCTCTTGTGAGTTTAAATGAAATTGAAAGTAATGATTCTATGTAAGCTTTTTCAAAGCACTTATAGTTGTAAACTTCTTAAGGAATACTCGTTTTGATATGTGGAATAGTGAAAAGATATGTTAAGAGTTCAAGGGTATCTCTAGGTGAAATAATAAGGGTAAGAAACAATATATATTATTGAAAGTAGTAATGATATGTGATTCTTAAATGTATAGTTCAGTATGAGTAATGTGTGGTTATTCAAACTAGGCTTTAATCTCAATTCTTAACTAGATTTATACAAGGTTATAGATGATAATTTGTGGAAGTTAAACTTATGGAAAAAATGATTCATTTAATGGTTTATGTTGGTTATCAATATATGGTTTTTACGCTTTTTCTATTATTATCTTGAAATGAAAATATGAAGTAAGGACTCTTAATGGAAAAGCTTAATTGAGTTTGATGGTGCATTTGAGTTGAGCATAGATATGGTTAAGGAGTAAATAAATAGGAAAGAATAAATGTACTTAGTGGATGAGATAGGTAATGTGTGCTTGTTTCATTTCTAAGAGTAAATGATGTGTTAGTTTGGTAAAGAAAATGAATTTAATTAATTCACTAAGGCAATTGGTTTTGAAGTAGAATGAAAACAATGTCTCAATGTAACTTGAAGTTGAAATGAAAATAGAATTGTATTAGATTAAGTAATAAAATACATTTCTTGATAATGGTAAATGAATTCATTAAGGGAGCCTTAAGGAATGTACTTGTGAATGGTTATGATGATATGTTAGAATGTTAAGGAAATTTTTTTTTGTTAGTTGTAATTTTAGGTCATAGACCTAATTCCTTATGGGTTCCCTGGCAGGTACATTACATTTGGTATCAGAGCCCTTGGTTTCTACACTAGGAGCTCTAGGGTCTATTTGCATTTAATTTAGTTTCTTCTTCTTATTAAGTTATGTCAACTCAATGGCTATACGTATGTTGTAAAATTCTTCCTAGATGCTTTCCAGCACGGTAGAGGATCTTAGGAGAGAGATTAATATTCTCCCTCATCATCTCAACATGAAAGTTCCATGTAGAGGATTTGAGGAATTGAAACATGAATTATGAATCAGATGAGTCTCAGATAAGACAACTCTAGTGACTGATTTGGCTAAAGCTAGAACCCATCGAAAACAAAGTTAGCCCTGAGGAGGCAACTTATTTTGACCATTATGATGGGGATAGAATATAAGCCCTAGTTTTTTCTACTAAGAACCTTGGGAATCATACTTGGCCTATTCACAATACTTGAGTCTATTGTGTTTCCCCATCTGATATTTTCTTCTGGCCTACCAAACTTGAATACATTGTGTGTCTTCTTTTTAAGTTTTCTTTATGTTAACAAACTTGAGCACTGAACATAAAAGGTATGTTTTCTATATTTCTACCATAATATCTTGCAAGAAAGGGTTATTTGAAATGATTATTTATGTTTTGCATTATAAGATTCATGTGGTTCAAATAGATGGTCAAGAATTTTGGGTGTTGTGTTCTTATCCTTGTTCTAAGAAAATCTTAAATAATTGTAAGGAAAGTTGTTTATCTTATCTCCTAATCTTATGAATGACTACCAAAATAGTATGAAAAGTTATATACTCTACTTCCCTATAAATGCTCGATAACACTATGATTGTTATGTCTAATTATTTAAGGCTAGATAGATTTGAAACATGCTGTAATTATGGTGGAAAATAAGGGATGATTATGATGGAAAGGATTGTAATATTGGATGGTTGTAAAACATGTTTTGTAGATGTATCTTTATCCCTTGAGAACTTAGGAACTTACAAACTTACATTTTCCTGAAAATGAGATAATGTTTTGAAATTAGGTAATATCTGATATTTCAAAATATGGAAAGAATAAGAATCATCTCTCTTTTATATACCCTCTTTAGTAAGAAATTAAATCTATTAATGAATCAGATGTGTCTCTCCCTTCTTTCTCAAGAAATATGTTTAAAAGGTTACAATTCATAAGGGAAAATCAATGCATCAATAAGGAGAATGTGTTTAGCTAGAGGAAACCCTTGGGTAAAGGACCTATGTCCCCAAGGTTTTGTAATAAATAGGATTAAAATACACAATTAGTTGAAAGGAGAAGTGTTTGAATATATGGTAGGAGTTCTGAATGATATATGATCCTTGTGAGTGGTGTGAATGGAACCAATGACAAATCATCAACTATAAGGAAAGAATATGATATTAAAAAATAAAATAAAATTGTTGTAGCAATTATTTACATTGTTCGCATTTTGTGTGTGAAATGGAAGTTGAAGCTAACAACATTGCTAGTATATAGGAATGATGAGTTATTATGAAAGGAATAATTATATGTCTATTAGAATAAGAGTTAAGTCAAACTTTCTAACTGTCCTAAAATGGAACTATTAGAAGAATGTGAATTTGTAGGTAATGGTATAGATGTCATATTGAACAAGTGTATAAGGATAAAAAATACTTGTAGTTACTCCGCAAATGTTCTTTTATTTGAATGTATGTACAAAAGGTTAGTGGGTTGAACATATTATTTGATTGAATAAGAGGGTAGCCATAGGACTCGTGTATTTCTCTCCCTCTATTAAAGAATCTTTGACTTTTATTTTGGAAAATGGTAAAAATTCTCATAAAATTGTTAATGTTGGGAAAGTATATATACTCGTAAGAAGCTTATTATAAATTCCTAGGATATGGAATTGGTTAAATAGCTAGTTAATAAGTAATGTCGATGAAACTATAGCTTAATGAATCATGTTAAAATTTCTTAGGAATATATTTATGTTTATTGTTGTAATACAACACTAATAATTTGTTATAATGGAATCATAAAAGGTATCTTAGGTTACATTCTTTAAAGAGGATGTGAATTCTATCTTGTATGTAAGTGATTATCCTACAAGTTTACCATAGGCCCAATGAGAAAAAGTAACTAGTTGCATAAAGAGAATTATTTTTGTCTTATCTCATAAAATTGTTTGTTGTTCAATATTTGAATGATTTTTAGTTTGAAAATATTTACCAAGGTAGTAGTATGATCGTAGTATCCTATGTATATGCATTGAGAAAAAATAATCCTTGTATCAATCTATATCTAGTTTAGAGAATGAAATTTGAATTCTTAAATGCATTTCAGAATCCTTAAAAATGCTTTGCTATTAAAATAATTCCTAATTCCTAAAGTGAAAGTTATACCTAATATAACAATGATAGACTAAAGTATAAATGTTTGTAATATCCTTATTTTATGTTTGTTCAATGGCTCGAAACTTCTGACTTCCAGGAGTAAGTCGAATCTTAGGGAGGGATGATGTAATGCCCCTCCAACCCTATCAAGTCTTGGTTATGTTCACTTGAAATTAGGAAGGACTATATGTGAGAATGATCCTTCTTGTGATGGATGCTTAAACAAAACCTCTTACAACTCACCATAACTTCATATTTAATATGGAAAATAATATTGCATATGTATGCTACTATACATCTTCTTGTGTGTCAATGATAGTTTAGGACCTTAATGCTAAAAGGGTCACCTGATAGACTTATATGCTTCTTTTTGAAATGCCCATTATTAATATTTATGTTTACCTTACGTTAATTGATTATAATCACTTAAGGGTTAGATCTGTTATCTTCTCTAATAATGTTACTTGGGATTAGAGATGATTAATGCATTTAGGGTTATGTGATTTTTTTATCTTGTTTTGATAATGAGACATTTTGAGTACATGCCTGATGGTTAAATGGGTTTGTGAAAGTTAATAGATGATTTACATTTACATGAATATGTTATGATGCATTCTTGTTATACAATATGGAAAAGAGATTATTCTGGTACTAACCACACTAATCCAATTATGCTTTGTTGATGTCACTATCTGATGTGAGTGTAGGATGAGGGTAGGTAGTCATAATTACTCCTACAGGAGGTCCACATGATGTCACACTCTTCCTCCTTATTTTCCATTATATATATATATATATATATATATATATATATATATATATATATATATATATATATATATATACACACACACACACACACACACACACACACACACATGTATGCATGTCGGTTGGTTTTGCAGGATGTAGGTACCAGGCATCGACTCCACCTGGCTACACAGGTCTGAGCATGCCTTTAAAATACTTGAACTATTGTTGTGTGGAGATATTACCAAGATTACTCTCAAGGTTACCCATGGACTGAGATTTCTATTTAGGAGGTTACCCTAGTTGGGGGATTTGAATACTGTTCATGTTATGATCATGTGAATTTTGATTCGATGTTGTTCTGTGATTTTTGATGTGAGTTAGAATTATCCTTGTAAGTATATGTATATATATTTATTTTATATGTGTTATATTGATTTTATGTTATATAGGTATGTGTATATGTGGGTGCACACGCATATACCCATGCTTATATAAATAATAATATTTGTATGGATTTATTGATTATTTTAGTGGTATGTTATTTGAAGTGAATTCAATGAAGTGTATTAAATAAAAAGGGAAAATAATATTAATAATAGTAATAATAAAAATAAATGCTCTTTGTAGTAAAACTAGCTATCTAGGAGGGAGTTGAACTCGAGACCTCCTAGAAGTTAGGCTAGTTGGTTTCCATGCGTGTTATGTATTTTCCTTGATAGTTATTTGTTGATTTTTCTTGTTATGGTTTTCTTTTGAGACTATTTTAATTAAATTTATTAAAACTTTGTTAAGTGCTTACAGGAATGATTTGTTTATTTTTCCAACCAAATGTGGAAGTTGGAGAAGTTTCTGCCTGTAAAGCAACTCCTCCAACTGCATAGTTGTAGGATAAATATTTCAATTTTGCGTGGTTTGAGGGGAGGAGTTTTCTAGAAGATTTTTGGAATGCTCTGAATTGATTTTTATGGAATTTTATTTGTAATGTCTAATTTTGAGAGTTTCTTTTTGGTGAAGACAAGTGGGTTTGGATTTTGATTGCCAGAGGAAGCTTGCTAGGATGTTATCTACTCAAGGCTTGTAGATTTCCAAAAAGGTCTCCAACCATAGGAAGGGAATTCTCCGCAGGACCCTAGGTAGGGTCTAAACTGGGATGAATTCTCCAATTCTCCTGTGTGTGTATGTTTCTATTTTTTAAATGCTATCTTAGTTGATTGATATGTGATAGCTTACTATGAAATAAAAAGGAAATTTAAATGTTATATTGTCTGTGTATTTCTATTGTGTTGCTGGGAAGTAATTATGTAAATGTTTGTATAGTTTTAATGGTAAAATATTTCCTGGGAGTCTGGGATTTGTTGTGAAACTTCATTTTAGTTTTTTTGAGATTTATGTAATGATTTAGGAAAGTTTAGGAAGGTTTGAGATGGTTTAGGAATAGTTGCAGTCCTTCTTCCCCATTTTGGCTTCTATAGGCTTCTCTATGAATTGTAGTTCTTAATTTGATTTAATTTAGTTTGAGGCTTAGGTAATGTTGAGAATGTGGTTTGGATGTGGTACTGAGGTCCTTGCATTAGGCTGACCTCAGGGAACCTTTCCTAGGCACTCTCCATGCCTTGAAAAGTCATTTTTTGGCCTTTTCGGGCAATTTTGAATTATTTTTGTAAAAGTGCCCTGTAGTGTCATATGACATTGTATTCATACTAGTACGAAACTTGGTCAAAAGTCATATGGGAATGAATACATTGTCATATGGGTTAAAAACCAGTTTTGAAGTGTTTTCAAGAATTTTAAATTTAATTTTGTGAAAGTGTCTTAGAGTGTCATATGAAATTGTAGTCATACCCATACGACACTTGGTCAAATGTCATATGGGAATGCATACATTATCATATGAGTTTATGTAGAAAGTCATTTGGAGTTTTGGGGTTTCAAGGGCTCAAATTTTTTAGGATTTAATTGGTAGGATTTATACAAATATAACATTTAAATTTCTTATACTTTGAGTTATATTTGTATAAAGAAATTAAATACATTCTAGGATGTTTGAGATAGGTTTGAACTTCATAGGAGTTAAGATGCAGAATATAGATTTTGAATTTTCCAAAAAAATCAGACTTAGCCAAATTTGAGGCTCATGAGATTTCCATAGATGGATGTTGTTTTAATGCATGCAAAAATTTTTATCACCTATGTATGTTCGTTACTTGTTTGTTTGAGGTTATATGATTTAATTATGATGATTTTGCACTTGGCATAGACTTGAGCTTAGTTTATGAGGCTAGGACTCATCTAGGTGGCCTGTGTGCATAGGAGGGTTCCTTAGACCAATAAATGAGCCTTGGAAAGTTGTACTTATGCATGTGGTAATTTTTATGTTTTTCTTTGAGATTTCTTGTGATAGAAATTCTTCCAATGGTTCTTGTTATGTATATGGCTAAGGTTAGGACTCATTTTGAGGGCCTGAGTGCGCAGGGGAGTTTCCTAAACCTATGAATTAGGACTTGGAAGTGTTATCTTATATTTGTGGCTTGTGATGGGGTAAGGGAATAGGAACCCTATGTGAGTGGCTCACCATAGGTGTTGGAACCCTAAAGTGGTTGCCAGAAGATCCTATGGGTGAGTTTGTAAAAAGTGATAACCTTAAAAAATTTAGGAAGGGGGGATTCAAAAGATAATGAAAGAAAATATAATAATGGCCACACAGACCTGATTGGAGTACCGAGACCAGGGATAACTACCAGGATGGATCCCTATTCATAAAGGGGGGATCGGGCTTACATGGTTTCCAGGAAGGATCCCAATATATAGGTTTTGTGATGACACTCACTTAGGTGGTCTCCTAGAACCTTAACCTCGGTGTTATATTATGATGATACTTTATGTGATTTATTCTTTTTATTTTGAGTCTTGGATTTATTGGTATTTGAGACTTAGATTGCCTTAAGGTCTTGAGAGTACCTTGGTTCTATCTCCTAGCACGAGGGGTGGAACTTTACCAGTTTCACATGGTTGGGTGGCAAATCTCTTTTGAGGTATTGTTCGTGGTTCGTGTTGTGGCTTAGATTTTGAGTTGTTTAGTGGTGAAGATTCTATTCTTGTATCATGTATCTCTATCTTTTGTTATCGAGATGTAAATATGTATGGTGAGTTTTGGGAAACTTGATGTAATTATCTTTCTATATGGCTTTAGTTAATGTGCAGTAACTGTAATTATGTTTGTAAAAGGAAATTGTAAGAAATAAGTTATGTATATGGGAAGGGTAGAATTATGAATCTAAAAAGGGGATTGAATATGGTTAAATCAATGAGTAATTCCTACCCTATCTCTCTTGTGAGTTTAAATGAAATTGAAAGTAATGATTCTATGTAAGCTTTTGCAAAGCACTTATAGTTGTAAACTTCTTAAGGAATACTCATTTTGATATGTGGAATAGTGAAAAGATATGTTAAGAGTTCAAGGGCATCTCTAGGTGAAATAATAAGGGTAAGAAAATATATATAGTATTGAAAGTAGTAATGAGATGTGATTCTTAAATGTATAGTTCAGTATGAGTAATGTGTGGTTATTCAAACTAGGCTTTAATCTCAATTCTTAACTAGACTTATACAAGGTTATAGATGATAATTTGTGGAAGTTAAACTTATGGAAAAAATGATTCATTTAATGGTTTATGTTGGTTATCAATATATGGTTTTTATGCTTTTTCTATTATTATCTTGAAATAAAAATAGGAAATAAGGACTCTTAATGGAAAATCTTAATTGAGTTTGATGGTGCATTTTAGTTAAGCATAGATATGGTTAAGGAGTAAATAAATAGGAAAGAATAAATGTACTTAGTGGATGAGATAGGTAATGTGTACTTGTTTCATTTCTAAGAGTAAATGATGTGTTAGTTTGGTAAAGAAAATGAATTTAATTAATTCACTAAGGCAATTGGTTTTGAAGTAGAATGAAAGCAATGTCTCAATGTAACTTGAAGTTGAAATGAAAATAGAATTGTATTAGATTAAGTAATAAAATGCATTGCTTGATAATGGTAAATGAATTCATTAAGGGAACCTTAAGGAATGTACTTGTGAATGGTTATGATGATATGTTAGAATGTTCAGGAATTTTTTTTTGTTAGTTGTAATTTTAGGTCATAGACCTGATTCCTTATGGGTTCCCTAGCGGGGACATTACAGGCATGCTAAATTTGTTAACTCACTAGCATCTACTATGGGTACGGTCTTTTAATACTTCACTTGTTGTGAAAAATCTTATCTTGGTACAGCTCATGAGCTTGGCATGGTTATGATGTTTGGATTCATCCCTTAAATGATTTTGCTATTATCATTCAGTACTCTTATTGCATCCTCAGATGACCCATGAATACTAGCATCGGGCATCGATTTCATTGTTGTTTCTAGAATGAACATTCCATGAGCTTGTTAGAGTAGGTCTTTTGATTGGTTTGTGGTAATGTCAGATTGTGTACATCCTTTGTGTTCCTATCTTCTCTCTCTTTATATCATGTTTTGAGCTTTGGCATGCAGTAGGGTATATAAAATGTTGATATTTCATAGCCTGTGAGGGCTTGGTGACATTAATTTAGTGTATTAAACTTGTCTTGGAGGTATTCTTGTTCACATATTTGAAATTATCAAGGGCCGTATCCATCGCTTGCTATGAGCCTGTAATTCATTGTGCCATTCATGATACTGTGTTATTGATGCCACTGAATGCTAGAGCTATAAACATGATCATATCACCATCCCTCACCATGATTGCTTTCATTGCATCATGTGCACAACTTTTATTATTCAGACTTGGGCACTTGATGTAATGAAAGCACCATCAATCTATGTATCCTCATATTTTACCATGCACAGCCCGCAAGCCTATGCTTTGATTGATATCTACTTGTTGCACTGTCACTGTAGATTGCACTATTTGTTATGATGCTTATTTTTAATGATTGATGCAATGTTGTGGTCTTGGCATGATCATGATGTGGCTACCACATGCACTCGTTATTACATGGTGATGCTCCCTTGACAAAACCTATGATCTTTAAGCTAGGGCATAATCCTTTCTCTTATCATCTGTTAGTTCTCATCTTTATTTGATTAGTTCACTGTTCCATTTATGACTTCACTCCTTTAAGGATTTGTTTATGGACCTTGTCATTCTTGTTTACTGAATGTAATTACTTTGATGCACTATATTATTGATCATTTGATGTCCATCTTTGAGTATATCTCCACTATGTCAAAGCACTCCTCATGTCATAACACAATACATTAAATGCATATTTGAAACATAGTCCATGCTACAATGTTCCTTTCTTTATTATGCAGATTGTGTACCCTGCTCCATTTCTCTCTTTTGACAATGATTCTTTGTGCTTAATGAGATCTATTGATATTCTTGGGAGATGACATGCTCATGCTTGTACCCTATGTTATAATATCCTCTAATCACTTTTCCATTTTCACCTCATGATTCTTAAGTGTCCCCATTGATGTCGCATCATCTGGATGTTCCTCCTTTTGTACAATGTGTGCTCTTGGCCCTTGATGTGATCATTTGATAGAAAAATTGAGGTTTTTCTATCATGATCTACATCAATGGCCCAGGTCATTCATTGGATTCATTATTGGATCAGCTTCTCCTGTATCTGAACATGAAGCAAACACGTCAGTGAAAACATGGTGCCTCTTTTACTCTTTGGAGCCTTATGCACATGCCCTGAGCACAACCTTTTTCAGAGGTGCATGGCTGAGTGTACATATGCATTTTGTAGATATTGTGATGCCAGCCATTGCATGGATCCATTGGATCTAACCCATATCCCTTCTCTTCTTGCAGGTTCTGGATCTCAGGAGTGTTAGAAAGTAAAGTCCACCAAGATAATTGAGAGGGGGGGGTGAATCAGTTATCAAATAATTATAAATTTTAAAATCATCAAAAGAATTTAACCATGTAAGCAATGTAATTACTAACCATACAAAGATATTCATACATAATGACACAATAACACAAGATATGTTGACTAGGGAACCTCTTGATCAAAGAGTAAACCCCGGTGGGAACGATGCCCACAAAAGATGCACTAATATGAATATTCCTTGTGAGAGGATGGAATCTATTAGGAGTCTTATGAAATACATTCAGTACATATAAATCCCTATTAGGAGATTTTGAATCCCTGTTAAAAGATTCTAACCTTGTTAAGAGTTATGGAAGACAGAAGGACCCACTGCCCAAACAACTTCAGGGTAAGATCACTAAACACACTGTCCAAATAACCTTAATATTATTTAGTAGAATAATATGAAATATGTTACCTCCTTACTATGCCAAACTACAATCACTACTACACCAGATCTCAATTCCAGATCTCTGTACATCGCATGTCTTCCTTCAGAATTTTGCTTTCACAATCTCTTAGGCTCTTTTCTTCACTTCATGCTTACATTCACATGCAACCAAACCATGCTCACACTTCTTTCACATTTCTTACTACATAAAATAAGGAAAAAAATTCCTTCCTTTATAGCACACTCAAATAATTACAAATGAGTCAGCACACAATTACAAAATAAAAGTTTCCATATGCTACATGAAAATTACACAAAACTATCAGCTTCCAAATGCAATATCTCTTCACTTGTGCAACCTCAAAGTTTGCACTATGAAACAAATCACCATCAATGTGTCTCAAATTTCCCTTTAACTGCAAAAAACTAGATTCCATCCCGATTAGGAGATATCATCCGATTTCCACAAACCGCTACTCAGGAACACTGCCTGAATACTGCTTTTACCAAAATTCTCATAACTTTCATGAATCAATGAATTACTATCTGTGCTCTTAACCATAGAAATATAACATATCAAAGAGTATAAACTCAACATCACATAGCTCCAACTACAATATCCCACATGCGCTAATCAAAATACTATCTACTTCTTTGCTAGTCTCCAAAAGATCATTGTGTTGACATCAATGACAACCATACTCATGAATGCAACAACAACTACTACAGAATGATTGCCAACATCCAAAATTCATTCCTAACAATCTCCCCCATTGGTATTGATGGCAACATAGATGAAAAACATCCAATGTTCCAAAAATCCAATACTACAACACTGCTGCACTAATGCTCTGAAAATTCTTCAAATCCTCTTCATCAATCAAATCTTGCTTCGTTATCCTATTAAGTTATCTCCAATAGATGGTACATAGGGTTTTTCATGTACACTTCTCCCCCATTGACATCAATGATAGAAATTTCATCACTATGTCAACAACAACTCAATGTCAAAAGACACTGTTTCAAAAAATACATTCACAAGAGTCCTCATGACTCAGCTCAAATACACATACTCCCCCATAGAGGAAGTACCAACATCCAATCCAAAAAAAGATAGGGCTCATATACCACTAGATGGATGCAACCAATTGCATCATTACTCAAAAGTAGGCTGGGGCATAACCCCAAGTATACCTCTTAGATACTCAAATGTATCCTTAGGCAAAGGCTTTGTAAATATGTCTGCTATCTGTTCCTTTGTGCTTATGTACTCCAGTCTAACTTCTTTGTCAGCAACTTTCTCTCTTACAACATGATACTTGATCTCTATATGTTTAGTTTTAGAATGCAATACAGGATTCTTAGACATACTGACTGTGCTGGTGTTGTCACAATGTATGACAACAGGCTCAAAAAATTTAATTCCAATATCCTTCAGCATCTACTTCATCCAAATTATCTAGTTACAATTATTTGTTGCTGCTACATATTCTGCTTCTATTATACTCTATGAAATACAATTCTGCTTCTTGCTCAACCAGGAAACCAATCTTCCTCCAAGAAAAAAGGCTCCACCACTGGTGCTTTTCTTATCATCAACACTACCTCCCCAATAAACATCTATATATGCACATAGGGTAAAATCATCAGATTTTTCATACCATAATCTATAGTCCATTTTGCCTCTTAAATATCTCAATATCCTCTTTACTGCTGCATAATGTGACTCTCTAGGTTCAGCTTGAAATCTTTCTACCATTCCAACTAAATGTTGTATATCTAGTCTAGTGTGTGTTAAGGACTGTAATCCTCCAATCATGGATCTGTATTTCTTCTACTCAACTATTGGTGTTTCATCTTTGCTTGATAGTTTGTGTCTTGTAACCATAGGTGTTCCAACTAGTTTATAGTTCTCCATTCCAAATCTTTTCAACAAATCATTCAAGTACTTTGTCTGGCTAACAAAGATACCATCATTTTTTTGTGTTATCTATAATCCCAAAAAGTATTTCATCTCACCAATCATGCTCATTTCAAATTCAGTCTTCATTTCATTAGCAAATTTGTCACTAGCTTCATCTTCTCCTCCAAAGATAATGTCATCAACAAAAATAACTATAACTAACAATCCATTTTCAATTTCTTTTGTGTACAGATTACTATCTGCTATTCCTTTAGTAAATCCCAATTTCAAAAAATACTTATCCAATCTAGCATACCAAGTTCTAGGTGCTTGCTTTAGTCCATATAATGCTTTCTTCAGTTTACATACCATATCTCCTTCTTGAGTCAAAGGAAAACCTTTAGGCTGCTCAATGTAGACTTCTTCTTCCAATTCACCATTCAGAAATGCAGACTTCACATCCATCTAATACACTTTAAATTTCTTAAAAGCTGCATAAGCCAAAAACATTCTTACTACTTCAAGTCTTGCTACTGGTGCAAAGGTTTCTTCATGTCAATTCCTTCTTGCTGCGAGTATCCCTTACATACTAATCTTGCTTTGTTTCTTACTACTTCTCCTTGTTCATTCATCTTGTTTCTGAATACCCATTTAGTTCCAATCACATTCTTGTCTTTAGTTCTAGGAACCAATTCCCATGTCTTGTTCTTTTCAATTTGATCTAGTTCTTCTTTCATAGCATTAATCCAATGTTCATCTTCACAAGCTTTATTAGTAGATTTAGGTTCAATTTGAGAAATTAAACATAAATGTACCTTATTTCTAGTCATAACTCCTCTTTCCAAACTTCCAATAACTTGTTCAACAGGATGATGTCTAGATAGATACCTGTTCGGTGTCATAGTCACAGATCTTGCTTCAGCTATAGATTCTTCTTTAGATTCTTTTCTAGTTTCTTCTCTAGTTTCTTTTGTAGTATGATTCTCATTCAACAATTCACTATCAGTCTCATAGAATAATTCAATAGTTTCAATGTTAGGTTGAGGATTAGCTTCTTCATCAGATTCATAATCAAGCATTCTTTCCTGAATTTTAAACTTCTCATCAACTTTAACATTTGTGCTCTCAACAATAGTTTTAGTTCTCTTATTATAACATCTATATGCTTTTCTCTTCAAAGAATATCTAAGAAAAATACCTTCATCACTTCTAGGATCAAACTTTCCAATATCATCATCTCTTTTTATATAACATTTTCCTCCAAAAATTCTAAAATAATTAACTGAGGGTGCATGTCCAAACCATAATTCATAAGGTGTCTTATCTATGTTTGCTTTGATTTGTACTCTGTTTATTGTATGTACTATTGTATTCACTACTTCTCTCCAAAATGTCTTCGCCAAATCATTCTCAAATAACATAGCTCTTGTTGCTTCAGTTACTGACCTGTTTCTTCTTTCTGCAATACCATTTTGTTTAGGTGTTCTAGGGGCTGAAAACTATCTCTTAATACCATTCACTTCACAAAAGGTGTTAAACTCTCTAGAAGTAAATTCTCCACCTCTATCAGATCTCAAACATTTAATCTTCATTCTAGATTCATTCTCAACTTTATTCTTAATGATCTTAAACTTATCAAATGCTTTAGATTTTTATTTTAGAAATACAATCCACATCATTCTTGTAAAATCATCAGCAAGAATCATAAAATACCTTTCTCCATAGAATCCTCTAGTCTTGGTAGGACCGCTCAAGTCTGTATGAACCATCTCCAACTTCTCTGCCGATGTGAACTTCTTACTAGGAAATGAACTTCTCTTCTGCTTAGCCATCACACATTCTTTGCAAATCATGTTAGTAGGCTTCATAATTTTAGGCAAATCCCTTATTGCAAGTGTAGTACTCACTTTCACAATGTTATCAAAGTTTATATGACAAAACCTTCTATGCCATAACCAACTGTCATCAATTTTAGTAATCAAGCATGTCATCTCAGTAGGATTCAACTAAAATACATTACCTTTGGTTCTAGATCTAGTTCTAATTAGATTTCCATCTTTATCCTTTATCACACAAGTTTTCTCAGTAAACCAAACTTGATATCCCTTATCCACTAATTGTCCAACACTCAAAAGATTATGTTTCAATCCATCAATAAAGTAAACATCATCAGTATTAGTCTTTCCATCAAGAGTAATAGATCCTATACCTTTAATCAAACAAGGTGCATTGTTACCAACTCTAACAACTCCTCCGTCATAATTGTTAAAATTTATGAACTTCTTCATATCTCTAGTCATATGATGTGAACAACCACTATCTATAATCAAATCAGCTTTCTTTTCAACTTGGGAAACTAATGCTTTTTCTTGTTTATCATCAGATTCAGAATTTTCTTCTTTAATTGCTACAAATCCTATTTCATCATTATTCTCAGTATCACTTTCACTCAAAGTTCTTTCTATACTAGCTTCAAGATCTTCATCATTAACATAATAACATTCCTTAGATCTTCTAGGCTTGAAATTATTTCTATACTTCTTAACTCTCTTAGGACATTTAGATGCAAAATGACCATATTCTTGACAAGTCCAACATTTTAAAATTTTC
This sequence comes from Chamaecyparis obtusa, assembly GCA_027943335.1. Classification (NCBI taxonomy): domain Eukaryota; kingdom Viridiplantae; phylum Streptophyta; class Pinopsida; order Cupressales; family Cupressaceae; genus Chamaecyparis; species Chamaecyparis obtusa. Next base: position 1,286,652 of record BSBK01000477.1, read on the forward strand.
TTACCATCTGGTTCTCTTTTCACAAGCAAGGCAATACCTTCTTCAATCTTCTTATCTTATTCATTTCTAGATTTTCTACTACTGGCATAATCTCCACTCACACTAGTACTTCTTGACAAAGTAGGATGAATACTAAGATCATTGAATGCTATCTCCATTCTAGGTAAGTCTCCTGATAACCTCAGGTTCATCTTTGCTGTTTCCAATCTTCCAAGAAGAGTCTCTCTTGTAAAGTTTGTAGTACAAGGTATAACTTGTTTAATCATCTGTGTTGTTTTCTTAAATACAAGAGTCAATATCTTCAGAATTTTCCATATCACTTCATTCTCTATCTTTGATCCTCCACAAGATTTTATCCCTGTAACAATTTCTGACATTCTACCAATATAGCTTCTAACATATTCATCTTGCATCATTCTAATATCTTCAAATGCACATATCCAATTATGTAGTCTAGCTCTTTTTGCATGTTCATCACCTTCAAAAGTAGAGTGTAAAGCTTTCCAAATTTCATTAGATTTCTTAAAACATTTTACCTAACTGTATTCATTCTTCAAAAGTGCTATCAAGAGTGCTTCTCTTGCAAGTATGTTACACATGAATAGATCTACCTCATCTTTATAACTTGTTTCAAGACTATCTTCTTCAATTATAGTCCTTTCATTCTTTGTAATCAACCAATAGCCTGGTCCTAAACACAATAGATGTGTCTTCATCTTTTCCTTCCAATTGTCAAAATTTACTCCTTCAAACTTAGGGCTTTCTTTCTTGAAATTCACCATGGATCTCCTTAAGCTATTAAACTTTCCTTTCAAGGACCTGCTGCTCTGATACTAATTGTTAGAAAGTAAAGTCCACCAAGATAACTGAGAGGGGGAGGGGGGGGTGAATCAGTTATTAGATAATTATAGCTTTTAACATCTTCAACAACATTTAACCATGTAAGTAATGCAATTACTAACCATACAAAGATATTCATACACAATGACACAATAACACAAGATATGTTGACTAGGGAACCTCTTGATCAAAGAGTAAACCCTGGTGGGAATGATGCCCAAAAAAGATGCACTAATATGAATATTCCTTGTGAGAGGATGGAATCTATTTGGAGTCTTATGAAATACATTCAGTACATATAAATCCCTATTAGGAGATTTTGAATCCTTGTTAAAAGATTCTAACCCTATTAAGAGTTATGGAAGATAGAAGGACCCACTGCCCAAACAACTTCAGCGTAAGATCACTAAACACACTATCCAAATAACCTTAATATTATTTAGTAGAATAATATGAAATATGTTACCTCCTTACTATGCCAAACTGCACTCACTGCTACACTAGATCTCAATTCCAGATCTCTATACTTCACATGTCTTCCTTCATAATTTTGCTTTCACAATCTCTTAGGCTCTTTTCTTCACTTTATGCTTACATTCACATGCAACCAAACCATGCTCACACTTCTTTCACATTTCTTACTACATACAATAAGGAAAAACATTCCTTCCTTTATACCACACTCAAATAATTACAAATGAGTCAGCACACAATTACAAAATAAAAATTTCCATATGCTACATCAAAATTACACAAAATTGTCAGCTTCCAAATGCAATATCTCTTCACTCATGTGACCTTGAAGTTTGCATTGTGAACCACATCACCATCAATGTGTCTCAAAATTCCCTTTAACTACATAAAACTAGATTCCATGATGATTAGGAGATATCATCCGATTTCCACAAACCGCTACTCAGGAACACTGCCTAAATACTGCTTTTACCAAAATGCTCATAACTTTCATGAATTAATGAATTACTATCTATGCTCTTAACCATAGACATATAACATATCAAAGAGTATTACCCTCAAAATTGCATAGCTCCAACTACAATATCCCACGTGCGCTAATCAAAACACTATCTGCTTCTCTGCTAGTCCCCAGAAGATCACTGTGTTGACATCAATGACAATCATAGTCATGAATGCAATAACAAATGCTATAGAATGACTACCAACATCTAGCATTCATTCCTAACAAGGAAGTCTCTGAATAGGATCAGATCTAAACACCAATACCAGGCAATGTCTGGTACCCCAGTATTTAATTATTTTTTTATGTATATCTATACTCATCCATTCAATTCTGGTAACGGCTATGCTCATGTCATATGTGAGCTCAGATATATGTTTCTCCTTTTAGTTCTTTCCCTTTTGTATAGTATACATACATGCATGTGTATCTTTAGATGTAGTTCATTTCCTTTTACTTTCATGTACTCTTCAAAATGAAATGAACACAAACTTAAAGAAGATCACCTAATAACACAAACTAGGGTATTGTAGCATCATCTAGTAATTAGGTCTCCAATCTAAGAATGAGTAAAAATATGACAACATTCTGGTGACCTCTTTGGAGTGCTTGCCTACTAAGCATCCTAACTAGATACCTTAAAGATCCATTGGGCACAGAGTCTATAAGCCTCAAACTAAACTTAGTTCTTTTGGACACCCAATCCTTGTTTAACAAAAAAGCTAATTGTGAGAGATAACCTCTCTGGCTTATTACTACTCACACCAAACTGAAAGCAACTAAAAATTGAAAACAACTTGTGCCAGGCACTTAGGGAACATAGAAAACTAGAAACTTCTAACTTACTAGTGTACAGGGTAGAAATAGACCTCAAAAACAAGCCTTGATGTGGATCCCATTCACTGGAATGGGCAGCTCCTCTCCATCCATACTAGCCAGCTGAAAAGCATTATGGGCTTTGCATCCGATCACCATGAAAGGCCCACTCCATATGTCATAAAATTTAGTATGTCTCCCTGGTTTGTATTTTGCTTCATCCCACTTGAGGACAAGGTCTCCTTCCTTGAAAACCTTAGGCATGGCTTTCTTATTGAATATTTTCTTCATCTGAGAATGATGAGTTTCCAAGTTCTCTAGCGCTAGTCTTCTTGTTTCTTCAAGCTCAACTAGTTTAGCAAGCCTGACTTGCATAGCATCTTCTTCCATAAGATCAATTTCCTTGATTAAGCTCAAAGTAGGCAACTCAGTAGACAAAGGAATCCTAGCTTCTTTCCCATGTACAAGTGTATAGGGTGAGTTACCTATAGACCTCTTAGGTGTTATTCTATCTGCCCATAAGGCCAACTTCAACTTGCTATGCCAATCCCTCTGGCTTCCTTCTATAGTCCTTTTGATGATTCTCAACAAGTTCTTGTTTGTTGATTCTGCCTGACCATTACCCTGAGGGTAATAGTTAGAAGAGGTACTCATGAAGATATTATGTTTGAGTGCCCATTCTAAGGCTTTAGTTCCTAGGAATTCCATAGCATTGTCTAAAATGATAGAATCTAGAGTACCAAATCTAGACACAATGTCTTGATAGAAGTTTAGGACAGAGGTCTCACTTGTTTCCTTTAGTGCTACAACCTCTATCCACTTGGTAAAATAGTCTATAGAAAAAGGTATCCACTTGTGTCTAGCACTATATGGGGGGTTGATAGGCCCAATAAAATCCAATCCCCATTTTGAGAAAGGCTACTCTACCTTGATGGGATAAAGAGGGAGGGCTGCTAATTTTTGTTTTCCAGCAAATAGAGCATAGTTCTTGCATTTCCTTACCTAATCAAATGCATCCTTGTATAGGCTAGGCCAATAGTATCTAGCTCTCATCACTTTCAGAGCAGTGGTCCTAGCTACAAAGTGTCCTCCAGAACCTCCATCATGAAATTCCTCCAGTATTCTATCTACTTGGCTGGTTTCAACACATCTCAACAAGACACCACTATGATCCCTCCTATATAGAACATCATCAATAATGATAAATGGAATAGCTTGGAGTCTAAAATACCTTCTTTTACTCCTTTCAAGGCCTTGAGGCCACTGACCAGTTGAGAGATAATGTCTCATCTCTATTGTCCAGCTTATGTTCTACTCTGCATTCTAGTTCATCAGAACAACTTCCTCCTTTTGCTAGTTTGTGTCTACTATTCCTTCATTGAGCTTGTCACATAGCTCTTTTCCTCTAATCAGCTTGGTTACTTTAATTTGAATGTTAACACTCCATGACTTTGGTGACGCAACTAGCCCTCTTATGGCTCAGGTCCTTATTCAACAGGAAATCTTTTATGCAAGGGTGAGCAACCATCAGGTGCACTATGTTATTGGATAAAAAGTGTCTGAATTTTTTTAAAATCCTCACAATTGCTAGGACATGCTTCTCTATAGGAGTGTAATTAAGCTCATAACCATCAGACCTTGGCTGTAGAAAGCTACTGGCTGTTCTTGTCTCTCAGCATTTTGTTGAACTAACATGGCAGAGATACTATTAGTGTCCCCAAAAGCATATAGGATGAAATCCTTAGAAAATTTAGGGTTTACCAGAGTAGGAGCAGAGGCAATTACTTCTTTGACTTCTTCAAAACACATTTTTCCTTCATTTTTCCAATGAAAGGTTGAGTTCTTCTTCAGCATCTAGGTCATAGGCTTTAATAGTGTTGCAACATTTGGAATGAACCTTCTTAAGAAGTTGATTCTTCTAAGAAAACTCTATAGTCCCTTCTTGTGAGCTAGCAGGGGTAGTTCCATGATGGCCTTTATCCTCTTAGGATCAATGGGGTTCCCTTGATTAGAAACAATATGTCCTAGTAATCTGCCTTCATGGACAACAAAAATGCATTTCTTAGGATTTAATGAAACTCCAAATTCTTTGCACCTTTCAAAGGTCTATCTCAGATGAACCAGGTGATCATTAGTGTCTTTGGAAAAGATAGTTATATCATCCAAATAAACTAGAATGAACTTGTTCATTAAACCAACAAATGCCATCTCCATGGCTTTTTGAAATGTAGCACCAGCGTTAGATAACCCAAAAGGAATCTTCCTATATGCCATGGTGCCCCATTTGGTGGTGAATGCTATCTTATATTAATCTTCCTCTTTAACTAGGACCTGGTTATAACCAGAAAAGCCATCTAACAAAGAAAATTTGTCAGACCCTGAGACATACTGCAAAATCTATTCCATGGAGGGCAATGGGTGATGATCTTTGAGGGAGGCTCTGTTAAGGTCTCTGAAATCCACACATAACTAGATTTCACCATTATTCTTCCTAACTGGTACTAGGTTGGAAACCCAAGAGGTGTGTTTAATAGGGAAAATGATATTAGCCTCAATCATTTTTCTCAACTCTATTTTCATCAAGACTTCTAACTTAGGATTGATAGGTCTTTGCCTTTGCCACACTAGTTTAGCATGGGGTTCTAGCTCAATGGTGTGCTGGGCTAAGTGGGGATCAAATCCTTTCAGATCATAGTATTCCCATGAAAAAATATCACTAAACTCTTGACATAATGAAATAAAGGCTTTCTTTTCTGGCTGAGTACATACCTTTCCTAACTTGAGGGATTTGTCTTTTAGGATCTTCATAAACTGGTAGTGTTCTTCTTTGACTGTCATACTAGCTTTGTCTCCTTTGAGCTAATCATCAGAGTTAAATATGGACTCAAGTGTGACCAGTCCCTTAGGCAACTTATTACTTTTCAACTGTAGCATCTAGTCATTATATTAGTGAGCATGTTTGTTCTGGTTAACTTTAGAAAACTTAGCTTCTTCTATCAAAAGTTAAAAAATTGTTCATCATTTTCAAAGACTTGCCAGCTCACCTAATTGTTTGGTATAGATGGCCTTACTAGAACCTTTACATACTGCGAGTTCGGACTTGTGATCTCTTTTGGGATATCATATTCTGCTCTCATGGCAGCTAGCTTGTCTGCCTGTTTGTTCTGATTTCTTAGGACAACAACTAGATTAAAAGCACAAAAATCTTCTATTAAATCCCAAACCTTGTGCTTATACATCTTAAGTGTATCATTTTTTGTGAGATTAGTGCTACAAATTTTTTTGACCACTAACTCACTATCACCTATAACTTTTAGGCATTTGATTCCTCTTTGTCTAGCCCATTCTAAATCGTGAATCAAAGCCTCATACTCTACTATGTTGTTAGTAAAGCTAAAAGAAAAATGAACTGTAGAGTAATACCTTTTCCCTTCTGGAGAAATTAGGACAACTCCTCCTCTCGAACCAACTTTGCTTCTGGCACCATCAAAAAACAATTGCCACAAATCATCACTCTGATCTCCAGAATGCTTGTCTTCCTTCTTCATCAAATCTAGAATCATAGCACCTTCTTCATGAATGATAAACATTCCAATGCCAGAAATATCCATGTTTCTAAAAGGGTTATCCTCCTCCAAATCTCTTTCAATGCACTCATCTAGGATAATATCAGGGATCTTTCCAATAGTGGTTTTAGGTTCAGAATCAATTGGGTCTTGTTCATGAAACATCAGATTGGCATTTATAGGGCTTGGGGTATAAGGTTCAGCATGACTTTTTGTAAAAGCCTCAGACTTGATTCTAACTCTAGTCCCGTACTTGGTTCTGAAGTATAGATGAGACCAATCGGCTAAGAGATATCCCCCCAACCTAGCAGTGAACTCTCTACTTAGACAAATAAAAAAATGAGGAGGTAGATCTATGACATAGACATCTTGGGGAAGGAGAAATTGAGACATTCATGTAGAGTGAGGCTTAGGTCCTTAATGAATCCCATGGTACTAACTGATGACCCATCCAACTGAACAATAGGCCTATCTATTGGCTCATAAGACAATCCTAGGAGGTTTGCTAACTATTTAGAAATCATAGAACTACTTGCTCCTGAGTCTATTATACAATTATGAACCAAGAAATCTCCAACAATAAGAGTTACATGTAAAGGAGGAGGTTTAACCTGCAGGGAAACAATGGGCTGTAAGTTGGTTTCTTCAGTTTGCTGCTCTTTTTGAGGTGTTTCAGCCACTAGGACTCTGGGCTGCTCTAAAACACTTTCTTGATTTGATGAAATCTTATCCAACTCGCTAATTATTAGCTCCTTTTGACCAGGGATCGCCAGGGTGTCCATTAAAGGCACATTGATAGAGGTTTTGTTCATCTGCTCCACAATATTAAAAGATCCCAAATTTACTTTAGACTATCCTTTTAGTGCAACAATTTCTATTTGTGTAGACACCAACTATGTAGCTACCTTGACTAGTTCTTTAGCCTCTTTTGACTAGTTTAGGATTGGGGCTTGAACTGCTTTGGGTTGTGGATTTACAATAGGAGCTTGCTAACTGGTAGAGGCCACTTGTTCAACCTCCAAAGCCTTCTTCTTAGACCTTGTGTTGGCTTCAATTGGGATATAGTTTGGGTTATCATTTGGTGAAAAATTCACCCCACAAAAATCTTCTTTCTAAAAATTCACCAGTACCACCTCAGGTGTCTGCAACTCATTTGGGGTAACAATTGGACCTTGCTGAATTTCTAGCTCTTGAACCATCTCTTGTGGCATCATCACATTGTTTTACACCATGAGGGCCTAAGCATAGCCATTAGGACACATCCCTTGGATGTGTTTCTGATTTCATGGGCAGCCCCATTGATATTCTTGCACTATATTATTCTGAGCTACAAGAATCAACTCTCTAGAAGCACTAGGAGTGTTAGGATTATAAGGCTAGCTGGCTTTCTGGTTATAGTTCCTTGCTTGGCCTTGCTGGCCTTGTTGGTATTGGGGCCTATTCTGCTGGTAATGATTTTGATAGGGCTGTTGATAAGGCTATTGGTATGGTTGTTGGTAAGGTTGGGACTGCTGCTTCTTTAGACTAACCAGCTCATTAGTAACTATTTGCAAGGCCTTTTTGATCTCATTTAGCTCTTGGGATTGATTCACAACTGGGCTAGCAACTTGTTGAGGAGGATCTGGGAGAGGCAGGATAGATGCTAAGGCTGGGATTGCTTTAGGAACAGGGTGAAGCTCAGGAAAAGTATTCATTGGAGGCCTTGGGGCTATCTTTCCTACTTGGATTAGGCTATTTTCAGCACTTATGGCAAGATCATATGCTGTAGGTAAAGTAGTCCCTCCCATGGACTGGATCATAACAGAGATATCCCTGTTAAGGGCTCTTAGATAGTATAGAAAAGCATGTTGGCTTGAAGGTCTAACTGTGGCTAGTATTCTATTCCATGTCCTTTGAAATCTGAAATTGAAATCCATCATGTATTCTTGGGGTGATCTTTTCATAGTAGTCAAATGCTCAAATAATGAGAGATGATCTGATTTATCCTCAAATTGATTGGTCAAGGCTTGACCCAACCCATCCCAATCAACTATAGAACCAACTGCTAAGCCTCTAAACCATTGCAATGCTTTACCTTTGAGGGAAGCTGCCAACAACCTCACCACATTATCTTGGGTTATATTATGAAGGGCACAAAGGGATGCTACATCTCTTATATGCTCAATAGTTGAGGTCTGATCCTCTCCTATAAAAATAGGCAAAATTTTAAGGGCTGATATGGGTATGTCATTATGCTACTACAAATTCAAGGGGTTGCCTTGATTAAATGCCACAAAAGGATGTTGTCTAGCCATTAGAGGATTAAGGGGAGCTTGAATTGTTGGTGCTACTTGCACTAGCTGAATTCGGAGAGTATTTGCATGGATGCGAGCAGTATTAGAAGTAGGATTAGGAGTAGGATTTGTAGATTTTGATGTGCTAGTTTGGGCTTCTTTAGACCTCTTTTTGACAGATGGAAGCTCCGCATACACAAAAGGATTCTTACTTTGTCTGGTTGGGATCCCAATAATAAGCTTATATATTGATCTACATAAAACACCATTAGAGTCACCAGGTATGATTTCAAAACATTATCACTACTCATACCACATAATAACTTGCATAAATATTTCTTATAAATTTGACTCACTAAGTCTTCTATCCCACCAGGCGTGCCAAAAACTATTGCCACTAAGGATTGCACCCAATTTGCTAAGTATTAAAACCCAAAAATCCTATGAAACATGGGACTATTCTCAGGCTGTGGGTAACCTATCCAAGAATAGACCTCTAGATTAAGGGCTGGATTCCCTTTGGATCACTTGAAAGACTCACTAACTTTTAGGAGGAAAGGGAGAGAGTGCATAAAAAAAAACAACTACAAATGAATGAAACAAAGGTGATCCACTAAATTTGAAAAGAGATTTACAACTAAAATAAGTTTACTCCAATCAGCAAAAGAAAACTTGACTCACAACTTAATCCTGCTTTCTTAAACCCTTAATGAAAGAAGGTACTTGAAATGCAGAAAAGGAAGAAATCTTCACAATTCTGATATTCTTGATTGCACACAAGACACACTACTGAATTAAGATGAATTCCTAAACATCAACTTGGATTCAACATGTGGATTAAGGATACAAGGACATCACAGTAATCCTGCATATGATTCCAAAAAGAAAACCCAGAATTGTAGGGGAATAAGAAGGATCAATTTTTATTGTTGAAAAGAAACTAAGTACAATTATCTCTCTTCGAGCTACAACACTCATATTAGAGAGAAAGAATGAAGAGCTAACCTCAATCACCAAAAGTGAGAGGTATAAAAACTAAAAACTAGGAATCTGCATTCAAACTCCACTACCTCCTAAGAATAGAAAAAAGGTAAAAAATGGACCCATGAGGCTGCATCATAATTTGACTGCTAGATTCCTAGGTTTCTAGGGGGGCAAGGAAAGTAGGATCCTAAGAATAGAAGGTCAAAGGAGATCACTCTATCCACTAAGTCATGCATCATAAATAATATTTTAACAATGACTTATAAAATGCCATTTGTCAGAAATTACAATACAACTCTTGCAATGACTTTTTACATTGAAATAAATACCCCTATGCCAAAAATAAAGTGGACCTAAATATATTTCAAAATAGTCCTCAACCCAAAAATGGGGAAGACATACCTTGAAATATTTACATTTTTAACAAAATCCTCATTACATGAATATATCCAAGCATATGTTTAGGCACCCATTAAACTTAGGCCTCACCCTAATTGTAATCTTAGCTTTTAAATTTAACCCCAAACCTAATGGCCTTAGGAAATTTACCCAAATAAAACCCTCACCATGCTCAAGCTTGAATACATAGCATCAAATCAAATAAAATGATCAATAAAATCTCGACCCTACAAAAGGGGAGAAAAATAATTTAATGGCCATTTTCATCAAAACCCTTCTTCCACTGGTATTGTGAACTTTCTTATTTTGACAAATGGAAAGTTCCAATTTCTACTGGCACTCCACTGAGCTTGGATTTGGAAACATCTATGCTTGAACTTCATGGCATCGATATCTTGAGGTAGGCATTTTGTACATCATTCTGCAATTGGCTTCAATTTCTAGGGCATTGCTTTGTATGATTTCATTTCCTCTCATTGATGCTTACTTTCATGTTGATCCTCCCTACTTCTTGAGCCCACTGATAGAATTTTGAGAGCATTACTATTTGTATGCATTTGTTGAGTGTTTATTTTTGTGTTGGTATTGCATGGCTGTGAGTGTGTATTTGATCTCATGAATATGGCACTTCACAACATAGACTCACTGTTACTAATTTGCAAACATTTCATTTTTGACTAGGGCATGACACTAACATTGTTAATTTGAAATTCTCTACATTCTATTGTGTTACATAACAGCTTGGATTTATGCTTGATGAGCTCGATGACCCAAGCTAGGGCATCAATGTTGGGAACCCATGTTTTTCTTTCCAATTACTTGAAACCCGTGTACTATCTATGAGGTAGGGCATGACAGTAGTGTGTTCCTTGCTTGCATTTGCATCTTAATATGATCATGACACTGGTATGTGCATCTGCTGTATCTTTTGGAATACTGGCATTATTTCATGAGTGAATCTTATTGTATTTTCATTATTTAAGAGCACTCCTTTGGGTTTCAAAGGTATGGTACTCATTGCTCGATGTTTGATATCATTTTTTATCATACTCCTTCTTGACTCTTGTATAACTCGTGAACATTCTTAGACCCTGTTGCCACTAATGCAATGCTGGTTACATGATTTGTTGTGCCCTATCAAAATGTCTAAGGCTTTTGAGCTCTGGCTTCTTCCTTTTGGTTGGCTTTGTTCTACTTATAGAGCCCATGCATTTATGTATTTGAAACACCATATATGGTGTGGTAGCCTCCTTTCACGACATGCTAAATTTTTTAACTCGCTGGCATCTGCTGTGGGCACGGTCTTTTAATACTTCACTTGTTGTGGAAAATCTTATCATGGTACAACCCACGAGCCTGGCATGTTATGATGTTTGGATTCATCCCTTAAATGATTTTGCTATTATCATTCAGTACTCTTACTGCATCCTCGGATGACCCATGAATACTAGCACTGGGCATCGATTTCATTGTTGTTTCTAGAATGATCATTCCATGAGCTTGTTAGAGCACATCTTTTGACTGGTTCATGGTAATGTTAGATTGTGTACATCCTTTGTGTTCTTGTCTTCTCTCTTTGTATATCATGTTTTGAGCTTTGGCATGGAGCAGGGTATTGAAATTGTTGAGATTTCACAGCTTGTGAGGGCTTGGTGACATTACTTTAGTGTATTAACCTTGGTTGGAGGTATGCTTGTTCACATATTTGAAATTCTCAAGGCCCGTATCCACCATTTACTATGAGCCTATACTTCATTGTGCCATTCATGATACTATGTTATTGATGGCAGTGAATGCCAGAGCTATAAACATGATCATGTCACCATCCCTCACCGTGATTGCTTTCATTGCATCATGTGCACAAATTTTCTTATTTAGACTTGGCCACTTGGTGCAATGAAATCACCATCAATCTATGTATCCTCACATTTTACCATGCATAGCCCGCAAGCCTATGCTTTGATTGATCTCTACTTGTTGCACTGTCACTATAGATTGCACTATTTGTTATGATGCTTATTTTTAATGATTGATGCAATGTTGTGGTCTTGGCATGATCATGATGTGGCTACCACATGCACTGGTTATTACATGGTGATGCTCCCTTGATAAAACCTATGATCTTTAAGCTAGGGCATAATCCTTTCTCTTATCATCTGTCAGTTCTCATGTTTATTTGATCAGTTCACTGTTCCATTTATGACTTCACTCCTTCAAGGATTTGTTGATGGACCTTGTCATTGCTGTTTACTAAATGTAATTACTTTGATACACTATATTATTAATCATTTGATGTCCATCTTTGAGTATATCTCCACTATGTAAAAGCACTCCTCATGTCAGAAAACAATACATTAAATGCAGATTTGAAACACAGTCCATGCTAGAATATTCCTTTCTTTAGTATGCAGATTGTGTACTTTGCTCCATTTCTCTATTTTGACAATGATTCTTTGTGCTTAATGAGATCTATTGATATCCTTGGGAGATGACATGCTCATTCTTGTAACCTATGTTATAATATCCTCTAATCACTTTTCCATTTGCACCTCATAATTCTTAAGTGTCCCCATTGATGTCGCATCATCTAGATGTTCCTCCTTTAGTACAATGTGTTCTCTTGGCCCTTGATGCGATCATTTGATAGAAAACTTGAGGTTTTTGTATCATGATCTGCATCAAGGGCCCATGTCATTCATTGAATTCATTATTGGGTCAGCTCCTCCTGTATCTGCACATGAAACAAACATGTCAGTGAAAATATGGTGCCTCTTTTACTCTTTGGAGCCTTATGCACATGCCCTGATCATAGCCTTTGTCAGAGGTGCATGGATGAGTGTACATATGAATTCTATAGATATTGTGATACTAGCCATTACATAGATCCATTGGATCTAACCCATATCCCTTCTTCTCTTCTTGTAGGTTCTAGATCTCAGGAGCTCTCTGGACAGGACCAGATCGGGACACCAATACCAGGCAATGTCTAGCACCCCAGTATTTAATTATTTATTTATGTATATCTATAATCATCCATTCAATTCTAGTAACAACTATGCTCATGGCCTATGTGAGCTTAGATAGATGTTTCTCCTTTCAGTTCTTTCCCTTTTGTACAGTATACATACATGCATGTGTAGCTTTAGATGCAGTTCATTTCCTTTTACTCTCATGTACTCTTCAAAATGAAATGAACACAAACTTAAAGAAGATCACCTAATAACACAAACTAGGGTATTGTAGCATCATCTAGTAATTAGGTCTCCAATCTAAGAATGAGTAAAAATACGACAACATTGACCGAGCATCAACATTTTTATATTTGAAGAGAATTTAGTTTTGGAGCTGACATTGTTCAATTCTTGGATTATGTAAAACATGTTGACTTTATTTATTGATTGTTTGAAAGCATTAAATGCACCGAAAAATGTTTTATTGTAAATCTTTAAGAGATTTGAGGTGATTCTAGAAATGAAGCCGAAGAACATAAAGCAGGTAGATTCAATGAATCTGACCTAACCCTAAGATTTGTGAATGAGATTGAGCAGCATAAGATTAGTTAACCTAATTGAGGAAAGTATTAAGGGAACCTGAGCATTGGATATGCATGTGCATCAGTGAAAAAGAGAATGCTGGAAGATCAGTAAAGTTTTATTGACTGTATAAGCAGAAAAGGCTGAAGGAGAATTGTGGTGGTTGCTTGAAGAAAAGTTTCAAGTAGATTAGAGATGAGGATGGAAAAGTTTCAAAGTTAGTAAACCAACATTAGTGTACAGAATTAGATCTGATATTTGCAAAGTGAGTTGTATGTTTTTCATATCAATATTGCTGCTACTTTCTAACCATTGTAACAGTCAAAATCCTTTTAATAGAGGTTGACCTAACAGTCATATGTTAAATCCTTTGAACAAGGTTGCATTCTAATGGAGTGTATGTAAGTCCTATAACAAGGCTCACTTTTAACAGGGTAATTGAAATCCTTTAATCGGGTCACACCTAACAGTGTGTATTGTAACCTTTGATAGGGTTGGCTTTTAACCGAGCTCACTTCAAAAGAGTGAAAATAATAGTAGCATGTTACAAAGTGGTTTTTCCCACATTGGGTTTCCACTATAAATCTTGGTGTTAATACTTGTGTGAATGTTTTGGTTTGAACATTTCAGTGTTTTACAAGTTAAGTTATAGTTGGGTAGTGGACTGCAATGTTATATGTTTCTATTATTGAATTAGTGATGACCGAGTTTGTTTTGGTTATTGGATCTGATTAAAGGAAAAGTTTTTAAGTTTGTCTTATACATCAGGACATGAGAACAACTGATTCACCCCCCCTCTTTGTTGTTATAGATCATATTAACAAGATCATACTTACGTTCTTGCCAAGCTGTAGTTGACTCAACTTGCCAAGAAACTTACATCAATCAGGAAGGCTAAAAACTCAATGTGTAAGTTTGGTTCCCTGATAATTTGTCTATTCTTTTATGTAGAAAACAATTTTCCTACTATAGGAGATGTAGTATGGAGTCAGGACTGACCTATGACTCAGCAAGTCAATGAGTTTATTCAGTAGTTAGGTGATAATTTTGATAGTGTAATTAATAGTTATTTTGTTGAATTCAAGAAGAAGATGAGGAAGAGAAGCAGAATTCTTGTATCCCTAGTAGAAAAACACTACAATGATATATGTTTTCTAGTGGATATCGATAATACCTATGTTCAAATTGTTATGCCTAGGGTAGCATGGCTAAGGCCATTGCCTTATGAGGTGAACATAGATGAGACATCAACAAAAATAACTTCTTAACTTGCTAAGGAGATTGATAGGAAGGCAAAACCTTTTGGAAATTATGAAGAAGCTAAGTCCAAAATTACTATGGGATTAAAGTCTGCAACCCTAGAGAGGAAAAGAAAGAAATAGTAAAAAATCTAGAGAAGATGCTAGGTGAATGTGAAGAGGAAAATGCACCTCTTTAAATTACACAAGGTCAAGGTGAAGATTAGTCTAGTGAATCTAAAGGTAGTGAAGAGGAGGAAGTTAAAAATCAAAAGAAGGGCAAGGAGGTATTAGTTTCCAAGCCCAATAAAAGGAAGGTACAGAAACAAAAGACTACTCCTCCTACAACATTAAGACCAAGAACCAAGGCAGCTTCACTACCACAGCTACTGAGCCCCAAAGGAAAAAAGAAACAAAGAAAACTAAAGGGTAAGGCTTACGAAAAAGAAAACAAGTACAAACTACAGTTGTTCCAAGTCATCCCAAGAAGAAGCTAAGAAGGAAATTAGTATTACAAAAGAATGATGATGATGAATAAATGACCGACATAGATGATAATACCAAATTGAAAGTGGCATCACATAGACAGCCAACTAGTGTGGATGAAATATGCCAAAAGATCAAAAGCACAACAAGATTAGTAGGATTCAAATTTATAAAATTTGAGAGATTAAGAAAAGATGACAAAGACAATATTGAAGAGGATATGTTAGAAATGCTATGTACATTTAAGATGACACCTCTAGAGATAGGGAATTTGATCCCCAATGAACTATTTAGCAAAATTGATCAGAAATGGCAGTATGCTATTATGACCGAGAGGCAGATAAGGGAAGGAACTCTAGCTCAGATCATTCTTGAACTAACACCAAAGAAAATAGAGAAGTTCATGGCTCAGCACATAAAAAAATTTATACCTAAGCTAAGAGCTTATTCCATTTTGAAACATAATGTTGAAGAAGTTTTCACCCAGAGCAAAAGGATGTGGAAGATCATTTTTGGGTTAATATTTGATAAGAGTTCACAACAAGGTGAAGGTACATCTAGTCAGGTTGTACTAGATAATAAAGAAGACATTGATGAGCCTAAGAATTTTGAGGAAGAAGAAAGACACAAGGTAGAAGTGAGTACATCACAAGATGTGATCACTATTGAGGATATCCCTGAGTACACACAAGTAAATATCAATGCCTTGATTGAGGAATAAATAAATAGACAAATCCTAAAGGAGGTAGCCTCAGATCCCTTTCTATTGAGTACCAATCTCATTCTCATCTAGGTACATCATTACACAAGGATTGAGGGTACATCAACTATTGACATTGAACCTTCAAGCTCCCACATGGTCACAGTTGAGAAGAAAGTCTTACAGAGTTCAAGTGTCAAGGAACAGGACAAGCCATCAACAACAATAGATAATGCACCTGCCAAGGAACATAATAAAGGAAAAGGAGATAAGATTTTAAATGATAAAGAAACTAATTTTGCCACATCAATTTTAGGACCTCATGTGGAGGAAGAAAAGAAGACTGAGGAGACAATAACAAAGGAGCTTCCAGAGCCTAAGGAGCAAGAGGCTATCCAAGCCTTAGTACATATGTTGAGTGGCAGTACACCAAAGAAGAAAGTTCATAAGAAAAAAGAAAAGTCTCTTGGCACACATGTAACACTTGATGAATTTATAGTGATTCTAAAGTGGGACAATGATAACTTGACCTATGAGTAAATGAAAATATTGCAAGATCTCTTGAAGAATAAGAATTAAGGAGAGAACATCAACAAAAGTAGGTACTGAATGAAATCAAGGGTATATTTGTAAAATATTTTGAATTGGATGATGTGAATGAGACCTTACCTATTCTAGAACAATTGGTTCATATTGTTAAGAAGGTGAACAATGATGATAGTGAAGCTAATGAAAAGCTCATGCAGTGGTTAGAAAGAAAGTTTGAGACAAAGGTACTTGAAAGGGTCTCAACTAAGATATAAGTCAAATAGGAAGAACTTTATGACTTAGTGAATAACTTAGAAGAGGTTGTACATAATGTTTATTCTTTGTACAATAAAATATGCAATGTCAAAACATTCACTAAGGATAATCAAGAATTGATTGACAAACTACAATTAGACTTGAAGTCTACCGGTCATTCACTGAGAATGGATACAAGTTCCAACTCTATTCATTTGACATGATTACTTCATGCAAAAGGGAGATTAGCCAAGTTGATGGCTAATGATGGGAGGATAAGAGCCAAACTAATCTCCATATAAATAATTTTAACATCTCATCTAAACATTATGTAGAGAGAATTGGCATTAGCAAAGAAGTTAGTACATAGAGATCCTCATCTCTCTACTGATGAGAGTTTGGTTGATCTAGTTGCCCAGCTAGAGATCAAGATATAGTTTTTGGAGTCTGTAAGATCTAGATGGGAAAATGCCTTAGAAATGATTATGTAGCTCCAAAAACCATTTTTGGATAAGTATTTTCTTACCACTACTCCCCAGCAGCTTCAAGTGTCAAAAATAAGGGGGAAATAGTAGATACATCATGGCACAAGGAGGAAATGAGTCATGTACTCATGTATATACAATGATCATCAAAGAAGAGATATAGAATAGAAATGTATGACATACTATTTTGTAATGTAAATGCATATTCAGTGTATGTGAAGAGTCATGTATATATGTAAAATCTTTTGAAGATCGAGTCAAAGTCTTAGGGGGAGTACTTAAACTACTAAGTACTATTTTGTAATGTAAAAGTCATGACAAAGTGTTTTTGCCACTAATGTCAAAGGGGGAGATTGTTGATCCCTATGTTATGTTGTCTATTAGTGTCTAAAACTTAGTTATTTTCAAGGAAATGTTGGTCAGTCATCATTACAATTGAGCCATCTTATTAAGGCCGAGTCATGTATAGAATCATGTAGTTATCGAGCACTAGTTATTGTCAAGCAAGTAAGAGGTCACTGAGTACTTCAATAGTTATTGAGAAGTTTATGCTGAGTTGTATAGAAGAGTTAGTGCTGAGCACTGGTGTATTGAGAATAGTTTTGACCGAGCATCAGAGACTTCATATAACAAGAAATATAATTTTGACATATGTGTTTGTAAAGTCAAAAACACCAAGGTAAACTATTTTGGCCAAATTCTATGTGAGATTTAATGATTGTTGAGGGAATCAAGGAGTTGATTATGCTTTGTAATTATTATTATTAATCCCTATGCAAGACATGTAACCTAGTAGAAAAAGGGAATGCTTAAGTGACATAAGTGTTGAATCTAGATCATTGATCTTGATCTAGAAGCTTGATTTGATGTTGATATAAGGTGATATAAAAACCCTAAAACGTAGTAAGAGAGAGTAGTAGAGAAGATCTAGTGTTTTGATTGTTAGATGCAAAGATTAGGCAGAGTGACTGAGCAGAGTAGTGAAGGACATAAAATAGCTACATTTGATTTTGGGGATCAAACAAGTATTGGAAAGAGATGATCTATTATCAACATTATAGTTCAAACTGAAGGATCGGGTACTGATATATTTTAGCAGGTGAATCATGGTAGATCTCTTAATAGAGTGGTCCTAATAGGACTTTATAAATCTCTTAACCAAGTTCTTACTTAGTTGTAAGTTTTAAATCCTTTAATTAAGGTAGATTGTATAAGTCTATAAGCTCTTAATAGGGCAGACCCCTCATAGGGTAGATCATATGAAGTGATCAAATATTGTAGCCCTAATAGGCACACTTTAATACTGTAGTAGTGAAGATTTGTGGGTGTCATCCCCACCCCAGTTTTACCTTTCAAGGGTTTTTCGGTTATCAAATTTATGTGTTGTGTTTCATTTGATGGATGAGATTAGAATGGGAACTCAGCTTTATGTTTATCCTTTGGGTTAGGTGATTTCACCACTTGCACCTAAGAAAATCAAGTATGGGAACTCAACTTTAATTAGTTATATCCTACAAATAGTTCCTTATATCTACTGAATAAATACCAAATTAGCATGAAATAAGATGCACTAGGTTGTTATATGTTTTGAACTTAAAATGAGTATAGTCGGTAAAAGCATGACCAAGTGAAAGTTTGTTAGTTGGTTAAAGTGTTAAGGTTAACCGAGTTGAAGTGTTAACCGAGTGTTGTTAGTGTTCACCAAGAAGAAATTTCAAAAGGAGATAACCAAATGTTGTATTGTTAACCGAGTTGTGGTTGGTGAAGCATTTAATGCAAAACTTTTAAGTAGGAATTTTTTTAGGTATAAATACATGTCAAGCCAACTCATTTTTTACACAACGAACTGGAGTGAAACTAAAGTGAAAAGAGTGAGATTTGTGCAAAGATATTCCAAGCTATCTACAACTATTTGAGCATTTCAAAAATGGTTTAGAAGTGATTCAAGTAAGTTTGAAGAAAAATGAGCTATTTAAATATAGTTTTCATGAAGCCCTAATTTGTTATCAGCGATGACATCCTCATCAAAGACCATTCAATCTAAGGCCAATAGTGAGAAGAAGGTTACATTGATCAAATCTGCAACATATGAAGAACCTAAATATAAATTGCACCTCGAGGTCGCATCATAAGTTGATGAGAAAGGTGCATTCTAAAGCTTACCACCTAGGGTTTTGTTGGTACAAGACATATGGTCTTATATTCACTACAAGAACTATGAAATTGGTGATTTTGAGTTGCAATCCACTTATCAGAAACTATGCATGGATGAGAAATTAAAGGATGAGCATACTCATTTAGAAATCAAAGGCTTAAAATAAATGCCCTTCACTTACCAAAGGTATTCAAGACCGAGTGGATAAAAGTAGTACTTAGCCAAGTACATGAGGGAAAAATATGGTTGGATGAACCGGTTAAAATCACAAAGGATGTTATTCACATGGTCACCGGTTATCCAACAAGTGATAAAGAAAAATTCGTAAGGCACCCACTGAGGAGTGAAATTAAGAAATTGATAGGAGTCAAGTAGGATGGTAGAGGGGCATGTAGATCATTACAATCCATGACCCCGAGACTAGATTTGGAGCTTATGTGATTGCCTAAAAGATATTCCAAACTAGCAGACCTAACAATGTTCCTTGCAACACTGTTGACATAGTATACAATATTGTGAAGAAAGGTCTACAACTAGACTTAGCTGAGTTGATGTTGAGGCTGTTAGAAAGTAAAGTCCACCAAGATAACTAAGAGGGGGGGGGGGGGGGTGAATCAATTATTAGATGATTATAACTTTTATCAACTTCAACAACATTAAACCATGTAAGCAATATAATTACTAACCATAAAAAGATATTCATACACAATAACACAATGACACAAGATATGTTGACTAGGGAACCTCTTGATCAAAGAGTAAACCCCGGTGGGAATGATGCCCAAAAAAGATGCACTAATATGAATATTCCTTGTGAAAGGATGGACTCTGTTAGGAGTCTTATGAAATACATTCAGTACATATGAATCCTTGTTAGGAGATTTTGAATCCCTGTTAAAAGATTCTAACCCTGTTAAGAGTTATGGAAGACAAAAGGACCCACTGCCCAAACAGCTTTAGGGTAAGATCATTGAACACACTATCCAAATAATCTTTGTATTAATCAATAGAATAATATGTTACCTCTTCTCTGACTGTGCCAAACTGCACTCACTGTTACACCAGATCTCAGTTTCAGATCTTTGTACCTCAAATGTCTTCCTTCACAAGTTCACTTTCATACTGAGCTCCTTTCTTCACTTCATGCATACAACATCACACTCAACCACACTACAACAAGGAAATACATTCCTTTCTTTATGCCACACTCAAGTAACTACAAATGAGTCGGCCTACAATTACAAAATAAAAGTTTCCACACGCTACATCAAAATTACACAAAACTGTCAGCTTCCAACTACAATAATTCTTCACTCATGTGACCTCAAAGTTTGCACTATCATCCACATCACTATCAATGTGTCTTCAAATTTCCTTTAACTACACAAAACTAGATTCCATCCTAATTAGGAGATATCATTCGATTCCCACAAACTGCTACTCAGGAACACTGCCTGAATACTGCTTCCACAAAAATGCTCATAACTTCCATGAATAAATGAATTATTATCTACACTCTTAACCATAGACATATAACATATCAAATAATATATCCTCAACATTGCATAGCTCCAACTACAATAACCCACATGTGCTAATTGAAACTCTGCCTGCTTCTCTGCAAGTCTTTGATAAATCACTATGTTGACATCAATGACAATCATAGTCATGAATGCAATAAAAACTGCTACAGAATGGCTGCCAAACATATAGCATTTATTCCTAAAAATCTCCCCCATTTGCATTGATGGCAACATAAATGAAAAAACATCTAATGTTCCAAAAATCCAATACTGCAACACTGCTGCTTTGAAAATGCTTCAAGTCTTCTGCATCAATCAAATCTTGCTTCGTTATCCTATTCAGTTCTCTCCAACAGATGTTTCAGATGGTTTTTCATGTATACTTCTCCCCCATTGACATCAATGATAGAAATTTCATCATTATGTCAACAACAACTCCAATGTCAAAAGACACTATTTAGAAAATACATTCACTAGAGTCCTCATGACTCAGCTCAGATACACATACTCCCCCATAGAGGAAGTACCAACATCCAATCCAGAAGAAAGATAAAGATCATATACTACTGGATGAATGCAACCAACTGCATCACTTTTCAAAAGTAGGCTAGGGCATAACCCCAAGCATACCTCTCAGATACTCAAATGTATCCTTAGGCAAAGGCTTTGTGAATATATTTGCTATCTGCTCCTTTGTACTTATGTACTCAAGTCTGACTTCTTTCTCAACAACTTTCTCTCTTACAACATGATACTTAATCTCTATATGCTTTGTCTTAGAATGTAATATAGGACTCTTAGACATACTAACTGTGCTAGTGTTGTCACAATGTATGACAATAGGTTCAAAAAACTTTATTCCAATATCCTTCAGCATTTGCTTCATCCAAATTATCTGGTTACAATTATTTGCTACTGCTACATATTCTACTTCTGCTGTGCTTTGTGAGATACAATTCTACTTCTTTCTTAGCCAAGAAACCAATCTTCCTCCAAGGAAAAATGCTCCACCACTGGTGCTTTTCTTGTCATCAACATTGCCTCCCCAATAAACATCTATATAAGCACATAGGGTAAAATCATCAAATTTTTCATACCATAATCCATAGTCCATTGTGCCTCTTAAATATCTCAGTATCCTCTTTACTACTACATAATGTGATTCTCTAGGTTCAGCTTGAAATCTTGCTACAATTCCAACTGAATGTGCTATATCAGGTCTTGTATGAGTCAAATACTGCAATCCTCCAATCATAGATCTGTATTTCTTCTATTCCACTGCATGAGTCTCATCTATGCTAGATAACTTATGTCCAGTCACCATGGGTGTTCCAAATGGTTTACAATTCTCCATTCCAAATCTTTTCAACAAGTCATTCAGGTACTTTGTCTAACTTACAAAGATACCATCATTGTTTTGTGTTATCTATAATCCCAAAAAGTATTTCATTTCACCAATCATACTTATTTCAAATTCAGTCTTCATTTCATCAGCAAATTTGTCACTAGCTTCATCTTTTCCTCCAAAGATAATGTCATCAACAAAAATAACTATAACCAACAAACAATTTTCAATTTCTTTTGTGTACAGATTGGTATCACTTGTTCCTTTTGTAAATCCCAATTTTAACAAATACTTATCCAGTCTTGCATACCAAGTTCTAGGTGCTTGTTTAAGTCCATATAAAGCTTTCTTCAGTTTACATACCATGTCTCCTTGTTGAGTCAAAGGAAAACCTTCACGCTACTCAATGTAGACTTCTTCTTCCAATTCTCCATTCAGAAATGCTGACTTCACATCCATCTGATATACTTTGAATTTCTTGTAAGCTGCATAAGCCAAAAAAATTCTTACTGCTTCAATTCTTGCAACAGGTGCAAAGGTTTCTTCATAGTCAATTCCTTCTTGCTGTGAGTAACCCTTACATACCAATCTTTCTTTGTTTCTTACTACTTCTCCTTGTTCATTCATCTTGTTTCTGAATACCCATTTAGTTCCAATAACATTCTTGCCTTTAGGTCTAGGGACCAATTCCCATGTCTTGTTCTTTTCAATATGATCTAGTTCTTCTTTCATAGCATTTATCCAACTTTCATCTTCACAAGCTTCACAAGTAGTCTTAGGTTCAATTTGAGAAATCAAACATAACTATTCTTGTACCTTGTTTCAAGTTAGAACTCCTCTTTTGATGCTTCCAATAATTTGTCCAATAGGATGATTTCTTAACAAAATCTTGGTAGGTGTCACTGTCTCATATCTCACTTGAGATGTAGGTTCTTCAATGACTTCACTGTGGCTTTCATTCAACAAATCACTGTCAATTTCATAAAATAATTCAGTAGATCCAGTGTTAGGTTTAGGACAAGCTTCTTCATCTGATTCATAATCAAGCATTCTTTCCTGAATTTTGACCTTTTCATCAACTTTAACATTTGCGCTTTCAACAATAGTTTTAGTTCTTTTATTGTAACATCTATAGGCTTTTATTTTCAAAGAATATCCAAGAAATATACCTTCATCACTTCTAGGATCAAACTTTCCAATATCATCATCTCTCTTTATATAACATTTGCTTCCAAAATTTCTAAAATACTTAACTGAGGGTGCATGACCAAACCATAATTCATAAGGTGTCTTGTCTGTGTCTACTCTGATTTGTACTCTATTCATTGTATACACTACTATGTTCACTAATTCTCTCTAGAATATCTTCACCAAATCATTCTCAAATAACATAGCTCTTGTCGCTTTAATCACTGATCTGTTTCTTCTTTCTGCAATGCCATTTTGTTCAGGTGTTCTAGGGGCTGAATACTGTCTCTTAATGCCATTTTCTTCACAAAAAGTGTTAAAATCTCTAGAAGTAAATTCTCCACCTCTATCAGATCTCAAACATTTAATCTTCATTCCAAATTCATTCTCAACTTTATTCTTAACAATCTTAAACTTATCAAATGCTTCAAATTTTTCTTTAAGAAATGCAATCCACATCAATCTTGTAAAATCATCAACAAGAATCATATAATAGATTTCTCCATAGAATCCTCCAGTCCTGGTAGGACCACTCAAATCTGTATGAACAATCTCTAGCTTTTCTGTAGATGTAAACTTCTTACTGGGAAAAGAACTTCTCTTCTGTTTAGCCATTACACATTCTTTGAAAATCATGTTAGTAGGCTTCATAATTTTAGGCAAATCTCTTACTGCAAGTGTAGTACTTAATTTCACAATGTTGTCAAAGTTTATATGACAAAACCTTCTATGCCATAACCAATTTTCATCAATCTTAGTAATCAAACATGTCATCTCATTAGGATTCAACTGAAACACATTACCTCTAGTTCTAGATCCAGTTCCAATCAGATTTCAATCTTTATCCTTTATCACACAAGTTTTCTCAGTAAACCAAACTTGATATCCCTTATCAGCTAACTTTCCAACACTTAAAAGATTATGTTTTAATCCATCCACAAAATAAACATCATTAGTATTAGTCTTTCCATCAAGAGTAATAGATCCTATACCTTTAATCAAACAAGGTGCATTGTTTCCAACTCTAACAAATCCTCCATCATATTCATTAAACTTTATGAACTTTTTCATGTCTCCAGTCATATGATGTGAACAACCACTATCTATAATCCAATCAGGTTTCTTTTCAACTTGAGAAACTAAGGCTTTTTCTTCCTTAACATTAGTTTCAAGTTTCTCTTCTTTAATTGCTACAAATCCTATGTCATCATTATTCTCAATGTCACTTTCACTTAAAGTTCTTTCTATACTAGCTTCAAGATCTTCATCATTAGCATGATAACATTCCTTAGATCTTCGAGGTTTGAAATTGTTTTTGTACTTTTTAACTCTCTTAGGATATTTAGATGAAAAATGACCATATTCTTGACAAGTCCAACATTTAAATATTTTCTTACCGTCTGATTCTCTTTTCACAAGGAAGGCAATACCTTCTTCAATCTTCTTGTCTTCTTTATTTCTAGATCTACTGCTGCCTCCATTCTAGGTAAGTCTCCTAATAATCTCAGGTTCATTTCTGCTGCTTCCAATCTTCCAAGAAGAGTCTCTCTTGTAAAGTTTGTAGTACAAGGTATAACTTGTTCAATCATTTATGTTGTATACTTAAATACAGGAGTCAATGTCCTTAGAATTTTCCATATCACTTCATTCTCTATCTTTGTTCCTCCACAAGATTTTATACCTGTAATAATTTTTGACATTCTACCAATATAGCTTCTAATAGATTCATCTTCCAACATTCTTATATCTTCAAATGCACATATCCAATTATGTAATCTAACTCTTTTTGCATGTTCATCACCTTCAAAAGTAGAGTGTAAAGCATTCCAAATGTCATGAGATTTTTTCTAACATTTTACCTGACTGTACTCATTCTCTGGAAGGGCTGTCAAAAGTGCTTCTCTTGAAAATATGTTACACATTAATAGATCTCTCTCATCAGTAGTACATGTTTCAAGATTGTCCTCTTCAATGATAGTCTTATCATTCTTTGTAATCAACCAATAACCTGGTCCTAAACACATTAGGTGTGTCTTCATCTTTTCTTTCCAGCTGTCAAAATTTACTCCATCAAACTTAGGGCTTTCTTTCCTGAAATTTGTCATGGATATCCTTAAGATGTTAAACTTCTTTTTCAAGGACCTGCTGCTCTGATACCAATTGTTAGAATGTAAAATCCACCAAGATAACTGAGAGGGTGGGGGTGAATCAGTTATCAGATGATTATAATTTTTATCAACTTCAACAACATTAAACCATGTAAGCAATATAATTACTAACCATAAAAAGATATTTATACACAATAACACTGACACAAGATATGTTGACTAGGGAACCTCTTGATCAAAGAGTAAACCCCAGTGGGAATCATGCCCACAAAAGATGCACTAATATGAATATTCCTTATGAAAGGATGGACTCTGTTAGGAGTCTTATGAAATACATTCAGTACATATGAATCCTTGTTAGGAGATTTTGAATCCCTGTTAAAAGATTCTAACCCTATTAAGAGTTATGGAAGATAGGACCCACTGCCCAAATAGCTTCAGGGTAAGATCATTGAACACACTGTCCAAATAATCTTTATATTACTCAATAGAATAATATGTTACCTCTTCTCTGACTCTACCAAACTGCACTCACTATTATACCAGATCTCAATTTCAGATCTCTATACCTCGCATGTCTTCCTTCACAAATTCACTTTCATACTTAGCTCTTTTCTTCCTTCACAAATTCACTTTCATACTTAGCTCTTTTCTTCACTTCATGCATACAAACACACTACAACAAGGAAATACATTCCTTTCTTTATACCACACTCAAGTAACTACAAATGAGTCAGCATACAATTACAAAATAAAAGTTTCCACACACTATATCAAAATTACACAAAACTGTCGGCTTCCAACTACAATAATTCTTCACTTGTGTGACCTCAAATTTTGTGCTATCATCCACATCACTATCAATGTGTCTTCAACTTCCCTTTAACTATGCAAAACTAGATTCCATCCCGATTAGGAGATATCATCTGATTCCCACAAACCGCTACTTAGGAACACTACCTAAATACTGCTTCCACAAAAATGTTGATAACTTCCCTAAATAAATGAATTACTATCTGTGCTCTTAACCATAGACATATAACATATCAAATAATATATCCTCAACATCACATAGCTCCAACTACAATAACCCATGTGTGCTAATCCAAACTCTATCTACTTCTCTGCAAGTCTCTGGTAAATCACTGTGTTGACATTAATGACAATCATAGTCATGAATACAACAACAACTGCTACAGAATGGCTGGAAAACATCTAGCATTCATTCCTAATAGAGGAAACTTGAAAAAAATATGAGGACAATCTGAGTTTCTAAGACCAACACTTACAAGTTTGGATCACTAATCGTATGTGTAAAGGATAAAATATGGATGGGGTCCTAGAACAATGTTTTGCACATAAAAGAGACCCCAAAGCCAATATTTTATACTTACATGAAATTGTATTAATATAGAAAGTAAATTTAGATGACTAATATTGAAATTAAGAAATAAAGGTACTTACCTCCGAAAAAGTATCAGCTGAAAACCCTGTCAAACGATCTCAAAAATAGTTGATTCCTGCGACTCTGAACTGAAACTGCAAGATCTACAAAACCTAGAAATTTTTCCTCAAGATGGCTCAGCTTGGGTTTGAACCTTATAAAAGGTCAAATACCACAATCTTTATTTGAAGTCTGATTCAAATTCTATTCATAGATCCCGAAAGTTCGGTGAAAAGGGTATCCAAATCTACTCTCAAATCCAAAATTTTGTACTTGTACCTGCAAGAAAAATGGTTTTGTTTTTTGTTTGGGGGGGTTTGCCTTGGTCAAACCCCAGTTTGGAATCAACTTTAATATTGAAATTGAAATGGAGAATGCTAGCAAGTAGTAGAAAAGGATCTAACAATGAAGCTATGCAATTCTATAGATATGCAATTGTATTTTGAATGTAAACAAGTATATTGATATGAAAGCTTGAACACAACAATAAATGTAAATCAAACCTCCATGGTTGTATGTTTGCAATCCACCTTGATGGAAGAAGGAAATGGATCTTGAAGATGAAGAAAGGATCTTGAAGGAAGATCACACCATCATAATGGCTAGATCTAGGGTTTGAATGATAAATCTTGAATGCATTAATCAAATCCCTTCAATGGATTGAGCTTGAATCCTTGATCTTCAAAGGAGAACTTGGATGGAGAAGAAGACTTGAAATTATTGAATGGATGCTTTCTTAATCACCTTGAGAGCTTGAGAGCTTGCACATGAAAACTTGAGATGAGATATGAAAATGAGAGAGGAAGGCCTCCTTTTATAGTGATCTAGGGCACAATCCTCTAGAGGGGCCACCTTGGGGAATTAAATTCCAATTAGGTCCTCACCTTTAAAAAATATACCTAGATTAAATGCAATTAAAGGATTTACCATCCCGAAACCTGAAATGGCTGACCCGGAGGCAGGAAAATAAATTTCCCGAAAGCCCGAAGCCCGAAAATTAAGGATCTTGAAAATTTGGAGAAAAGGGGTCATTGTCAAGGTTGACCCTGACCTAGTCAGGGTCAACCTAAGACCTTCACCTAGTCAGGGTCAACCTAAGACATTGACCTTGGTCCTAAATTGACTCAAAACCAAGTCAAGAGGTCCCAGGGATGCCCAAAAACCTAGAACTGATGCCAAAATAGGAAAGAATGTCAGGAATAGACATAAAATCCTATGATTACTGAGATGAAGGCTAGGAGGATCCATTTCTAAATCTTGCCTAGAAAATAGAGCTATGGAAGAGGGAAATTTAGGAGAATCCTTAAGATCCTAACCCTAATTTCACCTAGAATGAAGTAGAAAAGAAGTGGAAAGTGGGGAGAAAGCCATATCCAAGGAAAGATCAATTTGAGACATCCAATATGACCCCAAACCACTTACTCAAAGGGCTAAACACTCTTAACATGGAAGTTCTTCCATTTTAAGATGATATAGTATGTATCTTTTTCTACTTGCAAAATTCATTCCCCTCAATTGGCGATGTGCAATGGGATGTTAAGAATCTGATTATCATACAAATCAGTGATTTCATAAAAATTTTAGGCCAGAACTTTGAAGTAGTCATGGATGATTATTTTGGAAAGTTCAAGGAAAGAATGCATAAGAGAAGTAGGATACCTACATAGTTAGAGGAAAAATATAAAGATTATATTTTTTTTCTAGTGGATACCGACTCCACTCTCATTAAGGTAGTTGAACCAAGGACTACATGGTTCCTATGGACTATGAACTTGATATTGACCGAGCATCTAGGTCAATAAAGACACTTTTGGCTGAGTCTAAAGACAAGAAAGAAACAAGGTTTAGAACCTATGAGGAAGATAAATTAAGAATTAAAATGGATTTGGTCAGAGTAAAAGTTGGAAGAAAATCAAAGACAATGATGGACACTTTGGAAAAACAATTTGGTGATGAAGAAGTAGAGAAGTTGGTTGAAGAAGCAACCGAGGAACAATTGTTGATCGATAACAGTGAACATGATGAAGAGACTGAGTCAGACAAAGAAATATAAGAAAAATTGGTGAAGGAAACCGGCCAAAACCCCCACATGAGCAAGAAAAAGATCCTCTATAGGTGTTTCCCCACCTTTAAAATGCGGAGTTGCAAAGATAACTAGGCTAACACTGACAAAGACATATTAGAAGAAGAGAGGCACTCAAGCATCCAATGAGGTACCTAAGAGGAGGAGAAAATTAATAAAAGGTAAGGATGATATATATTATGATGATGAAGATAATAGTCAATTTAAGGTAGTTGTAAACAAGACACAATCAATTGATGAGATGGTAAAGAATATAAAAGAAACGGAAAGACTAGGTCACCCTAAAATAAACTGGTATGTAAATATGTCTACCAGGGATCAGGATAAATTGGAAGAAGCAATCATTAGCATGATGATTAAATTTAAAAGGTTACCAGTTGAATTTTCAAATTATATTCCCAAATAATTGTATGATAAGGTATCAATAAGATGGACTTATGCCTTGCATACTGAGAAGAAGACGAGGGAAATATCATTAATTTTGGCAATGCCAAATCTATCTGTAATAGAGATTGATGATATGAAGAAACAATATGCAAATAATTTTTTGATGAAAGGAAGAGAAATGAACATTCTACAAGGAAAAAATGAAGAATTCGATGAGGAGAGTAAAGAAAAATGGACTAAAATTTTGAAGTCCAAAGTAGAAGCAGAGAAAATTGCACTAGCAATTATTCCCGAGAAAGGTGTCAAAGGAAAAGGAAAAGGTGTACAATCTAATGATGTAGATATTTCTACATGAAGGACACTTGAAGAGCCAATACACATCAGACATTGAGTAGCTAGAGGATGACACATATGCAGAAGATTTTTATCCTGCTGGTTATACCGAGAAAGAGGATACACTTGAGAAGTTAGTAATTACTAAGAATGCAGAAATATTAATTGAAGATATCACTGAAGGTGATCTCGATGATGAAGTAAAAGAAGATGAAGATTTTACTTCTACTATCAAGAACATAGAGGAAGACAAGACTATTGAGGAAGTCATAACACAAATACCAAATAACTTACCTATTGTGGTACAAGCCATAAAAATTGCTACTACATAGCAACCCAAGGACCCAACACCCAAGAAAAAGATGGATACCATATAAGATAAGGGTGAAGAAGGGAAAAAGGAGACCACTGAGCCTAAAACAAAAGAGGAAAATTACAAAGGAACAAAAATTGAAGAAAATTTATATGATTCTACTACAAGTACAAGACCAGAAGCCCAAGGACCTTAGACTAAGGGAATAAAAAAAGGGAAAGAAAAGGAGGAAAGTGTCTTCATCGAGCCACTAAAGTAAAATCTAGAGCATAGGGCTCTAGTTCCATATGAGAAATCCCCTACATCTAGAAAAGAGGAGAAGAAATAGAAGAAGAAACATGGAAAAGGTCTGGTCACCCTGGATGAAGTCATAGAAATACCTTCATGTGACCCAAGAACCTTACACCCCAAAGCTCTTAGATGGTATGGAGAATTATGCACTAGAAAAGCAGCTCATGAGAAGCTGAGGTATAAGAGTAAACATAACCAGGTGCTTGAGGATGTGAGAGAGATCCTAATGCAAGTTGTACCTGATGGTAGTGTTGATCAAGGAAACTCCCATCATTGACCAACTTGCAACACTTACTGGGCACATCAATTATCTTAATACCGATGCTAAAAAGAAAATAGAAGAGAGAGTAGAGTCCAAAATTCAATTTAAAATAACAAAGAAAATCAGCCAAGCCATGGAAATTTACAAGGTGAAGTTATTTGAGACTATAACTAAAACTGAAACTCTCATTCAACAGATACTCACATTTTTGAAGAAGCTTTCCACTACCGACTCCTTCATTGCAAAGATAAAATAAAAATTGAAAGAGCTAGATGATGATCTATAGAAGAGTGCTAAAAGCTTGATAATAGAACCCCATGCATTCAAATCACACTATGCAAAATTCAAGCACATACATGGGTTAAGAAATGAGCTAAGGAGAGAAGAAGACAAAATAAAGGATCAAACAACCGAGATACAAACTGAGTTATTACCGCACATTGAGGTGATGCAAAGGCATGTAAAGAAAGAAAAGGATCTAGTAGTTACTCCTGAGCTATCAGTAGTAAATCATATATTCAACATGCATGCACAAGTTGGTTTGGAGTAGATTGCACTAGATAGTTTGAAAGAGGAATGGGAAAACCTCTTAGCCAACTTGAAGAAAACCCATCAAATTTTTTTTGATAAGAAGAAAGTATATACTATTTTGGCATTATTACCAAAAAAGGTGGAGTATATGTATACTTACCAAAGGAGAAAATATGTATAGTATGTATACTTATCAAGGCATATAGACAGGGGGAGTCTACAATTTTGAGTATACAATTTTAAGGTTTTGAAAATTTTGATTATATGGCATACATATGTATTTTTGTCACTAATGCCAAAGGGGGAGAATGTTAGTTTATATGTTGTCATTAGTGTCACACATACAGTCGGTAAAGGAAGAAAACATGCTAGTCAGTCAACACACTAAGTATAGACACCGAGTAGAGGACAAGGCAGAATGGCATACTAACTGAGCACAAAATTGACCAAGTACACATACCAAGCCAGATGATTATCGAGCATCAAGTACAATTATAACCAAGCATTCATATATACCAAGCTTCATTAATTTACCGAGTCATGAATGCAATATATATTAAGTAAACCAGGAATGATATAGAAGTTTATAATGACACATAATACAAGGTAAACGGTTCAAATTGAGCTAGAAAATGGTTTACATAGATTGAGGTGAAGATTAAATTTAGATATAATCATTAAATGATTGATGATCCCTATGAAATGATGTTTTAGGTTATTCATTTGGATCATAGATCTTAGGTTTTCTAGATGATACCATAACCCTAATTAGGTCAAAATATTTTGATATAAGAACTCTCAAGATGCCATTTTTGACAAGTAACACACATGAAGTAGTTGCCTATACAGACATCTAAAGATCAGACAGGGTTGTGAAGTTAAAGTTTTGACAGAGCATTCAAGGATTGAATCAGAAGCACAACAGAGGCTACCAAGAAGAATTCAGAGAAGAAATCTATCACAAAAAGGTGATAATAGTTAAGTACTTATTATATTTAAAATCAAGAAAAGTAAGTTTCTACATACAAGTCAAATCTACTGTTACTTTCTTACAATTGTGACAAGCTTAAATCTCTTAACATAGTAGACCTAACAAGTCTTTTTGTAAATCTCTTAACTGAGTGCACACTTAACATTGTTACTAGAATCCTTTAACTAGGTAGATCCTCATAGGTCTTTATTGTTACTCCTAATAGGGTAAGATCATCATAAGTGATCAAACATTGTAGCCTTAACTGACTTTATTATTGTAGTTAGTGAAGCTTTGTGGGTGTCATCCCCACAGTAGTTTTTACCTTCTAACAAGGGTTTCTTGATACCAAAATACTTGTGTATTGTGTATGAAGTTTCATAGATGTTTACATGTTAGATTAGAAAGAATTTCTTATTTTCAGTAATGTTATGAATGGATGGAAAAGATAACATGTCAATCGGTTACTAAATTACATTGTTTTGAGGATTGAGTTGAAAAAGTTTTTAAGGCTACCGATTCACCCCTCCCCTCTTAGTAACTCACCTTTTCGTAATCCCAATAGTCTTACCCAAAAATTTTCCTTGCTTCTATTTCTTCATCCATTCTGATTGATAAAGCTTCTAACTCTCTTTTGATGTTCTTCTTGTCTTTATGCAACCCTACATTCTACTAAGACAATTATTCCAAATCTTCTTGTGATTCCTTAGATCCACTACCTTCAGATAGTTGTTCAATGAGATCTTGTCTTTCATTTAGTTGATCAAAAAGTTTTTTTCTCTTGGCTCTTGATTGCTTGAGTTGCTCCTTTAATTGGTCAATGAACTCTTCTGCATCTACAAGCTCCTTTTCAAGCTACCTTTGATATCTTGAATCCTCCCTGTATGCCTTAAGGGTCTTCCCCAATCTGTTAGGATTATTTAAGGGAACTTGAATATGATACTAATGGTTAACACTATAAGGCAATGAGAGGGGGGGGGGGGGGCGAATTAGTGAAACCAAATATCTACAAAATATTTTCATAAACTTGTAGATTAACCAACATGAAAATGTAAATATAACAAAGAAGCACAATACATAAAACATCAACACATAATGAACACAAAAACACCAATATTTTTGTTTGGAAACCCTTGTTAGAGGGAAAAACCATGGTGGGAATTATCACCCACTAATCTCACTAGTGTACCAATAAAATCTACCCTATTAGGATCATTACAACACCTTGTTAAGGGTATACTCGGTTAAAAATATCTATAGCCTGGTTATAAGCTATTACAAAGTCCTATTAGGTACTACCTAGTTAAGGGATTTAAAACTCCTTCTAAGAGTCACCTAGTTAGAGGATTTAGTCTTAAGACCTATTTGCAAGGAAAATTTAGATCTACAGAATCCTAAATATAGGATAATCATTGATGCCTTCATATTCATTGTTATTAGATCTATTGAAGGAGATTTTGCTAAAAATATATCTTTAGAAGAAACATTTAGATCAGGTTAGTGGGAAATTATTACATTCAATTTATGAGTTTCACATACATAAGGGTAGTTGGTTGCAAATTGCAACCCAAGAAGTTTTCTATATATCCATTTGATAGGATGATTCTCATATAAATTCATTGGCAAATTGTCAATTCTCATAGATTAATTGTCTCTAAGCATAAACCTCATTTTTAGTTTCCTCTAAGGATAGGGGAACATTTATCGCAATATTTCAAGGTCACCTAGTCTATATGCTTAGAAGGGGATGAATGCCCATTGGAGAACCTCTCAATAACTCAAGAAACATTTGGCCACATGGGCACTTTCAAAAATGTGATGAGAGAAAACTTTAAGCATGAATCTCATATTGAGGATCATTGGACAAACTATACAGATGATTACGAGGTTAGGATATGATATTGTTGTAAAATGGATCTATATTTATCCAGAAATGATAAAAACATATATTTATCAAATAAGCATAAGGAGTTGGACTAAGAAGATATTTTGATGTCCATGTATAATGAAGACTAGATCTTTAATAGGCTTCTTATTTTAATTACGGAGATCCTAATGAATGATTTAGAAGATATAGTTTTTAAGGAAAGGAATGTAATCAATTATACTCAATAGTGGTTGGACCACCTATACAAAGCCTATTCCTAAGGTAGTGAGGGTAAAAAAACTTCCATAGGCTAGTACTTCTAGATGAAAGAAATTTCATACACCTGTATCAGAAAGACCCCATCTACCTTTTTACCAAGAGAGGTCTTTGGCCATGTCAGAGATGTGGAAACTCATGTGAATTGAAAGAAAATAAAAGACCAAGGAAAAATAGCAAGGTGAATCATCTACAATCAAACCACCTCCTACTTCTGCTCTCCTATCTCCTCCAATATCTTTTGCTACTGTTATCACTCCTTCCAAAACTAAAAATGTCTCTTTCTACTCAAAGTCAAGGATGAAACCATTTAAAATTAAAACAAAAAGGAAGGAATCCACTTCCTTATGTTCCCTCATGAAGAGTCTACAAGAGATTTAAGAATAAATCTCCCTCCATGGCCCCTACTGGTGCAAGAGAACCCTTCTAAGGGATCCCACCATTAATTTTTTTTTTTTTTTTCTTCTTAATGAAGCCATATAATTATAATAAGAACCATGAGCTCAGTGAGTGTGTGAGGGTACTAGTTTGGGCCCAAGGGTCACAGTCTAGCTTAGTTTTGTAATAGCTCAGGGACTCAGTGGATGTTGTCATCCTAATGTCACCTAATCTTAGGAGTTCTAGAAGTCTAAAAAGTGAGGGTTGAGTTGATTTGACACATGTGTTCATTGGAGAGGGCTTATTAAGGTCTAGAAGTCTAAGAAGAGAAAATATTGCTCAAGAAACAAAAGTTGCTCAAAAGTTGCATAGAAACTTTTCAAAGTTGCTTAGAAACTTTTCTCATGGAAGGTTATAACCCTAATCTAGCTGCTAGAAGCCCTAACCAAACTCATATTCTGATGGTAAGACCATATATGCTTGGAAAAACCCTAAATGTGGGGTTGGCTATCAAATTGTATGACATTGTGAAGAGAAAACTAGATTGTGACTGTGTTTAGTGTGCCAGTCTGCACAAATTGAGTGAAGAATGAAAACTAATGGATAGTTTTTGATTGCTATTATTTTGTGAATCTTTCATTGTGTATAAAATTTCATTTTCAGTTCTTAGTTTAGATTTCCTTGCAAGTTTGAATGTGCTTTTGTAAATAGTTTGGAATTCAAGGGTTACTGTCCAGTTTTGACTGGTTTGAGAAGATGGGCCTGTAGCTCCTATCCCCACCATGGAAACTCCATGGAACCATGGGATATGGTAGTATAGACCCTATACATTGTATATTATCAAGAAGGGCCTTGGAAATTTTGTGAAAGAATTTATGAGACCAAGCCCTAGGCGAGTCTGGACTGTGCCAGGTTAGGTAAGGCCATGATTGCAGAGGTTATAGAGAGCAAGGGTGGACATTGTAGGAAGAATAATTTGGAGGAATTAAAGAAGGGTTAATTAAGTGTCATTGGTGAGAAGGAGGAGATTCTACCAATCCACACAAGGTGGTGAAGCTATCAAACCAATCCTATGACCCTGTGAAGCCTAAAAGCACCTAAAAACCCTCATATTGGATTAGGGCACTGTACGGACACTTGGCTTCCTAAAACCTAGAAAATCCTTGAGACCTAGGGGATTGAATAGGAATCTCTTTGGGAAGCTAACCAAGTTTTGGTGAAGGTTGCAGGTGATAGCCAGGTATAAATCCGGAATGGAGGCCTAATTGGGGCTCATTCCTTGTAGCCCTGTTTTGAGGGTAAATGATGAAATCGGGTAAGAAGATGGATTTCCCTAGCCAATATGGTCACATGGAAGGTTGTGAAAACACCTTAGGAGTCATCTCCACCTTTTATAGGACCTAAGAAGGTATTGAAGGAGTGGTGCCCTTATAAGCAAATGTAAGGGAATAAAGCAAAGCTAAGCTAAGGAGAGTCTAGAAGTTGAAGTATTGGTTGTTGGTGGTTAGATTGGTAAAGGTCAAGGGATTCCATAAGCAAGGGAAGTCCTAGAGACCATAGGGTGTGAGGAGAGAACCTATTGATCCAAAGAAGAGATTAAAGAGCATATACTAGGCTAGTCTATCCCAATCTCCCCATCAGATTGGTATTAGAGCTATTCAAGACTTGGGAAGTGAATAGTTTTAGAGGGTGAATGTTTCAACCTCCAGAATCAGTAGGGTCATCTCAGAAGAAGAAGATGGTGACTAATGCAGAGCTAGCAAAGAAGGTAGAAGAATAGGAGGAAGATAATAGACTCCTAAAAGAAAGTTTGGTTCAGTTAGAGAAAATCTTAGATGATGTCCAAGCTAAACAAGAGAAGGTCAATGAAAAGATGGAGGAGCAAGAGGCCAAGGAAAACTAAAATACCATAGATGATGAAGTTCCTACCCCTGATCCTCCAACACAAGATGAACAGTTCTTGAAGGCAATTAAAGCCATCACTGGTAAAGCCCTTGAAGGTGTCCCATTACTCACTGGAAGAATGGACACTAAATTAGTAATGCAGTGGATTGAGGGAATGGATAATCACTTTGAGTGTGAAGAGATCTATGAAGCACAAAAGGTCAAAGTGGCCAAATCTAGGTTGAGGGGCCAAGCTTTGACTTGGTGGAACTATCTCCAAGAAGAAAGGGAGAAAGAAGGGAAAAATCCAATAGTTAATTGGAAAGCCATGGTGAACAAGGTTAGAGAAGCTTACCTACCTAAAAATTTTGAAATACAACAACATAGAAGAAGATTGAACCTTAGACAAAAAGAGATGGATGTTGCCACCTACACAGAGGAGTTTCACAAATTTAGCCTAAGATCCAAGGTGAAAGAAGAAGAGAGTATCAAGGTGACAAGGTACGTAAGTGGATTGAACTAGAGTATAGTATAGGAGATGAATTTGATCACTCCAAGTATAGTCCTTGGGTGTCAACATATGGAACAAAAGATTGAAGAAAAATAGAGAAGGAAGCAATAACCTAACTCCAAAAATAGAGGTAGAGGTAGAGACTCTAGAGGGGGTCAAAGAGGAGGTTCTAGTGGCAGAGGAGGTGACTCAAGAAGCCAAGGAGAGAATAGAATCCTTGAAAAAATTATAGAGGCTAGTAAAAGAGGTACTTTTAGCAGAGGAAGAGGATCCCATGGAGGGTCAAGTAAAGGAAGGAGTGCAGGAAGAAGCAACTCCTATTTTTCTACCATGAAATGTTACCAATGTGGTCAACTTGGACATCCTACTTATAGGTGTCTTGATAAACCTTCTAGCTCTAATAATGAGAAGAGGATAGCTTATGCCCAAGAAGATGGAGCCTACTCATGCACTAATGAGGTTAGCAAGTTGGAATTAGAGATGGGGGAAAATCTTATGTTTAGAAGGGTACTTATTAGATGACCTACTCAAGGTGAGCCCAAGAAAATAAGAGCTCTTTTCAGAGTGAGGTGCAAGATCCTAGGCAAAGTATGCAAGGTGATAGTTGATTCAAGATCAACTGACAACATCATATCAGATGAGGCTTGGTAGGATCAACTGACAAGATTCCCCACACTAACCCATACAAGGTAACTTGGCTAAATCAAGAGAAAAGTGTTTTGATCAATGAACAAACTTGGGTGGACTTTTTCATTGGAGGGTATAAGGACAAGATCCTTTGTGATGTTGTGCCCATGGATGCCTATCATCTTCTATTATGGAGACCCTAGTATTTTGACAGGAAGGTGATCTATGATAGAGAGGAGAACTCAATTTCCTTTAAGAAGGATAACATAACCTTTAAGATTCAATATTTGACAGAGAATGATGAAGGAGCCTCAAGGACACCTAGTGTCTTGCTTAGCACTGGTAAGGAGTTCTTACACCTATTGCATGGAGATGAAATAGTGAGATGTGCCATTGTTGTGAATCTAAAGGAAGAGGAACAAAAGTTGCAGACATACACCTAAAGAGGTGAAGCAAATGTTGGAAGAGTACAAAGACATAGTGAGTGATGGAGCACCTGCAACACTTCCTCCAAGAAGGGCTATAATCCATCAAATATATTTTGTAGCCGGTGCATCTCTACCAAATAAATAAACATATAAGTTCACACCTGATCAAAACAAGGAGGTGGGATGACAAGTACAAGAATTATTGGATCAAGGACTGATTAAGAAGAGCATAAGCCCATGTGTAGTCTCGATAGTGCTAGCATCAAAGAAAGGAGGAAAGTGGAGACTTTGCACTGATTCAAGGGAAATAAATAGAATCACCATAAGGTACAGATTTCCAATTCCTAGAATAGAGGATTTAATGGATTGTTTAGGGGGTGCTATGTATTTTACTAAGTTGGATCTTAAAAGTGGTTATCATCAAATAAGAGTTAAGGAGGGTGATGAGTGGAAGACAACTTTTAAGACCACAGATGGGTTGTATGAATGGCTTGTGATGCCATTTGGGCTTACCAATGCTCCAAGCACCTTCATGAGATTGATGAATGAGGTGTTGAAGCACTTCACTAGCAGGTTTGTGGTAGTATATATAGATGATATACTCATCTATAGTAGAACCAAAGAAGAGCACCTTGAGCATTTAAGGTTAGTCTTGAGAAGGCTACATGAAGAGAAGTTGGCAATCAACTTAGAAAAGTGTGAATTCTTGAAGCAGGAGCTAGTCTACTTGGGGTTTGTGGTGTCTAAGGGTACCTTGAAGATGGACCCTAGCAAGGTTGAGGCAATATGGAATTGGCCTGAACCTAAAATAGGGACTGAAGTCAAGAGTTTTCATGGCTTGACACAATTTTATAGAAAGTTTGTGAGAAACTTCAGTGGTATTTGTGCACTAGTGCTTGACACCATTAAAGGAGGAGTGAGGACCAGGTTCAAGTGGACTAAGGAAGCTAATAAAGCATTCCAACAACTGAATCAAGAAGTGGCCACAAAACCTATCCTACTATTACCTACCTTTGACAAGTTGTTTACATTGGAGTGTGATGCAAGTGGAATTGTAGTAGGGGGTGTGTTGAGCCAAGAGGGAAGGCCTGTGGCATTTTTCAGTGAGAAACTCAATGAAGCAAAGAAGAAATATTTTGCCTATGATCTAGAGTTTTATGCACTAGTTCATTCTCTCAAGAAATGAAGACATTACTTGCTCCCAAAGAAATTTGTGGTGTTCACAAATAATCAGGCTTTCAGTTATATTAACACTCAAGAGAATCTTAGCAATAGACCTTTGAAATGGATGGCATACCTCTAATCCTTTACATTTACCATCAAGCATAAAAAGGGATAGCTCAACAAAGTAGTAGATTCTTTGAGCAGGAAGTTATTGAATGTCCAAGAAGTGCAACTGCAAAGCATAGGGATAGAAAGTTTCAAGGATCTCTATGAAGGAGATGAAGAGTTCTCCACAACCTAAAAGGTATGCAATGAATTTGAAAATCATTTTCATAGTGAATATGCAGACTATACTCTTCAAAATGGCCTCTTGTTTAAAGGCAATCAACTATGTGTGCCTAGAGGATCCATGAGAGAAAATCTTATACAGGAGAAGCACAATGGGAGCCTAAGTGGACATTTTGGCATCAACAATAATATGGAGCTAGTACAAAGGTACTACTATTGGCCTAGGTTGCCAAGGGATATGAGGAAGTATGTGGAACAGTGTGGAGTATGCCAAAGGGCTAAAGGAGGTTCAAGCAATGCAGGACTCTACCAACCTCTACCAATACCAAATAGGCCTTGGAAGTGTGTAAGCATGGACTTTGTGGTTGGCCTCTCCAAGACAAAAACATGTATGGATAGTATATATGTGGTAGTAGACAGGTTTTCTAAGATGAATCATTTTATTCCATGTAGAACTACCCATGATGCTAGTTATATTGTCTAATACCCCAAAAATGGGCTATAGGTTCATTAACCTCTTACATCAACAATTCAATTGAAATCGACATCAAAGTCCTAACCTAAGGCACATCTATACATTAGTTTATCAAAAACCTAATTGATTATCTTAATTCTGCATCGGGGAACATTCCTTGAATATTCCTAATTTATCATAATTATCTTTAATTGAATATTATTTGGTGATAAATGTCATTATTTATCCTAAAGTTGATTAATTGAATATGATGAATATTTAATTAATTAATTTAATTCTACCACTTGATTATTTAATTATATTTAATTCTATTTATTCCTAATTAATATTATTTTTATTTTGACAATAAATCAAAATTCCTACAAACAATCAATTGAATATTTATTTAATTGATTTAAAATCAAAGTTGTCAAATTTAATGATTTAATTGGAATAAAGTTTGATTTAATAATTGATTAACCCATAAATCAATTGTTTTAATTCAAAATCAGTTAAGTGGAAAATAAATCACTTTATTTATTAAATTAATTCATATTAAATCATGCACAATTAGAAAAGAAGTTAACTTTAAATCAATTTTCAATTTCAATTTGTTAACTTTCTAAACTCAACATCTGATGATGAGTTGAAAAAGAGAACTAAACTCTATTTTGAGATAAAAAATGCTTTTGCATGATTTTATGAGTTTATTTATTCTTAATTTATTGTTAACTCAAAAATCAACCTGAGTTTATCAAGAGTGATTTATGGTTTTTCTTATGCATCCTCAAACCATGGATTTCTATATAATCAAGGCTCATCTCTTCACAAAACATCTCTCAAATTTGCACAATTACTCTAGCAGATTTACAAATGAAGAACAAAGCTTTTGTGACAGGCAATTTTGTGACATCATTTCATTATTTCTCATAGCTTTTGCATACTTTTGCATTCATCTTCATAGCATTGTTAGATTAATTGCATAGTGTACACTCAAAATGTGCACTTCTCTAAGTCTTTAGTTCCAAGAGCATCCATGAATTGGAAGCCTTGAGAAAGCGACTTAGAGCTCCCTAGGCATGGAGTGCAAGGGTGTTTAGAGGGCTCTCAGCTAGAGCTATTAAGCATGAAACTTTGCTAGTAAACCATGCAATGGGAGATTCAAAGAGACAAGGGAAAGAATGCCAATATCTTCAAGAATCACAATGAAAGATGCAATGAAAACTATGCTAGAATGAGAATGCAAGAATGCAACTATGCTATGAAAATGAGAGTATTACAAGCCTTTACTAATTAAGTTATGTGAATTAAACTAGAACATGAAAGGAACTAAGCTAAGAATGCCATGAAAACTAAACTATAATGCAAGTATGAAGACTAAAATGCAACAAGCTCTCCAAAGCTCCAAAGTCACCAAGAAAACCTACAACACAACATTAGAATCAAGAGTGGGATCTTTTGAATGAGGAAAGAGTTCTCCTTTTAAAGATAAATGGACCATGGAGATTAAGCGACAAAAGATTTGATCAAGGGTGGAATTTTGAAAGTGGGATCAATCCTTATGCACAAGTCTCCTCCAATGAGAAAGAAGTGTTGACTTTTGTGCCCCATGTGAGACAAAAAGCCTTTTCTTCTTATTTATAAAATAGGAATAATGCTTTATTTGTGAAAATTAGGATAAGAGGTAAGTGGGGGCTTTTTATTTAATAAAAGGGGAGGGAATTACTTTTAATTAAATAAAGACTTAGGATAAAATGGTTAATCCATGGAATATAATCGAATAAATGATAGAATTAGGATTTGATCAAGGAAATTGATTTAAATTTAAAATATTGCAAAGCATTGATTCAGGAAATTGATAAATTGGTGAATGGGGGCCCAAAGTCTAGGTGACCATTTTAGGGTGCATACACATATCATTTCAATTCATTCTAGATTAGTTTCATATCAAGTTTTTCATCTAATTGCATAAAAAATTCAAAAAAATAATAATAATTTGCATTCATATTTTATTTCTTTCATCATTTTAAATCCTTCTTTTAGGTGTTGCATTGTCATGGATCTTGGTCTAATCTGAGAATACCATACTCGCACCTACTAGAAGACTATAAATCACTTGGTTAGCTTAGTTTCATTTATTTGTAGATTTTGATTTTGCTAACCTCTAATATTTTACTGAAGTGTTGTGTCCATAGGTAGGTACAATTTTCACACACACATTTATGGTGCCCATCGTGGGGCCCTGAAATAGGTTTCCATTCTATTCTATCAAATTTTTATCATTTTTCTCGAACCCACGACCACAAGGTTAATTTTTATGAATTTTGTGATAAATTTCTGGGCTGTTTTTCCAGACATCCAACTGGTATGTTTATTGGTACATGCACATATGACATGATATAGATTTGAAATTTATATTTATGGAAAGGTATTTGAGTTAGCTTTCATTTTCTGTTGGTTTGGATTAATTTAATTTTGATTTACAAAAGTTATGATCATTTTAGTGCACACTGATCATAACCTAATTTTATGAAATCTGACTGATGTTTTTATTGGTACGTGCACATATGACATGATACAGATCCAAAATTTATATTTATGGAAATGTATTTGAGTTAGCTTTCATTTTCCATTGGTTTGAATAAATTTTGTCTTGATTTGCAAAAGTTATGATCATTTTAGTGAAGATTGGTCAGAACCTGATTTTATGAAATTTGACTGATGTTTTTATTGGTACATGCACATATAACATGATACAAATCCTAAATTTATATTTTTGAAAATTTATTTGAGTAAGCTTTCATTTTCCATTGGTTTGAATTAATTTTATCTTGATTTGCAAAATTTATGATTAATTTAGTGCAGACTAGTCAGAATCTGATTTTTTATGATAGCAAGTTTTTTGATTATCAAATGACATATTATCTTTGACTAACTTGATTTTCTACCACGTGGGATTGACAAGTTGTGTTTCTTTTTTTGATGGATTTTTATAACAGTGGGTTGCATGTACAAGAATAGGTAAGTTTTTCATAATAGTGGTTTGTAGGTGCAGGTGCACGTACATCCTGTTGGTACAAAAGATAGAAGACAAATGATCAAAAATTGCTATAATAGGTAAAAATCTACTAAGCACATTGTGAGGAACTCAGGTATTCTATTCAATCTGATAACACTTTGATTTGGATATAAAAAGAACTATCTTGTGTCAAGCTTGCGTGCCTTTACAACTTTCATAATACACACTTCAATTTTGGGCTATAAAATGAACATAGATTTGCTTTTTGCATATCTGTTACACATAATAAATAGGCCCTATGAACACTATTTGTGGATGATCTTGAGAGATTGGTCTTCATTTTCTTGTTCATGCATGTGAAGCTCTTCTTGATGATAAATCCCCTTGTAGATAGGGAGGATACTATGATTGTCTCACATTCTACTGGGTTTGGTCCTCAGCTTTTGATCGATACATTCTCTCTTGGGAGAGATCGATAGACATAGTTGTTGACATCACAAATCTTGGTGAGATAATTTTAGTTTGATCATGTCAGATTAATCTATCTGCTGTGTTTGGGTAAAAGTGATAAGGCTAGAGGATTATGCTCTACTCCCTTTTTGGGTAGTATCAGAAACTCAAATCCTTGGATCTGGACCAAGTCCCCATGTGGTAGCTTTTTTGAGTCACCTTTAGAGAGGGTTAACTGTAGTGGACATTCTCTTTATTGGGTCAGCCACATGGATGGAACCTCAAGAGGTAATAGCCATTTTCACCGTGGTAGCAACAACCGCTATATAAATATCCTTGTGGAGGAAATCTTCACAGGTGTGGTCTCTTGTTGGGCTCTCAGATCTCCCTAGAAGATCCCAATTGATTAAATTCTTAGACTGTGTCAAAACCTCAGTGCACCTGGATTGGAGTTCACCCTCTTGAGATCATAAAATTTGCAAAGTCAGACCATTGCTACAAACCTTAGCGAGGCCAATTTTTCATTTTCTAGGACTATGTGTGTTATTGAAAAACTTTTGAGAACATACACAATTAGCATTCCTAGGGATTAGCACAATAAGTCACTATTGTTTGTTCATGCACAAGGTTGCTTTTTCCCTTGTTCATTGTTTTGAGATGATTTCTTGCTTCCCTTTGCTTGTTGTTTTGCGTGTTTGTTGTCTATTTGGTTCTTTGGAAATGAACAATCTAGAACTATTACATAGATCTGCAAACTTGAACAGAGGATATCTTACAAACAATCTGAAACTGAAAACTGATAAAATTGCAAATCTAAAGAAAAAATCATTTCTGGTGTCAAAAGTCATCTTGAATTTTCAAAATTCGTATCAAAGGTAAA
This sequence comes from Chamaecyparis obtusa, assembly GCA_027943335.1. Taxonomy (NCBI): domain Eukaryota; kingdom Viridiplantae; phylum Streptophyta; class Pinopsida; order Cupressales; family Cupressaceae; genus Chamaecyparis; species Chamaecyparis obtusa. The sequence continues at coordinate 1,330,890 of BSBK01000477.1, forward strand.
GTCAAAGTTGTCAGAAGCCTTCAAAATTTGTCAGGAATCCAATTTTTGTAGCCTATTTCCAAATTCTATCAAAATATTCACTATGTTAGGAACATAGCATAAACTAGAAAGAATTCGATCATTTACCTAAAGTGGTCTTCTAAGTCTAATTTAGCCTTCTGATTTATCAATTTGAGTATTTTTCATCTTGTGTCAAAACCTTGTCAAAATTATCTTCAAATTCAGTCTTCATACAAAATGGCTAAGTGTTGTGAGCTTGTGTCTGTCATCTTTTGGGCATCTACCCATACTACTAGGGCATAGTATCCTTCATTTACATCCAATCTAATCTTCAATCACTCCAATCTTGACAAGGTTGCATCATTCGATCTTCTTGAATCAAGTCATTCTTCAGTGTCTTCATCTTTTTTTTTTTCTTCATCCAAGGTTAATGGTGGAAACTAGAGCTTCCTCACACAAGAAATCTAGAGAAGCACCCAATACCTTACCTTTTTCTACTCACGTGGGTCCAACCTTTGAGAAAATCTACAATTCAAGTCTTTATGAAGATGATGGTCTTGACAATCTTTGATTAAAAATTGGTTACATACCTCCCTCCATCAACCCACGGAGGTGATCAACAAACTCCACATTAATCTATCCCAAGGAGTCTTAAAACTCCTAACATGTCTCAAGGAGGGACAAACCACGGTTCCCAAGGACATCAATCACAACATGGTGTGGATCAAGAACCAACACCTTCTAAAATTGCTCGATATCAAAATGATGATGACTTCAAGAAAATAATGATACATTTCTTGAAGGAAGAAAGAGAAACATACTTCCTAGAGTTAGCTCGTCAAGGGGCTAAACTTCCTCCCAAATTTAATGTTGAAGATATCATTATGCATGAGGAAGAGAATCAAATCATCGCTATGATGAAATAGATGCATGCCATGCAAGTAAAACTTAACAAACTTGAAAAATAAAAGGAACCTAAGGAGTTCTCCATGGAAGCTCTATGCCCTTTTCCATTTGATAAAGACTTGTACATGTCACCATTCCCTAAGTGAGTGGAAATACCTAAATATGATAAGTATGATGGAAACTCTGATCCTCAAGATCATGTCAGAGAATTCTGTACTCAATATATGGAGTTCATGCATGAACCAACCTACCTAATGCATCTTTTCCCTCGATCTCTGGGAGGGTTGGCTATTCATTGGTTCTAAAAAATGCCCCCTACTATCAAACATTTCAACGAGTTAATCAAACTATTCTATCAACAATACTCCTACAACATCCAACATCTGGTCACTATGATCGACATCTACAATGAAACAAAACTCAGGAGAACCATTCCTGACTTTTTTTAAACGATGGAGGAAGAAGTTTTCTCTATATGTTAGACCTATTCTAGAAATTGAGAAGTTGGAAATTTTCATCAACAATCATGTTCCAAAACTCAACTACCATTTACAAATACAAAATCATACATCCTTTGATAAAATGGTAGAAAATGAAATCAAAATTGAGAAAGTAATGGTGCAAAAAGGAGACATATCACTTCAAAAGGACAAGTATGAATCTTGATCTAATTCTAAAGACAAAGGCAAAAATTGGAACAAGAATAAGGGCATCATCACAAATGGCATGTTGATACTATCCGTGCCCCATCTAAGGCACCCGCTTTCAATCTCACTATTGGCACCCAAGCCATCAAAGCTTCCAAAGCTAAAGCAATAAAATCCAACAAGAAGCCATCTGACTATAAACCTTGGGCTACAAGTCCTAAATGTAAGTTTACTCCTCTTGGAGAATCCTTGGAATCTACCATGAAGACTCTGTTGGCCAACAACATCATCTCCTTGCTTGAGATAAAGGTATTTGATCTTGTACCTAAACTGAAATGGTGGAGAGAGAATGATTTCAGTGACTTCCTTTGCAATAAGGGTCATAAGACTAATAACTGCATATGCCTGAAACACATCATACAAGACAAAATTGATAATGGAGAAATTGTAATTGACAATCATAAAAGCAATAATGATCATACAACATTCATGGAGCCATTTTCGAAACATGGTCAAGGAGATTCATCTTCTCAGTCTAATGTGGGTGCTAAAGTCAACTATGCCTACTTTGGAAATAATTTTGTCATCAATATGGTTGAACCATGCCTATCTAAGCATTTCAATGTCATCACAATTGTAAGAAAAGATAGAGAAAATCAATTAGCAAATGCAGTTAATCGATCACAAGCTCAGGCACATCTGCAAGGACAAATCCCAGATTCATCCAATGTCCCTAAGATACCTTTCAATCTTTCATCTACTTCTAAATAGAAGGTTGCCTCTAAATCATCAAATCCTAAAGACACAAGGCCAACATCCTACAGTATTGTCCAACAAATCTAGCATACAAATGCAAAAATCTCCATGTTTGAGTTGCTTCGGATATCTTGAGCTCATAGAACCATTCTAGACAAAGCTCTTCTTAGATCCATGTTCTTGACAACCTTGATTTAGATACATTCCAGACTATGGTTGGTCATCTCATGTCTCCACAATATATCTCCTTTTCAGAGAAAGATGATAATTCCTTGAGTCATCTGCATAACCAGCCCTTGCACATTGAAGTCTTGATCCAAAACCATCGTGTCAAATGCATGTTGATAGATGGAGGTGCTGGTCTCAACATTTGTTCTTACAACTTGATCACACAATTGGGATTCTTTGAAGCTACCATTGATCCTAAGAAGAAGATAACTATCAAAACATATGATGAGCAAGAAAGATCTTCCAAGGGAACTATTGTCTTACCTATCAGAATAGGACTTGTTATCAGAGACACCATATGTCAAGTTCTTGATCTACCTTTGGCTTACAATATCCTTCTAGGAAGACCCTGAGTATATGAAATGAGAGCTATTCCTTCCACATACCATCAATGTGTGAAATTTCCTTATGAAGGAGTAGAGGTGATGATTCCAAAGGACCTATACACAACTTGCAATGCATTGAAAGAAAGTGCTGATAAACTTGTTCCTAATAACAGAGAATCTTCCACTAAGAAGATAGACATTGCTTCAACATCCAAAATGCAAGACATTGCTAAAGAAGTCAAAATCAAAGATAATGGTATGGGAGAATACACAATGGAACCTATTTTATCTCTCACATCTCTCCCATTGTCCCCTAAATCTTATAGACAACCTTCTGACAAAGTGAAACCTATAGCTAAAGAATCCTAGGTCATATTCAATGGAAGATTTGTCAAAAAACAAGTATCTAAACAAGAGTTTGAGGAAGAAGAAGTCATGCTTACATGGTTATACAAGGATGAGCCTTAATCCCAATCAGTCCAAAAATGTGACTCCACTTCAAGAAAAATTCCTCAAAAGTCATACAGACCAAGGGACAAATTGATCATAAAAATGGGATATACTAGAAAAGGACCTCTAGGACTACAACGTAAGGGTCTTCTATCACCTCTTGACCACCATGGTTGAACCAAAAAGAATACAATAGGTCTAGGATATAAGAAGAAGCTTTTCTATCTTAGCAAGAACTCCCCACATGTCTTAGAATAGATTGAGCCATCCACAACAAATCAACTAAAGGAAGAAACAGTTGAACAATCTGACAGTGATGATTTAGACATGACTGATGAGCTCATTCCTTATGAGCATTTTCCTAAAGAAATAAAAGACCTCCTTGAAGCTGAAGATGATCCAGTAAAAAGAATCAATGTAGTAGAAACATAAGAACCTACTATAGAATAAGAGACAGTTGCACCACAAGAACCAGCTGATCTCAAAGGAAATCAAGTAGACAAAGAAGAAGGTGGTAGTTATTTTGAAATGGATTCCCATGAGTATGAATTCAAATTAGAATCTGAGGGTAACCCATCTTGGGGTATCCATCCTGACTTTACACATGTTCTTAGATTTCCTAGAGGCATAGATGAGGAAGAAAATGACTATGAATGGGGAGTCATTCCATAGGAAGATGAGCTTATCACAAAAAAACATATTGATGTTGTTCACCAATATGCACCTAAACCCAATGTAAGTCTAGAACAAAATAATGAACTTAACGAGTCTGATCCACTGATGGATGAAGTGGACTCCCATAATGACATTGAGCCTATTCATGAATTGAAAATTTTGAGTTCTAATATCACCTTCAAACTTGAGAGTCAGGTTAGGACCAATGATGATAGATCCATATCTGTAAACACTATTTCCCAATCTTTCACCGCTTTGACTATTGTACATCCTGAACTTCTTGACCAAACCTCCACGAATCTGAGCCAAGGTATCTATACCTTTCCAAATGACTATGCCCTTGCTTGCTACCTCAATGCAATTGAGCCTATGATGACTTCCATCAGTGAACTAAGTGTTAGCATGATGGAGTTGGACATCAAGTATCTTAGTCAAAAGAATAGAAATAAAAATAAAAAGAAAAGGAGTTCTGAGGGTGAAAACCACTTTGTGGCAGTCTTAGAACCTACAAAAGTAAAAATAAAAGACATATCTAAAGTTGAAAACCTCTCTAATGTGCTTAAGGATGAGATATTTGATGTCCTTTCGAATCATTTATAGGACATATCTCCAATTCTAATTGATCCCACTCAATCCATCAACTTGGGAACAACAGAAGAACCACAGTTGATCAATGTAGCACAATCCTTATCAGAAGAAGAAAAGAAAAAAATTACCACATTCTTAATAGAAAAGATCAACTTTGCATGGAAATATTCAGATATGCCAAGGTTGGATCCTGATCTTATAATGCACCATTTATCTATAGCTCCAGGGGTCAAACCTGTTAAGCAAAAATTAAGAAAGATGCATCCACATGTTGCACTCTTGGTCAAAGCTGAATTAGAGAAACAACTAAAAGCTGGATTCATCTATGTTATTATCTATCCTGAATGGATCTCTAATATTGTACCTATTTCTAAACCAGATAAATCAATCAGAGTGTGCATAGATTTTAGAGATGTAAACAAAGCATGCCCTAAGGATGATTTTCCATTACCTAATATTGATATGATAGTTGATATGACTGCAGGCTTTGAGATGTATTCTTTGATGGATGCTTTTTTTGGATACAACCAAATAAAAATTACTCCAAAAGATCAAGAGAAAACTACTTTCACATGTGCGTGGGGTACCTTCTGTTGGAATGTCATGCCATTTGGGCTTAAGAATACTGGTGCTACATATCAATGAGCTATGACATCTATCTTTCATGACATGATGCATTGAACTATGGAGGATTATTTTGATGATACTTTGGAAAAATCTATGATAAGATCTAAACATCTAAATGATTTGAGCAAAATACTAGATTGAATAGAGAAGTTTAGTCTTAAGCTAAGCCCTAAGAAGTGTGCTTTTGGTGTCACTTCTGGAAAGCTCTTAGGCTACATTGTTTCAAAGAAAGGTATTGAAGTTGATCCATCTAAGGTCAAAGCTATCATGGAGATGCAACCTCCCAAGAATATCAGTCAAATGAGAACATTACAAGGGAGAGTACAATCTATTAGACACTTCATATTTTAGCTAGCAAACATATCACAACTTTTCACAAAGACATTACATAAAGGTGTGACCTTTTCTTGGATTGAGGAATGTGAAAAGAACTTTAACCATATCAAGAAATATCTATCAAATCCTCCTATTTTGATGCCTCCTATACAAGGGAAGCCATTGATCTTATATGTCTCCACCGCAGATATATCACTGGGGGAATTACTAGCACAACATGATGTGAACAAGAAGGAAAGATCTATATACTATATCAATAGAACATTGGTAGCATTTGAGAAGAACTATTCAATGATTGAGAAAGATTGTCTAGCCATGATCTTTGCATCACAGAAACTGAGACACTAGATGTTAGCTCATACCACACATTTGGTAGCTAAGATTGATCCACTAATGTACCTCCTAAGCAAAGCTTCCCTCATAGGTAGGTTAGCTAAATGGGTGATGCTATTAAGTGAATTTGACATCAAATATATTGAAAGAAAAGCTATCAAGGGCCAAGTAATTGCAGATCAACTAGTTGAGGCACCTTTTTTTGATGATACACCAATGCAAATGGAATTCCCAGATTCCTTTATCATGAATCTTTCTTCTAGAGCATGGAAGTTATTCTTTGATGACTCCTATACATAGAATGGATTTGGAGCAGGAAAATTGTTCATCACTCCTCAAGGATACTCAATCCCTAAAGCATTCAGAATCAAGTTTCCTTGCACAAAAAATATTGTTGAATATGAATCCCATCTTAATGGCATGAAGATAACAATTGAGTGGAGAGTAACAGAACTACACATTCATGGAGACTCACAACTTTTAATACACCAAGTCAATGATGTGTATCAAACGAAAGATGGAAAGCTAATCCCATACAAGAGAATGGTAGATGATGTAAAGAAATATTTCATATCTATCACCTTTGAACAAATTCCTAGAATGAAGAATAGGGTTGTTGATGCTATGGAAATGCTCTCTACTTTATTACAACAACTCAAACATGAGCTAAACTATGAGTTCCTAGTGGAAGCACTATCTTATCCCGCATATGATTTCCCTAAAACCTACATGATTTGCACTATTGTTGGTCATGATTCATCTTGATACAAAAACCTTTTCTCCTATCTCCAAGATCAAATCATTCCCGATACCTTCAACCGCCATGAGAAATGATACCTTATCCAAAATGCATCCTAGTATGTCATTATTGGTCACGATCTGTACAAACGAGGTCTAGATGGTACACTCCTTAGATGTTTAGAATGGGAAGAGTCTCAACATGCATTAGAGGAAGTCCATGAAGGTATATCTGGCTCACATTTGAATGGTTTAACACTAGCTCAAAAACTTATTAGGGCTAGGTACTATTGGCCTGAAATGGAAAAAAGAGGCTATCAAGTTTTCTAAGACCTATCAAAAGTGCCAAGTACATGGTAACTTAATTCATGCACCAGGGAGAGATATAATTCCCTTTACTACACAATGGCCTTTTCACCAATGGGCATTTGATCTTATAGGAGCCATACATCCTCATTATTCTAATGGACATACCTATATTATTACAGCTATAGAATATTTTACAAAATGGGTAGAAGTAGTCCCTTTGACTCAAGAAACCAGAAATTTTTTTTCAATGTTCATCTTGAACTACATCATATGTCGGTATGGTATTCCACATTCTATAGTCACAGATAATGGTGGACAATTCAAGAATAGAGACTTAGATGATCTATGTGCCATATTCAAGATTACACAACATTGGTCATCAATCTACTATCCTCAAGGGAATGGCCAAGCAGAGGCTTCAAAAAAGAATCTATTGAAAATCTTGCACCGAACATTTAATAAAATAGGAAGAGACTGGCATCTCATGATCAATCCAGCTCTCTGGGCCTACAAAACCAATATCTGAACACCTACTGGGGCTACACCATTCACTTTAGTTTATGGGTCTAAAGCGGTACTACCTATTGAGGTTGAAATCCCATCATTAAGAATCAGAATGCATGGTCTAGTACCTGATGATGACTACAGAGTGTCTAGGTTGCAAGAACTTAAGCTGCTAGATGAGCGTAGACACGTAGCATATGAACAACTCAGATTCTATTAGAAAAGAATGTATATAGGCTAAAACAGGAAAGTCAGACATAGAGAATTTTAGGTTGGCAATCTAGTCTTGAGAGATAATCCTAAAAATCAATCACACAGAGAGCACAAGGGGAAGTTTGAACCCAACTGGCTGGGTCCCTTTGTTATCACTGCTACTTTTGGCTCTAGAGCCTATCAAATCTCAACGACTGAAGGAGAACAGCTTTGAGAACCAATCAACATTCTCCATTTGGAGAAATTCTATGCCTAAGGCATTCAGTATTAAAAAATGTCCTGAAAAAATCATAAAAATCAGAAAAAGTCCTGAAAAAATGATCATCTTGGTGAAAACCTAGCAATAGGCACCTTGATGATTCACAAAAAAAAAAAAAGAAAAGTAAAAATAGAAATAAATTGAAAAAGTGAAAAATACAAAAAAATGAGAAAAAGAAAAAGTGCCTTGGTGAAAACCTGGAAACAGCCACCTTGGTAGCAAAAATAGAATCTCTGCCAAGATGGTGAAAACTCGGCAAACGGGCACCACTTGTTTCAAAACACTCCATCTATCAGCGCAATCTTGATCTCTCCCAGCTTTCAGTCTTGCTTTAGTTTGTACATATCTCTTGGTTTGTTTTTGCATTCCTATTTTCAATAAAGTCGATCTATGCACCAATCCGCTCAAACATCTGTATCCTATCAATTTTCAAACTTGGGGACAATCAAAGTCATATTCTACAATCCTCAGTATCTCAGACGTATCATATCCAATCAGGGTTCTTTGAAGCTACATCTGAGTCAATCAGTCAGTCTCCTCTCCAGAAAGGATTTTGCATCTACAACAATGCAATCAAATAACAACAAATCGAAAACAATCTATGCTTCACATGCTTTTATCTCCTTGTATGCCTACTAGTTCACATTAAGATTTTTTCATATTGTGTCCTTCCGAGCTCTTCGATGATGTCCTTTATAGGATTTAGAGAGTGATTATTGGGGGCATGATCTCTTCTTTGTTTTCTACTTTGAGTGAAAATCTAACAACTTTGGAAATTCTTGATTGAAATGGTGTCCATCTGTAAGAGCCTCCATCTCGTATTGGATGGCCATGTGTACGTCAACCATTGATACCCAAAAAATTCAAGGAAGTTTGATCTAACTTAATCTTTTTGAGTGATTTCTTACTCCTACTATGAAACATGATCTTACCTAAGGAGGTGAATGATAAAGGTTCACTATGGGTAATTCACATTGGATTTAGAATGATCTCTTGGCTATTTGATGTGTTTGTATCGCAAGGCATATTCAAGTCATCATAACATCCATGTTTTGATACTTATACAAATTGCTATATCAAAATGGACATGATATTCAGGTTTGTTGGCAATTTGGCTAAGGTATGTACATGGATGTTGTCATTATGGAAACATATGTTCCCTATGAAGATTGCATAAGCTGGAAAGTAAGTATGGAAGATCACAGACTAAAATTGTCTAAGTATGAAACAGTGTTTTTGACAAAGCACTCGATACAATTTGTTTTGGTGACATTCACTAGAGCATGATCAGAGTTTGCACAGTTGAACATAGACTCTATGGTGTCTAAGGATACCCCATCTCAGTGCGCAAAAGAGTACAGACAATACAGACAAAGTTATGATTGTTTTACCGATGACAGAGTACAACTGACAGAGCAGTTTTGAAGGCAGAACTAGTAAATGAATTAAGGGATTATTTTGCTTGTCAAAATAATGACTTAATATTATAAAGAGATGACATCCTAGATGTTTACTCTTGGAATCAGATATGCAAGTCAAATGAAGAAAGATACTATGTTTCTATCTTTTATAAATAAAGATGTACCAAACATACTTGAAATGTAACTTGCAATAGTTGTATATTGTGATAGTAGCGAAAGTTATTGATGCGAAGTTGTAAGCAGTACCATATTGTAATTAGTAAACATTTGTATTACTTGTTTGGGTAGTGAGCTCATTTGGTAATCAGGTTTTGTATCTACAACTCCTAACAGGGTTGAAGCTTCTAACAAGGCCTATAGTCCCGTAACCAGGACTAATACACTATATGTTTGTAATAGACTCCTAACAGGGTCAACATCATTAACAGGATATCTTTTGATTATTGGATCTTTGTGGGTACCATCCCCACTAGGGTTTTCCCTTGGCTAGGGTTTCCTCAAAAACATATCATGTGTTATGAGTTCTTTACATTTACTATTATGTATGCTATTTAGTCTCTTATGCTTTAAAGTAATCTGTTATATCCATAAGTGGGCAAAAGTAAAAGTTTGTGAAATACTGATTCACCCCCCCCTCTCAGTATTTCCTATTTCTAACAATTGGTATCAGAGCACAGTTACTTGGAGAAGGAACATTCAAGGAAAGCCTAGCAGCCTGAGTAAGATCTCTATGGATATGGATTAGTTACAGAAGAATCTTGAAGGTCTTGAACAAATTGATATGCTTACTGATGAAAGAAACACTCTGAAAAGAAAGTATGATGATGCAAAGAATCTTATTGACAAATTGAAAGGTAAGATAGAAGATTTAAAATCTGAGAAGGAATCTGAAATTCTTGTTGAAGATTGTGATGATTTAGAAAAAGAAAATGTGATCCTTAAACATGAATTGAGGATAGCAAATCTGAAGCTTAGCTTGAAAGATGGAAATGACAATCTGAGATCTAAGAATGAAAGTTTAAAGAATGAGAATGAAGATCTGAAATCTGAACTTGGCAAGGCAACATCTGAATTTGATAAAGTCAAATTGCAGTATGATGAACTTGAGAAATACAACAAGATTGTGAAAGATGAATTGACTCAATCCAAACAACAACTTGAGAGGCTATATTCAAACAATGAAAAGATTAATGAGCAAGTATCTTATGGAAAACCATTCTATGACAAAACTGGTCTTGGATTTAACATATTGAAGATAGTTAGTGAAAGCAAGAAACCAGATTTGAATGTATGTGAAAGCAATGAAGAAAAGAAGTTAGATGAGAACAAATATGAAGATGCACCTAAGCAAGAAGAATCATTGAAGCAAGAAGATGCACCAAAGCAAGAAGAACCACCAAAGCAAGATGAACCATCCAAAGGTATGCAAAGAGAATTCAAAGGTATATGTTTTGCTTGTAATACTATTGGTCATATGAAGAGAGATTGTACAGGTAAACAATTCAAACCTCTTAATGGATATTTTTATAATTGTCATGGTTTTGGACATAGAGCTATTGAATGTAGAAGATCTAAAGTTATTGAGAATAATTACAATAGTAGGATGCCTAGAAATACTAACAATGTGGATCAGAGATCAACTAAAGACATGAAAAGAGGAAATGGAATAGTATGTTACAGATGCAACAAAATTGGACATATTGCTAGAAATTATAGGACACAAATCAATCAGCAAACACCTAGATATGGAACCAATGGAATCATTTGTCAGATATGTAACAAGATTGGACACACAACAAGATTTTGCAGAATGAACAATGGAGGTTATCATCATAACCCTAACCCTAGAAACTATGCAAGAAGGAATGAAAATGCAGGAAACAAAGAGAAAGGTTATTGTAGCAATGAAGATGAAGTAAAATTTGTTAAAGGCATAGATCAAGAAGGTATATTCAGCACTGAAGGTAATCAAGAAGGTAATGTATCTAATGGTAAGAATGAGTCTTTACCTAACCCTTCTTTAAGCACTTAAATTATGTAAATTTCTGTAGTTTAGGAACTTAGAATTAGTGTAGAATTAGATTTTGAATTAGTTAAGTTTTGCACAGTTAGATGAAGGTTTTTTATGTTATACTAATGCTATGGTTAAGTGCGCAAAAAGAAATATTATGTTTTGCAAGGTCGCAAGAAGATTTATGGTTGCAGGTTTACAGAATCAATTTTTGGCATTTTAGCGGCAAAAGAATTGAATGCGATGTCAGATCGAGTAAATGCTAAGTATTAAAAGATTGAAATCAAAGTTATTGTGATTATCAAGTGATTAGAAGTGATTTGGAGAGCGAAGAAAGTAGTTTGGAAGTGATTTGTAGAAGTTTGAAGCACCGATCAAGTGAAAGCCCTAATTTTGTGAATTTAAGGTATTTATCTGACTAAGATCTTGAATCAGTTTAAGTAATCAGATATAACCATGGATGTGTCATTGATTCACAACATCAAGGATAAGAATAGACCTAGAACTAAGAAAGATCCAGTTGAACCCTTAGAAAGAGATGCTAGTTTAGCTTTATCATCCGTACTAGATGGAGTTCTTCATTTGGAGAATGTTAAAAGTTATCTTGGATGCAAATATGAAACCCTAAGGGAGAGTAATTTTACTGGTGAATATAAAAAATTGTACAACAAGGATATGTCAGTGAAACAAGGCTATGAACATCTAGAAAATAATGAAATCATTGAGTACTCTATGAAATATGAATTTGATGATGAGGAGTGTACTAAGATCATTTTGAGTAGGATACATAATGGTAAATTTTGGTTAGAAGATAGAGTTATAGACATAACTGCATACCTAATTCATGATGTGACTAGATTATCAAAAGTTGGTGCAATTCCATTGAATGAGAAAAACATGAGAAAGATTGTGATTGATAACACCAGTTCAATATACAATGGCAGAGGTATAGTCATTAGTAAGATTAAGCAAGATGATGTAAAATACTTGTGTAAGATTTTGACAACAAAATTCTATGGAAGTTCTAGAGAAGATGATTTGCCAACATGTATGGTACACATTGCTTATTTGATGTGTGTGTAGAAGAAGCTTGTGGATATGTGTGAAATTCTGAGAATACAGTTGTTTGAGAATTTGGAAAAGATAAAGAAAGCTAAATACACTCACTTTAGATTTTCCTCATTGGTTGCTTACATGTTCTTCCACTTGCTAAGAAGATTTCCATTGGAATGATGGTGAAAATACTATGGAAAGAATCAATAAAGTTTACATGAAACATCTTATTGAGAAGGTTAATGATAGTGTAAAGTTAGTGTTGAAAACTTTTCAAAACATTGTGGTAAATAGATCAAGAATTCCTCCATCCCTAGTTGAGAAATACAAAGATGATATATGTTTTATGGTTGATACTGATTTCACTTACATTGAGGTAGTAAAACCTAGACATGAATTCATAGACCCTCTTGGCTATGAAATCTCTGAAGTTGAAACAGAAGGATATGTTAATAGATTGTTGAAAAGTAAATTGGATGCTCATAGCAACAGATTTGGAACATATGATTTTGAAAAATAAGAAATTTGATACTATTCATGGAAAGATACCAGAAGATTTGTACAACAGACTTGTGATCAGAAAGATGAGAGAACAAGAAGAAGATACTAAAATGAGAGAGAATGTGATAAGACAGTTCTGTGACATAAGAGATGATGACCACCTTAAATAGATCCTCAAGCCACTTGAAACCCTATTAAGAACCAAAAGAAGAACTATACAAATAATGGGAGGTCAGTATGAACAAGTAAAGACTGAAACTGAATAGGCAGTTGTAAAAGTGCTAGCAAACTTGGTAGCAGGAAAAGATAGCAAAGATCAATCAGTTACAGAACCAGTAGAGAAACAGAGTTCAAAATAGGCAGAGGCAACAACAGAGGTAGTTGAAGTCAAATATATTCCCTTTTCTTCTATAAACATTGGCACAAAATCTATGGACATTGAAGGAACAAAAGTTACTTTAGATTCATATGATGCTGTACTCAACAGTTTGGATAACATTGTTGACAATTTGGCTTTGGGAGAGCAAGAAAAGAGTATTAAAATAGAAACTACATGAACAAAAGAGCAAATGGAAATAGAGGCCCATACACCTTTTGAACCACAAGAAGACATCAGTCTTACTCCTAAGACTGGAAAGGAGAAAGGAATAGGAACATTGATTGAAGATTTGAGCAAGGAGGTTGATGATGATGATCAATTAGAGTTGATCACTTCTTTGAACAAAATTATTGGAAAGAACAAGAAAGTTAAGAATTTGGAAGGTAGCCTGAAAGATTTGACTGGGAAGCTACAAAGTGTTATATCTACAAAAGTCTTTGATTCAGACCCACTTGAAAGAGCAAAGATGGTAATAAATTCTTTTAATGTTGAGTTCACTAATTTGACTAATATTGCTAAGGTTAAGGCTTAGGTAGCTTATGAAGCTGAGATGTTACAGAATATAAGTCAGAATATCAAAAATGACATTGGCAGCCTTGACAGACACATTAAGAACTTAAGGAAACATCTTGAGACTGGAAAGTGTTTGTACATTCAGTGTACAAAATCTGAAAATATAATAATTGAGGAAGAGAAGAAGCTAAAAGAGAAGCAAGATGAAATTGTAGCAGAGACAAACTCAATGGCCAACACAAACATAAAGATCAGTGCAGTTGAGAAAAAGATTAGAAAATTATGTGATGAGATAAGGACTTTGAATGATGAGAAGAACAAGAAAATTATCAGGATAAACATCTTGAGAGAGCATGTCTCAATCAAGTTGACTATAATAGAAGAGTGGCTAGAAGAATGTCTTACTGCTAAGACATCATTTTAGAAGTTCAACTTTGAGTCCCTTGAAGCTTGTCAGATTACAGCATACAGATTGAGTACTTTACTCAATGTAGCAAAATCAATTAAGAATTCATGGGAGAAAGATTTTGAGGCTTGGAAGTCAGATTTTGCAGATTATGTTGCAAGCCTACTGGCTTTGCAATAAGACAGTAAGGTAAAATTTTTGACACAATTTTGTATATCCCTTTCCACCCTTTATTTTGTCATTGTTGTCAAAGGGGGAGAGATACTTAGAAAATTGTCTATATATGATAAGGAAGGATACTCATAGGGGGATTTCTATGGAGCATTATGAAGTGTTATATATTATGTGTATATTTTAAGAAAATATAAGGATAATATTCTATGGCCACAATTTTGATACAAATTTTGAGATTTTGACTTGTACACTTAGCCAATTTTCTCATATGTTGCCATCAATGACAAAGGGGGAGATTGTTGGCAATTTGGTTGAGGTATGTACATGGATGTTGTCATTATGGCAACATATGTTCCCTATGAAGATTGCATAAGCTGGAAAGTAAGTATGGAAGATTGCAGACTAAAATTATCTAAGTATGAAACAATGTTTTTGACAGAGCACCCGATACAGTTTGTTTTGGCGATGTTCACTAAAGCATGATCAAATTTTTCATAGTTGAACATAGACTCTATGGTGTCTAAGGATACCCCATCTTAGTGCACAAAAGAGTATGGATAGTATGGACAAAGTTATGATTGTTTTACCGATGACAGAGTACAGCTTACAGAGCAGTTTTGAAGGCAGAACTAGTAAATGAATTAGGGGATTATTTTTCTTGTCAAAATAATGACTTAATATTATAAAGAGATGACATCCTAGATGTTTACTCTTGGATAAAGATATGCAAGCTGACTGAAGAAAGATATTATGTTTCTATCTTGTATAAATAAAGATGTACCGAACATACTTGAAATGTAACTTGTGATAGTTGTATATTGTGATAGTAGCGAAAGTTGTTGATGCGAAGTTGTAAGTAGTACCATATTGTAATCAGTAAACATTTGTATTACTTATTTGGGTAGTGAGCTCATCTGGTAATCAGGTTTTGTATCTACAACTCCTAACAGGGTTGAGGCTTCTAACAAGGCCTATAGTCCCTTAACTAGGACTGATACACTATATGTTTGTAATACAATCCTAACAAGGTCAACATCCTTAACAGGATATCTTTTGATTAGTGGATCTTTGTGGGTACCATCCCCACCGGGGTTTTCCCTTGGCTAGGGTTTCCTCGAGAACATATCATGTGTTATGAGTTCTTTACATTTACTGTTATGTATGCTATTTAGTCTCTTATGCTTTAAAGTAATCTGTTATATCCATAAGTGGGCAAAAGTAAAAGCTTGTGAAATACCGATTCAACCCCCCCTCTCAGTATTTCCTATTTCTAACAAGGTCATCCTGGCATTTATGCCTTGGTTCTTATATCTAATCTGACATTTTGAAAACAAAATCAATATTCATATGTCCATGGTTGTCTAGCTAGTGGGCGTTGTATTGGCTTTGTCACAAAAATCAATATTCATATATTCATAGTGTCCTAACTAGTGGATGTTGTATTGATTTATCCAGTTACCTAATAAAAATTCAATGATGAAAATGACCAACACATGATCAGTGACTAGGTCCTAGGTCTTAGGTTTGCATCTCATTTTGCACTTTGCATGATTACATTTATCTCATGATTGCCCAAATCAACTTGATAGTCAAACGATTCTTCAAAACTATGCTAAACATGACACAAGGACTGAGCATTGTATGAAGGTCCCTCCAACCAAATAGCAAGTAGAATCCATTTTCGAGATCAAAATCAAAATCTGACATCGTTTACTTTGTCAAAATCATGATTTAAAATTTTTGGACATAGGACAACCGATTGCTTGCATAATCAACCTTCAATCATCACAACAATCCAAAATTCAACTTAACTAATTACCTAACATCAAACTATCAAAATTTCAACTTGGTCAACCATGGTCAACTCATGGTCAAACCTAGTCAAACTTGATCTTTAGGACCTCCAAATGATGTAGAATGCATTTTTGAATGTGTACAATCACTTCTTCAATTAATTAACATGCTTCTGAACCATTCAATGCTGAATTCTCTCATCAAATTTCAATTTTCATACCGAAGGGGGCATGGTATCGCATATCATTCAAATCTATAAATCAAATCTTCTCTCAGTAATCAAGATAACAACCATGTCTAGTTGTTGATTCATTTAAAGACCTCGTCGCTTGGGGCATATCAGATTCATTGAGATCCATATCAATCTGGTATTCTAATCTATCTTCTAAACTGCATCAGCTTTTTGTAACCATCAGTTCATTAGTGTTATTTCCTTAGTTCTTCATAACAAAAGGGTTCAGATGTGATACCAATTACGATTCCTTTGGACAATTAGGTCTAGAATCAGGTCACTCACTTCTTCCCAATCATAAAGTCTAGAATCGGGTGTTTTGATACTTTTTTGTAATCACCGGTTCATCGTTGCTATAGTTGACATGATCATGATCCTTGGTCAACTAGGACCTGAATCAACTTTTTACAATCTTTCAATCGGTTTCTGTCTCAGAATTAGTTTATCTCTCAAATCAGTTTCAACATAAAAAATAGATTGATCTTTGAACCACTATGCTTTGCACAGTGATTCAAAGAGGGGCAAAATGTAATACCCCAAAAATGGGCCATAGGTTCATTAACCTCTTACATCAACAATTCGATCAAAATTGACATCAAAGTCCTAACCTAAGGCACATCTGCACACCAGTTTATCAAAAACCTAATTGATTATCTTAATTCTGCATCGGGGAACATTCCTTGAATATTCCTAATTTATCATAATTATCTTGAATTGAATATTATTTGGTGATAAATATCATTATTTATCCTAAAGTTGATTAATTGAATATGATGAATATTTAATTAATTAATTTAATTCTACCACTTAATTATTTAATTAGATT
Organism: Chamaecyparis obtusa; assembly: GCA_027943335.1. Classification (NCBI taxonomy): domain Eukaryota; kingdom Viridiplantae; phylum Streptophyta; class Pinopsida; order Cupressales; family Cupressaceae; genus Chamaecyparis; species Chamaecyparis obtusa. The sequence continues at coordinate 1,348,095 of BSBK01000477.1, forward strand.
TAATTCTATTTATTCCTAATTAATATTATTTTTATTTTGACAATAAATCAAAATTCCTACAAACAATCAATTGAATATTTATTTAATTGATTTAAAATCAAAGTTGTCAAATTTAATGATTTAATTGAATAAAGTTTGTTTTAATAATTGATTAACCCATAAATCAATTGTTTTAATTCAAAATCAGTTAAGTGGAAAATAAATCACTTTATTTATTAAATTAATTCATATTAAATCATGCACAATTAGAAAAGAAGTTAACTTTAAATCAATTTTCAATTTCAATTTGTTAACTTTCTAAACTCAACATTTGATGATGAGTTGAAAAAGAGAACTAAACTCTATTATGAGATAAAAACTGCTTTTGCATGATTTTATGAGTTTATTTATTCTTAATTTATTGTTAACTCAAAAATCAACCTGAGTTTATCAAGAGTGATTTATGGTTTTTCTTATACATCCTCAAACCATGGATTTCTATATAATCAAGGCTCATCTCTTCACAAAACATCTCTTGAATTTGCACAATTACTCTGGCGGATTTACAACTGAAGAACAAAGCTTTTGCGACAGGAAATTTTGTGAGATCATTTCATTATTTTTCATAGCTTTTGCATACTTTTTCATTCATCTTCATAGAAATGTTAGATTAATTGCATATCATTTCAATTAATTCTAGATTAGTTTCATATCAAGTTTTTCATCTAATTGCATCAAAAATCCAGAAAAAATAGATTAATTTGCATTCATATTTCATTGCTTTCATCATTTTAAATCCTTCGTTTAGGTGTTGCATTTTCGCTGATCTTGGTCTAATCTGAGAATACCATAATCACACCTATTAGAAGGCAGTAAATCACCTGGTTAGCTTAGTTTCATTTATTTGTAGATTTTGATTTTGCTAACCTCTAATATTTTACTGAAGTGTTGTGTCCGCAACTAGGTACAATTTTCACACACACATATTGCACCTCTTCTTTAAGGAGATTGTAAGGATTCATGGACTCCCATTAAGCATTATCTCAAACATGAATAGCAAGTTCATGAGCTATTTTTGGCAAACCTTATGGAAAATGTTTGGAACTAACCTATCATTTAGCTCAGCTTACCATTCACAAACTGATGGTCAAACTAAAGTTGTTAACAGGGTATTAGGAAACTTGGTAACGTGTGTAACCAAGGAGTATGGGTAGACCTAGGATTTAGTTATTTCACAAGCTGAGTATGCCTACAATGATAGTGTTATCAAGACCAGAGGAAGGAGTCATTTTGAAGTTGTATATGATAGACATCCTAGAGGGGTGTTTGAATTAAGAGAAGTAAAGACCAAGCTCCTATCCCTACCATGGAAACTCCATGGAACCATGGGATATGGAAGTAAAGACCTTGTACATTGTATAATATCAAGCGAGTCCCTAGAAAGTTTGTGCAAGCATTTATGAGACCAAGCCCTAGGCGAGCCTAGACTGTGCCCGACTAGGTAAGGTCATGATTGCAAAGGTTATAGAGAGAAAGGGTGGACATTGTAGGAAGAATCCTTTGGAGGACTTAAAGAAGGGTTAATGAAGTGTCATTGGTGAGAAGGAGCTTCTACCAATCCACACAAGGTGGTGAAGCTATCAAACTAGTCCTATGACCCTGTGAAGCTTAAAAGCACCTTAAAACCCTCATATTAGATTAGGGAGCTGTACAGACACTTGGGGTCCTAAAACCTAGAAAATCCTTGAGACCTACGAGATTGAATAGGAGTCTCTTTGGGAAGCTAACCAAGTTTTGGTGAAGGTTGCAGGTGATAGCTAGGTATAAATATGGAATGGAGGCCTAATTGGGGCTCATTCCTTGTAGCCCTATTTTGAGGGTAAATGATAAAATCAGGTAAGAAGATGAATTTCCCTAGCCAATGTGTTCACATGGAAGGTTGTGAAAACACCTTAGGAGTCATCTCCACCTTTTCTAGGACTTGAGAAGGTATTGAAGGAGTGGTGCCCTTATAAGCACATGTAAGGGAATGAAGTAAAGCTAAGCTAAGGAGAGTCTAGAAGTTGAAGTATTGGTCGAATTAACATCAAGTTGAATTAAGTCAAGGAGGAGAGAGAAAATTTCTTAGGAAACTAGGACTTTGGAGATGTAAAATTGATGAAAATGCATCAAAATTGATTGAATTTACTAATTTTGGGGTATTACATTTGCCCCTCTTTGAATTAATGTGCAAACAACGCGTTGATTCAAAGAATAGTTTGAAGTGACAGATGACGAGAATTTTAGAAGTCTAGGTTAGGATGCCAAGACATCGAACAGATCAAAGCATGATTTTCCAAAGTCTAAGTTAGATTACGAAGACAATGGTCTTGAGAAAAGATGAGAATCAGGGTTAGATTGCCCCAATGTCCAGAATGAGATTCAGATGCAGACTTAGGACTATCTCTAGAATCAGGGTTAGATTTCCCCAATAAGAAGCTTAGCCCTCTGAGACCCAAGTTATATTGCCTAGATAACGGTCTAAAAGAGATTTTGAGAGCCATCTCCAGAATGAAGCTTGACTCCTAGGAAGTAGGGTTAGATTTCCCCAATACCTAATAGATTTAGAGAACTATCTCCAAAAGGAAGCTTGATTCTTGAGGATCCGAGTTAGATTGCTCAGATACCTAAAAGATAGATGATAAGATAACAACATGCGAGGCACCAAGATGCCCCTAGAAATGAAAAATGATGATTCAAATCAGACTGATTCAAGAATTGATTCGATAAGATTCAAATGATGTAATCATCCTACCCCCTCAAAAGTGAAATTGAAAGATGACATATCAGAAGGACGATTGACAATGAGAGATTGCAGAGTAGAAGAAATCAAACTAGATTTGAGAAGCTGCAGAAGCAATTTGAAGTGATTGAGAGGTCTGGTTGACCAAGTTTGACCATGGTTGACCAGATTTGAGTAGAGTTGACTTTGATGAAAAGAGAAAAGATCTCGAGAACATGATGCAAAGATAAGGATCTGGCAGGAAGATGACACCAGAAGGCTGACTGCACAAGCGTCTGATCCCAAAGGGTCCCAAAATTTAAAACATGATTTCAAGCTATCGAGAGATGTTAGATTTTGATTTTGATACAGAAAATGGATTCAGAGTAGTTGATTTAGCCAAGGGTGTAATTTTTGTGCAAAATGAAGCACTTGTGCAATCATGATGAAGTCGGGATGAAAGATGAGAACCTTTGATGAATAGATCCAGAAGAAGACAATCAAGAGAGCACCAAAACACAGTCTCAATGCAAGCCTAGAATGAAAATGCAAGCCTAAGATAAATGCAAACCCTAGGACTTGGTTGTTGGACTCATCGTATTTATCATCATCAAGCTCTTTTAGGCATGGGACATTCATAAGATGTCATACAACCCTCACTGACATTGCAATCATGAGAATATGAATATGACATAAGTCTTAGATTTGTCGGAATGAGATGTAAGCATTAAGGCACAAGAAGCCAGAATGACCTGAATGCCTATTCCTTTTAATTTAGCAAGTTAACATAAGCATCAAAGAATAATTTCTAGAATGACCTGAATGTTTCTTGCGAAAAAACACACCAGACACACAAGAGTTCCTTCCGTTGCCAAAGAATGCTCGCAGTGACCCTTGCGTTCACTTAGCAAGACACGCGTTAGAAATTTTACTTGTAGCAGAAAGAAGTCACTCAAAATAGACAAGGAGAAGAACCAACCTCACCAAAGTGTCCATATAAAAGGAGTCAAGGTACGCATGGCCATCCAATATGAGATGAAGGCTCTTACAGACAGACACCCCTCTTAGATAGATTCTTTGGATCATTGGAACTAAACCAACAAGCAGAAAGCACAAAAAAAGATCATGCCCCCAATCTTTGCGTTTCTCAGTGAAGAAAGACATCTTAGATTTGCTCGAGGGGAAATGATAAAGAAAACAAACAAACAAGCAAAAGAAAAGGTCAGCATGCTTCAAAGGAACACAAATTCAATTTTAGTTTTGGTTTACATTTGTATTCAAGCAGATTGAAGTCAAATCAAAAGTGTACAACATTCAAAGTCTTGATGGAATAGCGACAGTAGGAAGACGCAGTGGGAACCATTGGTGACCGTCATAGGAGATGAAGTCTCAAGAAGATATCAAAGTACAAACCAAGTATCAGTAGGCGGATGTAGTGAGAACCACTAGTGACCGATACAAGGAAGATTCTTGAAAGAGAGAATAAAGCATGAGTGAAACATTAGTAGGCAGACGCAGTGAGAACCACTAGTGACTAATGTAAGGAAGAGATCCTGAAAGAGAGGAGTTCAAACAAGAGCTACGTATCAGTAGGCAGGCATAGTGAGAACCACTGGTGACTGATACACAAGAGATCCTCAAGGAGAGAAATCTCAAAAGTAGCTAGGCATCAACAGGCAGATGCAATGAGAATCACTGGTGGCTAGTGCATGAACAAAACTTTTGAAAGCGATAGGACAATGCCCCCTAGACCAGGAAGGTGCCCCCAAGTGTGAAGTAGTTCCAATCCATGAAGAGTCAAGGAAAATATCGAAGACAACTAAAAGCAAGTGCATGAGCTAGCAAACTAAAGTAGGAAATGAACTAAAAGTAGCAAACAAACTAAAGCAGGAAAGCGGGAAAGAAAACTAAAGAAGGAATGCAAGGAAACTAAAGCAGGAAACTAAGAGCCAAGTGACGCTGAGATGAGATATAGCTTCAGGAAACAAGAGGTGTCTGTTTACTAGGTTTTCACCATCTTGGTAGAGATTCTATTTTTGCTACCATGATGCCTATTTACCAGGTTTTCATCAATGACACATTTTCTTCTTTTTCAATTTTTTTTATACTTTTCTCTTTTTTTGATTTTTTTGTATTTTTGAATATTTCATTTTTTTTGTATTTTTGATCTTTTCACTTTTTTTGTATTTTTTCAATTTTTAATTTTTTTGATTATTATCAAGGCACCTGTTTACTAGGTTTTCACCAAGGTAATAGATACATCCAAGCGTCTGTTTGCCAAGTTTTCACTAAGATGATCATTTTTTCAGGACATTTTGCAATTTTTAGGATTTTTGCAATATATCATTTTTTGGATTTTTTCAGGACCAATAAGTATGTACATGAGCATACGAGAAATGCCTTAGCTATAGAATTTCTTCAAGTGAAGAGCGTTGATAAGCTCTTTGAGCTGGTCTCCTTTAGTGGTGGAGAGTCGATAAGCGCCAGACCCAAATGCTGCAGTAATAACATATGGACCAAGCTAGTTTGGTTCAAATTTTGCTTTCTGGACCTGCTGCTATTGATTTTTGGGGTTCTCCCTGAGGATGAGATCACCCACTTGGAATTCTCTTTGTCTAACTTTCTTATTGTAGGCTTTGGACATCCTCTTTTGGTATGCTCGAAGATGATTGAACGCCACCTTTCGATGTTCATCAAGTAACTCAAGTTCTTGAAGCTGGGATATTCTATTTTCTTCATCAATGATGAGGCCCCTCAGAGAGATTCACAATGTAGGAATCTCAACCTCAATAGGTAATACTACATCTGCTCCATAAACCAAGGCAAAGGGCATGGCCCCAATTGGTGTACGAATACTTATTTTGTAGGCCCATAATGCCAGATTAATCTAGAGATGCCAATCTCTACCAGATTTATGAACTGTTCGGTGCAAGATTTTGAGAATTGTCTTATTAGAAGCCTCTTCTTGTCCATTACCTTGAGGATAATAGATAGATGACCAATGCTGAATAATCCTAAATTTGGTGCATAACTCTCTCAGGTCCTTATTTTTGAATTGTCCACCATTGTCAGTGATAATAGATGAGGGTACACCATATCTACAAATGATATAGTTTAGTATAAACATAGCCACAGACTTGCCATCAGCTACATCTAGAGGCACTTCCTCAACCCACTTGGTAAAATAATCAATAGCTGTGATGATAAACTTATGTCCTCTTGAAGAAGAAGGATGTATCTAACCTACCAAATGGAAGGCCCATTGCTGAAATGGCCAGAAACTAATGAGAGGACTAAGCTCTTTAGTAGGAGCATGAATTAGATTCCCATGAAATTGGCATTGTTTGCAAGTCTTGGCATATTGAACAACTTCTTTTTCCATGTCCGACCAGTAATAACCAGCTCTAATAAGTTTCTGGGCTAATGTTAGACCACTCGAATGAGACCCACAGATACCTTCGTGTACCTCAGCTAGCACACATTTGGACTCATCAAGTTCTAAAAACCTAAGGAGGGTACCATCTAGACCCCATCTATACAAGTCATTTTCTATGATGACATACTGTGAAGCAGTATGAATTAGGTGACATTTTTCATTCTGGGTATAGGTGTCTAGAATGATCTGGTCATGAAGGTAGGAATAGATATGGTGGTAGTGGGATGAATCATGTCCAATGATTGAATAGATCATCTTGGATTCAGGAATATCATAGGTAGGGTAGTGTAATGCCTCCACTAGGAATTCATGTTTGAAGTCATTTTCTGGCATTTGTAACATTAAAGCAAGAGTGGCCATAGCATCAACTGCTTTATTGGCTGCCCTTGGAATTTTTTGGAAAGAAATGTGTGCAAAATACTATTTGGGATTGTCCACCATTCTTTTGTAAGATACTAGCTTGTCAAATTTTGTTTGGTAGACATCATTGACTTGGTTGATGATTAACTGAGAGTCTCCAAAGACATTGAGCTCATCCACATGCCATTCAATGGCTATCTTCATACCATTAATGAGAGCTTCATATTCAGCAATGTTATTTGTGCAGGGAAACAAAATTTTGTAAGCTTTTGGTAATGAGTATCTTTGAGGTGTTATAAATAGAATGCCTACACCCAATCCTTGCTAAGTGAATGATCCATCAAAGAACATGCTCCAAGATTGATGTGTGAGAATCATGATGGATTCATCTGGGAATTCAATATTCAAAGGCTGGTGATCTTTCAGAGGATCTTCCGTCAGCTAATCAGCAATCGCTTGTCCTTTAATATCTTTTCTTTCCACATACTCAATGTCAAATTCACTAAGTATCATCACCCATTTCGCTAATCTACCCGTGAGGGCAGCCTTGCTCAGTAGGTACTTCAGTGGATCAATTTTTGCAATAAGCCTTGTGGTGTGAGCTAGCATATAATGTCACAATTTCTAAGAAGAAAATACCACTGCTAAATAAGCCTTTTCAATGATAGAATAGTTCATTTAATAGGAAACCAATGTTCTGATGATATAATATATGGCTCTCTCTTTGTTGTTTTGATCTTCTTGAGCTAGGAGACCACCCAAAGATGTGTTTGTGGCTGAGATGTATAGTATAAGCAGCTTCCCATGAATAGGAGGCATCAATATTGGTGGATTAGCAAGATATTGTTTAATTTGAGTGAGTCCCCTATCACATTCTTCATTCCATTCATAAGTCACACCCTTGTGCAAGGTTTTTGTGAACAGTTGTGACTTGTTGGCCAACTATGAAATGAAGTGCTAGATAGATTGTAGCCTTCCCTATAATCCTCTCATTTGACTGATATTCTTGGGTGGAGGCATGTCCATAATAGCTTTCACCTTTTTAGGATCCACTTCTATGCCTTTAGCTGAAATGATATAACCCAAGAGTTTCCCAAAAGTAACACCGAATGCACATTTTTTTGGATTAAGTCTGAGACTAAATTCTTCCATGTGGTCAAGGATGGGACCCAAATCTATGAGATGAGTTCTTCACTACATGCTTTTGGCTAAAGTATCATCCACATAATCCTCCATCATTTTATGCATCGTATCATGGAAAATAGTAGTGACAGCTCTCTGATATGTTGCTCCAGCATTCTTAATCCCAAAAGGCATGACATTCCAGAAAAAGATGCCCTAGGAACATGTAAAAGCGGTCTTTTCTTGATCTTCTGGCACAATTTTTATTTGATTATAGCCATAAAATCCATGCATCAAGGAATACATCTCATAACCTATTGTCATGTCTACTATCATATCAATATTAGGCAGTGGGAAGTCATCTTTTGGACATGCCTTATTTAGATCCCTGAAGTCTCTACACACATGAATAGATTTATCATGTTTAGTGATTGGAACAATGTTTGAAATCCATTTTTCATAATCAATAGTTCTTATGAAACCATCCTTGAGAAGCTTTTCTAGCTCTGCTTTGACCAAAAGTGCTACGTGTAGATGCATCTTGCGTAGCTTCTGCTTAATAGGTTTAATACCTAGTGTAATAGACAAATGGTGCATGATTAGATTGGGGTCTAATCCAGGCATGTCAGAGTAGGTCCATGCAAAGTTTATTTTCTTTCTCTAAAAGAAGTTAGTGAACTCTTCTTTTTCTTTGGCAGACAATGATTGTGCTAGATGAATAATCTGTGGAGCAGCCTCTATACCCAAATTTACTGGCTGTGTCAGCTCAATCAATACTGATGACCTCTCTTGAAAGTGGCTCAGAAGCATATCAAGTATCTCATCCTTTGGCAGCTCAAAGGGGTTTTCACCCTCGGATACATCTTTTATTTTTACTATTTTTGGCTTTGATACTGCCACAAAGTGGTTTTCACCATCAGAGCATCTATTTTTTCTTCTTTTAATTTTTTGACTAAGATACTTGATATCCGCCTCTGTCATGCTGACACTTCTTTCACTAGTAGAGGACATCACAGGTTCAATAGAATGGAGGTAATGGGCTAGATCATAATCATTCTAGAATGTTAGGACTTCATTGGATGTGGAAGGGGAGTTCTAGTTTATCAGATCAGGACGACGGAGTGAAAGGGAGGTAATGATTGGTTTAATTGCATTCATGGTATAACCATCAAAAGCATGGATGAGCAAGTCAAGACCTAGAGTGATCTCATCCAAAGGAGTGTTTGAATCCCTATAAGACCTTATGTCATAAGTAGAGGACAAGTTAACACCAGTGGTGTCTAATTCATGTGGCCTAATGCTAGACCCTTCACCTACTTCAAGAAGTCTTTCATACACATGAACAATATCTATGTCTACATCATAAGTAGCATCAAACAAAGAGTTGAACTTGTATTCATGTGAGTTAGTACTTGATGTGGGAATTTCATTAGTACTAGCTGTATCACCTAAGTCATCTTCATTCCTTGTAGTATTAACAACTTGTTGAAGTTGTTCTTGTTCAAGATACTTTTGAAAATGTGGCAGCCTGTATTGTTCACCCAAAAAATTGGGATCATCATTTAGTGTTTCTTTTCATTCCTCATATGTGAATTGATGCACTAAAGAGGTCTTATCAGAATCAGTATCAGTATCAGTATCAGTATCAGTCTCTACCATATGGATAGGTATGATAGGCTCATCAGGTTCTGCAAAGAGTGCAGCAAGATCTGAAGGAATAAGATATGGAAATGTGTCTTCATCAGAGCTGGCCTCTGAATTTACCTCTGGAGTAGCATCTTCAATTTCTTGTTTAGGTTGAGGTTCTAGCACAAACTTGTTAATCCCTAAATGAAAGGGGATCTTCTTGAAACCTAAGCCAATAGTATCCTTTGTGCTACAGCCTGTAGCTTCAATAGGCTTTAGCAAACCATTGTCATTCTTTCCTATAGGACCACTCCCCTTATAACCAAAGTTCTTCATGATCGTGAAGGCCTTACTATATGGTTCTTGCTCTAAATCTAGAGGTAGAGTAGTTTTTTTAGCTACCTCTTTTCCCTTATAGATCCAAGCCCTGATAGCTCTTTCTTCATCCTCATCAACTAAAGGTGTAGAGGCCCTTACAAAGGCACCATCATAAACTATTTGAGGACAAGAATTAGATGGTTTTTTATTCTTGGAAGGTCTCCCATAAGAGCACGGGGACAGAGGTAGAGAAGCAAGTGATAACATAGGTTCAATTCAGTATTCTCACATGCCTATATCCTTAAGTCTCAAAGTTTGTTCCATTTCTTTTAGCTTAGCATCATAAAACTTAGTGGATTCTCTATTAGCTAGAACAAAGCTATCTGTAGATTGCACAAGAGTGTTGCAAGAGTAATTGGTATTAGTAGGCACAGTGATTTCCGCCCCATGAAATGGAAACTTAATGCATTGATGGTACATAGATGCAATAGCCTGCATCTCATGAATCCAAGGCCTACCCAACAAGATATTGTAGGCAAGAGGAATGTCAAGAACTTGAAAAGTAACATCTCTCTCAATAGGTCCTACATGGATAGGTAGCACAACTAAGCCTTGGGACTTGCATTCTTCCTCATCATAAGCTTTGATGGTAATCTTTTTGCGGGAGTCTACACAATTCTCATCATAACCTAGCTGAGTAAGTAGCTTAGTGGAACAAATATTAAGACTAGCACCATTGTCTATGAGCACTTGGAAAACATGCTTAGGACCTATCATGACCTTTATATGCAAGGGAGAGTTATGCAGATGACTCAAAGAGTGATTATCTTCTTCAGAGAAGGATAGATAGTGAGGCGAGGTCAAATGACCCACCATAGATTGGAACTGATTGAGATCAAGATCATTGGGAATGTTTTCCTCAGTGAGGGCTTTATCCAAAATTTGTCTGTGAGCAAGCGAGATCTTCAACAATTCAAAAATGGTAATCTAAGCATTGGTTCACTGGATTTGATCTAAGAAGCTATAACTGGTTGAGCTAGCTGTAGGAATAGATTTTGTGTTCTTGTTGGCAAGGCCAAAAGCAGTCTTATCCGCGGTTTGTTTTGGAGCGGATGTAGAAGTATTGGGACTCTTATCCATAATTTGCTTTGGAGTGGATGTAGAAGTATCGAGACCTTTCAAAACAAATCTTCCTCACGATTGAGTGACAACATTAGCATAGTCTTGAGGTTGTTCAGATTCAGACAAACGAGACGTAGAACTATGCAAGATGAAAGGAGTCTTAGGTTTGGGAGCATTGCCACTTCCTTTAATCATAATCACATCGTAGTACTCTTCTCCAACAGGTTCGATCATACCAATAACATTGTCATCATTAGTGTATGTGTAATTGACTTTAACATTGGTATTCTTGGCATTTGAAGGCTCACCCTACTCATGAGGAGGGAAGGGATCCTTAAATGCTTGATGGTCTGAATTCTTGTTATGGTCGTCCACAACAATGTCACCACTATCAATCAAATCTTGGACCTTGTGTTTCAGTTCCAGACATGTAGAAGTCTTATGATCCTTATTCTGGTGATAGTCACAATAGGCATTGTCATTCCACCAATGAGGTTGTGGTTGTGGGTCATAGAGACACTTTTCCAAAGGAGTAAGAATTTGATTCTGCACAAGAGTTTTATAGAACACATCAAGTGGTTCTCCCAAGGAAGTGAATTCATCCTTGGGTCGAGATGCCCAAGGTTTGTTTCTAGAAAACCTCAAATTTTTTTGATTTTCCACCACAGGATTTTCAACCGCTTTAATTGCTTGTATGGTGGAAGAGAGATTAAAAATAGAATTAGCTAGTTTCAGGGTCACATTTTTGACCACTCCATCATTCACAATGTCTCTACTCTTGTTAGAAAACTTCCCTTTATCCTTATTCAAGTTTGAAGATCCCTTCTTGTTGTCTTTACTCAAAGTCAATTCACCTTTCTTGATCATAAAGGCCTCTATTCACATTGCTTGTTTGATCATGCTATCAAAAGTTAGAGGATCTTGTAACCGCACTTGGTATCCAAAGTCTGGGACAAGATTTTCCAAGAAAATGTTGAGTCTTTCAGACTTTGGTAGCTTGTGAGGACACCTTGTACACAATTATCTCCACCTTTGGAGGAATGTTAGGAAAGATACTCCTTGTCATTGTTTTAAATTGAAAAGATCACAGATGTTGACCGGATGCTGAATATTATGCGAGTAATGTTGGAGAAACAAATTAGCCATTTCATCAAAAGTCTTAATGCCAGCGGGCAATCTAGAAAACCATTCCATAGCTGGTCCACCCAAACTACGAGGAAATAAGTGCATAAGATATGTTTGATCGTGCATGAATTCCATAGATAATGTGCCAAACTCCCTCAAGTGATCTTGGGGATTGGTTGCACCCAAGTATTTGTCATATTTGGGAAGCTCTGCACCTTTGGGAAAAGGTGGCATATGTAGACTTCTATCAAAGGGGAAATGACAAATGCTTTCCATTGTGAATTGTTGAGCGGGTTTGTCCTTATTCTTTGCAAGTTAACTAATCTGATCTTGCATGTCTTGGACCATCTTTTGCAACTTTGCAGTCTTAGTTTCTTCTTCCTTGGCTATGAGTGTTTCAACTTGATAGTGTGGGGGCAACTTGGCACCTTGTTTAGCTAACTCAAGGAAGTATTTTTCTTTCTCCTCTAGGAGAAGGATCTCCATCATTTTAACAAGACTCTTATTATCTTTGGTAGCGTTGATATCATGTTGAGTTATCACATCATTTTCATTCCCAAGGATCTCATAAATGCTCAGAATCTGATCTTGTTGTTGATCATCTTCATTTTGATCGAATGGAGGAGAGCGATAGAAATACGCAGGTTGTCGATCACCTTGAGGTTTGTTTTGAGATTGATCATCATTGTGGGACTAATTTTGGTCATGTTGAGATTGACAATGAGGCTTCTCATTCTGAGGTTGAGCATGACATGGGTCATTAGAGGATTGATCATGATACCGATTGTTTTGAGATTGATCAAAAGTTTGACTATACTTTCCCGGTTGGAAATCAAACAGATCTCCCACCTTGTTGGTGTGGGACAGTGTAGTGATTGAAGCCTCAGTAAAGTGATATGAATGATGTTGATGGGGCATAGATAAGGTAACTTTTGGTGAATGAACATGATCAAAAGATTTAATAAATTAAGGCGGGAAGATATCATGATCAGTATCAACAGATTCAATAATAGGAGCAGTTCGAGGGAGTGGCATTCCAAAGTTATGAAACAATGAGTTGTTTTGGAAGTATGAGTTGTCTTTCTCTTGAAATGAGAAACTGGGTTGCAATTCAAAAAATATATTAAAACACTCTTGGAACACCAGAGGTGATGGTTGAGATAGACTATCCTTCTAAGTATTCAATGAGGAACTCGAGGATCTCTCACAAAGTTTAGATTTCATGACAGATTCAGGATGACTATTTCTTGATTAGGAGGTTTGCTTCTACCTTGATTAGTATTCTGAATGGGATAAGTCTTGCCACTTCTAGTCGTGATAGTCATAGATGAAGATGTGACAAGAGAAGACTTGGGATAATGCTAGACTTTGTCTCTAAGATAACGGAAAGAAGATAAATGGCTAGAATAGCCAAGATGTGAGATTGACTTGGTATGAATCATCAAAAGAGGGGACTAGAACAACCGAGATAAGACTATTGCAACATGAGATACAAAAGGCATAAAGAGATAACATAAACCAATGAGAGACAACACGAGTCAAAGAAAAGATCGATCAATTCCCAACTCGAGACAACCAGTTTCTGACAGTGAATGACAGGAAAATAGAAAAATAGACCTCAGACAAAAAGTAGATCAGGAAAAAGTTTGACCAGTCAATGGGAATTTAGTCTCTATTTTTGAAAACTGGGCTATAGTTTCATGCGAGAGAACACTAGGCCATGCAAGAGAACACAAACCTTCGCCTGAAAGAACAAAGTCTTGTGTGAGAAAGTGCTCTAAAAAGTGAAACTTCACGTAGGGAAAATCCAAAGTCTGATAGTTTGACACATTTTTTGAGGTAAAAGTTGAATTCTAAGATATAGCCTGAATTGATGTTTGATAGAAAATCTATTTCCTGATAGGTTTGAAGAACAGTTTAATCAACAATCTCATTTTGAGGTTTCAAGCATTCGTTTAAAGACACAAAGGTTTAGATCAAGCAGTTGTGATACAAGTAGTCGTTAACAGATCTATCAAGGACAAAACAACTTGATAGCATTAAGGGAGTCTTTGTTTGATAATGATTGGACAATGTTTAAGACTTGATAACAAACACATAGCTTATCCCTACCAAAAAAATGGTGAGAAGACAAAACCTTTGCCCCATTGCTTATGCGCATACATGCACCTCACACAGTCGTGTTACCCCCTAGAGGGCACCCATATTTTTGGTGTTTCCAAGGACTCAATAGTATATGTTCAAAGGTTACCCTTGTGGCAGGGGCCAATGTTGTATACCACCTTCAAGCATCCAGGTGTATGCCTATGATGGGAATCTATGGGAGAGATTCTTCCCCCTCCCTGCGCAAAGATTATGCCTCCTTTTGGAGGTGAACTAGGTAGGCCACTAGCTAAGGAAAGTTTTTAATAGGCTTCCGTTCATACTAACCTTTGGTGCCCCCAATACAGGGTTGGGGCCTCGCAACCACACTGACACTTGAAAGCCATACACCCCTGCAAGTAGGGATAGGAGTGGTGTCACTCAGTACAACAAACAAGGCCTTCTCAAGATGATAGTAAAAATCATGAGAAGGAAGCTAATATGGCTTTGGAGTCTTTAGAATCAATAAAGCATTCTTTATTAAAGTGAGGTGGAATCATCGGTGAAAGGTGCATACTCACTTGGGTCATTCCCAAAGGTTCAACTTCTGGCAGGCCCTCTAAAGGTGACACAACTTGGTTTAGATCTGAGGGTTTGATTTTCTATTTCTCTCAAAGAGAGAAGAGCATAATTCTCTACCTCATCACTTCACCCAAACACATCAAGCAAGTTCATCACTGAGTTAGCTTTACTTCACCAAATCTACAAGCTTTTGGGTTTCTAGTTCTCTCAGAGAGAGAAGAGAATAATCCCCTGGCAAGTAGAAGTGTTAAAGATTCACTGCCTTTCTCCGCTTCCCCAAGAATCTATCATATTAGTAGGATCATTGGGTTTTTGGGTTCATTCATGGTCATCACCTCCATGATAAAGTGCCAAATTCCCTACCTACGATCAAAATTCTCAAGAAATTTTAACGGAGCCCTAATTAGACTATGTGAGTGAAAGCAAGAAAAAAACACAATGTTTTATGAGATCTTTGACTATCGTCCTGTAATCAAACCATTAGCATGTTTTATATTCTTCGTCAAACGTCCTGCAAAAAACTGTTATGTTGTGGAAAGAACAGAGAAATGGAAATTAACAGCAAACAAAAACTGTTAGAAATCTGGAATAGAAAAGATAGAGACTGCGTTTTTTTTAAAAAATGGATTCAAATATCGCGCGAGGAAGTACTCCACAACGCGCCAGAAAACATAGGGTGTTGCACGAGGATGCAAAATTTCATGCAAGAGAGTGCTACTAAGAGTAAAACTTCATGTGGTATGCTCTGGATTCTCGCATGAGAATTTGTACACAAGAAAGTATGGATGCACGACAGAGCTCAAATTTCATGTCAAAAAAATCAAGAATGAGGCCAGAAATTGATCTTTTTTGCCCCACGGTGGGTGCCAAAATGTTTGTGGTTGAATGTGGACCTCTAATCCAACTACACATGCAACATAGTCATTACTCACACAATCAAATTATGAAAGAGAGTATTGATTACTCAATTCAAAATTCATGGTGAAGCGACCTGTTTCCTTCTATGTAGACGGGGTGTTTGATTTACTCTCAGAACGAGAGCCCACAACCATTAGACTAGTACTATAATGGTGGATTTCAAAGCTTATGAAAATAATCAAACTGAAATTAATCTAGAATGAAGTGCAATTTGTAATCTAGAATGAAAATGCAGATTTTAATCTAAGAGCTTGAATAAGTATGAAATGCAGATTTACTCTAAAGAACTTAAAAGAAATATGAGAATAAACTATGAGCAAGTAAGCAAACTAATCACAATGAAGATGCAATATTAAATTAGATGAAATTAATCTAAATATGCAATGAAAGCTTGAAAGATATGAAATTGAGACAAAAAAATGCTATAGTTTAGTTACTGTCAAAATTGCTCCCTCTTTCGAATGAAGAATGAGGTTCAAGCTATAGGCAAGCTTGGAAAAGGAACGAAGAGTTTCTTGATTCAAAACGGTGGACTCTTCATTTCCAATGGAGGAGAAAAAGACAAATATTAGAGAATTACTTAATTAAAGAAATGGATTATTGCCACATGGGTGACTCTTTAAATATTTGATTTATTAAATCCATACGAATAATCAAGTAATTTATTAATTCCTTTAATGGGTATTTAGCTAAAGGGGTGAGTTTAATTTAATTTAAAGCACTTAGGACTTTAAAATTAAATTAATTTATCATAGGCCTAATTTAGCTAATAAAAGTCGAAGACTTTAGGAATTAATTATAATATTTGATTAATGCAATTTAGGGTTTTTGCAATTGACATCAAGTCAAATTAAGTCAAGGAGGAGAGAGAAAATTGCCTAGGAAACTAGGACTCTGGAGATGTAAAATTGACGAAAATGCACCAAAATTGATTGAATTTATTAGGTGCCAATTTTGGGGTATTACATTTGCCCCTCTTTGAATTGATGTGCGAATAGTGCATTGATTCAAAGAATAATCTGAAGTGATAGATGACGAGAATTTTGTAAGTCTAGGTTAGGATGCCAAGACACTGAATAGATCAAAGCATGATTTTTCAAAGTCTAAATTAGATTGTGAAGACAACAGTCTTGAGAAAAGATGACAATCAGGGTTAGATTGCCACAATGCCTAGAATGAGATTCAGATGCAGACTTAGGACTATCTCTAGAATTAGGGTTAGATTACCCCAATATGAAGATTAGCCCTCCAAGACCCAGGTTAGATTGCCCAGATAACGGTCTAAAAGAGATTTTGAGAGCCATCTCTAGAATGAAGCTTGACTCTCAGGAATTAGGGTTAGATTGCCCCAATACCTAAAAGATTTCAAGAACCATCTCCAGAATGAAGCTTGATCCTTGAGGATATGAGTTAGATTTCTCAGATACCTAAAAGATAAATGATAAGATAACAAGATGTGAGGCACCGAGATGCCCCTAGCAATGAAAACTAATGATTCAGATCAGACTGATTCAAGAATTGATTCGAAAAGATTCAAATGATGTAATCAAACTTCCACAATGACATTGATCCTATTCATGAATTGAATGTTTTGAGTTGTAATATCACCTTCAAACTTGAGAGTTAGGTTAGGACCAATGATGACAGATCCATATTCATAAACACTATTTCCCAATCTTTCACCGCTTTGACTATCCCACATCTTGAACTTCTTGACCAAACCTCCATGAATCCAAGCCGAGGTATCTATACATTTCAAAATTAATATGCCCTTGGTTGCTACCTCAATGCAGTTGAGCCTATGATGACTTTTATCAGTGAACCGAGTGTTAGCATGATAGAGTCGGCCATCAAGTATCTTAGTCAAAAGAATAGAAATAAAAATAAAAATAAAATGAGTTCTGAGGGTGAAAACCACTTTGTGGCAGTCTCAAAACCTACAAAAGTAAAAATAAAAGATGTATCCAAAGGTGAAAACCTCTCTAAGGTGCCTAAGGATGAGATATTTGATGTCCTTCCAAGTCATTTATAGGACATATCTCCAGTTCTAATTGAGCCCACTCAATCCATCAACTTGGGAACAATAGAAGAACCACCGTTGATCCATGTAGCACAATCCTTATCAGAAGAAGAAAAGAAAAAATTTACCACATTCTTAATAGAAAAGATCAACTTTGCATGGAAATATTCAGACATGTCAGGGTTGGATCCTGATCTTATAATGCACTATTTATCTATAGCTCCAGGGGTCAAACCTGTTAAGCAAAAATTAAGAAAGATGCATCCACATGTTGCACTCTTGGTCAAAGCTAAATTAGAGAAACTACTAAAATCCGGATTCGTCCATGTTATTGACTATGCTGAATGGATCTCTAATCTTGTACCTATTTCTAAACTAGATAAATCAATCAAAGTGTGCATAGATTTCAGAGATGTAAACAAAGCATGTCCTAAGGATGATTTTCCATTACCTAATATTGATATGATAGTTGACATGACTGTGGGCTTTGAGATGTATTCTTTGATGGATCATTTTTCTGGATACAACCAAATAAAAATTTCTCTAGAAGATCAAGAGAAAACTCCTTTCACATGTGCGTGGGGTACCTTCTATTGGAATCTCATGCCATTTAGGTTTAAGAATACTGGTGCTACATATCAATGAGCTATGACATCTATCTTTCATGACATGATGCATCGAACTATGGAGGATTATTTTGATGATACTTTGGAAAAATCTATGATAAGATCTAAACATCTAAATGATTTGAGAAAAATACTAGATCAAATAGAGAAGTTTAGTCTTAGGCTGAACCCTAAGAAGTGTGCTTTTGGTGTCACTTCTGGAAAGCTCTTAGGCTACATTGTTTCAAAGAAAGGTATTGAAGTTGATCTATCTAAGGTCAAAGCTATCATGGAGATGCAACCTCCCAAGAATATCAATCAAATGAGAACATTACAAGGGAGAGTACAATCTATTAGATGCTTCATATCTTAGCTAGTAGACATATCACAACCTTTCATAAAGACATTACATAAAGGTGTGACCTTTGCATGGGATGAGGAATGTGAAAAGAACTTTAACCATATCAAGAAATATCTATCAAATCCTCCTATTTTGATGCCTCCTATACAAGGGAAGCCATTGATCTTATATGTCTCTGCCATAGATACATCACTGGGGGCATTACTAGCACAACGTGATGAGAACAAGAAGGAAATAGCTATATACTATATCAGTAGAACATTGGTAGCATATGAGAAGAACTATTCAATGATTGAGAAAGCTTGTCTAGCTATGATCTTTTCATCATAGAAACTGAGACACTACATGTTAGCTCATACCACACATTTGGTAGCTAAGATTGATCCACTAAAGTACCTCCTAAGAAAAGCTTCCCTCACAGGTAGGTTAGCTAAATGGATGATGCTATTAAGTGAATTTGACATCAAATATGTTGAAAGAAAAGCTATTAAGGGCCAATTAATTGCAGATCAACTGGTTGACGCACCTTTGTTTGATGATACACCAATGCAAATGGAATTCCTAGATTCCTCTATCATGAATCTTTCTTCTAGAGCATGGAAGTTATTCTTTGATAGCTCCTATACATAGAATGGATCTAGAGCAAGCATATTATTCATTAATCCTCAAGGATACTCAATCCCTAAAGGATTTAGAATCAAGTTTCCTTGCACAAACAACATTGTTGAATATGAAGCCCTTCTTAAAGACATGAAGATAGCAATTGAGTGCAGAGTAACAGAACTACACATTCATGGAGACTCACAAATTGTAATACACCAAGTCAATGATGTGTATCAAATGAAAGATGGAAAGCTAATCCCATACTAGAGAATGGTAGATGATCTAAATAAATATTTCATATCTATCATCTTTGAACAAATTCCTAGAATGGAGAACAGGGCTGTTGATGCTATGGCAATGCTCTCTACTTTATTACAGCAGCCCAAACGTGAGCTACGCTATGAGTTCTTGGTGGAAGCACTATCTTATCCCGCATATGATTCCCTTGAAACCCACATGATCGACACTATTGTTGGTCACGATTCATCTTGATACAACAACCTTTTCTCCTATCTCCAAGATCAAATCATTCCCGATACTTTCAACCGCCATGAGAAATGATACCTTATCCAAAATGCATCCTAGTATGTCATTATTGGTCACGATCTATACAAATGAGGTCTAGATGGTACACTCTTTAAATTTTTAGAACGGGAAAAGTCTCAACGTGCATTAGAGGAAGTCCACAAAGGTATATGTGGCTCACATTTGAACGGTTTAACACTAGCTCAAAAACTTATTAGGGCTGGGTACTATTGGCCTGAAATGGAAAAAGAGGCTATCAAGTTTGCTAAGACCTATCAGAAGTGCCAAGTACATCGTAACCTAATTCGTGCACTAGGGAGAGATCTAATTCCCTTTACTACATAATGGCCTTTTCACCATTGGGAATTTGATCTTATAGGAGCCATACATCCTCATTCTTCTAATGGACATACCTATATTATTACAGCTATAGACTATTTTACAAAATGGGTAGAAGTAGTCCCTTTGACTCAAGCAACTGAAAAACAAATTTCAATGTTCATCTTGAACTACATCATATGTCAGTATGGTATTCCACATTCTATAGTCATAGATAATGGTGGACAATTCAAGAACAGAGACTTAGATGATCTATGCACCAAATTCAAGATTACACAACATTGGTCATCAATCTACTATCCTCAAGGGAATGGACAAGCAGAGGCTTCAAACAAGAATCTATTGAAAATCTTGCATTGAAAATTTAATAAAACAAGAAGAGACTGGCATCTCATGATAAATCCAGCTCTCTGGGCCTACAGAAGAAGTATCTGAACACCCACTGGGGCTACACCATTCACTTTAGTTTATGGGTCTAAAGCGGTACTACCTATTGAGGTTGAAATCCCATCACTAAGAATCAGAATGCATGGTCTAGTAACTAATGATGACTATAGAGTGTCTAGGTTGCAAGAACTTGAACTGCTAGATGAGCGCAGACATGCAACGTATGATCATCTCAGATTCTATTAGAAAAGAATGTCTAGAGGCTAAAACAAGAAAGTCAGACATAGAGAATTTCAGGTTGGCGATCTAGTCTTGAGAGATAATTCTAAAAATCAATCACATAGAGAGTGCAAGGGGAAGTTTGAATCCAAATGGCTAGGTCCCTTTGTTATCATTGCTACTTTTGGCTCTACAGCCTATCAACTCTCAATGACTAAAGGAGAATAGCTCTGAGAACTAATCAAAATCCTTCATCTGAAGAAATTCTACGCCTAAGGCATTTAGTATTAAAAAATGTCCTGAAAAAATCACAAAAATAAAAAAAAGTCCTGAAAAAATGATCATCTTGGTGAAAACCTAGCAATAGGCGCCTTGATGATTCACAAAAAAAATAAAAAAGAGTAATAACACAAAAAAATTGAAAAAATGAAAAATACAAAAAAATGAGAAAAAGAAAAAGTGCCTTGGTGAAAACCTAGAAATAGGCACCTTGGTAGCAAAAATAGAATCTTTGCCAAGATGGTGAAAACCTGGTAAACGGGCGCCACTTGTTTCAAAATGCTCCATCTATCAACACAATCTTGGTCTCTCCCAGCTTTCAGTCTTGCTTTAGTTTTTACATATCACTTGGTTTTTTTTCTGCATTCCTATTTTCAATAAAGTCAGTCTATGCACCAATCCGCTCAAACGTCTATATCCTATCAATGTTCAAACTTGGGGGCAATCAAAGTCATATCCTACAGTCCTCAGTATCTCAAATGTATCATATCTAGTCAGGGTCCTTTGAAGCTAAATCTGAGTCAGTCAGTTAGTCTCTTCTCCAGAAAGGATTTTGCATCTACAACAACGCAATCAAATAACAACAAATTGAAAAAAATCTATGCTTCACATGATTTTATCTCCTTGTATGCCTACTGATTTGCATTGAGATTTTTGCATATTGTGTCCTTTCGAGCTCTTCGATGATGTCCTTTATAGGATTTAGAGAGTGATGACTGGGGGCATGATCTTTTCTTTTTTTTCTACTTTGAGTGAAAATCTAACAACTTTGGAAATTTTGGATTGAAATGGTGTCCATCTATAAGAGCCTCCATCTCATATTGGATGGCCATGTGTACCTCAACCATTGATACCCAGAAAATTCAAGGAAGTTTGATCTAACTTAATCTTTTTGAGTGATTTCTTACTCCTACTGTGAAACATGATCTTACCTAAGGAGGTGAATGATAAAGGGTCACTACGGGTAATTCACATTGGATTTAGAATGATCTCTTGACTATTTGATGTGTTTGTACCACAAGGCGTATTCAGGTCATCATAACATCTATGTTTTGATGCTTATACAAATTGCTATATCAAAATGGACATGATATTCAGGTCATCCTAGCATTTATACCTTGGTTCTTATATCTAATCCGACATTCCAAAAACAAAATCAATATTCATATGTCCATGGTTGTCTAGCTAGTGGGCGTTGTATTGACTTCGGCGCAAAAATCAATATTCATATATTCATAGTTTCCTAACTAGTGTATGTTGTATTGATTTATCCGATTACCTAATAAAAATTCAATGATGAAAATGATCAACACATGATCAGTGACTAGGTCCTAGGTCTTATGTTTGCATTATTAGAAAGTAAAGACCACCAAGATAACTGAGAGGGGGGGGGGGGGGGGGTGAATCAGTTATCTGATAATTAAACCATTTATCAACATTAACTTCAATATCAACTTCAAAAGCTTTAAACCATATAATTAATGCAGTAACCAACCATAGAAAGATAATCATACACAATGACACAATAACAAAAGATATGTTAACTAGGGAACCTCTTGATCAAAGAGTAAACCCCAGTGGGAATGATGCCCACAAAATGATGCACTAATATGAAAGTTCCTTGTTAGAGGATGGACCTTGTTAGGAGTCTTATGAAATACATTCAGTACATATGAATCTCTATTAGGAGATTTTGAATCCCTGTTAAAAGATTCTAACCCTGTTAGGAGTTATGGAAGACAAAAGGACCCACTGCCCAAACAACTTCAAGGTAAGATCTCTGAACTCACTGTCCAATAGATCTTAGGATTATTCAACAGAATAATATGAAATAAGTTACCTCCTTCACATTATGCCAAAACTGCACTCTCTGCTACACAAGATCACAAATCCAGATCTTTGTACTTCACAAATCTTCCTTCATCACTAAATTAGCTCTTTTCTTCACTTCATGCATACATTCACATCACAACTTTCATAATTTCATATCACAACTATTACAATCCTCACATAACAAGGAAAACATTCCTTCCTTTATACCACACTCAAATAATTACAAATGAGTCGGCATGCAAGTACAAAATAATAATTTCAACATGCTACATCAAAATTACATAAAACTGTCAGCTTCCAGATACAATAACTTTCCAATCGCGTGACCTCAAAGTTTGCACTATGAACCACATCACCACTAATGAGTCTCAAACTTCCCTTTAACTGCGCAGAATCAGATTCCATCCCGGTTAGGAGATATCCTCTGATTACCAAAAAATGCTACACAGGAATACTGCCAGAATACTGCTTCCACCAAAATGCTTATAACTTTCATGAATAAATAATTTCTTTTTGTGCTCTTAACCATAGGCTAATAACACAACAAAGAACATACCATCAACTGCGCATAACTCAATTTTCAATATAACATGTGTGCAAAACAAAACTGTGCCTACTACTCTGCTAAACTCAAGAATATCACTGTGTTGACATCAATGGCAATCATAGTCACGAATGCAACAACCACTGCTACAAAATGACTGCCAAAGGCTTCAGCATTCATTCCTAACATGCATCTCATTTTGCACTTTCTATGATTACATGTATCTCATGATTGCCCAAATCAGCTTGATAGTCAAATGATTCTTCAAAACTATGCTAAACATGACACAAGGACTAAGCATTGTATGAAGGTCCCTCCAACCAAACAGCAAGTAGAATCCATTTTCGGGATCAAAATCTAAATCTGAGATTGTTTACTTTTTCAAAATCATGATTTAAAATTTTTGGACCCAGGACAGCCGACTGCTTGCATAATCGACCTTCAATCATCACAAAAATCTAGAATTCAACTTAACTAATTACCTAACATCAAACTATCAAAATTTCAACTTGGTCAACCATGGTCAAATCATGGTCAAACCTAGTCAAACTTGACGTTCAGGACCTCCAAATGATGCAGAATGCATTTTCGAACGTGTACAATCACTTCTTCAATCAATTAACATGCTTATGAACCATTCAATGCTGAATTTTCTTGTCAGATTTTGATTTTCATCCCAAAGGGGGCATGGTATCGCATATCATTCAAAACTGTAAATCAAATCTTCTCTCAGTAATCAAGATAAAAACCACATCTAGTTGCTGATTCATCTAAAGACCTCGTCGCTTGGGGCATATTAGATTCATCGAGATCCATATCAATCTAGTATTCAATCTATCTTGTAAATTGTATAAGCTTTTCGTAACCATCGGTTCATTAGTGTTATTTCCTTAGTTCTTCATAACTAAAGGGTTCAGATGTGATACCAATTATGATTCCTTTGGACAATCAGGTCTGGAATCAGGTCACTCACTTCTTCCTAATCATAAAGTTTAGAATCGGGCATTTTGATACTTTTTCGTAATCATCGGTTCATTGTTGCTATAGTTGATATCATCACGATTCTTGGTCAACTAGGACCTAAATTAGCTTTTTCCAATCTTTCAATTGGTTTCTATCTCGAAATTGATTTATCTCTCAAATCAGTTTCAACATAAAAAATAGACTAATCTTTGAACCACTACGCTTCACACAGTGATTCAAAGAGGGGCAAAATGTAATACCCCAAAAATGGGCTATAGGTTCATTAACCTCTTACATCAACAATTTGATCAAAATCGACATCAAAGTCCTAACTTAAGGCACATCTGCAGATTAGTTTATCAAAAACCTAATTGATTATCTTAATTCTGCATCGGGGAACATTCCTTGAATATTCCTAATTTATCATAATTATCTTTAATTGAATATTATTTGGTGATAAATGTCATTATTTATCCTAAAGTTGATTAATTGAATATGATGAATATTTAATTAATTAATTTAATTCTACCACTTAATTATTTAATTAGATTTAATTCTATTTGTTCCTAATTAATATTATTTTTATTTTGACAATAAATCAAAATTCCTACTAACAATCAATTGAATATTTATTTAATTGATTTAAAATCAAAGTTGCCAAATTTAATGATTTAATTGGAATAAGGTTTGATTTAGTAATTGATTAACCCATAAATCAATTGTTTTAATTCAAAATCAGTTAAGTGGAAAATAAATCACTTTATTTATTAAATTAATTCATATTAAATCACGCACAATCAGAAAAGCAGTTAACTTTAAATCAATTTTCAATTTCAATTTGTTAACTTTCTAAACTCAACATCTAATGATGAGTTGAAAAAGAGAACTAAACTCTATTTTGAGATAAAAACTATTTTTGCATGATTTTATGAGTTTATTTATTCTTAATTTCTTGTTAACTCAAAAATCAACCTGAGTTTATCAAGAGTGATTTATGGTTTTTCTTATGCATCTTCAAACCTTGGATTTCTATATAATCAAGGCTCAGCTCTTCACAAAACATCTCTCAAATTTGCACAATTACTTTGGCGAATTTACAACTCAAGAACAAAGCTTTTGTGGCAAGCAATTTTGTGAGATCATTTCATAGTTTTTCATAGCTTTTGCATACTTTTTCATTCATCTTCATAGCATTGTTAGATTAATTGCATATCATTTCAATTCATTCTAGATTAGTTTCATATCAAGTTTTTCATCTAATTGCATCAAAAATCCAAAAAAAATAGATTAATTTGCATTCATATTTCATTGCTTTCATCATTTAAATCCTTCATTTAGGTGTTGCATTGTCACTGATCTTGGTCTAATATGAGAATACCATACTCGCACCTACTATAAGACAGTAAATCACCTGGTTAGCTTACGTTCATTTATTTGCAGATTTTGATTTTGCTAACCTCTAATATTTTACTGAAGTGTTGTGTCCATAGCTAAGTACAATTTTCACACATACATATTGCACATCTCTTCTTTAAGGAGATTGTAAGGATTCATGGACTCCCATTAAGCATTGTCTCAGGTAGGGATAGCAAGTTCATGAGCTATTTTTGGCAAACCTTATGGAAAAGGTTTGGAACTAACCTATCATTTAGCTTAGCTTACCATCCACAAACTAATGGTCAAACTGAAGTTGTTAATAGGGTATTAGGCAACTTGCTAAGGTGTCTAACCAAGGAGTATGGGTAGACTTGGGATTTAGTTATTCCACAAGCTGAGTATGCCTACAATGATAGTGTTATCAGGACCACAAGAAGGAGTCCTTTTGAAGTTGTATATGGTAGACATCCTATGTAAGGAAACTCAGGTGCAGAAACAACTTCCTACACTAATCTCTAAAGGAAAATATTGTGCAAATTCTTTTAAATCCTTACAATTTCAGATTCGTTAACTACTTTAATAATGATATTGCAGCCATATACCATGCATATGGAAAATAGAGAATGACACAATGATTTACCCTAGGGAAACCTTTCGGTAAAAGCCCCAACACTCCAAAACTTGCACAGTGTATTAATCAAAACTATTACAGTTTACAATACACTTGCAATGCAAGTTCTTTCAGAAGATTTTCCCACTCTTCAAGACAAATCATGGTAGCATAAAATGTTTCAACAATACACTAACTTATCCTATCTTTGCAACCCTAAAAAATGCTTATATCATGCGCTTCCCTTTTTAGGGCAACTTCCAAAGATAGCCATATTAGGGTTTTACCATTCTCTAATATAATAGGAACCCCACGATTGGGGAAGAGTGTACAGTACTCAATTTTATTAGTTGCCACATGTCTTCACCTATCATTGAATCTTCCAGATATAGCTCTTACGTTTCATAGGAATCTATCATAACTATTTCAACCATGATCTCCTTACACACAATTCAAGATGCCGACACATCAAGTGGAGTGACACATCAACATGCCAACTAGACATGTACACTCACACTTAATTACATTATTTACAAGAAATACATTTTACAAAACAAATAATAAGAATAGGAATTATCCAAGGTTGAGACACGTTATTCCTAACATCCTAGAGGGATGTGTGAATTAAGAGAACTTAGTTCAATGGATATGAAGAGTGGCCATGCTAAGGATTTCACTCAAACCATCAAAGAAGTGCAAGAATAGGTCAAGAAATCCATCCTAGAGTCAAATCAAAAACTGAAAGCTAAATTGGATGAGAGAAGGAGAGAGGTTCAGTTCAAAGTGGGAGACTATGTGATGGTCCATTTGAACAAAGCTAGGCTGCAAAAAGGCATGCCTAACAAGTTGCAGATGAAGAAGATAGGGCCTTGTAAAATTCTAGCCAAATATGGAGAGAATGCCTATAAAGTGGATCTTCCATCAGACCTAGCCATATCACCAGTCTTCAATGTAGCTGATCTAGTCCTATACAAAGGAGAAATAGCAGAGTAGACTGAGAATCAAGCCAAGGTACTGCAGGACCTAGATGTGAATGTCATGCCTCAAGTGAAGTAGCCCATAGAAGAGAAGATCTTGGAATCTAGAGTGAAGAAATCTACAAGGCACCAAGTCTACATGGAGCACTTGGTGAAGTGGGTAGGAAAACCTGAGTCAGAAGCCACTTGGGTTGAAGAGAGAAGGTTTAAGAAGTTAGGCATTGACCTAGCTCTTATCTCTCCCAAAATTCCTTAATTCTATGTCGAGGGGGAGTATGGTGTAGGAACACCCATCTAAGGGCTCCCACCATTAAATTTTGTGTGTGTTTTTCTTCTTAATGAAGCCATGTAATTATAATAAGAGCCATGAGCTTAGTGAGTGTGTGAGGGTACTAGTTTGGGTCCTAGGGTCACAATCTAGCTTAGTTTTGTAATAGCTCAGGGAATCAATGGATGTTTTCATCCTAATGTCACTTGGTCTTAGGAGTTATAAAAGTCTAAAAAGTGAGGGTTGAGTTGATTTGGCACATGTGTGCATTGGAGAGGCCTTATTAAGGTCTAGAAGTTTAAGAAGAGCAAAAATTGCTTAAGCAACAAAAGTTGCTCAAAAGTTGCATAGCAACTTTTCTCATGGAAGGTTATAACCCTAACCTAGCAACTAGAAGCCCTAACCAAACCCATACCCTGATGGTAAGACCATATATGCTTGGAAAAACCCTAAATGTGGGGTTGGCTATTAGGTTGTATGACAGTGTGAAGAGAAAGCTAGATTGTGACTGTGTTTAGTGTGTCAGTCTACACAAATTGAATGAATAATGAAAACTAATGGATAGTTTTTGATTGCTATTGTGTTGTGAATCTTTCATTTTGAGTTATTAGTTTAGATTTCCTTTTAGGTTTGAGTGTGCTTTTGTAAATAGTTTGGAATTCAAGGTTCACTGTCCAATTTTGACTAGTTTGAGAAGATGGGCCTGTAGCTCCTATCCCCACCATGGAAACTCCATGGAACCATGGGATATGGAAGTAAAGACACTATATATTGTATATTATCAAGCAAGGCCCTGGAAATTTTGTGCAAGCATTTATGAGACCAATCCCTAGGCAACCCTGGACTGTGCCCGACTAGATAAGGTCGTGATTGCAGAGGTTATAGAGAGAAAGGGTGGACATTGCAGGAAGAATCCTTTGGAGGACTTAAAGAAGGGTTAATGATGTTTCATTGGTGAGAAGGAGCTTCTACCAATCCACACAAGGTGGTGAAGCTATCAAACTAGTCCTGTGACCTTGTGAAGCTTAAAAGCACCTAAAAACCCTCATATTGGATTAGGGAATTGTACAGACACTTGGGGTCCTAAAACCTAGAAAATCCTTGAGACCTAGGGGATTGAATAGGAATCTCTTTGGGAATCTAACCAATTTTTGGTGAAGGTTTCAGGTGATAGCCAGGTATAAATCTAGAATGGAGGCCTAATTGGGGCTCATTCCTTGTAGCCCTGTTTTGAGGGTAAATGATGAAATCGAGTAAGAAGATGGATTTCCCTAGCTAATGTGTTCACATGGAAGGTTGTGAAAACACCTTAGGATTCATCTCCACCTTTTCTAGGACCTGAGAAGGTATTGAAGGAGTGGTTCCCTTATAGGCACATGTAAGGGAATTAAGTAACACTAAGCTAAGGAGAGTCTAGAAGTTGAAGTATTGGTTCTTGGTGGTTAGATTGGGCAAGGTCAGGGGATTCCACAAGCAAGGGAAGTCCTAGAGACCACATGGTGTGAGGAGAGCACCTATTGATCCAAGGAAGAGATCAAAGAGCATAGACTAGGCTAGTCTATCCCAATCTCCCCATCACCTACCATGGAAGCAATAGAAGAAGATGAAGAGGAAGAAGACACTAGCCCTCAATTAGTTAGAAGGAAAAGATCTACAAAAGTAGTTTCTTACAAGATTAATTTGGGTGAGAATTCCTTAAAGGATATATTAGAGCCTCCTCAAATAGATGCTACTTAAGAGGGGAAACTTGGAAGGTGGGGGGAGGTTCCATGAATTCATAACATTGAATCTAATTCAGCCATTGAACCAGAGTCACAAAAGGAGCACCCTCTGGGTCTAGATAAATTTTATGTTTCTGACTTTGAAGGGCTTGTAGCTTTTTCAGAAATAATGATAGAGAAATAAGGAGGACATCTAAATACCACAAGGGTTTCATTAGAGGAAATGCTCAAAAATATAGATGGTGATGGTGATGTGAAATAAGAGATTCCTCCATCTAATGCAAAAGAAGGTCAAGATGAAAATGTGAGCGTGGAAGAGAAGGACCTTAAAAAGGAAGTTGAAACACAAAAGGTACCTACTGAGCTTGAAGAGAAAGCCTCTGGAGAAGAGGACACTCTAGCTTTAGAGGAGGAAGAAAATAAAGAACAAGAACAAGAAATAATATAGGAGGAGGGAAAAGGTTCACCTCAATAGGATAAGGAGGCAGGTTTGTTAGGAATGGGAACATTGAGAGGGGGGGGGCGGGGGGGGGGGGGGGGGGGGTGAATCAGTGTTCACTATATTTAATCTTTTTCTTTATTCTTGAAAACTTAACTTGAATGCTTAAGTACTAAAATGAACATCAACATAAACACATAACACCAATATGGTTATGGGGAAACCCACATAGGTAAAAACCCTGGTGGGAATTGACACCCACTAAGAATTGCACTAGTGTCTTATGATCCTTGTTAGAAGATCTGCAATCCTAGTAGGAGTTGTTCTTTACAATTCTTTTAGTACAGTGACCTTGTCAAGGGTCAGACCCTGTTAGGAGTCTTTTAGAATAACCTTGTTAGGGGTGGGGATACACTGTCCTAGAGCTCACTACTCAAGTAGTGAAGGTTACAACCTTCTGATCTGAAATATACACTATATCTGCTGGATGAACTGGTGCTATGACACTGCTTGTCTGATAAGTTCCTTTGATGCGCTAATGCTTTGACCTCTTGCAAGGCTCTAATACATTCTTAATTTTATTTGCACACTTCTACTCTACTTATATTATCTCTACTTCAACTTCCATGCTTATTACAAAGGGCACATCTCATATTTATATGCACTCACCAAAACAATTAACTAGGTCGGCCTATAACTAATTACATACAATGCTTCCAAGTGAATTGGCTCAAGCATGTTTACAAAAAAACATAATTACATGTCTAAAAATTAATTACAATAGGCACATAGACCTTACAAAACAATATTATAACCACTAAACAAAATACTACCAGTTGGCTGCATACTCTGTTCTGTTCTGGCATTCACTGTCTGTGTAAATTCAATTGTCTATATCTTTTTCATATTGTATCTTCTGATCATGCGATCTTAGACTTAGCATGAATATAATCTTACCATATTATCTTCTAGGGAGTATACCATAATTCTGTTGTACGCACATGCCCTGATGCTCTGATCTACTAGTGCTTTGTTAACTGTCCAGTCTTTTGTACTTAGCCAAATTCTGATCTTCTGATAATGTGTGCTGACTCCAAAACACTATATGACTTTGTTTCCATAATGAAAAAACTATATTTAGTCATATATAACAGTATAGTCAACTTGCCAACAATCTCCCCCTTTGTCATTGATGGCAACAAAGGAATTTGGAAAAGTTACTAACTGTACCCTTATACAAAAAACCTTTTGACATACTTTATCTTATATCTCCCTTAGACTCTGTACTATAAATCTTCTTTACATATAAGACTCCAAGACTCCATATTCTATACATAATACTCCCCCTTTGACATTAATGAAAAAGGTGCTTCAAAAATGTATCTCTACAAGTACTTACAGAGAAAGTACATCCGGATATGCAATCTACAAATTATGGATCTATTGTTTCCAGAATGCTATCAGAGCATTAAAAATATAGAGATGGGCACATAAGGCATATTGTAGCTTCTCCATCTTCTCCAAATCTATGCTAGGACCTTGATCATATGTCACCATGGTGGCATCAATCTCCTTGATGTTTTGATTAAGTATATCCAAAGAGGGTGCAAGAGCATTCCTAAGTTGCGTTTCCCTTGCCCGTATCTTAGACATCTCTTTCTCAGCTTTTTCAATCTTGTCTATCTATCTGTGCTACACATTATTACACATGTTGACATCGGTGGAGGGATCTTCCACTGATTTCCTTACATTTTCTATCATTGCTTCTGCCTCTTAGATCTTCTTGTATAGATCAATAGTTAACTTATCCTGGTTCATACAATCAACAATAATCTTCCCGCCCTTTGCTGTAAACTCCTTCAAAGATGCTTGAACAATCTTTAGTGAACTTAGGTCAAGTGAAAAGTTGCTAACCAATTCACTTAGCCTCTTCTTTATATATTTCTCTTCTACAACTAGGGATGCAGATTCTTCCAAGCTAGAAAAATTAGTCTTGAAGTTTGAAAGAATTGTGCTTACATCTTCCATTGAATGGGTCTTAGACACTTTCTTGTCTGAAGGTAACAGGTTGTTCAAAATGTTGACTGATACAACAAAAAAGGGATTCCTCATTACGTGTTTTCTTTTTTCTTTCTCCATGGCTAGGACACTGATCTTAATCAGGTCTTCTTCTCCCCAAGAGTCCAAGAAAGTGGTGTCTGGTGTCAAACTTGACAACAATGATACAAAAGGTAATGGAGTGATAGGAGTGCTATCCATTACTTCTTGTTTTACTCTGATTGGCATCTCAACAAATGGCTCATCTGTTTTCTCACTTTCTTTCATTTCTCCTTCTCCTTTCTCCTTTTCTCTTTTCTTTTCTTCTTTTACATCTGTTATATCCTCAATCAATACTTCTTCTTGCTGATTAGGAGGAGTGTCACCACATAGAGTCTCAATCTCTTGTGTGCTTACAAAGGCTTCTTCAAACTTATCCAAATAAGTGTCTGTGGCCGCCATAGCAATTTCTACATTATCAATAAAAATTGTATCATCTTTTTGAGTCTTTGTCATGGGCGCAAAATTTTCTACCTCTGTAGGTGTTTCAATTGTAGGTGTTGAATCCCAAGGACCTGTAAATGGTACATTTTTGATATGACTCCTTGGATACCTTTGTGGGAACTTGAGTTGTGGGCGTAGTAGGTGGGTACATGTGTCTATTCAAAAAAACTTTCTCAAAGGATTTCTCTGTTTCCTTTGCAACCAACTCATAATTCTTATCCATGATATGTAGTGTTCTAGACTTGGTTCTGAGGTGCGGCTTCACCAGATCTAGCAACAAAGTTTTAACCTCTAGAGAACATATCGGGAGGCTTTCATCTAGAATTTTCTCTCTTATTCTCAGATCTTCCTCAATTGCCCGCCTCTTCAAGAATTCCAAAATGTTCCATACATTGTCTGGAATCACTATCTTCAGTTCTAGGATTGTCTTCTTAAACTTTAGCATATGTTTGATAATCATTCCATAAATCTTTGATTTGTCAATCTCATTGTATTTCTCATAGAATTTTCCTATCTGATCAATTCTTCCTTCCTCAATTATCCTTGTACTCAAAACTTGAAGACTAGGTCTGAAAACTACCTCTGGAGGTGCTTGTGTGCTTTTTCTCTGACTTCTTGTAGTGCATGAGGATGGGTGGCTTGCACATGTCTCTTTCTTCCTATTAGCCATTGTCTTATACTCAGGAGGAGCTGTAAGATCAATTGTCACTTTCAGCGTAAGAGAGATAACATTTGTTTTATCCTGTTTATCCTTTGGTTCATCGATTTTCTCAATCTTAACCATTTTCATCTTAGGATCATCAGATTCTGTTTCTGCTGTAGATGCACTCTCAATTCCCAAAGCAATCTTTTCTTATCTTGCTTTGTCAAGGTCTGCCTATGTTACTCCATGAATTCTGAGTATCTCAGAAGTAACCTTAGCTACTTTCCTCTTAGTTGCTGGGTTGTTCAAAACTACATCAACTTCTCTTGTCTTTTCTTCATAAGTCCCCCATCTTGGTTCATTAGGGTCCTTAGGTGCTGATAGCAATACTTGTGCATATGATTCTAGGTTTGGTTCCTCAACCTCATATCCAAGTGGATGAATCCACTTTGTTCTAGGCTCCACTGCTTCCATGCAAGTTGTGTCAGTTTCTACCATGAAGCAAATGGTGTCTTTATATTTCTCTACAATACTCTTTGGTATTCTATATCTCATCTACATTTTGGACCTGAATGTCTTCAATTCTAGCATTATGTAATCCTTCAATGTGCTCTCAGTAGATGCCTTAAAGGATATATGTGGCATTGTAGGAATACTCTTGTTTAAATACAAATATGACACCTTTCCAAGTATGTGGAAGGTTTTATCTGGTTTCATCATAGTCTCAATGTGCGCTCTAATTCTATCAAGACCTATTGGTTCCTTCTTATAGTAAATGTATGCACAGATGTCTTCAACATGCATAACACCCATAGGGGTTCAAGAGAATGCTCCTTCTAGGTCATCCAAAGTAGATTTGAAAGGGTGTCTCTTGAAAATGTATCTCTTCTTCTTCGTAACATCAAACACAATAGGAGTAGCCATAACTTGTATATCGCTTCACAATCAGTTTCTGAGAACTTCTGAATCATCGAGATGGATTAGGGCTTCCACAAATGATCAAAAACACTTCTTCATTTGTGAATCAAGCTTCAATCCTTCACAATAAACTTCTAGGGCTTCTGTGCTCTTCAATCGCTCAAACTCAAATGCAATGAGTGACCTGTAAGTCTTTGAGTACTTTAAAGTGAAAAATTCTGCCATTAATGCTTGCCGCGTAAACCAGACTTTCACTGAAAAATCTCCAACTTTCATTCTGAAATTAATCAGGTAGTGCACTCTTGCACATAGGTTCTACTAGTCTCCAAAAGGTTAAATCCAAAGGTGCATACTCTGAGGGTAAGTATACCGGCCGTGTAAGGGTCTAGAGCTAAATTAGCTCCCCCTATGACCTTGAGGGTCATTCATCTAGATGTAGAGGGTGAATCCAATACATACTCATCAACCTTATCCTTCTTTGCCTCTGACTAAATCAAGCTTGCATCTTCTTTAGCTTTCAAAAACTTGACTTCTCCTTCGGTATCCAATATTGATTCTTCTAGCTTTTTAGGGCTTTCCTGACTTTGCGTTCTTGATCTACAAAACTTTGAGATGTGTCCAACCTTGTTACAAGAGTGACAAATAACTGGAGGCCTTAAATTTCTTGGCGCATTGATATGAGTCACCATTTTACATTGTTTAGCTGAGTGACCATTATAATTACATATCTGGCATGTAATACTCTGATAACTTCTTGCATTTGTTTGATTTTGATTTCTCTGATTATTCAGAGTCTTGTTCTTCTGACTTGTTTTACAATTCATAGCTCTATGACCAAATTTATTGCATGAATAGTAGTAACCATTGAAAGGTCTTACCTCTTTACAATTCCTTGCTATATGTCCATGCTTGTTACATGCATAACAAGTTCAGTTTATAGGCTTGCGCTCATCTTTAGATGGTTTAGTATTGTCTTTAGTCTGATTTTCAGTCTTCTTGGCATCTGTGGTGTCTTCTGGTGCTTTCATTCTTCCTCACATGTTGTCAATTTGATTTTGTGCTTCATTGAATCTAATGCCACTGGTATCTCCTTTAAGTTTCTGAGCATATAACTGAGATTCAATCAGATCCTTGCTTGTGTGTAATTTATCAATGTGATTCTTTGCCTCTTTCAGTTCAAATTCCAACTTTTCTTTGTTGTTTCTTAACTCCAAGATTTCCATGTTTGCTTGCCTCAATTCTTCATTCAATGGAAGGTTCTCCTTGATCTGTTCATCATAAACTTCTTGATTTTTAGTTATCTTTTCATCCAGCTCTTCAATATGATCTTTCAGAGATGTGTTCTCTTCATTTAGCTTTTTGATCATCTTCCCTAAATCACTGTTTGAACAATCTTACAAGTCTTTTCTTAGTCTTTTGATGACTGCTTGAGAATCACTGACTTTTTCTTTTAGTTCTTCAATTTCTTTTTCAGATCTGTCAAGGTCTTCAAGAGCTGCTTCAAGATTCTTTTTCAGATGTTTCATTTCTCCCTTATCCATGATCACCTCAAGTGGTTAAACTTCTTTGCTGAGGACCAGAGCTCTGATACCAATTGTTAGGAATGAGAACACTGAGAGGGGGGGGTGAATCAGTGTTCACTATATTTAATCTTTTTCTTTATTCTTGAAAACTTAACTTGAATGCTTAAGTACTAAAATGAACATCAACATAAACACATAACACCAATATGGTTACGGGGAAACCCAAATAGGTAAAAACCCTGATGGGAATTGACACCCACTAAGAACTGCACTAGTGTCTTATGATCCTTGTTAGAAGATCTAAAACCCTATTAGGAGTTGTTCTTTACAATGCTTTTAGTATAGTGACCTTGTCAAGGGTCGGACCCTGTTAGGAGTCTTTTACAATAACCCTATTAGGGGTGGGGACACAGTGTCCTAGAGCTCATTGCTCAAGTAGTGAAGGCTACAACCTTCTGATCTCATATATACACTATATCTGTTGGATGAAGTGGTGTTGTGACACTGCTTGTCTGATCAGTTCCTTTGATGCACTAATGCTTTGACCTCTTGAAAAGCTCTAATACATTCTTAATGTTCTTCGCAGACTTCTTCTCTACTTATCTTATCTCTACTTCAACTTCCATGCTTATTACAAAGGGCACATCTCATCTTTATATGCGCTCACCAAAATAATTAACTAGGTCAGCCTATAACTGATTATATACAATGCTTCCAAGTGAATTGGCTCAAGAATGTTTACAAACAAACATAATTACATGTCTACAACTTATTTACAATAGGTGCATAGCCCTTACAAAACAATATTATAACCACTAAAAAAAATACTACTAGTTGGCTGCATACTCTGTTCTATTATGGAATTCACTGTCTGTGTAACTTCAATTGTCTGTATCTTTGTCATACTATATCTTGTGATCATGTGCTCTCAAACTTAGCATGAATATACTCTTACCATCTTATCTTCTAGGGCGCATACCATAATTCTTTTGTACGCACGTGCGTTGATGCTCTGATCTATTGGTGCTTTGTTAACTGTCTAGTCTTCTGCACTTAGCCAAATTCTGATCTTCTGATAATGTGCGCTGACTCCAAAACACTATATGACTTTGTTGACATTATGACAACACTATATTTAGTCATATACAACAGTATAGTCAACTTGCCAACAAGGTTCACGTTAGCAGGATGAAGAGAAAGGATCACCTTCCCCTTCTAATCATGTAGCCACAACTCCCTCACAACAAGTGCCATCAATATCACAAAAAGAGGAAGAGTTGGTGGATGAAGCTAATTTATTCTAGATTGAGCATATCAACCACTTTCCTATAACAGTAAGCCCACTTGGTTAACTAAACCTATACAACCAAGGAAAAGAACATATCATGACATGGAGACATAGGATCTCTAAGAGATAGGTAAAGTGTTTCATGAAGGAGAATCGAGTCATAGGAAAGAACAAAGAATATCCTATGTGACTAAGGGAAAAAGTGGGCATTGGAAAGAACATGTGGTCATTTATCCTCAAAATAAACCAATGGAAGAGTTACTCTTAAGGATTTTGTGTTAGAAGAAGTAGACTTAGGTGTGCCCAAACGAGAAGGAGAAAAAAAATTGGTTGTGCTAGGGGTCACTTCTATATTTAATAGGATGGACGTGGATGAGACAAAGATAAGGGACTTGACAATCCAAAATAGAATTTTTAAGGAATATACAACACAACTGGTGGGCCCCATAGATCCCGCCAATCCAAAAGCAGATCTGCAAGTAGTATTGGAAGTAAGGATGAAGCCTTTATAGGTGAATCATTTCTTCAAATCTTGTGAATAATTGAAACAGGTGATATAGCAGCTTGGGGAGGAAACAATAAGACAAGTTTTGACACATTTTAAGACCATGGTCAATGAAATTACCACTTTTAATTTTATGATTACAAATGACCAAGGTACATGTATTGAAGAAAATGCCTTGATGTGGGAATACTTCCTCCCAACTTTGGCAATTATGGAGAAGGCAAATGTAAATAAGCTATAAGAAGCTGCCATTGTTTTAGCTAGAAGAGATAAACCAACCAGCTACATGGTTGAGGACCATTAAGTTAGTTGTTAAGGATTATATGAAGAGGACGAGTCTCATTGAGAAGAAAAAAGATGCTATGATGCTATTAGTATGACAAATTAAAGAATTTGTGGAGTCTCTTTCATGTATGTTCTATAAAGATGAGAAGGAAACGACATATAATATTAATAACATTATTCAACAATTTAAGTGGAAGTTGGAAAGTGAAAACAACAAATCAGATATTGATTGGATACATGGATCAAAGAAGGAATTTTTAGATATAAAGAATGAAATGCATCGGTTTCAGCAAGTGGGAAAGAAGCTCAAATTTTTTTTGTAAAAACTAGCAGGTTCAGTTGGAATATATGAAGCTACCTCCTATTGGAGATGTTAATACAACTATTTTCAACTTCAACCAATCTTTTCTTGAGCTTGTGGAACATTTATAGATAAGCAGAATATATCAATAAGCATATTTTTTAGATTTTGAATCAGTTGGTAAATAAAAGGGGAAATATAATGAGCCACATTTTTGCTAGAAAGTGGTAGTTTTCAAGCATGGAATCTTCTTCCAGGATCATATATTGTGTCTTCAATTATCGTGGGATCGAGAAGTTTGGAAGGACCAATTTTATCATTGGAAAACTCAAGCATTTTATTGAAAAAGTGGATCTGGTGCTCTTATCTTATTTTGGTTCAAACTTGAGTTCAACCCAAAATTCTAGGGCATGTTTCTATTTGAAATTCAAGTTCTATTTTAGTTGTGAATACATGCAACTTGAAGTCAAGCCATATTGTAATAGTTTGGGAGTTGTTTTGGCATGTTAATCTTTAGTTTTATCTTTGTTACACCCATAAATAACACTCAAAAACCCTAGTTATAGGTTTGGTAATTTTGAAGTTGTAAAAACTATTGAAACCCATTTTTAATTTGTAAGAGGGTTAAATTTTTGCAATAGAACTACATATGCAATTGGTGTTACAATTTTAGTGTGTTCATATGCTAATTTTGTGAGTTTGAATGCAAATTTTGAATTCAAAAGCCATTGTGTTAATTGTGAATTCAATTCACTGCTTGATTAATTAGTGTTAGCTGTGAGAAACTTTCTTTTAGTGGTAAGTAAATGGATATGATCATGTTCTTCATGTCCCAAAGGATGAATTTGTCATACATATGCACATGATGGGTATGGCTTTGTAATTTAATGAATTCTAAGAAAAATTTCATTATTGTTTTCCTTCGATGATTGTACTTAGATATTATAAATTGTGAATGTCTAATTTATTTTATTTTAGGCTTAATGATCAGATCCGACCTTCCTTATGAAATAATGATCTTTCTTCATGGTTGATGTCCTTAGGATTTAGTTTCAAGTATTTATTTGTGATCTCTTGTTACCTCATCTTTCAAAATTTTGTTGAAATATGGTATTTAGAAATAGTTGTTAGCATAATAGACTTTTTCATCGATAAGTTTTATGTTCTATTATTCTAAATATAAAAAAAGTGAAGTACATTTATAGCCATTAGCTAAACGACCCAACAAAGGCCTACCTTGTGGAGTTGGTAATCACCTAAAATTGGTCTCCTAAACCATGGGCCCCTAATCTCAATTATTGATCATAATCATAAAAGTCATAACCCAAAAGGCCATTCAATTTCTTTCAATCTAATATGATCATCAAAGTTGCAAAATTATCAAAATTAATTAATTCTTAAACATCAACATTATTTGGCAATTAAATCCATTCAAATCAATCAATTAAATTAAATTTTCTAGCACATTAATTAAATTGAATCCATTTTCCATTTACACATAAAAAAGGAATTAATTTGAGATAAATCCAAAAATTGACAAAAACAATGGATTATCTTCAAAATTGATAAAAATAAAGGAAAAATTGATAAAAACAAAAATCAAAGATTGATAAAAACAAGGCAAGTTTGAGTTAAAAAGTTGAGTTGCATAATTTATTAAATCAAATAAAAGGAAAAAAGATGTTAACTTAAGCATAAAAGATTAAATATATATGTTTTATCTATTATTTCCTCAAATCAACTCAAAAAACATGGTTTAACTCAACTTTGGATTAATCTTGATTGGTCATCTAAATCAATCTCTATCGTCAATTTTATCAGGGTTCCTATAAAAGGAAGACTCCTCTTCTAATTCAATATGCGTGATTTTGATAACATTCTTATTTTGCAGGTTTTGAGGAGCTATTGCACATCAATTCATCAATTTGAGATTTTTCATATTCTTGCTTAGTTATTTGCATAGCATTATAGCATAGATTACATTTAGTTTGCTTATTTTCTCATATCTTATTTGTATTGAAAAAATATAAAAGTATAGTTTAATCTTGCATTCATATAGAAACCCTCCATCTCGATGTAGTCAAGTCACTGGTATTGCTTGAAAAATTTGAGAGCACTCATACTTGCATCATTTAGGAGGCAATAGATCAAATTATTATGGTTTTATGCATTCATTTATCTGATATCATTTGACTAACCATGCATCTAATGATATATTAAAGTGTTTGTGATTGTAGCTTACAAGATCAAATTTCACACACACAGAGTTACACATTATCTTCGTTGATATATCTAACATGGTTGAAACCCAATCATATCGAACCTTGGAAGTAATTTTTATTGCTCTTTCAAGAAAGGAATATGATTTTCTTATCCCTACCATTGCATCATGTCAACAACACGGTTAACAAGTTACAGTCTATACTTGTTGGATCTTCTACTAAAATTCACTTGTCAATTTTTTGTTTACCTGTAGATGTTGAAAGTCATATTTTGAACACCTTATTTTGAATTAGCTTCTTCATTCATCTTCCAAAATTGCAGTCATCTTCCACTCCCCACAAATGATTATTGAATTTACCTTGTACCTAAGAATCCTTAAAAGCTAAGTGGATCGTTTTCTTTCTTAAGATAACTAAAGGGGAAATAAGCCTAAGCTTCCTAGTTAACCCATACAAGCTAATGAACCTTATTTCCCCACATTACAACTTGCACATGCCTTGTTCCAACTTCTATTTATACTTTCATCATTATGCCACTATATACAACTATTACTCAATTGTTCATTTATTTCATTTTATGTTAAAAAATCATGTAACAAACTTAATCCTTCTTATTTCTATATATATCTAAATTCTTTCTCACCTAACATGTTTCAAGCTTCAATCTATTAGATATACCCAACCCTTAAAAAATTAATCGATAGTTAATTAACCTCTAAATTTTTATGTACTCCTAAAATGTCTTGGTGTTTTAAAGTTATTTTTTAAAGCACTCAAAGATTCGTGGTTCACTATTGTTAGTAAATTGCATAGCATTAACCTCCCACTTTCTTTCTATTTATTTTCTATTGAAAAAAAATGTCAAAATACTTTTTCCTCAATAGGTTAATATAGCTGCAAAAAACTATTGCAAAGCTGACGTTATATGATGTCATCTAAATAGTCTTCTTACACTCAACAAATTCAACCATTCTTTGGATAATATAAATTAATATATATATATATATATATATATATATATATATATATATATATATATATATATATATAATCAATTTTCCCACCCATTTTAATGGATTCATATAATAAATTACTTGCTTTGGAAACACTAAAGTATTGTCAGCCCATTACTTATATGTTTTTTTACTTTGTCCCATAATTATGTTGGTCAGATTTGATATTAATATCCACATGTTTGGTCAATTATAAGGAGTTTTGAGAGTGCTTTGGAATAAGAATGACTTTGGGTATTGAAAACACACACAGCCCATCAACGGACACAAGCTGGACAGCATGGAAAAGCTGACACCCGGGAAACATGCATTGCAATATAAACATTTAAAAATCCCAGCTTCACAGTTATTGAAAGCACCACATTATCAGTGCGAATGATAATAATAATATGCCTTTGACTAGATATAAATTTTGTTATGTGTGCCAACTAGAAACAATGGTGGAGTGGCCATATGAGATCATATAAATAAACTGTTCTCTCAAGCCTATGAACTATCAACTGTCAAATGTGAATGTGCTTGTGAGTGAGAGCAACTAAACTAATCTATCTCTCTGGCTTATAATCTTGTGTGAATGGAGCTTCCTTCACATTGTTACATTGCATGTTGATACGTACTTTTCTTCTTTTAAGACTGTAGAAATCCGATAGCCCACATGTTAATACTTTTTAAAGACTGCACAATTAGACAGCCCACATGCCATACATATTAGACATGGGCATTTTCTCTAACATCTAGTGATACACTGGAAACAATACAAAATTTCTTCTTCCAAGTGAAGGCCATGAAAGTTAAACTAAATAATAATGAATGTGTTACCAAAGTCCATCAACTATGCAATGCCAGGCTCCACATACTACTGAACATATTAGCTAATAAGATGCTATGAAGTCTGCCTTGATTTGTTTAGTCCAATGCTTGTTAGATGATGAGCTCAAGTCTATGTTGATAAGTCAACTCCAGCTGCATGGTGTGGTTGTGAAGTAGCTAACTGAACTGCATACTGTTGAATAGCATTGGGTGGCAATGAAAGAGTCACTCCTGTTTTATTGCCACACCCACTGTCACACACTCAGTTTAGTACTTTTATTCTTTTCAGCTATGAAAAAAAATACAGTATAAATGATGGGTAATCACTATTAAGCTAGATGATGAGTATAGATTGGATGAAACCAATGGGAAATCAATATTAAGCTATATAATGGGAATAGATTGGATGAATTGATTCACCTGTGGCTGCAGCAGGAGTGGAAATGATCCCACCATATTGTTGTGGCAAACTTGAAATTGCATTGCCTGCTGTTGGATAATGCAGCATTGGTTGTGCATGTGGGTATCCTCCTGCATTGGCTTGATTATATGTATATAATGGATAGACCGCAGGAGTGGATATCATTCCTTGTCCTGGATACATTTGTGGGTATTGAGTTGCTGCATATGGACTATAATAGTTCTGCATGTACGTAGACCATGTGTTGTAAGATAAAGAATAAATATATTGTGCATACTTTCTGATAATTTCTGCTTGAGTTTATTTCTTCAACATTTTGAAGAAAACTACATGATTCGGGAAGTGGAAAGCAAGAAAAAAAAAACTCAATGATAGATCACATAGTTTTATCAGAAACATCGAGAAAATAAACTCACGCCACAATTACCGGAAAGTGAACACAATAGTATTATGAACTGTAGAAATCATATCTCTTCAAGAATAAATATATAACCAACATCAAAGTAGTGGGAAAGACCCACTATGTTAAATCATTTTAATTTGACAAACCTGTGGGTAACTGTAATCTGCAGCATATGGAGAGAACCTGAAAAACTATAAAAGTATTATGTGGTGCTGTATTGAAGAAGTAAAAATATAGAGAAGTTTGTTTATAATGAGTTGATAATACTTTACATCCATAACGTCAAATGTATTGCTTTATTGATACTGTGAAATATATATAACTAAATACATAAATTTATGATTTTGGAAAATGGCAAGGGAAACATACCCATATACATGATAGGGATACCCTTGTTGGTATGTGTAGTGGGCATGTTGAGCAAAAGACAAGCCTCCACTAGTGTAGGCTGCAGGCGCTCCTGTATGAAGTGGAAAAGAAGGCATTATCCTCAACCGATTTCCTGGTTAACATTAGAATTATATAAGTACTTCCATCAGCTATATATCAATGTCACAAGGCCCTCAGTTACTATATGCCAACTAGAAACACTATTCAAATAGGCCTTCCCCAGCTATAGATTCCTTGAAAAAACACTTATTTGAGTAATAGCATGTACGACCAAGGGTGACAACAATGTTAGCGTGTTCAGTGTTGATGGAACATGAAACACAGATTGACATGAAGAGCTTTCCATCCTGGTTGGATCTGCCTGGCAACCCATTTAGACAGTACGACTTTGCCTAGCCAGTACGCTTCATTGTCATATTAGGTGGCGTAAGATTACCAATACGGCCCAAGGACAACTGTGAAAACAGTCTCCGCCAAAATTCAGTTTGGATGCCCATTCATCATAGGATTAACATAAGAAAAACCTCATGAAAATAATGACTTCCTATCATCTTGGATTTATGTCGATGCGGAATCCATAATCCCTAATCATGTTTTACATTATCACATATAGTTTTTAGATTCAATTGTTTAAGATTTGTACGTTTAAGAACATAAGAAAAAAAACTGATAAATTAATAGCTACTTAACATTTTGGAATTTTGTCGAGGTCGAATACATAATTATGGTTCAGATTATTGCATATTATTTTTTGAATTCAACTGTCTAAGATTTTTTCGTATCAATGATTACATTCTGTGATCCATCATCAAATTAATCATATTCTTTTGTATTATGTAAGAACATAACAAAAACTTAATAGATTAATAGCTATCTTGATTTTGTATCCATGTAGAATCTATAACCATGTTCAGAATATCACATATTTTGTATTCAACTGAATAAGATTTGTTTTTACATCAATATTTTTTATTACACATTGTTATCTATCATGAAGATATTCATCTTTTTGTTTTATATCATGTAAGTTTTGTTTTGTATCAACATTTCAGATTACACTGAATTGTCTATTTATAATCAATCATCAAGACAATCATATTTAAGATAATCAGATATTTAATTCCTCCACTAGAAAACTGAGTTCATTTATTGCTTGCTTACAGTTTTAGAACATGATCCTAACGTGAGTTTGTGC
This sequence comes from Chamaecyparis obtusa, assembly GCA_027943335.1. NCBI lineage: Eukaryota > Viridiplantae > Streptophyta > Pinopsida > Cupressales > Cupressaceae > Chamaecyparis > Chamaecyparis obtusa. The sequence continues at coordinate 1,392,054 of BSBK01000477.1, forward strand.
TGTTGCAAGTACAACTATTAATTTTCCAGCTGTCATAATATAGCCACTTGCTTCTATGCGTTGGCCTGTGATATTCAGTCTATTCATTCCATCAAAGAAGTTGATAGGAGCGAGGAAAGATTGAGATGTCAAAGAAGTTGATAGGAGCGAGGAAAGAATGAGATGTGTAATTGTAATGGTAAAATATCTAAATTCTCTGATACAATTAGACTCAATTAAGAATTAGGAAAAGCTTTGTTTTGTGAAGCCATGTTAATTGCAAGAATAAAGAATAATACCAAAACTGGATCATACTCAAACGTTCCAAACAATAGACCAAGTTATTATGTTACCAAAACTGAATCATTCTCAAACAAACCAAACAATAGAGCAAAGTTATTATGTTACCATATTTGAATCAAATGTAAAGCTCCCAAAAACCTAATTTTGTACACAAAAGAAGATTGATTGAAAACATTAAAGAGGCCCAAAATCTAGCCAACCTGGCTGAGGCGTGGACGATCGAGGACGACGAGCACCGAGAGAAGCCAAGTTGCAATTTGCACGCCTTCCATCGATTATGGGAGAAGAATCCACACAAGCTCTTCTTGCAGATTCAGCCTCACGAAACGTTACCTGAATCCCAATTCAAACAAGTTTTTCACATACCCTTGTGTAGTAAATCAAGATAAAGACTTTGAAATCCAAAACCTTCAATTTCTAAATGGATCTGATAAGAAACCCACATGGAGAATGAGAAAAAAAGAACAGCTTACAAAGCCATAGCCTTTAGAACGGCCAGTGTTCTTATCAGTAATAACGACCGCCTCAAGAATATCTCCAAACTGCTCAAAGTAGACTCGCATGGTTTCCCGTTGTGTTTCCCAAGCCAGGCCTCCCACGAACACCTTTGTGAACGTCGTATCGCCAAATTCTCCTCCTTCAATCGCCGCCATGTCTGCCCAACTCAAGATATCTCTCAAAACTAGAACAACAATTAATTCTTAAGCTCAATCCCAAATGGTATTTTACAGTCAAAACAAGAGCAAAATCCAATTCTTGAGCTGAATCCCAAAATGGTTTTTTTTGAGTCAAAACTAGAGCAAAATAAATCCAATTCTTGTGCTCGATCCCACAACGGTAGTTTGGATTCAAAACTAGAGCAAAATCCAGTTCTTGAGGTGAAACCCAAAATGGTATTTTTGGAGTCAAAACTAGAGCAAAATCCAATTCTCGAGCTTTCCAAAACTAGAGCAAAATCCAGTTCTTGAGGGGAAACCCAAAATGGTATTTTGGAGACAAAACTAGAGCAAAATCCAATTTCAGGAGCTCAATCCCACAGAGGGCAGAAAAAAAGGGAAGAAGTGTGTTATGATGGAGAAAGCAGTGCGTGCAGTGAAAGGAAGAGTGGCCGTAATGAAAAGAGAGATGGGATATAATTGAGAGAGGATGTAGTTTGTAGGGCCTGAGAAGAAATATAGCTGGTGGTTCTGACTGCTCCTGCCTGGGCTGTTGAATGCCTTTCCTACTTGGCACCTGCCACTCTAGTACAATTACATAACAGCCCACTTTGTTTCTGCTGCCTCTATTACAGTTGGAAACTGTAAGAAAAAGATGGAATAGAGAGAGAATCGAGGAAAGCAGGATAATCTTCTGCCCTAACGCGGGAAACAAAAGAGACCCACGTCAGCTCCAACCATGTGCAAAACCCTAATGGAAAAGAAAGGGGAGGAAGAGCTGCATAATTAATATATTTTTGGGAAAGCTGACTGACGACTTGGGAAATGGATTAAACCAACCCTTCAATCCCTTTCTGTCAAAGTTGGTTATGACCCCTCAGACTGCCTTAGATTAATGGGGATAAATTGGCTCAAGCGTGTAAAACCATGTTCTCCATGTGGGTATTGATGAAAGCCCCTCATGTGAGCACATTGCTCTGCTGCATGCTCGCCAACTTGTCTATACATATTTGACAGTCAGGGTTTTACATTTTGACCAAGAAGGAAGAACAAGATAGATAAGAGAGCTTCTTTGTTTTATTGTTCTTGTCATTTGCCTTGGGAATTGCATTTATAACTCTTTCCAATTTTCACCTGCCTTCTCTTTATAATTAAGTAAACCTAGTACAAATGATTAAATGTTCTTTTCCTTCTAAATCAATGATTCTTGTTTGTGCTTACCTTGTGCCCACTAACATGTCTGAATAACAAGTTGATAAGACAACGTCCTCTTTACTTTGGCTTACAAGCCAAGCAGTCTACAAAGATGTAGCTCCCTATGCATAGGCTATATACTATAGGCAAACGAGTAACATTGATATTGGTTCTTTGAATATAAAAAACCCATTTCATATGATCTATTATATATTATATAGAATTTGCAAATCTTATATTGATAAGTGATGTAATTTTGTATTAAATTTGGTTCACTTATTTTTGTGTTGAATTTGGTTCACTTTTCAATTATTATTATATATATGTGATTTTAGTGTATTTTTCTGTATTTGTTATTTAATCTACTTAATATCACATTTTTAATGTATTTATATTTATACTTATTTTAATATATTTTTTATTTATTGTATCTAGCATCACATGTATATCTATACAATTGGGATACACATTTCTTTGCCTTGGATCAATCCTATAGTATTCAAGATTTACCAAATGTTCAAATTGTCGACTCCTATCATTTTCACTAGTCATTGTGAGTTGAATTGGTACACGAGCTTACATAATTTATTTTTATGTCTTGATATTTAAAAACATTCTATGTATAATTTGTTTAAATGAATTATCATCCAAGAGCCATTCAAATAGGCAAATGTAAGCAAAAACCATTCTAGGAAAATCTCTTTTTTGAGCCCATAGAAAATATATCTATATTAGAATTAGAAATAATCAACATCTATGAAACTTACATGTTTTTGCATGTTGTCTTTGATGTTTTTCAAGAGCTTTGAAGTAGGTGTATAAGGAGGATGGCTAAAGAGAAATGGACCTTTGAAATCCATCCACATCTCTATGATATTTTAAATGCATCCCATCCTTACATGCTACCAAAGAGTATAAATCATAGTAAACATGTTACTTAATTATATGCAGTATTAGGTTAGATATGTGCCTTGAAGGTTAGTTTCACAATAGACGTGACAATTTGATCTTGAGCCACTCGAGATAAATCCAAAAAATATTTTCGATTCTATTACAATTTTAGAACATGAACACGTCAAAGGTGTTACCTTGTCTTTGTCATCGCCCTAAAAATCTTTGTTCTTTGGGAAAAATAATATTTTAAAATATTTGAGTTTCATTGTAAAATTCATTGAGTCTCTGGCCTTCATAAAAAGCCCCCACACTTATCCATTTTTTGCCATGTCATTACTTTTGCAAGTTTTGGTAACTATTGTTGAACAATTCATATAACTAAGAGGGGGATGAATCAGTTATCCTAAAACAATTTTTCTTAACCTTAATTAATTTGGAGAAAACTTAGTTCAATGAGATACATAAAATAGATATGAACATGAAAGCACATAAAATCATCATACACCATGAACACCAAAATTTACATGGAAACCTAAGATATAAAAAACCATGGAGAAAGCTATTTCTCAAGTATAAAACACAGATTAAGGTGACTTTTACAAAGGCTCACTACTAAGATGCTCATTGTAGGTAGGCTCACTACCGATGGCTAACTACTCTAATACAAAAATAAGTGATTACAAAATATTCTTATTGACAAAACCTAAATTGAAGAAGTTGTATCTACATATTCATGAAGTCAGTTCTAGTTAAGAGCATAACAAAAACTGTCTACAACAGATCTAGTTAAGAATCCTCTGCCAACCTTCAATAACCTCTTCGCACAACCTCTGCAATATTGATTACTTCTTCCCATTACTTTCTTTTCACTTGCTTCTCTATTCTTTATCACATTACTTCATAATCCTTCGCTTCCACTTTCTTTGTTCGCACACTTCTGTTAGGAATGGGAACACTGAGAGGGGGGGGGGGTGAATCAGTGTTCACTGTATTTTAACTTTTCACTTTAATCTTTATTCATAACTTAAATGATTAAGTACTGAAATAAACATACACATAAACATGAAACATGAAATCAACACATGACACCAATATGATTACAGGGAAACCCAAATAGGTAAAAACCCTGGTGGGAATTGACACCCACTAATATTCTGCACTATTGTTTTGTGATCCTTGTTAGAAGATCCTTTACCCTATTAGGAGTAGCTTTACAATGCTTTAAGTACAGTAGACCTTGTTAAGAGTCGAACCCTATTAGGAGTCTTTTACAATCGTCCCTGTTAGGGGAGAGGACGCACTGTCCAAGAGCTCAATGCTCAAGTGGTGAAGGCTACAACCTTCTGATCTCAGATACACACTATATCTGCAGGATGAACTGTCACTATGACACTGCTTGTCAGATCAGTTCTATTGATGCATTGATGCTTTGACCTCTAGCAAAGCTCTAATACATCTTCTAGTGTCTTCGCACACTTCTGCTCTGCTTATTACAATTCTCTATCAACTTCCATATCGAATACAATGGGCGCACCTTATATTTATGTGCTCATACAAAATACACAATTAGGTCGGCCCTATAACTAATTACAAACAACGCTTCCAAATGAATTGGCTTAAGCGTGCTTACAATTATACATATAAAAATGTCAGTAACCTAAATACAATAGGCACATAGCCTTTACAATATTAAATTATAATCACAAACCAAAATACTAACTATCGGCTCCATGCTCTGTTCTTTGCTGGCACTCACTGGCTGTGCAACTTCATGTGACTGTAACTTTCTCATCCTTGCACATCTGATCATGCGATCATAGACTAAGCAAGCATATAGTCTAACCAACTTAAATTCTAGGGTGCATACCATAATTCATGTGTACACACGTGTGCTGATGCTCTGAGCTGCAGGAACTCTGTACAATGTCTAGTCTTCAACACTTAACCAAATTCTGATCTTTACATCAAGTGCGCTGACTCCAAACTGCTATATGACTTTGTTGCCATAATGACAACACTATATCTAGTCATATACCTCAATATAGACAACTTGCCAATAATCTCCCCCTTTGTCATTGATGGCAACAAAGGAATATGGCCAAGTTGCTTACCTTAACACAAAAAACTTTTGTCTTCTATACATTTTTTATACATAATCTTATATCTCCCTATACATATTATACTCCATATTATATACACAACTCCCCCTTTGACATTAATGACAAAGGTGTACCAAAAAACTGCATCTGCACATACTTACTTAGGGAAAACATCCGGATATGCTATCTTGAGGTTCTGGATCTCCTTCTTCCAAAAAGTTATCAAAGAGTTAACTATCTGGAGATGGGCGCATAAAGCATATTGAAACTTCTCCATCTTCTTCAAATTTGTGCTTGGACCTTGATCATAGGTTATCATGGTGGCATCAATCTCCTTTATGTTCTGATTGAGAATGTCTAGTGAGGGCGCAAGAGCATTCCCCAATTGAGTATGTCTAGACTTTATATTTGCCATCTCTTTCTCTGCCTTCTCAATTTTGTCCAACTGACCTTGGTAGACATTGTTGCACATGTTCACATCAGTGGATGTGTCTTTCACTGAACTCTTCACCTGTTCAATCATAGCTTCTGCATCTTGTATTATCTTAAGATGGGCATCAGTAAGCTTATCCTAATCCATGCAATCTGCAATGAATTTCCTTCCTTGATCAACAAATTCTTTTAAAGATGCTTGTCCTGTCTTGAGTGAATTTAGATCTAGTGCAAAGTTTCTCATCAACTCATTCAATCTTTTCTTCAGGTACTTCTCTTCTGCAACTTTGGACGCAGATTCTTCAAGGCTTAAAAAATTACTTTTGAACTGTGAGATAACTGTACTCACATCATCAACCGAGTGTACCTTATTCACTTTCATGTTTGCAGGAAACAAACTATTCAATATGTTCACTGATTCCACAAGGAGAGGATTTCTCATTACTTGTTTCTCCTTTGCCTTCTCCATAGCTAGGACGTTGAGCTTAATCAGGTCTTCTTCTCTCCATGAGTCCAAACTAGATGTGTCAGGTGTCAAACTTGACAACAATACTGAGGAGGGAGTGATGGGAGTGCTATCCATCACTTCTAGTTTTACCTTGGCTAGTTCAATAGAAGTTTCATCTTTCTCTTGTTCTTTTTCTTCTTCTTCTACTTTCTTTTCTTCCTCTTCTATTTTCTCTTCTTTCTCATCTAATATGTTTTCAATCAATACCTCTTCTTGATGAGTGGGAGGTGTGTTGCTACATACAATCTCAGCTTCTTGTGTGCTCACAAAAGCTTCTTCAAACTTGTCTAATTCTATGTCAGTGGCCGCCATGGCTATCTCCACATTATCAATGATAATGATGTTTTCTTTGAGTGATTCTGACATGGGTGTAGATTTATCTAACTCTGTTTGTACTTCCACTGCAGGCGCTAAATGCTGAGGACTTGTAGATTGTACCTTGATAGTTTCTATTGCTTTGTCTTGCTTACTATGTACTTGAGAGATGGGTGCAAACATAGGTTTCATGCATTGTTCTAAGAATACCTTCTCAAAGGCCTTCTCTATTTCCTTAGAGATCAGATCATAGTCTTTGTTCATGAGGTGTAGTGTTCTCATTTTTTACCTTAAGTGCTGCTTCACCAAATTCAACAATAGTGACTTTTCTTCAACAGAACATACTAGAAGAGTGGAATCAAGAATTTGTTCCCTTATTCTGAAGTCTTCTTCAGTGGCTTGTCTCTTCAAGGTATCCAGTATCTCCCATACTTTATCAGGAATTGTTGTTTTCAATTCAAGTACTGTCTTCTTGAACTTTATCATATGTTTGACAATCATATTGTGTATTTCTGATTTTTCAATCTCACTGTATGTTTCATAAAACTTCCCTACTTGGTCAATTCTGCCCTCATCAACAATTCTTGTGCTCAATACTTTAAGGCTAGTTCTGAATCCTACCTTAGGAGGTGCTTGAATGTTTTTCTTGCTCCTTGTAGCTCACGAGGATGGATGACTAGTGCTAGTTTCTTTCTTCCTTTTGATTATTGGCTTATACTCTGGAGGAGCATTAGAATCACTAGTTTCTTTAAGCACAGAAGGAGTGTCATTAGTTATATCCTTCTGACTGTCATCTTTTTTAATTTTTATCTTCTTCATCTTAGGATATTCTTGTCCTTCTTCTGCTGCTACGCATTTCCAAAGCAATCTTCTCTTCCCTTGCCTTGTCAAGGTCTTCTTGGGATACACCATGAACCCTTAAGATCTTTGATGTGACTTTAGCAACCTTTCTTTTTGTTGCTGCACTATTAAGCTTTGGATCTACTTCTCTGGTTTTCTCTTCATATGTTCCCCACCTAGGTCCATTAGGATCTTTGGGGGCTGATAGTAATACCCATGCATACTCTTCAAGGACTTGTTCCTCTACCTCATAACCAAGTGGATGAATCCACTTAGTTCTTGGCTCAACAACTTCCATACAAGTTATGTCTATTTCTACCATAAAACAAATTGTATCCTTGTATTTTTCCACAATGCTCTCTGGAATCCTGTATCTCATTTGCATCTTAGCTCTAAAGGTCTTCAATTCTAAAGTGATATAATCTCTTAATGTGCTCTCTATGGATGCTTTGTTGGATATCTGAGGTATGGTAGGAATGGATTTGTCCAAATACAAATCTGATACTCTCCCAACAATATGAAGGTACATGTAAATGATCAATGAACCAAACCTAAATATCTTTGTCTTGTCATGCTTGATGGCCTTGATGTTATCAATCAACTGTGCGTGCAAGATCTCACACAAGTTGAACTCACCATCTTCCTTTACTAGTCTGATGGCTACTAGAATAGTGCCTGTAGACACACTATTCACCCTGCTGGTGTGATGAAATCTGTATCCCAATATCATTGACATCAATTTGATGTTATCTTGCTCAATAGGCTCAATTGTCATGCTGCACCTATTGCTCCTAGACTTACAAGTCTGCTCAACTATTTTCCTGAAATCCTTGCCCTCAAGAAGGATGACCCCTGTCCTAGAAAGGCCTGATGAATCAAGTCACTGGTGATTCTAACTGGTACATCACCAATCCAAAACAAATCATCATGAATTCTGCTCAATAAAATCTTTATCCATTTTGTCTCATAGAATTCATATGCCATAGCATACTCAACAATAGGGTGATCATTCCATTTAGCATATTCATCCATGAATTTTTTTTAGGTTTCACCATGGTATCCATGTGTGCTCTTAGCCTATCCAATCCAACTGGTTCCTTCTTACAGTAGATATATGCCATAATGTCTTCAACATGCATGACGCCCATAGGTGTGTGGGAGAAATCTCCCTCTAGATCATCTAAGGTTGATTTAAATGGATGTTTCTTGAAAACATATCTCTTCTTCTTAGCAACATCATAAACAATGGGAGTGGCCATGAATTACTTGTAAATGCTTTCCAACTAAGCTCCGAGATAATCTGAAGGCTTCTGAATCGGCGCAACAAGCTAGGGTTTCTGCAACTGACCAAATGCACTGCAAACACTGATAGATCAATCTCCAAGTCTTCACAACAACTTCCAAGGCTATGTATACTCTCTTTGTCTCTGAATTTGAATGCAATGAGCAATCAAATAACTTTTTGTATACTTAAAAAGTGAAAATTCTGCCATTAGTGCAAGTCACGTAAACCAGGCTATCACTTCAAAATTTGCAACTCGAGTTCTATTCAAAATTAGCATGTGTGCTCTAACACATAGGTACCTTTATACTCCAAAAGCTTAAGTCCAAAGGTGCATACTCTGAGGATGATTATACCAGCCATGCAGGGGTCTAGAGATAAATTAGCTCCCCTTATGACCCTGCGGGCCATTCATCTAGATGTAGAGGGTGCGTCCACTGCGGATGCATCCAATACATTCTCATCAGTTGTGTCCTTCTTTTTCTCTGACAAAATCATGCTGGCAACATCTAAGGCTTTGAAAAAATCAACTTCTCCTATGGGATCCAAAACTGGTTCTTCGGCCTTTTTAGGGCTTCCTTGACCTCGCGTCCTTGATCTACAAAATCTTGAGATATGTCCATCCTCGTTACAAGAGTGACAAATGAATAGAGGTCTTATATTCCTCAGCACATTGACATGAGTCACCATTCTACATTGTTTTGTTGTGTGACCATTATAGTTACATATCTGGCATGTAACATTATGAGAACTTCTTACATTTGTCTGATTTTGATTTCTCTGATCTTGCTAAATCTTATTCTTCTTACTAGTCTTGCAATTCATAGCTCTATGACCAAACTTATTGTTGGAAATATTCAGGAATTAACCAAGTTACTGAGAGGGGAGGGGTGAATTAGTAACTCCAAATTTTCTTCTAATTTTAACATGTATTTTACTTTTTAACCTTTGCATACAGAAAGCATGAAACTTAAAAGCATTCACAATAATGACACATAGATTTGGTTACCCAGAAACCTTCCAAAAGAAAGTAAAACTGGGGTGGGGATGAAACCCACAAAGCTTTAATACTGCAGAATAAAGTTGGCCGGTTAAGGCTTACAATTTGATCACTTCTGATGATCTGCCCTGTTAGGAGCAATAAGGATTGCTAAATCCACCTTGTTAAAGGATTTACAAACATACAGTGAAGTATGCACTCGGTAAAGAGATTTATACAAAGACTGTTAAGTCTACCCGGTTAAAGGATTTAGTACTGATTCACCTGTTAGAATGAAACAGTAGATCTCTGCTTTGCAACTGGATTGCTGATTGAGATTCTCTGATGTACTGATCACCTTCTGTGATGAATTTGTCTTTGCTGAACCTTATACTTCTGAAGCCTTCTGCAATTCGCTTATCTCTGCCTTTCTTTTTCTTTCACATATATTCTACTTGATTATTTTTCATCTTTTTACAATATAGTTTATATATAAGTCTCAAACAATTAATTACAATTACAATTACACAGTCGGCTTGACAAATAAACATAAGTGCTACTAAGTCAGCCCAAATATGGTTACTCGGTTCCTTCAAACTAACTCGGTGACTTTCTGATACTCGGCGTCCACTGCATTAGTCGGCATCGTCATGCACTCGGTAGAAGTGAAGGCACGGTTCATACTGATCACTTGGTAGGTATTGAACTCGGTAAGCATTGGTGACTCAGTAGACAAGATGTTACTCCGTTTACATTGTCCTGATCAGTTTGTACTAACTTGCTCGGTTTCCATTGTCTGCTCGGTTTGCACTGTCTGCTCGGTTTGCACTGTCTGCTCGGTTTGCACTGTCTGCTCAGTTTGCACTGTCTGCTCGGTTTGCACTGTCTGCTCGGTTTCCATCCAGAATGCAAATAAGTGTTGTCACTAGTGGCAATACTGCTTAATGCCAACAATCTCCCCCTTTGGCATTAGTGACAAAAACACTTATTGGCCAAAAATTTATATACACGAATCATGCTGAGTTTTATTTTGATTTTTCAAAATTTGTCTTTGTTATAGGGCTTTATGCATTGTCTCCCCCTTTCAATGTGCTAACTGTTTCTTATACAAATCTATACAGTATACATATCTCTCCTTCCATACATATCTCCCCCTTTTTGACGATAATGCCAAAGGTGCATATACAAGTTATTTACAGAGAGAATCCAAAATTTGATAAGAAATCAGAATGTACCTTCATTATTAGTGCCAGGGTTCTGTCCCAACTTTCTTGCAGAATCTTACATGTTTGTATAGCAATTTGGATTTCTGCAGAGAGTTTAATCATGTGATCTGCTATGGAGAACTGATTGTCATGAATCAATGTTCTGGAATGTTCAATGTGCTTATACATTGTATTCATGATGGGAAGGATCATGTGTTGGATGTCTAGCAGTGTGGACCGGATCCTTGAGTCTTCTTTCAATAGATCAGACTGCATATTGGATAGATGTGAAATTTTCATGTGATGAGCAGAGCTTGAACTTGGTTCAAGTTGCAGCTTCTGTATGCTAATCTTCATATCCTCATCCATTTTATTCATTTTATCTTTGACATCCTTTTTGAACTCGGCAAAATTGCATAGTCTGGCCAAAAGAGAGGTAGCATTCGAATAAATAGACTCTGTGTTAGACAAAACTGAAGACAATTCCACTTGGTTGATAGCTATGTGCTGAGCAATGTGCTCAAGCACTTTATTGTTGAATCTCTTCTCGGCTCTTTCAACTAACTTTTCTGTCCCGGATGAGTCCTCATTGTATTTCTCAACTGCTTCTGCCAATTGTAACAAAACATGCTGGGAAGAGTCTACTTTAATGCATAATGTATCAGACAAAATGTCCTTAGCATCCTTGATGATTTGATACTCCTTGTCTCTCTCCTCCTTAAGCTTCTTTTGTTTTGCTTTCCTTTGGAGGATCTCACCTATATTCTGCATCTGGTCTGCTGAGAGATTTGCAAAATCTAAAGTAGGAATCTCTATCTCTTCATCTAGGTCTATATCCTCAACTATATTTTTACCCAAAAATTTTATACTCGGTAGAGCCTTAGGCTTATCTGTACTTAATGCTCTTGTAGTAGTGACAGTAGATAAAGTAGGGCTGGCTATTGACACTGGTATACTTTCTACTGGAGAAATTAAAATATTTACACTTGATGATTCAAAAGCTGGAAAACTTACTGGTACAGGAGACTGTAGCTCGGTAGAAGAAATGGTAGCTGCCTCTGATGTTGCTAGGGATGATTGGACAAATGTAGAAGTTGTCACAACCATGCTTGAAGGTGTCTCTGGGCTGGATGTAGAGACTTTCACTGGAGAGGTAGGAAGGGATGCAATGACTTCTGCTGCTATCCTTACAGTATCATCTACCTCGGTGTCTTCTTCTTGCTCATCGCTGTCATCTTCAATATCCTTTATTATTACAGTTTCAATGCTCGGTTGGTGAAGGTGGTATATGTTCTTCCATGTGGCTTTTGCAGCCTTCACAACCGATTCAATATTGTTGATCAAAATCAAACAAGTATTGAACTTCAATGTCATCTTGTTTTCATTTTCTTTTAGTGCCTTCTTTACTTCATCATTGTTCAGGCTCGGCATCAACTGTCTCAGGTTTTGATCAAATATGTCTATTACAGTTTGCCTTGCATTGCTCCATCTCATTCTTATCGGATTCAATAGAACTGCTGGAACTTGTGGGGTAATTTCTTCAGGAGAGTATTTCCACTGTCCCATCTTCTCAACAACAGCATCTTCTATTTCCTTCTGTTCTGCTTCCGATCTGGTTTCATATCTCAAGGATTTTATGTTACTTACTCCAGATCCTGATCCATCTCTGAAGAGTTTGAGCTTTTCTTGAAGGGTTAGAGGAGGCCTTTTGAATACTATGTCTTTATCTGCCTTTTCTGCCTTGTCTGCCTTTCCTCTTGTATTTCTCCTTGTAAACACAGCAGTGGGAGGCACAGATGCCTTAGTGATAAAAACTTTTCCTTTCTTCTTTGCAGGTTCTGGTTCCTCTGTTTTCTCATCCTTTTCCTCTTCTTTTTCACCTATTTCTTCTTTCTCCTCGGTTATCATTTGCATTTTAGCTATCCTTTTCTTTCCTTTGTTTACCGCCTGTGGAAGCTTTATGCTTAGTTCAATTCTCATCTTAGCTTCATCATATGTTCCAAAATATGGGGCTTTGGGATTGACAGGCTAATTTAGAAGTGCTTCAATAATGTTCTTGGTTTCATCAATATTTACCTCATAAGGAAGAGGTTTTGCATATACAGTTCTCGGTTTAACTGCTTGAACATACACATTATCACAATCTACCATAAAACAGATGTCATCTTTGTAATCTTCCACCAACTTCTGTGGAATCCGGAATCTGTCATTCATTTTCTCTTTGAAAGACTCAAAATAATTATCCATGATGCTTTCAAAGTTTTCACCCATTTCTGCGATGTATTCATTAATTTCATAAAGTACTAGAACATCTTTTCTCCATACAACTTTTCCTTTAGAAGGGAAGAATTTCTGAACATAGAAGAATAAACAGACTATCAAGGATCCAAACTTACATGGATTGTTTTTGGAAGTTTTGATGCTTTCCATGTTCTTGTTGAACTGTTTCAACAATAAGTCTGCTAGGTCAAATGTCAAGTTGTTTTTGACCACTTTGTATGCTAGGTCAACAGCTTCACATGAGACACTGTTCTGTCGACTAGAACTGTAAATCTTGTGTGCAATGATATGTGTACCAAACTTCAGTTCGGCGTCGGTAATGCTGCTAACCTTCATGCCTCTACCATCCCACTCGGCTAGGGTTTTCTTCTCTAGTTCCGTCCGACCTAGGGTTTTGGTAGTTTTCGCTTTGTTCAACATGGGAAGACCGGTAACTTGATGAATCATTTTCCTTGTGATCTCAATAGGTTGCTCAAGCCAAATCTTGCCATCGTGTACTCGGCTGAGAATGTACCTAACCCATTTATCTCGAAAGTTTCAAGGAAGATGTGCAATGTGGACTAAACCCTTATCTTCCAGATGTTTGTGCTCGGGCTTCAAAATACCATCCACACATAGTTCCTCACGCACAATGTCTAGTTCTAGGTTTCCCATTTCTTGAATAGAACAGTTAAAATGATTACGGATATCGTTGATAAGCAGTACCTTAGGAGGAATCTGAGATTGAGCTCCGTTCGGATCTAGGGCTGCTGCAATAGCGGGCACGATCTTAAAATCTGGTGCTTTCCACTCCCCTTGGACTAACATGTCTGATCCTTTCTTCGCTGAGGTGCTGGATGACGCCATGGTAGCTCACAGAAAATTCCTTTCGCAAGAGTATTAAATCGCCGGGTTGCCCTTGAAGTTTTCTGCTCTCAAAGTGCTTAAAGATTCGCGGTGAAGAATGAGTTCGATTACTTGCTTTTTGTTTACAATTCTATCATTAATGCTCATTTCAAATTAGGGTAGGAATTCTGACAGACTGTCACCCACTAAGAATTAATTGCTCGGAAAAGACTTCGCAGCTCGGTGAACTCAAAAATTCATAATGCTCCGACCTTGCTCGGTAAAGACAGGTACCGACCTTGCTCGGTGAAGACTATACCGACCTCGCTCGGTGAAGACTATACCGACCTCCCTGTGATCTCACTGCATCTTGCATGCTGATTTAGACTTTTCTTTTAATTTTGGTTCTGGAACTGCTTGAGATTGATCTATGAGAGTACAGTTCCAGTGCTTCCTTGGAAATTTAATTTGAGTCGATAGAGCCATCCATTCCATTACTTGGACTGGATTGCTCGGTAGCTTTAGGAATCCATTTTTGTCTTACCTGTTTCCTGACCTTAGTTGCTTCATTCTTCTTTCCTTCTTCAATTTCATTAGCATTCATGCAGTTTCTGGCTATGTGACCAAGTTTAGTGCATTTGAAACATCTTACGGTAGTGTCTCTTTTCCTTAGATGATGTTTTATGCAATTCATGCCAATGTGTCCATATTCTCCACAGTAATGACATCTACACCAGGTGTTGTAGTCCCATCCAAACATTGCTTTTACAATTTGTTCTGCTGGATTAAATGTCTTGGATCTGCACTCGGATGCCTTGTGACCTTGTTTGTTGCACTTGTGACAATTACCTCTGAATCTAGGTTTTTCCCTGCATTCATTTGCTTTATGACCAGGTTGATTGCAGCTATAACATTTTCCATTGAATTCTGCTTTTTCATTGTTCCAACATTTATTTGAAGTATGTCCTATTTTACCACAATGATTACAAGTAGGTTTTTGATTTCTTTTAGTACCTTTCTTAGAGGATTCGCCTTCTTCTTTGTATCCAAGTCCTGCTTTTCCTTTTTGCCTATGAAGATTTCGTTCATACAGCTGATTCAAGTCTTCTTGACTTTTCAGCATTCCTTCATTGATTTGTTTTTCAGCGTTTAGGTCATCCATCAATCTTAGATTGATTTCCTTTTCAGATCTTAGTTCTTCTCTTGTGTTTTCTACTTCTGAACTTAGATTTAGAATTTCTTCATTTGTATGAGAGATCTGATCAATTAGATTTTCTAGCTGAAGGGTTTTGTTTTGGACTTCAATGTTTCTTCCATCTAATTCATCTTTCAACTTGTTTCTCTGTTCCAAGATCTCACAGAATCTTGTAGAGTGTAGTTCTTGTTCTCTTTTCAATTTTCTCACTTCTTTTTGCAGAGACCCATTCTTTTCTAGGAGTTCTTTGATAGCATTGTTTGCTTCATCTGAGTTATTTGAGGGAAGAAGATCTTCAATCTTTTCTTCAATGTAATTCTGATCATTCATCTGATTTGCAAGTTCCTTCCTTCTCCTTAGGGATTGGGAAAGATGTTCTTTTGCTTCTTTGAGTTTAGCTATGGCCATTTCCAGATCTAGCTTTTCATTTTCAATCACCTTGTTCAGTTTGAATACCTCCATTGTCCTGGATCTTTGCTCAAGCTAGTTAAGCTTTGTCTTGAGAACCAATGCAGCTCTGATACCAATTGTTGGAAATATTCAGGAATTAACCAAGTTACTGAGAGGGGAGGGGTGAATCAGTAACTCCAAATTTTCTTCTAATTTTAACATGTATTTTACTTTTTAACCTTTGCATACAGAAAGCATGAAACTTAAAAGCATTCACAATAATGACACATAGATTTGGTTACCCAGAAACCTTCCAAAAGAAAGTAAAACTGGGGTGGGGATGAAACCCACAAAGCTTTAATACTGCAGAATAAAGTTGGCCGGTTAAGGCTTACAATTTGATCACTTCAAATGATCTGCCCTGTTAGGAGCAATAAGGATTGCTAAATCCACCTTGTTAAAGGATTTACAAACATACAGTGAAGTATGCACTCAGTAAAGAGATTTATACAAAGACTGTTAAGTCTACCCGGTTAAAGGATTTAGTACTGATTCACCTGTTAGAATGAAACAGTAGATCTCTGCTTTGCAACTGGATTGCTGATTGAGATTCTCTGATGTACTGATCACCTTCTGTGATGAATTTGTCTTTGCTGAACCTTATACTTCTGAAGCCTTCTGCAATTCGCTTATCTCTGCCTTTCTTTTTCTTTCACATATATTCTACTTGATTATTTTTCATCTTTTTACAATATAGTTTATATATAAGTCTCAAACAATTAATTACAATTACAATTACACAGTCGGCTTGACAAATAAACATAAGTGCTACTAAGTCAGCCCAAATATGGTTACTCGGTTCCTTCAAACTGACTCGGTGACTTTCTGATACTCGGCGTCCACTGCATTACTCGGCATCGTCATGCACTCGGTAGAAGTGAAGGCACGGTTCATACTGATCACTCGGTAGGTATTGAACTCGGTAAGCATTGGTGACTCGGTAGACAAGATGTTACTCGGTTTACATTGTCCTGATCGGTTTGTACTAACTTGCTCGGTTTCCATTGTCTGCTCGGTTTGCACTGTCTGCTCGATTTGCACTGTCTGCTCGGTTTGCACTATCTGCTCGGTTTGCACTGTCTGCTTGGTTTGCACTGTCTGCTCGGTTTGCACTGTCTGCTCGGTTTGCACTGTCTGCTCGGTTTGCACTGTCTGCTCGGTTTCCATCCAGAATGCAAATAAGTGTTGTCACTAGTGGCAATACTGCTTAATGCCAACACTTATTGCATGAGTAATAGTAACCATTAAAAGGTCTTACCTTTGTATAGTTCCTTGCAATGTGTCCATGCTTGTTACATGCAAAAAAAGTGTGTTCTACTTTCTTGTGCTCATTCTTAGGTGGTCCACCATTATCTTTGGTTTGATCTTCAGTCTTTTCAACATTAGTAGAGTCCTTTTGTGAATCCTTTCTTGCTCACATATTGTCAATCTGATTTTGTGCTTCATTGTATCCAATACAACTAGTGTCTCCTTTGGCTCTTCCTGCATACAACTGAGATTCTACCAAATCAGAACTGGTGTGTAACTTGTCAATATGATTCTTTGCTACTTTCAACTCAAACTCCAAGCTTTCTTTGCTATTCCTTAGCTCCAAGATTTCCATATTTGCTTTCCTTAGTTCTTCATTCAACTGAAGGTTCTCTTTGATCTATTCATCACAGACTTTCTGATTATTGGTCAGCTTATCATCAAAATCTTCAAGTTGTTCTTTTAAGGATTTATTTTATTCATTTAGTTTCTTGAGCATTGTCCCTAGATCATTGGTAGAGCATTCTTTCAAATCTTTCCTTATCTTTTTGATGACTAATTGAGCATCACTGAGTTTATCCTTTAGTTCTTCAGATTCTCTTTCTGACTTGTCCAAGTCTTCAAGAGAAACTTCAAGATTTCTTTTCAGATGTTTCATTTCTTCTTTGTCCATGATCTCCTAAAGTGGTTAAACTTCTATTTTGAGGTCCAAATCTCTGATACCAATTGTTAGGAATGGGAACACTGAGAGGGGGGGTTTGAATCAGTGTTCACTATATTTTAACTTTTCACTTTAATCTTTATTCAGAACTTAAATGCTTAAGTACTGAAATAAACATATGCATAAACATGAAACATGAAATCAACATATGACACCAATATGATTACAGGGAAACCCAAATAGGTAAAAACCCTGGTGGGAATTGACACCCACTAATATTCTGCACTAGTGTTTTGTGATCCTTGTTAGAAGATCCTTTTCCCTGTTAGGAGTAGCTTTACAATGCTTTAATTATAGTAGACCTTGTTAAGGGTCGGACCCTATTAGGAGTCTTTTACAATTGTCCCTGTTAGGGGAGAGGACGCACTATCCAAGAGCTCACTGCTCAAGTGGTGAAGGCTACAACCTTTTGATCTCAGATACACACTATATCTGCAGGATGAATTGTCACTATGACACTTCTTGTCAGATCAGTTCCTTTGATGCGCTGATGCTTTGACCTCTAGCAAAGCTCTAATACATCTTCTAGTGTCTCCACACACTTCTTCTCTACTTATTACAACTCTCTATCAACTTCCATATCGAATACAATGGGTGCACCTTATATTTATGCGCTCATACAAAATACACAATTAGGTCGGCCCTATAACTAATTACAAACAACACTTCCAAATGAATTGGCTTAAGTGTGCTTACAATTATATATATAAACATGTCGGCAACCTAAATACAATAGGTGCATAGCCTTTATAATATTAAATTATAATTGCAAACCAAAATACTAACTGTCAGCTCTATGCTCTATTCTCTATTGGAACTCACTAGCTGTGCAACTTCAACTGACTGTAACTTTCTCATCCTTGCACATCTGATCATGCACTCATAGACTAAGAAAGAATATAGTTGAACCAACTTAACTTCTAGGGCACATACCATAATTCATGCGTACACACATGCACTAATGTTCTGAGCTGCAGGAACTCTGTACACTGTCTAGTCTTCAACAGTTAACCGAATTCTGATCTTTACATCAAGTGCGCTAACTCCAAACTGCTATATGACTTTGTTGCCATAATGAAAACACTATATCTAGTCATATACCTTAGTATAGAAAACTTTCCAACAACTTCCACCACCTACATACATATTCGGATCTAGAAAGAGGTTCTATTTAAATATTCTCGTAGAATAATTGAAATAAGTTGGCCTAGAAAACATGTCAACTTGAATAATAATATTGAAATATCCATTAAGTCGCAACATGCTAGCACCAAACCTAAAGGATATGTCATGCATATAGATCTTCTTACCATGTTACCATAGGACCCATAAATAGGTCATTCATGATGCGAGAGCATCTTGGGTTCATCGCAATCTTGCATAAACAAAAAATAGTTCTTTGTATTTGTTCTTATTTACCAATTGGAAAGATTATGTTGATCAATCATTTATTTATTTGAGATAGCATGTGCAGTTATAAAGTCTTATTTGAAACCTATACAAAATCATCTTCCTATGATCACACCTCCTGATGTTCGTGGATGTTCAAGATTTGATCCATTTACCATCCTTGGGTAACGTGTTCATTTCTTGCTTGGACCTATTTGGAGATTTGATGTATGGTTGTCGATCTTTGATTTTTGACTGTTGTTATTGTAGCATGTGGTTTGTGGATCTTTCTTCAATCATTTCCTACAATCGTGCTCCTTGTGGTTTCCATTTCATGGATCTTTAATTCCTTTTGGGTTGGACCTATTTATTGTACACATTTCCTTTTCTTGGGTAATGCAATTCTTTCTTGGCCAACTTTGGAAATATTGCCTATATATAATAACTTGATGTATCTTTAGAGGTAGTGCTATTAGATTGGTAGTTGATTGATGAAACCTAGATTTGAGACTTTGACAGATCGATATTAGGATTTGAGATTTATTTCTTTGTATGTGGCCATAACTAGGAAGGCCTAACAGTTTGGCATGTATGTTGTTTGATCTCTAAATAATACATTAGATTGTAAATTCTCTCTCTATTGCATGTTATTATTTCCTATGTACTCTTATCTATGAGGTTGGGCATCTCCTTTGGGGATTCTCCCTCCTTGGCACTACGTCAAGTGGTATCAGAGAAATATTTTGTTTTAGAAAGCCCTAGTTGAATTGGTTGTAGGGTGCCAGATTGCGGTCTGGCCTACAATTACATAGGGTTGCGAAGATAGTCTGAGGAAGGAGATGTTGATCCTACTGTGTTGGATATATTGAGACAAATTTTTTCTAGGCTTGAAATTGTTGAGATATCCCAAAGAAAAGGAAGACCTATTGAAGATGTTAGTGAAGATGAAGCTGAAGAAGTAGAAGGAGCAGAACAAGCCCTTGTTCATGAACAAGGTGAAGAAATATTATTGAGAGCTTTGAAAAGTGTGAATTCTAAACCACATTTCAACCCTCTTGAGTATAAATATGGAAAGTTGGATTCAGATGGATTGTTGGACTGGATCTTTGAAATGGAGAAATATTTTGAATATGAAGGTACACCAGTGGATAAGAAGGTGAATTTTTCCATTATAAAATTGAAAGGATGTGCATCCTTATGGTGAGAAAATTTGTAGCTTGATCGATAAAGAAGGGGAAAAGAAAAGATCAAGATATGGGATAAGATGATAAACAAATTGAAGGGTAAATTCTTACTAGGTGATTATCAAGTTAGTTTTTTGAGAAGAACGCAAAATTTGAAACAAAGGGATACTACTATAAGGGAATATACTGAAGAATTCTAAATATTGGATATTAGACCTGGACATGTATGGATGATGAAGTTGAAAGGGTTGCAAGATACTTGAATAGATTGGGAATTTCTATACAAGATGAAATCATTTTGGTGAAGATGAATATCATTGAAGAAGTCTATCAATTTGAATTGAAGGAAGGGGAAAAGCTAAACAAAAGGCATGAACAAAGACATAGAGGAAGAGGTGGTAGAGTTTTTAGAGGAAGAGGTCAGTCTTATGGATAGAGTAGAAGATCTTATTAGGATAAGAAAAATCAAGATAAAGGCAAATCAAAGTGGAAAGGATAAAGTTCATATTGAGGAAGAGGAGGTTATACAAGAGGTAGTTACCCTAGAGGGAATGATCATAAGAGAGAAGATAGAACCTAGTTTAAGGGAACTTGTTTCAAGTGTGGTGAAGAAGGGCATAGGGTATTTGAATGTAAGAAGGTTGGTAGTAGTAACACGAATGAACTTGTACGAGAAGATTCACCCGATTCAGTGAACCAACCAGAAGGTGGTGAAAATTTGATGATTAGGATAGCTTTGTGGAATGAAGGAAATAAAGAGGACCCTCTGGAGAGAGGCTTATTCAAAATCAAGTGTAAAGTTTCTAGAAAGTGTTACAAGGTGATCATTGACAGTAGAAGTTCAGATAATTTGGCATCAAAAGAGTTGGTTACAAAGTTGTAGTTATTGAGGATGAAGCACCCTAAGCCATATTAGATTACTTGGATAAAGGCTGAGCATAAACTTTTGGTAAGTGAACAATGTCTTGTAAAATTTAAGATTGGAAACTATCCTGATGAATTTATTTGTGATACTCTCCTGATGGATTTTTGCCATATCTTGTTGGGTAGACAATGGAAATATGATAGACAAGCTATACATGATGGTAGATTGAATAGGTATAATATTGTGGCTAATAGAAGGTTTGTTACCTCTAATAAAAGAATTTAAGATTGAAAAATTTACTATTGTTAGAGTTTTCTTTCTTGAAGAAAAATAATTCATAAAAGGTTTGAAGAAGAATGATGTATGCTATGCCTTGGTTCCTAATAAACCTGTTGTGAAGATGGAAAATGATTCAATGATTGAGGTTAAATAATTATTGACAGAGTTTCAAGATATCATTTCTAATAATGTACCTAGTGGGTTACCCCCTATTAGAAGCATCATTCATTTCATGGATCTGATACTAGGAGCTAGCTTACCTAATAAGGAACCTCACAAATTGACACTTGTAGAGAATAAATAATTGAATAGACAAGTCCATAAATTATTGTAGAAGGACTTGATCAGAGAAAGTTTGAATCTGTGTGTAGTACCAGCTATGTTGGCACCTAATAGGAGTGGATAATGAAGAATGTGTACCGATTCAAGAGATATAAATAGGATCACAGTGAGATATCAATTTCCATTGCCTAGGATAGATGATATCATGGATTGTTTGAGTGGAGAAAATTAATTTACCAAGATTGATTTGAAGAGTGGATATCATCATATCAGAGTCAGAGAAGGAGATGAATGGAAGACTACTTTCAAGAAAAGAGAAGGTTTGTATGAATGGTTGGTTATTACTTTTGGTTTGAAAAATGCACCTACTACTTTTATGAGATTGATGCATGAGGTCTTGAAAAAATTATTGGATAATTTTTTGATTGTTTATTTGGATGACATTTTGATATTTAGTTAGAGTAAGGAAGATCATTTGTTGCATATGAGAGAAGTATTGTAGAGATTGAAAGAGGAAAAGTTGTTGATTAACTTGAAGAAATGTTCTTTCATGAAGGAAGGGATAATGTACTTGCATTTTGTGATTTCAGCTGAAGGTTTGAAGATGGATCCTAAGAAAGTTAGAGAAATTTTGGAATGGCCTACACCTGTGAATACTAGTGAAGTCAGATTTTTTCATGGATAGAAAAGTTTCTACTAAAATCTCATAAGGACTTTTAGTTCTATTTGTAATGCTATGATGGAGACAATATGAGGAGACAAGAAATATTTCAAGTGGACACATGGAGATGACAAAAGTTTTTATACCTTGAAGAAGAAGGTAGTTAAATTATAAATATTGGCCTTACTAATTTCTCTAAAGTATTTCAAGTTGATTGTGATGTAAGTGGAAGTGCATTAGGAGCAATATTGAGTCAAGAAGGTAAACATGTTTCTTTTTATAGTACAAGAAATTGAATGATGCTAAGATGAAGTATTCAGTCTATGATCAAGAGTTTTATGCTATTGTTGAAGCTTTAAAGAAGTGGAGACACTATTTTATACCTAGGGAATTTGTATTGTTCACCAATCATAAAACATTGTAATATTTGGGTAGTCAGAATAAGTTGAATCAGAGACATATGAAGTGGATTGAGTACTTCTAGAATTTTACTTTTGTGTTGAAGCATAAAAGTGGATTGTCAAATAGGGTTTCAAATGCATTGAGAAAAAGATGAAGTTTATTGACTAAGATGAGAGTTCAAGTACTTGGTTTTGATGATTTGAAAAGTTTGTATGAAACTAATCCTAATTTTGCAGAACCTTGGAAATCATGTAAGGAACTGATCACAAATAATCAAAGTAAGTGAATTGATTACTTCATTTAAGAAGGTATGTTATTCAAAGGAATTCAATTATGTATACCAAGAGGATCTAGGATGGAAAATGTAATCAAGCAGAAACATAGTGGAGAAACACTAGAGTACAGGTAAAACACCTTTTGAAATTGTTACTAGCATGCATCCTAAAGAGATTTTTAGATTTGAAATATCTTGATCTAGAAGAGAAGAGAACTGTTGAAGTAGAGGGATATAATGAACTCATTAAGACTTTGCATGATGAGGTGAAGTATAATTTGGAACATAGTAATAAGAAATATAAGGATACACATGAATGATCAAGGAGACATAAGAATTTTGAAGTTGGTGATGAAGTAATGATTCATTTGAAGAAAGGAAGATTTCATGTTGGATCCTATAGTAAGATAAAGATGAAGAAGTTTTGACCTTGTAAGATATTGTATCATCTTAAAATGGAAGCACTTCCATGTTAAGAGCATTTAGCCCTTCGAGTAAGTGGTTTGGGGTCATGTCAAATGCCTTGAATGGATATTCAACTTGGATTTGGCTTTTCCCCCTGTTCTACCCCATTTCCCACTTCTTCCTGGCATTTTCCTGGCATTCTAGACTATGAACTTGAGGTTTTTGACCATAAGGTCAAAGTCAACCTCGATCCTGACTAGGTCAGGATTGACCTTGACCCTAACCTAGTTAGGTTTGAGCTTGACCTTGAACCTAGGGTCCGAAACCTTTGGGGTTAGCTTCTAGTTTCAAGGTTTCATCAAAATCTTGCACTTTCCCTCTTTGGGGCCACTACTTCTCAGATTAAGTGTTGAATTCTCAAATTAATATTTGAGGTGGACCTTTCTCGATATTTGTATAGGATTCCTAATTTATTATTGGAGATTATCCTTTCTCAATTTTTGTGCCTAATGCTCAAATTAACTTTGGGGTTGGCCTTACCTTGAATTTTGTAACAAGGCTCTTAAATAATAATTTTATTTCTATATTAAGGGTGGTCCCCTCCTAGAGTTTTGTGTCAAGACTTTAATTTAATTTCCCTCCATGTGCACCTCTCTAGAGTTTTGTGCCATGGGCCCTTAATTATTATTTTCTACAAGGCCCCTCTTGTTCCCTAGATCACTATAAAAGGGATCCTTCCTATCTCATCTCACAATCTCATCTCAAGCAATTTCATGATCAAGGAGCTCTCAAGAAAGATCAAGCATTCCATTCAAGCATTCAAGTCCTCTTCTCCATCCAAGTTCTCCATTGAAGATCAAGGATTCAAGCATTCAAGCCATTGAAGGGATTTGGTTCAAGCATTCAAGATTCATCATTCAAACCCTAGATCTAGCCATCATGATGGTGTGATCTTCCTTCAAGATCCTTTGTTCATCTTCAAGATCCATTTCATCCTTCCCTTAAGGTGGATTCCAAGCATACAATCATGGAGGTTTGATTTACATGTTCAAGCTTTCATATCAACATACTTGATTACATTTCAAATACAATTGCATATCTATTGAATGTCATAGCTTCATTGTTAGATCTACTTCTACTACTTGCTAGCATTCTCCATTTCAATTTCAATATTAAGGTTGATTCCAAACCAAGGTTTGACCAAGGCAAACCCCCCAAAAAAACAACAAAAACCCTCTTTTTCTTTCAAGTACAGGTGTGGAACTTCAGATCTAAGAGTAGATTTGGATACCCTTTTCGGTGAACTTTTGAGATCTGTGAATAAAGTCAAAGTCAGCCTTCATTTTCCTGAGGTCATCCTTGACCTTTTATGAGGGTCAAGGTCGACTTGATCTCATTTTGAAAAAAGATTTATGGGTTTTCTAGATCTCGCAGTTTCGGTTCAAACATGCAAAAATCAACAGTTTTTGAGATTGTTTGACAAGGTTTTTAGCCAATTATTTTTCAGAGGTAAGTACCTTTATTTCCTAATTTCAACATTAGTCATCTACCTTTACTTTCCATATCAATACAATTTCATGTAACTGTAAAATATTTGGTTTTGGGGTCTCTTTTATGTGCAAACCATTGTTCTAGGACCCCATCCATATTTTATCCTTTACAGATACTAAAGAAGTTTAATAGTGGTAATGCTTTTGAGATTGAGTTACCGATTGACATGGATATATCACCTATATTAAACATTGTAGATTCATATGAATATCATGACTCAGATGATGAGACATACATGAAGCAGGAATATCCTAAGAAGTAGACAGAGGAAATTGAGAAGTTCTTGGATAGAAGAATTGGAAGGAACACAAGAGAAAAGGATTATATGGAGTACTTAGTTAAGTGGAAGAACATAATGGTTGAGGAAACTATTTGGATTCCCCAATCTGAGTTGGATTCTTCTCAGGTTGTATAATAGCTTTGATGTGGAGCATCCATTTGATTAGATGTAGGAGCATCTTGGGTTCATCACAATATTGCATCAACCAAAAATAGTTCTTTGTATTTGTTCTTATTTACCGATTGGAGAGATTATGTTGATCGATTATTCATTTGTTCGAGATAGCATGTGTGATTGTATAGTCTTATTTGAGACCTATTTGGGATCATCTTCCTATGATCATACATCCTGATGTTTGTGGATGTTTGAGATTTGATCCATTTCCTATCCTTGGGTAACGTGTTCATTTCTTGCTTGGACCTATTTGGAGATTTGATGTGTAGTTGTTGATATTTGATTTTGACCATTGCAATCATAGCATGTGGTTTGTGGATCTTCTATGGATCATTTCCAATTGCACTCCTTGTGGTTTCTATTTCATGGATCTTTAATTCTTTTTGGGTCGGACCTATTTGTTGTACATGTTTCCTTTTCTTGAGGAATGTAATTATTTCTTGGCCAACTTTGGAGACATTGCCTATATGTAATAAATTGATGTATCTTTAGAGGTAGTGCTGTTAGATTGGTAGTTGATTCATGAAACCTAGATATGAGACTTTGACATATCAGTATTAGGATTTGAGATTCATTTCTTTGTATGTTGTTGTAACCACGAAGACCTGACAACCTGACATGTATGTTGTTTAATCTCTGAATAATACATTGGTCATGCATTCTCTCTCTATTGTGTGTTATTATTTCTTGTGTACTTTTAGCTGTGAGGTTGGGTATCTCCTTTGGGGATTCTCCCTCCTTGACATTGTGTAATACATAAGATAAGTTCATTACATAGTATAATTGTTGAAGGATAAAGAACTTTGAACTACATGAGATGTATCTAAGAGCTAATGAGAATGCCACAACCAAGACCAAGTCTGGATCTCAATTAAATTCAACACCAACAGAAATAAAGCAATTAATAACATCTACTCATAATCTAAATGGAAGTAG
The DNA here is from genome assembly GCA_027943335.1 of Chamaecyparis obtusa. NCBI lineage: Eukaryota > Viridiplantae > Streptophyta > Pinopsida > Cupressales > Cupressaceae > Chamaecyparis > Chamaecyparis obtusa. Next base: position 1,418,141 of record BSBK01000477.1, read on the forward strand.
CATATCAAAAAATTGTAAAATACTATGGATGATGTGAACCTAACCTATCGGGAGCACGCTAAGACATTCAAATACATCAACATATAGAAAAAAAATCACACTTGACCACCTCAAATTGTTTAGGATTCCATGGGAGATGAACGTGAATGGACCCAATTGCTTGATTTCAGGATCTACTTGAGGGAGTGGGCTTTGGTGTCTTGGGCACCCTTGAGTATGTGGATCAAGTGGTAGGGCCCCTACTGTGAATGCATCATTTAGGATGTACTCACCAAAATCTTGGTTGTTGATCTTGATGAAAGAGAGGGTGGAGGCTAGGATTATTTCTGGATTGTAATGAGATCAGGATGAGCTAGCAATAGAAGTGCCAATGTTGATTCTAGGATAATGAGTGTAATGGGGGAATGATTCTTCCAACACACAATAGTATGCGAAAGGTTGAGGATTTGCATGGATGGTGACTTTAGTGCCTTGATGCAGAAATTTGAGGCACTGGTGATAAGTGGATGGAACAACTTTGATGGAATGAATCCATGGTCAGCCGAGGAGGATGTTGTATGGAAGGTCTAGATCAACAATGTGGTAGATGGTTTCTTGAATTGCTGGGCCTAGCTTGATTAGCAGTAAAATAGTACCTTCTGAGGTACACTCTAAGTTATCATAGGCCTTAATAGTGATGACATCATGTGATATACCAACCTCTATAAATCCCACTTGTTGGATGAACTTCAAAGTGCACAAATTTAGGGCTGAGCCATTATCTATCATGACCCTTTTGTTGGAAAAGTCTTTGACCATGACGATGATGTAGAGGGGGAGATTGTAGTAAGGATTGACATATAGTATGTAAGAAGGCTTGAAGGAAAGAGAACATGATACAGATAGGGTCCCAAAAGGTTCTCAAACTGGATGGTATTAATGTTTGTGGGGACATGCCCTTCTTGGAGGGCTCAGTTAAGGATCTCTTGGTGGATGGGTGAAGTGCGAAGAAGGTTGAGGATGAAGATTTGGATAGGTGTGTTCCCAAGGTGTTCCAAAAGGTTATAGTGTGCATTATGAGTAGGCATTAGATTAGCACTGGTGATAGATATCTGACCTGTGTGTGTGGTGACTCCACACTGACTATCTACTCCCTTAAAATGGATGACATTGATGGTGGGTTCAACTTGGGTTATGCATCCAAAAAACTTGTCATAGTTGATGTGTGCAGTAGTATAGTCTTTCCTGTCAGCATGGTCCCCTTGCTTACCTTTGCCTTGGTTCTAGGGTGGAGGATTGGTATTGACTTGGTTCTTCCTAGTGTTGTGTTGAGGGAACACATTTTGATATATTTGTAGATTCGCATTAGGTGAAGGTTGGGCAGGTGCATCTACTTGGATCTCCTTTTTGTCAATGAGATCTTGGATATAGTCCTTCAGTTTCATGCACTTGATGGTAGTGTATTCTTTAACATGGTGATAGTCACAATATTCATTTTCTTTATACTTGTGTGTGTGAAAATTGTACCTGATCTATAGACACAACACTCAGTAAAACATTAGAGGTTAGTGATAATCAAAATCGTGCAAAATTGAAATCTATGTAACCAAGCAATTTACTACCTTCTAATAGGTGCGAGATTGATGTTCTCAGATTGTAATCGAGATCAGTGACCTAGACAACACCTAAATGAAGGATTTGAATGCAATTGATCTAGATATGAGATTGAATGCAATTAATCTATATTTTTGATATTTTCTATGCAATAAGAATGATAAACTGATATGCTATGGATGCTAATATGAAATTGATATGCTATGAATGCTATTGAAAATTGATATGAAATGAATGCTAAATGATCTAACAATGAAGATTCTAACAATGATATGAAAACTATGAAATTCTATGCTAAGATATAAAAACTATGCAATTGAAATTGATCTCACAATGCTTTGAATTCGCAAGTTGATTCCTTAGGCTCCAATTCTCCAGCGTGATTGCGCAAAAATATGAGATGCTTGAATGCAAATTTGAGAGATGATTGAGAGATGAATTATGAAGAGATGAGCCTTGTTTTTATAGAAATCCAAGGCTTTGGAGGTGCATGAAAAAAAGCCATAAATCACTCAAATAACTCAGGTTGATTTTTGAGTTATTTTTAAATAAAGGATAATTAACTCACAAAAACATGCAAAAACTAAGCTTTAACTCAAAATAGAGTTTAGCTTTAATTGATAATTGATAGTTGTTTGCTTTTATGATTGTGCATGTTTTATTTATGAATTAATTTAATAATAAAGTGATTTATTTCCAACTTAACTGCTTTTAAAAATAAAACAATTGATTTATGGGTTAATCAATTATTTAATCAAACTTTTATTAAAAACTATATTATTAAATAATGACAACTTGCTTTAATTAATTAAATAAAAATTTAATCAATTATTCATAGGATATTTGGATTTATTGTCAAAATCAAATAATACAATTAATAATAGATAGAATTAAATTTAATTACACAATTAAGTGGCAAGATATTAAATCTAATTAATTAAATATAAAAATATTCAATTAATCAAGCTTTAGGATAAATGTGATTTATTGCCAAATAATTATAAAATTAAAGATAATTATGATGATTAAGAATATTACTAGGAATATTCCCAGATGCAGAATTTAAGATAATCAATTATGATTCGATGATGTTTAGATGTGCCTTAGGTTAGGACTTCGATGTCGATTTTGTTCGATTTGTCGATGTAGGAGGTTAATGAACATATAGCCCATTTTTGGGGTATTACAATACCATGTTGGCTTGGGAGTTGCATCATCAAATGGTTGAGTTGGAGGGTAGGTAATCAGATTGGCTTTAGCCATTCAATAGAAGATTACATCCAGTGGTTCACCAAGAGGGGTGAAAGTCCATCTTTGATTATTATGGACTCGAGGTCTATTCTATGCTGGGGTAACTGATATAGCATTGGCCTAATTTGCTTGGTTTTCTCGATGTTGATAGTGTTGCATAGGATGTTGATTGATTGGTAGTTGTTGTTGATATCCAGGGGTAGGTGTAGGACTAGCCACAATAATTTGGACATGTTTGGTGTCTGTGGCTCCATCTGTGACATCATTTGTATTCCTATTCTAGTAACGAGGCTTGTCATTAATGGATTTGATATGTGAATCATCTTTGTAGTGTTAGATGGTACTTTCATCTAAGAGGCCCCTTTCGATGCCTATCCCCTTGCCTTTTATGTCTTGATAGGTTTGGATGTAGTTCATCCTTATGAAATGGGATAGTTTAGGATGTAGGTTGTTGATGAAGATTTTAGTGAGATGTTTCTCAGGTGGTTGATATGATAACCTTGTGGTGAGGTTCTTCCATCGTTGTAGGTAATCAACTAGGATTTCACCTCCTTTCTATTTTGAGTTGCAAAGGTCTAACATGGATAGCTCATTTTCAACATTATGGGCGTATTGGATGATAAACTTATTAGAGAGTTTTGCAAATGTTGTGATTGTCCCATAAGGTATCTTGTAGAACCAATTGATATTAATCCCTCCCAAGCTCTTGGGGAAGAGGTGCATGAGGAAATTATCATTTTAAGCCACCTCTTGACATGCCATGTAAAATTCTTTGAAGTGGCTAACTGAATCTCCCTTCCCCCGATATTTGTCAAATTTGGGTGTCTCAAAATACTTGGGAAAGGGGATTGTTGTGATAGATCTCTCAAAGGGGTAGGGACATATGTCTTCAAATTTGAAATCCTTTCTTTCTATTCTATCTCTAAGCTCCTTAAGAGCGTTCTTCATTTATTCTCATTCTGCGTTGATAGGCATTGGAGTGGGTACTCTCATTGGGAAGGGATTTGATGATGCATGTGAATATGGGTTGTTCTATGAGGGATATTGTTGGATTGGATAGGGGGATTTCCCAGCTAGATAAGTAGATTGGAATGGATTTTGGGGTGATGGTTACTGGGGAGGATATTGTCATTGAGGTGCAGGGGTGTATTATTGTGTAGGATATGGTGTTTCTTGTTGTTTTTGGGGGACGATGAGATGTTGTTGCTATTGTGTTGGGAAATAGTGTTGTTGTGGAGGGGTTGGTGAAACAACATAGCTTTCTAATAGGATGGGCCTTGCGCTTGGCTGATGTAATTGGAATGCATTCCTGCATTGCCAAGTGGTGGAATAGATGTTTGGAAGCTAGTGGTAGGAGGTGGTTGTGTGAGGTAGCTGGTGAGATGAGATGAACTCTACTGTTGTGGTGGTGGTACGGTTTGAGAAGCAGTGGGTGGCATGGATAGATATTTGGTATATGAAGGAAAGGATGTAGCTAGTCGAGGTTGTGATGGTTGTTGTTGTGTTGTGTGAGGGAAGGTTTCTTTTGGGTTTGTAGGAATAGATATGTGCGATTGAGTTTGTATTCCCAAGGCATGCATTTGTGCTTGGGTGAGGCCCCAAGAAGAGCTTGTTCTTGTTGTGGGTTGCGATGTGGAGGATGTTGGGAATGCAAATGTGATAGTAGAATTTTGGGATGTAGATGGCAGGTTTTGGGATCCCACAAAGGGTATTCCTATCGTGAAAGAAGCTTTCTGGGCTTGTGTATTGGCGATGTAATGCAGTCAAGGATGGTGGATCCAATGAAGGAAAGTCCAAACCTTGTAGCCAAAAGAATTACACAGCAGAATACTCAACACAATAGACAACACCATAAATATTTCAAGTAATTTGCATTAACATGCCCAGTTGTAAGGCCTTTCAGGTTAGGGCCAATTACAATCGGAAAAACAATTCTGCAAAATCCACAACTAGATCCAATACAATCTTAGCTCCTTCAACTCTGAAGACAATTAGAAACTAATGGAAACCCTAAGGAAGATCTAAACTTGAGCTCGTAAGCCTCCAAGAAATATCCTTGTTCCCAAGTATACAAACCCCTAGCTCTGCTACAAAGAACTATAAGATTACAATATGATCTGCAAGAACATTAAGAACTTTTCCACAACTTTGCCAACTTAAGCTTTCAGAACCTCAAATCTAAGTCACTAAGTTTTCCAAGTCATGAACCTTTCTTCTCTAAGTTCTATCTCTAGTCTCCCTCCCAAACATCTACCCAAGCCCTCCTTAAATACTAATCATCAGCCATAAGTTAGCTGGATGAAACCCCCTTAACTCCCCAAAACAATAATTAAATGCCATACAAGTTGGCTTACAAATGTATACAAACATTTAATTCTACATGTCGGCCCAAGACCATGGCTACCAAAAATTAATTCACCAAGTTAGCTCAACAAATCACACAGAACTCCAATCGGTAAGTCAGAACTACTGAGCGATAGTAAAATTACCGAGCACGCTAGGCATTGCCGAGCACCAGTATTGACTGAGCACCATAGGCATGACCAAGCAATAGTTTCACTGAGTGCCAGAGACTACCGAGTTCCTTTAGTGACCGAGCTTCCTTCAATGACCAAGACCATTGATCAAGGCTGCAACCGAGTAAAAACTAGCCAAAACACAAACACTCCATGCATTTTTCTGAGGACACAGAATGCCCTTGCCTAAACCTTGGATGCCCTTGCATTAGACACCCTAGGTTCTAAAAGATGTTCATATGTGAGAAGAACATCTTTCAGGATTCAACACATAAATCCTAAACTGGTTCCTCACATACAAGTCCTCCACCTTTTCTGCTTGCAAAGTCTTCCACTTTAGTTTCCTTTGTCTCTTCAAGTCTTTTCTGGACAATGTACAGGTCGGTTCTTCATACTGATCATTCATTTTCTCTGGATCTACAATCTCAACTTGGCTACCAATACTCAGGCTTCTCCTACCGAGCGTTGTATCCATCAAAGGCATCAATGAAAACTTCCTATCATTCTTCTCAATAGTAAACACATTTCTTACATAGTCATAAATAGCTCTTCAATCATACTACCAAGGTCTACCGAGAAATATATCACAACTATTCATCTTCACAATGTCACAAAGCACAAGATCCTTGTACTGGCCAATCTGAACATCAATGAAGCATTGTTCTCTAACTTCCAAAGCATGAACATCTTGCAACTAGCCAAGCCTATAAGGACACGGATGTTTCATTCTACTCAAACCAAGTTTCTGAACCAGGTCTTCAACAACAAGGTTATCAGTGCTACCACTATCAACAATAACATCATAGATTTTACCTTTAGTCTTGCATCAAGTCCTAAACAAATTACTCCTTTGACAAGGTTCATCCTTTGTACCGAGCAATGTTCTTCAAAGCAGCAAGTTCTTTGATCCAGGTTCATTTTGAATGTTTTCATTCATCACAGCAGTTCGTCGGTCAACCTTCTTCTATGTGCATTCAAAAGAATGGTGTCCTTCCTCTCCATAGTTATAGCAAGTACCCTTAAAGATAACTCTATCTATCTTCTTCTTTGGTTCCATAGGTTTCTATTCATCTTCTGCATCAGTCAGCTTATCCTTCACTGAGTGATCAACCTTTTCTTTCCCTCAAGAGTTACTAGGCCATTTCCTCTTCAACTTATCTTCTACCTTCAGAGCATACTGATAAGCATCTTCAATAGAATCAATCTTCAACATACCAAGCTCATCCTAAATATTGAATCTCAGACCATTCATATACCGAGCTACCTTTTCCTTACCAAGCTCTTGGTGTCCAGACCGAATAGTAAGTTGGTAGAACTCCTCGGTATAATCTTTGATAAACAAATCCATCTGTTTCAGATTTTGAAACTTCTTAAACAAGTCAAGCTCATAGTCAGCCAGTATGAACTTAGCTTTCAACTTAGTCACCATCAATCTCTACTGATTGATCTTTGTTTCACCTTCCTCTTCTTGGTCTCTCTTTAGTTCCTTCCACCAAAGAGTAGCATGTCCTTTCAACTTTGTCTGTGCTAATCTCATCTAAAGAGGATCTTCAATTTCTTCCAGCTCAAAGAAATATTCAAGTTCACCAATCCAATCAATTAGATTGTCGGGCTTCAAAGTACCAGAGAAAGTAGAAACTTTCATTCAGTATTTACTAAACCAAGAGCAGGTCTAGGCAACTGAGCAATTCTGTCTTCACCAGATCTATTCCTCCGATCATCACCACTAGATCCAGTAGTTTCAAATTCTTCAGTAGCTTCTTCATAGCCATCCTCAGTACCAACATTCTGAGGTATACCATCAACAGTTCTCATGATCTTAGCGACCATATCATTCTTCATCAATTCCATCTTAGATCTAAAATCTGATTTCACCTTCTCTGTGATCTAGGATTCAATAGTATCACAAAGATCTAAAATAACTCTAGTCCAATCTTCTCAGAGGCATCCTTAAAGATACGAGAAACCCTCTGCAACAAACCCTCACCGATCACCTTGTGACAATTTCCAAGTTGCAACAAGTTAGATCTCAACCTGCAATCTTGTAAACAACTAGGGCACAATTTCACAAGTTCAGTGCTTTAGGTCTGTAATCTCGATTGCGTACGATCTCTGCTTCAATAAGATCAACTTTCACAAGATCAGTCTTGCTAGGTCAAACTTCTACTTCAACAAGATCAACTTTCACTCCAACAGAAACAAAACTTCACTTTGATACCACCTAACACAGCCAAGGATGGTGGATCTAATGAAGGATAGTCCAAACCTTGTAGCCAAAAGAATTACACAGTAGAATACTCAACACAATAGACAACACCATAAATGTTTCAAGTAATTTTCATTAACATTCCTAGTTGTAAGGCCTTCCGGGTTAGGGCCAATTACAATTAGAAAAACAATTCTGCAAGATCCACAACCATATCCAATACAATCTTAGCTAGTTCAGCTCTGAAGACAATCAAAAACTAATGGAAACCCTAAGGCAGATCTAAAATTGAGCTTGCAAGCCTCCAAGAAATCTCCTTGTTCCCAAGTATACAAACCCCTAGCTCTACTACAAATAACTATAAGATTACAATCTGATCTGCAAGAACATTAAGAACTTTTCCACAACTTTGCCAACTTCAGCTTTCAGAACCTCAGATCTAACTCACTAAGTTTTCCAAGTCATGAACCTTTCTTCTCTAAGTTCTATCTCTAGTCTCCCTCCCAAACATCTGCCCAAGCCCTCCTTAAATACTAATCATCAGCCACAAGTCGGCTGGATGAAACCCTCTTAACTCCCCAAAACAATAATTAAATGCCATACAAGTCGGCTTACAAATCTATACAAATATTTAATGCTGCATGTCGGCCCAAGACCATGGCTACCAACAATTAATTCACCAATTCGGCTCAACAAATCACATAGAACTCCAATCAGTAAGTCAGAACTACTGAGTGACAATAAAATTACTGAGTATGCTAGGCATTGTCGAGCACCAATATTGACCGAGCACTATAGGCATGACCGAGAAATAGTTTCACTGAGTGCTAGAGACTACCGAGATCCTTCAGTGACTGAGCTTCCTTCAATGACTGAGACCATCGATCAAGGCTGCAACTGAGTAAAAACTGGCCAAAACACAAATACTCCATGTAGTTTTCCAAGGACATAGAATGCCATTGCCTAAACCTTGGATGCCTTGCATCATGATGAAAGGTGGAGGAGGAATGTATGTAGATTCTTGTTGAGTGATGAGTGGAAGAAATGCTTGGGTGAAAGCTTGCTAAGAAGTGGGAGTAGGAACTTGTGTTGTCTCCTGGAAGGATGGTGTTGATGTGGAGGCTTGTTGAATGGAGGGAAATAATTGTGTTGCCCTGGGGAAGGATGGTGTTGTAGAGGAGGCTTGGGTCATGAAAGGAGGAGGTACTACTTGTGTGGTAGTTTGCATGGGGGTGGAGGTTGAGTTTGTGCAAAGCTTTGTGCTTGAGTGGCGGATTGAGATGTTGTAGATGATGGTGGTGTGCCCATGATTGAAAAAGGAGTTGATTGTGTTGTTGTCTGTACTGCAGGATTTGTGGAACTGGTTTGCAAGAGATGGGGGATTGGTGAGGCTACCTAATATATTTTCAAGTTGGGGTCATGGATTTTTTGGATGATGGGAGAATAGGCATTAGGTTGGATGTGGATGGGTTTTGCAGGAATGAAGGGTTGGAGATGTGATGGAATGGAAGTACCCTCTTGCACATAGTTTGCCAATATGGTATGATGATTTTGGTTGATAATTGCACTCACCATTTGTGCATGTCCTAGATGGCTCATGAATACTTCCATGGAAAATGAGGTGGGTATTTTAGTTGGATCTTCCCACACATTCTCAACCTATGGGGGCTGTGGATCATAGGTCACCATCACATTGTTAGGATCATTGGGATCAGATGAATTAGTGGCTAAGTTGTGATCCATATTCTTTCTCTTCCTAGCTCATCTCTCGATAGATATGAAATGTAAATCTAAAGATGAAGATGTTGTGATGGATGGATGCATGATGCTTCTAAGGAAACTTAAGGAGGGTGGATAGGATAAGCCTAGGAAAACCTAAGGATGGATGCAAGGATTTGGAGGATTTTGGATCAACTGAAGGATGTTAGATGCTGATTTGGACTTGGATGATGAGGATGGTGGAGGATTAATAGGTGTCAAAAAATGAGTTTCTACTTCTTGATGTAGGATTGAAGAGGATGAGATTGTCAACCTAAGATAGATTGATCATATTTGGAAGACAAGATCCTTGTGAGTGCATGCCAATATCTTGCTCGAGATGATGAGGCCTATAAAGACAAGTACAAGATGCCCTAGATAATGCTTATTCAAAGGGTAGTGCTAAGATGTTTCTGATTTAGGGTGAGGATTGAGCAACTCAAAAGATGTGACACTAAGTGGATGGTTTGGATAATTGGATTTTGGGTTCAAGGATTTGGATTTTCGATTTGAGTTTTGGATTTAGATTCTAAATTTGGTTTGGATTTTGGATTTTGGATTAAGGATGATGCAAGATGACCAAATGAGGCTATTCTAGGGGAATGACCTAAATGCAACTAAAATGATGATCTATGATGCGACTAGGGGGGATGAAATATGATCAAAGAATGCAACTAGGAGGGTGATTTATGATGCAAGGATGCCATGACAGGATGTGAGATTATGAAAGAATGTATGGATATGTGATAAGGCAAACTAGTCTTCACTTTCTAGGCTAACAAAGTGGTGATTGACTTGGAAGGATGTTGCAAAATATTAATTCTAGCGTTAGGCCCCACATTGTCTAGTTTCTCTTGATACTTGTTCTCTTTTTGGATTGTAATTAGGGATGATTGATGGTCTTTAAGGTCTCTTTCTACAACTTTCTTCTCCTGATAGACACAAGATTTTAGCAACTTAGATTTCTTGTGCTTGGTTGAATTGGACATGGTTTGAAAGGATAACAATTAGATTTGGATTTAAGCAATGTATCTAAGTAACTAATTTTGAGAGCTCTCTTTGGTTTTTAAGGAGGTTTTGGATAACTCTGATCAAGTTTTTGTTTTCTAGATTAATTTTTCTCCAATGGAAAAGGACCAAAGACTCAAAAGATAATGACCAAGTGTTTGAATACATTCCCAACAAAGGACAAGGTAACTTTACGATATATAAGCAATGATGAAAAAGACTCTGATAGTGTTTTTTTGGAATGTGAAAGTGTTTGACAACTATTGTTCACTGGGTCTGAAACCTTGAAGACACACACAAGAAATCTTACCCTAAGGAATTTGGTTGTGACTAAAAAACCTTTTCTCATAGACTTAGGCACACATCCAAAAGATAATCAGAATACATCCATCACCAAGCACTCAATGTCTCTAGTCATGGTGTCATATTATCTAGTTCCAAGCACTCAAGGATGGCATGATATGATGAGTGTCTTCGGTAGATTACTATTCTCCTTGAAGAAATATTAGAAAGCCTTCGAGGGTAGATTGAGAAGCCTCTAATTTAATAGGTATCTGATAAGGTCTGTGGCATCCTCCCAATCAGTTTGTACACGCGTGACTCACTTAATAGCCTAGTTGACCTGGCCAAAATAGTAGGGATATTCACCTACCTCAGGCTACCATCAACACACATTACTTGATCTTGAGGGGATGAAGTGAGAGTTTTCTCAGTGCTTTGTTTCTATACCGATCGGGGAAATACCATTTTTGAGGTCATTATCCAAAGAGGAAGCACTTTTCTATCTAGATAGGCCTCGCTAGAGTCAAGTGAGCAATCAAAATCCTGATCTTTCTCCCAATTTTTGTGAAGGCATGGGGAAAGGGTATGTATTTCACCTAAATCACTTAGATTAAAAAGGATTTGCAAAAATTTAGAAACTCCTAACAATACATCATGAAGAGTTTATTTCCAATTTTGAATTAAGTGTTCTTTATGCTATGACTCTCAAGCACTCGTATTTTTAGGATGAAAAGTTCATTTCTTGATAACAAAAATCTCTTTGAAAGATTGCAATTGTTTTATCTTTTGAGCACTCAAGATTGAATTTTTTCCTTTCTAGGATCCCAAAAAAAATGAAGTTTTGTTTGATTGATTTTGCTTTGAATTTCCTTATGCACTCAAGATTTTTAAGAACTCAAATGAAATGGTTGACTTTTATTTTGTTCATTCCTTATTAGCATTCAAGATTTGAATGTTTATTTCACTTTTTAAGTCCAAAAGAGAAGTTTTGAGTTTTCTTTGATTTTTTTTTGTTCTTTCTCTTAGCCACTCAAGATTGATTTTAGGGTTTTCCCTTTAGGACCAAAAGAAAATAATGAAGATTAAACTTTGAGGCCTTTCAATTTTTTTGAAGATTTTGTTTTAGAACCTAAAGTATATGTTTTATTGGATTGTTCTTTCCATTAAACATTCATGATTTGATTTAGGGTTTGTTTTAAGTCCAACAGATTTAAAGTGTTCCTAGATTTGCACTTGAGATTGCATGAGAACCCTTTAAAAATTCAAGATTGTTAGATGAGGTTTATTTTAAACCCTAATCCAAAGTGTGAAGATGCAAATTTTTCTTTTTAGGATTGATTTGGATTGATTTTCAGCCCTTTAGGAAGATATGCAAATTCCTTCAGTTTTAGGCATTCGAGATTGAGTGAAGGTTCATTTTAAGCTTAAATGAAAGGTGAATTTGTTCCTAAACCAAAAAATGAGATTAGTAGGCCTTAGGACCTTGATATTTTTGATAACCAAATTTCTCTCCAAGGATGACTTGTAAAAATGGAGTTAGATCTTGCAATTTTGAAGATTAGAGACACTAGGAAGCCCAAATGAACCTATAGTGTCAAACAAACCAAGGATTAGGGCCCTAACCATGCCCTCTGTTTCCCATATGAGTAAACATGATAGGTTATTTTGGGGTGTTTACTTGTATGATTCAAGACCAAGCCTCATATAAGTACACATGACTCTCCATACAAGCAAACAAGGTCAGGTGATAAATAGAGAGCCAAAATGACTTGCACAAGGCCAATATGAGTTAGTACACTATATTGTGCAAGAGTATATGGATTCCCATACAAGTAAACATGACCAAAGGATTTTTCTCACACTAGGACTCCTAGAAGGTCATACAAGATCTTTAGAAAATGAGAGTTTTTGCTCAAAAACCCCCAAAAATGCAGTTGAAATGCATGGTGGGGGTCCCACCTGGTGTGCTAAAATGTGGATGGTGTGAACCTAATCTATTGGGAGCATGCTAAGACACTCAAAAATTAGTCAGAATAGAGCATACATCAACATGTAGAAAAACAATTCACAAGACCACCTTAGATTGAGCCAAAAAGGGAGCACTCGATCACCGTTTGATTTTCTTATTTCAAGAGGGATGTTGGCGTTCTCTCAAAGAACAATAAAATTATCCCTAATGAAGATTAGGGAAGATTAGGATCATTTTCAATCCATGGAGACCCCAAAAGTGTCACAAAACTAGGTATAGGGAACCTATTTTTGTCCCTAGGGTTCCAAGGGTGCAAGAGATAAAATGCAGATTCTAGGCTTAAGAATGCAATGCAAGATTCATTTTAACTAAAAGATGGATGTGATATGGAATTAAAATTCTATTGAAATGATTGGAATGAACTATTTTAATCCATTAAACTAAGCTAGGATGAGTTAGGAAACATGAAAATATGAAGTAAATTAGCAATATTAAGATGTGTTATGATAATCTAGATACAATTTAACATGATAAAAATGCTTGAAATGAAAGTATGAGTTATTATTTTTCTCTTGGAAGGAGGGATATTTATAGGATTTGAGGAAGGGCTTGGGCTAGGAAAGGTAGTTAAGGTCAGAGTCAAGGTTAGGGGTATAGTTAGGAAGGGATAGGATGGCATTAATGGGTTGAAAGGATCAAGGGTTGCTCACACATGTGTGAGAAACACTAGGGAAGTGTGATAGGGGAAAAGGGTGGAAGAAGGGAGACATGCCTTAATTAAGAAGCTGTTAAGCCATTAATGAGAGTGTAAGGGGTCATTAATGAGTTTGTAAGGCTCATTAATGAGGGTGTTGACTTTGGGTCAAAGGGAGAGGGTTTAGGCTAAGAGGGTTAGGAATCACCCCTTAAGCAGGGTTAAGGAGTGATTAGGGATGAAAGGATAGGATTAGAAGAGTCTAGAAGATATCTAGGATTTTAGGGATTTAAATAAATAATTTATTTATTTAAAGGGGATTTGGTTGAGAATAATTTATTAAATATTTTAATAAATTTAGGAGGGATTAATATTTAAATTTGATTTAAATATTTTTGGAAAGGATTCCTTAATTAAATGAATTTAATTAAGATAGGAAGGGATAATAACAATAATAATTAATTAAATAATGATGATGTCATCAGGACTTTTATTAACTAAAATATTTTTAATTAATAAGTAGATTTTTAGATGTCTACACATACTACATTAGTGTTTGAATATAAAAGATACATGGAATAAGCTCTAACCTCAACAACCAATATCAAAGGTTTAATCTTCATTAATCTGTACTAATTCTCTTCCACTAATGTCCCAAAAATAAGTACTACTATACCCAAAATGAGAAAAAAATCCACATCACTCATCATCATAGCATATCATATAGGATAAATCAATGTTTTACATTATCCAGAGCTCAACATTTTAGACCACAAGTTTTGACATCAATGAATTTACAATGTCATATCTTTAACAACTATGTCAATAATTGACAAGGTTTTTCTAACTAATAGACTTACCGAAGTCTCTCTCTCTCTCTCTCTCTCTCTCTGAGTTGTAATTTAAAATATTAACTTTGTTGGATTACGAAGAGGGGGGTGAATCAGTAATTAGTGATTCTTTGTACCTTAAAAACTTCCTCTGATTCAACTCTGTCATAAAAACTTCAATATTAACCGATAAAAGTAAATTAACTTTATCAATCATCAATAACATTCAAAATAAACATTCAACACATATAACACATTTATTTAACATGAAAACTCAATTTGGGAAAAACCAATGTGGAAATTGTCACCCACTAAAGAAATACTCTTCTGAAGTATGTGTAGACACCTAAAATTATCCATTCGCACTCTAATATTAATTTTTATTAATATTTTCCCTCACATTATAGTTGATTTTTATTAATTGACTATATTGTTATATTCCTCTATTTATTTAATTAAATTCATTCATTTTTCTTTCGCATTCTAATATTAATTTTTATTAATATTCACCCTTAATATTATAGTTGATTTTAATTAACTAACTATATTATTATATTCCTCTATTTATTTAATTAAATTAATTTTAATTAAATAAAGTCATTTTTCCTTTGTATTTAAATTTTATTTGAATACTTTAATATATTATCCCTCCATTTCCCTTTATAAAATAAATCTTATTTATTTTATTCCTCCATTAGCTTTAAAATTCTTCTAAACTATGTTTAAATTAAAATCATTTTAATTTAGCCACTTTGCCCCTTTTTCTAAACTTATCTTTTTCTAAATATTCCTCTAATCTTGATTAAAAGGTAGATTACCTCTAATCATGTGCACAATCATCTTTTCCAAGGTGGCCACCTCCCCGTCTCTTTTCTCCACCAATCATTTTAAATTTATCTTTCCCTCTAAAAGTGAAGTTTGACTTTTGCCACTTCACCTTTTTCAAACCCTACCTAACATTCTTTTGCCTTTTAATCCTATCCTCATTTCATTTTGCTTCTTCATCTTTTCCAAACCCTACCTAACCTTTAATCCTAGTCACTCTTTCTTTAGCCTCTTAATCTCCATCGTCCAATTCTTTTCATTTTCTATAAAAGGAGGTCCCACTCCTCATTTTAGGTCTAGGTTCTTTTTCTTATTAATCTCTTAGCTCTTGCATCTTCTTGCATTCTTAATCATTCTATTTATTTTCTTTATTTCAATCTAATCTTGTTCTTAGATCTTAATCTTGTTGTATTTGTATTATCATAGTCTTTAATTAATCTTGCATCATTTTACTCTTTATCACTTGTGAAGCTTGGGGCAAGTTCCTTATACTTGTTCTCAATCCCTTCACCATCATCTAGCTTGCATCCCATAGTATTTGCATTAGTTTTGCATTTCATTTGTGTTGGGAGAGCATACCCACATAATCTCAAAGAGAAAATCAAACAAGGTTTTGGGTGCCCTTGTTTAGCTCATCAGAGGTTGTAATGAAATTCACTTATTTTTGTTGCATTTGAAATGACTAACATCTTATGTGATTTTGTTTGGTGTTTTGGTGTTTTTCATTTGCAGCAATTAGGTTCATATTTTTATTGCATACAGTATGCTCGGTTAAAAGCCAATATGGTTAAAGATTACAATGCACATTGTTAAATGTGACCCTTTTAGGGGATTTTCCTTAGATCTGTTAGGATCTTCACCCTGTTAGGAGTGGCTTGGTTAAAGGTCTTCAAATATTCTTCTAGAATTTTACCTCTTTCAAGGATTTACAATAAGACTGTTAAGTTGTTAAAATGATAAAGAACAAAATATGGAATTGTAAAAAATTGTTTAATCCAAGAGTGAGGAGTTAGGAAAAATACCATGAATTAGCACAAGAACTAGGAGCATACACTAAAAAAAATGAGACAAGAATTTGAAAAGGGAAAGCAAAGAAAACCTCTTGTGAATTATGAATGAGGCATGAAAAGCCTAAAGAGAGAGAGAGAGAAATAATATGAGCACTTAGCTCAATACAATATGATATAACTATAAGATAGGAGAGAATTGTGTGAGAGAAATGTGAAAAAATTAGTGTTGAGTGTGTGGAGAAATATCTCTATAAGTAGAGATGAGTGAAGGAGTTTGCATGTAACTCCCTATGTGAATGAGTGCCACATTCATACTTGTGTGTGGGCCAAGTGTTAGATTCCTCTTAAGGAGGAATAAACTAATTTACAAATTACAATAAATATTTGTCCTCACATATTCCACTAGAGGATGAAATAGAATGTAGTGGAAATAAGACAAAAAAGAAGTATATTAGGATACCTTGGCTTATATCCTAATATATTACAACAAGTAAAGATAAATAGTCTAGCCTTGGTTTATAAATACACCAAGGAAAGATTACAAATTCTAACAGCCCCCTTTAATCTTTACTTGGGGTAATTACAAAAATGTGCAACTAGATTGTCCTTCTTGTAGTAGAGGAGGAAAGCTGAATTTTCTTCACTTTGTGTTGATATAAGGTGATGGTGCAATAATAAGTGCTTGGATCTTGAAGTAGGATTCCTTTGATTGTTGTAATGCAAGAGTGTAAATGTTTGTGGATATAGGCCCAAATCTGAAGGTAAACTTTGAAATTCTTCATTGTTTATCCAAGAAGGATCACCTAAATTTTCAACAAAACAAGGACAATGAGGGGATCTCCCATGATTGGGATTTCCTCCTAAAAAGGAATCAGTAAAATCTGAGTGTGAATCATTAAATGTTAATTCATCATAAAGAGGTTTTGTAAACCAAATAAATTTATTACTAGATGCATAAGTACAATCAACAATAATTTCATTAAGAAGCTTAGAGTTTAGAGAAGGAGGTTGGTCCTCCATAAGAACCATTTGAGTGTCACAAAATTCATGATCTACTTTAGAGCATATAGGAACAGAATCAATATTTGAGCCTGCAAAAATGCAAAAAACACTAGTAGAGTGCCCATCATTGGGATCACCTAGTGTTGAATCAGTAACACTGTTGAAAAAATCATATTATGAATCATGGTTCATAGAATTATAAAAGCAATCTGCAGGTTCATAAACCAAATTTGTAACATGTTCATGAGTCATAAAATAAAAAATGCAATCTTTAGTTGCATAAGATAAATTTGTAGTGTAATCATCATAATATGAAGCATCAGTAGGAGAGTTAATATAAGAATCATTATCATTAACTTCCAAAAAAATCATAGGATTAGTATTATCATCATAAATTTCATCTTGAGTAATAGAGATATCTTGCAAAGTATCATTCAGAAAGGTAGATAAAATTTCATCTTCTTGGTCAAACATATCATTACCAATTCCTTTATCATGATGACAATAGTTATCAGCTAAAAAAATAGGAATATGATTATCATTCAAATTAGAAACATCATGAAGTTTACCATTGAAAATAGTTGTTGTGAAGGTTTGAAATTTATTTTCAAAGGTATACCAAGCCTGATGAGCTGTAGTACAGTTTGAGAGAAGATGATATAAATCTGGATATAGTGAGAGGCCAATTAGGCCAAATGCTTGGTCATCTTTCTCTTGCAAGGAATCCTGGTCAGCCTGAGTGGTGGAAGTTGGTTTCACATTAGGAGACACAACATCAAATAGGTTTTGAGTTTTTAAAAGATTGGTCATGTGAGTCCTCCAAACAAGATAATTTGAAAGATTGAGTTTAAATAGAGACATGATTAAGAAAAAAAAATCTCCCATTAGAGAAAGTGAACAAAATTCGATAAAACACCTTTAATATCTAAAAAAGAATTTAAATAAAAATAATAATAATAGTTAATTTAAATAAAATAATAATAATATTAAAAAAATTAAATAAACACCCTTTAAAAATTTAAATTAAAAAAACTTTAATACAAGTTTATTAAACTTTAATTTTTTTAAAAATATAATTATATAAATTTAATTTGAGGAAAAAAGAACATACACAAAAATTTGAATAAAATGTAAAAAAAAATAATATTTAAAAAATCTAAACATAATAATATCCTTGTTTTTTTTGGTGTATGCTCCTAGTTCTTGTGCTAATTCATGGTGTTTTTCCTAACTCCTCACTCTTGGATTAAACAATTTCCTGCAATTCCATATTTTGTTCTTTATCATTTTAACATAAGTCCACTCATTTAAGAGATTTTTCTTCTACAAATGTTAATAAGCAACAATATATAAATTGATCTGTAAATTTGCAATTACCTCTTGCTTAATCAAATCCCTTGTGCACTCTTTATCTTCACTTCATTTCATCACTTTCCACTGGATTTAACACTTCATCAATCTCAGCTTTCTAAGTCAAATTTCAACCTTTTTCTTCTTTACTGCATCAGTCGGTGACTCAACAACCCTTCAACTTGCCAGTTGTCTCTTCATACAATTTCATCCTTTATATAGACTTTGTTTTTCCACTTAATCTCCTTTATTACATTTTCCTTTGATTAATCTCAACCATACAATCATCCTCATAAACTAATTCAATGAATTTAGAGCTCGGTAAAATATTTTATCATCACCTCAGAACTTGAACTATCTTGGAACTTGTACCTTCACTTTTTGCCACTTAGATCTATACCATAGGCCATCACCTTGAATTTTCTTGATCGTAGATCTTATCAACTAACTCTTTATCATCCTTAGAATCTTCCGAATCATCATAGCTCATCATTAAATGTTGTTCTAATCCTTGTAATTAATTTATGTTCCTTACTCAGTGACTAACTCTCTTTCTTCAACCGAAATTCTGTTTACTTTGCTAGGTAACTAAAAACTATTACTCAGTGTCTTGACTTCCTTTCTCTTTACCAAAACTTATTTTCCTTTTACCGAATTACTTCTTACTGCTCGGTAACCAAAATATTTCATTTATTGACTTTACCAATCTTCTTTACCGACTTGATATAATCAAATGTTAAGTAGAAAAAAATTGTATCAAAATAATCTTATCATTGTCTGATATGTATTAGCTGCCCAATTAAGTTCTTCAACTTCACAACATTTCACTTACTCTTATCCTTAACTTACTCAACTTATATCATACTCCAAATGATATGGAAACTCAATATAAACTAGAAATAAATTGCTTGACATCAATGAAAAGATAATAAATGATCTAATTTTTCTACAATCTTGTATACTTTTGATATCTATCAGTATTCATCATCATCACCATCAGTTATAGTAACAATCTCCCTATTTTTCATTGATGGAAATACTCACTGTCAATTGATGATGGCAACACTTACTGACTTGTCATTATCCTTTACTCCCTCTAAGATTTATCTTCTTCTTCATTCTTTTCTTGTTCTCCCTCTGTAATCAATTGCATATTCTCCTTTTGTTTCTATAATCATCAATAGAAATTTTCTCCCTCAATAGCATATTCTCCCTCTTTGACAACAATGCCAAAGACACATATTGCTAAAAACTTTGTTCAGGCAGTGAATCATACCCAACATGTACTGATTTCTCATTACATACATGAACATCTTTCACAACATCAGGCATCACCCAAAGAGTCAACACTAGAATCAAATCACAAAATAGATATTATAATGAATCCTTGAATTGATACAACATGCATCTTGCCTTAGTGAATATTGGATAGGGGAATGGTGCAGGAACACCTAGGACTTAGGCTAAGTGTCCTATCCTAATTTTGACTTGTACTAATCCTAGCCAAATTATGGATTTAATAAAGGCTCGAAGAGAGTCTAGGTAATGTGGTGTAGTTAGTTAATTAGGTTATTTTTGGTTTAAGTTAGTGAAGCTTGGTGTAGGAGCTAAAGTATCCCTAGGAGCTACTATAGTCCTATGAAGTGGAAAAGGGCATAAGATTGAAATAGACCCAAAAATGATAAGAAATGACTAAAATAAGATTAAATGAACCTTTGAAGTGTTTTTTTAACATCCTATGGGGTTATAAGTGGTTTGGGAGTGAGGAAGAGGAATTAGAACAAAGTTGCTCAAAAGTTTCTAAATAGTTGTCATGACAACTTTTGCACTTTTGTAAAGTTGCATGACAAATTTTGTCTTAAAGAGACAAAAAAATATAATTAGGTCTTGTCTCAGTCCTAACCACCTAAAAAAATGAAAAAAATCTATTTAAGCATCAACGAGCTCAAATACCAAGGCTAGACAACTTTTGTAATTACTAGCATTAAACAATCAAACACTGTCAGAGACAGTTAAGGCACAATTTACTCTTTCTTTGCATGAATAAGATCTATGGATTAGAATATGGTCTTTGTTGAATAAATTGGGTAGTGTTAGTAGTTTTAATTCATTTTTGTATAGGAGTGTGTTTTTTATTAGTTTTGTAAGTTCTTTGTTATTTGTTTTGTTCTTGCTAGTTCACTGGCCTGTACATTGGAACAGTCCCAAAAATGGCTCCCCCATAAAATCCCACCATGTGTTCATCAAAACCTTTTGGGACATGGGAATGGAGTCCATTTATAGAGTACATAAGAAATTAGGGGTTCTAATAATGAGTTTTTATATATTTGTGGCCTTTCCATGGCGAGCACAGTCATTGCCAAGCTAGGAACAAGGAGTTGATTTGTAAGGTTACTTATAGGAGATATTATAAAAGTTGATTCTAAGGAATTCAAGATGATAATTGAGATGATACAAATCCTTGGTGAAGAGACAAAGACTTGGCCAATCCATTTGTAAATCATTTCCTTTCTATGAATAGAAAGCTCCTAGAAGCCATTAAAACCCTCATAGTTTGGATAGGGTACTATACAGAGGCTTAGGAATCCAAGACCCACAAAATCTCTTAGGGTTTCCTAATTGATTGAATAATACATAATTATTTTGGTAGGTCCTTAAGGATAATTTTTTAAGAAATCCTAAAAACCTATATTAGGAGACCTAATTGGAGGCTCAAGGGCTATAAGGCCAAGATAGGCAAATTGGTGAGATCGGTATGGAAGAGATGAAAAGATCTTGATAAAATGTGTCAAGAATTTAAAAAAGAGATGAATTTGATTACCTCCACAGCCCTAAAATATTTTTCACTTTATTAGGAGGTTGAGTACACTGAGAAGAATGTAAGTGATCATGAGAAGAGAAGGTACATTTGGAAATTGTTAGGACACCTAGAGAGTGAGGTCAATTTTCTCCAATTGAGGACATTGAGAAAGTCCTTAGGAGGAAAGGGAGAACCTTTTGAGGCCCTAATCAAAGAATTTGGGAGTTGGTGGGTTAGGAACCTAGGTTGGTCCTCACAAGGGAGTGAAATCTAGTGTGATCCTATCAGATTGGTATCAGAGACTAAAAGATTGGGCTAGAGGAAAATTGATGTTGTATTCAACTAAATCAGTAGATTCTTTAATGATGGTGACAAATGTAGAGTTAGAAAAGAAGGTGGAAGACTAGGAGGAGGATAATATAATCCTTCGGGAAAGGCTAGCAGAGATAGAAAACAAACTTGGTGTAGTGGAGACTAAGACTGACTTGGTTAAAGAGAAAGTTAGAGAGGTGGAAGATAAGGGTAAAGAGTTGGAAGAGAAAGACAAAGTCCCTGAGCCAGACCCTATGCTAGAGGAAGAACCTTTCTTGAGAGCATTGAAGGCCATGAGTGGAAAGTTCTTAGAAGGAACACTGCTATTTAGTGGAAATATGGAAGTAGAGTTAGTCATGGAGAACCATTTTGAATGTCATGAAGGCATCAGTGAAGCCCAAAGAGTTAGGGTGGCTAAGTCAAGGATGAGGGGAGCTACACTCACATGGTGGAATTTTGTGAAGGATGAGAGCGTAAAAGAGGGAAAGAACCCTATTACCAATTGGAAAGGTATGGTGCAAAATATTAGAGAGACTTACCTACGAGATGATTATGAGGTGCAAATACATAAGAAAAGAAAAAACTTAAGGCATAAGGACCTTGAAGTGAGTGTCTATATAGAGGAATTCCATAGAATATGTCTTAGATCACATGTGATGGAAGATGAAATCATAAAGGTGGCTAGGTACTTAAATGGGCTAAGATAGAACATACAAGTGGAGATAAGCCTCTTGAGCCAAAGACCAGTTCACCAATGTTATCACCTTACTATCAAGGTAGAAGAGAAGCTCAAGAAAAGACATGACTCAAGCAGCTGAGGTAGAGGTAGAGGGAGATAGAAGAGGTCATAGAGGAATCTTTGGAGGAAGAACTTCAAAAAAAAGAAATCAAGGTGAGACTAAGCTCACAAAGAAGAAAGGAGAAGTAACAAACAGTAGAGGTGGTTATAAAAGGGGTAGAGGCTCAAGCAATAATTGGTATCTTCTACTAAGGATTGAACAAACAATTTCATAACCACATCTTCATGTTGCACTTCATAATCATTTAACATATCTAGAAATAATATGAGATGCTCTTCACAATTGATAACATTAATTCCAGAAAAATTATTGCCTTATCTCTTAATTCAGTTGGAATAACATTAGGATAACCACGTATCCCATCAATTTTTTTTTACTATACCCTTCTAATTGTATAGGTCTTCTTTGAAAACCTAATCCAGTGTTTCCAATAGGACCAGCATTAGCTGTCATACCTCCACCCACATGCATGTTGCTTAGACTCAGTATTTATCTCAACAGATGAAGAGGAATTAAGGACAACATGTTTAACATGCAAAGTGATAGGAATAGTTCTAGATGGAGTACCTGTTGCATTTGTGGATGATCCAATAGTATATACAAAGGAAGATTTCAAGAACTATATCTTCCTTCTTATTTTTGCAATAGATGCTTCAACCTCATCTTTTTCTAATTCCTTTGCTAGATCATCTCTTTCCTTTCTTCTCTTTTCCATCTCTATATCAAAGCTTGAAACAGGTGGTGAAATATTTGGCTTGATCATAGGATCATTAATTTTGATCCAAACCACCTTTTTCTTACCTTTTCTATTGTTAATAGAAGTAGGCTTGATACATTCATTTCCTTCCTTTTCTTTTGGCTAAGACACATAGCTTTGTATTTTTCTAATCATAGGGCCATGTTGTTTAATCTCATGGTCATCTAATAGACGTTCTTTCTATTGGAAAGTTGAATATAATATTGTATATGACTATGATTTAGTGTTGTCATTATGGAAATAAAGTCATAAGAAGTCTTGGAGTCAGCGCATAACTTAGAAGATCAGAAAATGACTAAGTATGGAAGACTGGACAGTCATTGAAGCACCAGAACTACAGAGCATTAGCACACATGCATATGACCTAGTTTGGGTATGTGCCCTAGAAGATCAGATTTTGGTTATGTTATTAAGCTATGGTTAAGAGCGCATGATCATATGAGTTAGCATGATGAAGATACAATGTGTTGAAGTGACACAGACAGTGAGTGACATAACAAAATAGAGCATGAAGCTGACTGTTGGTATTTTGGTTAGCGATTATAATATAGTTTTGTAAAGCCTATGTGCCTATTGTATTTGTGTTATAGACATGTTAATCTCATTTCATGTAAAAATGTTTGAGCCAATTCATTTGGAAGTGTTGTGTGTAATTAGTTATAGGTCAACTTAGTGAATAAATTTTGTTTGCACATATAAATAAGACATGCACCTTTGTATTTGAGCATGGAATGAAAGATAGAATTAAGAGAAGAAGAGGAGAAGTATGTGAAAGAGAAAATATAATTTTGTAGAGCTTTACAAGAGGCTAAAGCATCAGTGCACAAAATGAACTGATTAGAAAAGTAGTGTCACAACAACAATTTACCTTATAGATATAGTGTGTATCTGATACTTAGAAGGTTGTAGCCTTCACCACTTGAGCAGTAAGCTCTAGGGTAGTGTGTCCTCACCCCTAACAGGGTTAATTGTAAAAGACTCCTAACAGGGTCTGACCCTTGACAAGGTCTATGTACTTAATACATTGTAATGACAGCTCCTAATAGGGCTAAGGAACATTAACAGGTTCATAATACACAAGTACATTTATTAGTGGGTATTAATTCCCACCAGGGTTTTTCCTTTGGCCAAGGTTTCCCCGTAACCATATTTGGTGTTATATGATTTGTGTTGATTACTTTACATGCTTTGATATTTAGTTCAACAATTAAGATATTGAATTTATTTTCAAGTAAAAGAAAGTAATTGTATAGAACACTGATTCACCCCCCCTCTTAGTGTTCCCATTCCCAACAATTGGTATCAGAGCTTTGGTCCTCTGAAGAAAAGTTTAACCACTTGAGGAGATCATGGGTTCAGAAGAAGTGAAACATCTGAAGAAGAATCTTGAAGCATCTCTTGAAGACCTTGATAGATCTAAGAAAGAAATTGAAGAACTAAAACTAAAGGTTAGTGGTTCTCAAGTATTCATCAAGAAACTGAGAAAAGATTTAAAAGATTGTTCTACAAGTGATTTAGGGAAAATGGTCAAAAAGATGAATGAAGAAAACACTTCTTTGAAGGATCAGATTGAAGAGTTGGATGAAAATGTATTTAACAATCAGGAAGTCTATGAAGAACAAGTCAAATAAAACAAGTAGTTGGATGAAGAATTGAGGCAAGCAAACATGAAAATCTTGGAGTTAGAGAACATCAAGAAGTAGATGGAATTTGAATTGACTAAAGAAAAGAACCATATTGACAAGTTTCACACAAGCAAGGATCTAATAGAGTCACAGTTGTATGCTTAGAAGCTAAAAGGAGATACCACTGGTATTGGATACAATGAAGCCCAAGTTCAGATTGATGCTATGCGAGGAAGAATGAAAGATCCTAAAGAACCTAGAGAAGCTAAGAAGACTGAAGATCATACTAAAGCTAAAGCAGTACCATCTAAAGATGAGCGCAAGCCCACAAACAAAACTTGTTATGCCTATAACAAGCATGGACATATAGCAAGAGATTGTAAATAGGTAAGACCTTTCAATGGTTATTTTTATTCATGCAATAAGTTTGGTCATAGAGCTATGAATTGTAGATCAAATAAAAGAAATTAGAATAAAAAAAATTAGAGAAGTCATCCACAACAAAATGTAAGAAGTCCTCAGAACATTACATGTCAGATATATAATTATAACAGTCATACAACTAGATAGTGTAGAATGGTAACTCACATCAATGCGCTGAGGAATATAAGGCCTCCAATTATCTATCACTCTTGTAACAAGGATGGACACATCTCAAAGTTTTGCAGATCAAAAGAGAAAAGACAAGAAATCCCTAATAGGCCTCAAGGATTAATTCTAGATGAATTAGGAGAAGTCAAGTTTGTGAAAGCTATAGAAGATGCGAGCATGATTTGGAAGGAAGAAAAGATAGACAATGTTGATGAAATAGTTGAGGATGGATCCGCAATGGATGCACCTCCTATTTATGGTTAAATGATCATGGTCATAGGGGGAGCTAGATTATCTCTAGACCCCTACGCGGCTGGTATACTCATCCTCAGAGTATGTGCCTTTGGTTATAACTATTTGGAGACTAGTAGATGCAGTATGCAAGAGCACACTGCTTGATTGATAGCAGAAAGGAAGATTGGAATTCTCTGTGGGATTCTGTGTTTGCGTGGAAAGTCATTTTAAAGTCACTGAAGACTCATTATTCACATATTTGCATTCAATTTCGAGCCTTTCAATAGCATAAGAGATCAAAATAGTTTGAGTTGTGAAGAAATGCAGTTAGATTATCAGAGAGGAAGTTTGAAAGTTTTTGTGAAGCCCTAGTTCAGTCGTGATGGTTCAAAATTCATTTGGAAACCTATTTAAGTGATTAATCAAGTAAGTTATGGCCACTCCTATTGTAGTTGATGTTGTAGAAAGGAAAATATATGTATTTAAAAGGCATCCATTTAAGTCAACCCTAGATGATTTGGAAGGAGCATTCTCTAGGACTCCAATGGGAGTAATGCACATAGAGGATATACGTGCATACATTTACTGTAAGATGGAGCCTTTAGGTCTAGATAGAATCAGGTCACACATAGAAACCATGATGAATCCAAAAAAAAAATTCATGGATGACTTCGTGCACTTAGAGAATAACCCATTCATTGAGTATGAGACTGCATATGAGTTTGACAAATCTGAAAGGATAAAGATTCTATTAAACATAATTCATGATGACCTATTTTGGATTGGTGAAGTCCATTTTAGAATAACCATTGATCTCATTTATGAGATGATAGGACTACCTAAGACCGGTGCCATTCCTCCAAGTGGCAAGGATGTAAGGAAACTAGTGGAACAAGCTTGTAAGTCATGTAGTGATAACCGCAACATGACCATTGAGTCAATTGAGGAGAAAGACATAAAGATCATGTCTATGATACTTGGATATAAGTTCCAACATGCAAACAAGGTAAATAGTGTGTCCGTAGTCACTATTTTAGCAGCCATAAGGATTGTGAAGGAAAATGGAGAGTTCAAATTGTGTGAGATCTTGCACACATAGTTGATGGACAACATTAGAGCCATTAAGCATGATAAGACCGAAGTATTTAGATTTGGATCATTGATCATTTACATCTATTTCTATATTGTTGGTAAAGTGTCAGATCTTTACCTAGATAAGACTGTTCCCGCAATGCCTCAAATATCATTCAAGGCATCATCAAAGAGTACCTTGAAGAATTACATGGAATTGGAAATAAAGACTTTTAGAATAAAGATGTAGATGAGGTATAGGATACCTGAGAGCATAGTTTAAAAGTACAAGGACAACATTTGTTTCATGGTAGAGATAGACATCACATGCATGGAAGTAGTGGAACCTAGAACTAAGTAGATTCATCCACTTGGTTATGAAGTGGAGGAAAATGTTTTGGAAGCATATGAAAAAGTTCTACTATCAGTGCCCAAGGATCCTAATGAGCCAAGATGGGGAACCTATGAGGAGAAAACAAGATAGGTTGATTCAGTCCTATTCAGTGCTACGATCAAGAGGAAAGCATCTAAAATCACCTTTGAGATACTAAAGATTCATGGTGTCACTCAAGCTAACTTGGATAAAGCTAGAGAAGCCAAGATAGCAATGAAAATGGAGAGCACACCCACTTCTGAAGTCAAAATAGAGAAGTCTGATGACCCCAAAGAGAAGAAAAGTAAAACTGATGATAGAACTCCTATGCCCATTCCTATTGTTGATCTAGAGTCTACTAAAGCATCTCCTGATCCAAGTAAGATGCCTAAGAGGAATAAGAAAATAGTCACAAACCATCCATCCTCAAGATCCACAAGAAGCCAAGGCAAAAAATCTCAAGCACCTCCTGAGGTAGGATTCATTCTGAATCTTGAGATATTAAGAAATATAATTGTAGATGAAGGAAGGTTGGACCAAATTGCAAAGTTCTATGATAAGTACCATGAGATTGATAAGTTAGAGATCCATTCAATGATTATCAAACACATGATTAAGTTCAAGAAAATAGTCTCAGAACTTAAGACAGTTATTCCAGACAGTGTATGGAACATCTTAGAGTTTTTGAAGAGACAGGCTATTGAGGAAGATTTTAGAATAAGGGAGAAGATACTAGATGGAAGCCTCCCTATATGTTTAATTAAAGAGAAAAAACTATTGTTGGACTTGGTGAAGCTGTACCTTTGATAAAAGCTAAGAACTCTATAGATCATGAACAAAGAGTATGATATGGTTGCCAAGGAAATAGAAAAGGCATTTGAGAAGGTATTCCTAGATAGACACATGTATCCATCTACTGTGCTTGCAACCCAAGCTCCATCCAAGGAAGAAAAAGCATTAGAGGTCCTTAATGCACCTATTACAGGTTCACAGGATTCAATACCTATAGTGACATTGTTTACTGATGAAATGAAGTCTTCGCCCATGACTGGAACAAAAGATGATACAATTATGATTGATAATGTGGAGATATTAATGGCGAACACTGATAAGGACTTGGATAAGTTTGAGGAAGCCTTTGTAAGTATAGAAGAGGATAAAATACTATGTGGTGATAATTCTTCTATGAAACAAGAAGAAGTTCAGATTGAGGATCTAACAGGATAAGAAGAAGAAGAGGAGAAAGAAAAAGAAAAAGAAAAAGAAGAAGTAGAGGAGAAAGAAGAAGGAGAAAAGGAAAATGAACCTACAGATGAGCCCTCTATTGAAGTTCTAGTGATTGTAAAGATTGAAGTAATGGATGTTAGTCAAAGTTCACTCCTTACCCCTAAGCCATCATTTTCATTTTTGTCAAGTCTGACCCCTAACACAACAAGCTTAGATTCATGGGGAGAAGAAGACCTCATCAAGATTAGTGTACTAGAAAAGGAAAAGGAAAAAGAGAAATAGGTAATGAGGAACCCTCTATTTGTGGAATCAGTAAGCATACTAAATAGTCTATTGCCTGAGGACAAGAAAGTGGTAAATATTCATTTAGTTGAAGATGTAAGGAGCATTTTGACAAGCTTTAAAATAAACTTCTCTACTCTAGAAGAATTAGTATCCAAATTTGCAGAAGAGAAATATCTTAAGAAGAGGCCAAGTGAATTGATAGGTAGCTTCACACTTGATCTTAGCTCTTTGAAAGTTGGTCAAGCATTGCTGAAAGATTTTGCAGCTAAGGGAAGAAAGATAATAGTAGATTGTATGAATCAAGACAAACTGACTGTAGACCTTTACAAGAAAATTTAGGAAGCAGAAGCTATGATAGATGCAGTAATGAAATTAGTGGAAGATCCCTCGAAAAATGTAAATATGTGTAACAATGTCTACCAAGGACAAGTGGATAAGATAGAGAGGGAAGAAAAATAAATGGCTAAGATAAGGGCAAGGAAAACTCAGCTAAGAAATGGTCTTGCACCCTCATTGGATGTGCTAAATCAGGACATTAAGGATATAGATGCCACTATTGTGATAGATGACCAAGGTCCATCTATAGATTTAGAGAAGATGGAGAAGTTGACATATGCTTTGTGTGCCCATCTCCAGATAGTAAATGCACTGAAGGCATTTTGGCAGCAAGAAATCCAAAACTTGAAGATTGCATATCTGGATGTACTCTCAATGTAAGTACTTTGAGTTGTAAATTTTTGAGCACCTTTGTCATTAATGTCAAAGGGGGAGTAGAGAATATATAGTAGAAGGATATAGTATATATAGTAGAAGGAAGAATATGGAGTTGTGTATATGATGTAAAGGGGAGTAGATTAAATAGTACAAGGGAGATATAAGATAGAGTATATGTTAGAAGTTTTTTGTGTAAGAGATATAGTACTTAACCATATTCCTTTGTTGCCATTAATGAAAAAGGGGGAGATTGTTGGCACATTGACTATACTATTGTATGTGAATATGATTTAGTGTTTTCATTATGGAAACAAATTCATAAGAAGTTTTGGAGTCAGCGCATAACTTAGAAGATTAGAAAATGACTAAGTATGGAAGACTGGATAGTCAGTGAAGCACCAGAGGTACAGAGCATCAACGCACATGCATATGACCTAGTTTGGGTATGCTCCCTAGAAGATAAGATTTTGGTTATCTTATTAAGCTATGGTTAAGAGTGCATGATCAGATGAGTTAGCATGATGAAGATACAATGAGTTGAAGTGACACAGATAGTGAGTGACAGAACATAATAGAGCATGGAGCTGACTGTTGGTATTTTGGTTAGCGGTTATAATATAGTTTTTTAAAGGCTATGTGACTTTTTGTATTTGTGTTATAGACATTTTAATCTCATTGTATGTAAACATGCTTGAGCCAATTCATTTGGAAGCATTATATGTAATTAGTTATAGGCTGACTTAGTGAATAAGTTTTGTTTGAGTATATAAATAAGACACGCGCCTTTGTATTTGAGCATGGCATGAAAGATATAATTAAGAGAAGTAGAGAAGAAGTATGTGAAAAGAAAATAGAATGTTTTAGAGCTTTACAAGAGGCTAACGCATCAATGCACAAAAGGAATTGATTAGACAAGTAGTGTCACAAGAGTAGTTCACCTTACAGATATAGTGTGTATCTTATACTCATAAGGTTGTAGCCTTCACCACTTGAGCAGTAAGCTCTATGAAAGTGTGTCCTCACTCCTAACAGGGTTAATTGTAAAAGACTCCTAATAGGGTCTGACCCTTGACAAGGTCTATGTATGTTGGATTGGAGAGATAGGGTACTGAGAGGGGAGGGGTGAATCAGTGCCCACAAAAACTTTTATCTCATGAACCTTAAACAACAAATAGTAGTAACCTTCAAATATAACTTGTATCCATTACATGCATCATTCATTCATTTAACTATCAAAGGTAAATAGCATGAAATCAACAATATAACAGTCACATAAAACAAGTATTTTGGTAATGCAAAAACCCTTGCTAGAAGGTAAAAACTGAGGTGGGGATGACACCCACAAATTCTTCACTACTGCAAATAGAAAAAGTTTGCCTGTTAGGGCTACAAGTGGTGATCACTTTTGGTGATCTTACCCTATTAGGAGTAACATTTTAGATCAATTAGATCTACCCAGTGATAGGATATTGACAACACTACTGGAGTGTGCAATTGGTTAGGAGGTTTACAAAAAGATTGTTAGGTCTACTCTGTTAAGAGATTTTACCAAAACTCTGTTACAATGATTAGAAAATAACAAGTATATATCTGCTAATGAAAAATCAACTTGTCTGATATAGATCAATGAAATACTAAATAGATATCACCTTTTCATGTAAAGATCTCTACTCTGAACTGCTCGGTAGCCTTGTCTGATTCTGCTTAATCTAAATGTCTCTATATTCTATTTTTCTTTGTCTGATAACTAATATCTTGAAGTTGGTTGATGCTTCAAGAACTTCTTTTCATGTTCTCAACTTCCTTGTCAAGCTTCTCCCTTATGCATATTATGATATAAAAAACAAAACATATATATCATACTGCTTTTTCTGCTTAACAAAATTAGGTTACAATATCTTAAAGAAAACCCTAAGATCTATAGTGTACAAAAATAACCTAGATCTAGCAATTAAAAAAAGATCATCACCATAATTAATGATGGAATCTTACAATATATGATGCAAGTATTAGATGAAAATCTGGCAGATATTGATGTGACTGGCCAACTCATCTGGACATCAATTTTTGCAGCTAAAGAGCAAGCTGATAAAAATGCATTTCTTAATTTGTCTAAGAAGAGACAAAGATAAAAAGGAAAAGGTATCAACATAGATGATGGTGATACAACAAAGAAGACAAAATAATTAGATGTATCATTTACCAAGGTGATTGATACAACACTTGTAAATGAAGTTATCACAATTTCATAGGATTCACCGGATCAAGTAGAGATCCAAGTTAAGGAGAAAA
Organism: Chamaecyparis obtusa; assembly: GCA_027943335.1. Classification (NCBI taxonomy): domain Eukaryota; kingdom Viridiplantae; phylum Streptophyta; class Pinopsida; order Cupressales; family Cupressaceae; genus Chamaecyparis; species Chamaecyparis obtusa. The sequence goes on from BSBK01000477.1 coordinate 1,449,516, forward strand.
ATGATGATGATGTACTCATTGAGGACATTAAAAATGGGGATCCTAATTATAGAGATGAAGATGAAGATGTGAACATTGCACCAAACAATACACAAGATGAAGGCCAAGTTACCAAATTTGCATTCACATCGTTACCGAGTGAGCTTCCTATTCTTTTTGAAGTAGTTGAACTTCTATCACAGGAACAATCTGATGGCTCAGACCCTTAGTAACCAAAGGATACAATAGGGGAACAAGGAGTAGAGATACCTACAAAAATAAACAAGCCTGAAGAGGCAATAGAGATAGAAACAACAGATCAAGTGAATCCTAATGTAACCGAGGCCACTCCATGGGACACTACATCAAAGGCTCCGACACAATCAACTGACATAAAGGTCATCGAGGAGTAGCAAAAGGAAGATACAGTGTCAACCTGCTTGGTTGACACTGTATCTTCCTTTTGCTACTCCTCGATGACCTTTATTTTGGTTGACTATTTTGGAGCCTTTGATGTAGTGTCCCGTGGAGTGGCCTCGGTTACATTAGGATTCACTTGATCTATTGTTTCTATCTCTGTTGCCTCTTCAGGCTTGTTTGTTTTTGTAGGTATCTCTGCTCCTTGTTCCCCTATTGTATCCTTTGGTTACTCAGGGTCTGAGCCATCAGATTGTTCCTGTGATAGAAGTTCAACTACTTCAAAAAGAATAGGAAGCTCACTCGGTAATGATGTGAATGCAGATTTGGTAACTTGACCTTCATCTTGTGTATTATTTGGTGCAATGTTCACATCTTCATCTTCATCTCTATCATCAGGATCCCCATTTTTAATGTCCTCAATGAGTACATCATCATCATTTTTCTCCTTAACTTGGATCTCTACTTGATCTGGTGAATCCTATGAAATTGTGATAACTTCATTTACAAGTGTTGTATCAATCACCTTGGTAAATGATACATCTAATTATTTTGTCTTCTTTGTTGTATCACCATCATCTATGTTGATACCTTTTCCTTTTAATCTTTGTCTCTTATTAGACAGATTAAGAAATGCATTTTTATCAGCTTGCTCTTTAGCTGCAAAAATTGATGTCCAGATGAGTTGGCCAGTCTCATCAATATTTGCCAGATTTTCATCTAATACTTGCATCATATATTGTAAGATTCCATGGGGGCTAGCCATTTAATTCTTAGCTCAATAGCTTTAATTAATGTATGGTTGGTGTCTACTAGGAAATAAATATCCATCTCATACTTCTCAACCAATGAGCTTGGAATCCTATATCTAAGATTCATCTTAATCTTGAACTGTTCAAAGTAATCATCTATAACATTGTTTACATCATCTCCCAAACTTGTCATAAAATAAAAAATTTGTGAAATAATTGGTTTGTCGGTAGGCCAAACTATGTTACCGACATAAGGAAAGAATTTTTGGAGATAGAATAATAAACACACCAACAATGAGCCAAACTTATAGGTATTAGACTTCATCGACTTGATTGTATTCATGTTTTCATCCAACCACTTCAGTAGTAACTCAACAAGGTCCAACTGGTGTCCCTTCTTTATCATTTTGTATGCCATATCCACAGCACTACATGGTACACTGTTTAGTCTACTTTGTTAGAAAGTAAAGTCCACCAAGATAACTAAGAGGGGTGAGGGTGAATAATTTATCAGATAATTATAACTTTTATCATCTTCAACAACATTAAACCATATAAGCAATATAATTACCAACCATAGAAATATATTCATACACAATAACACAATGACACAAGATATGTTGACTAGGGAACCTCTTGATCAAAGAGTAAACCCCGGTGGGAATGATGCCCACAAAAGATGCACTAATATGAATATTCCTTATGAGAGGATGGACTCTGTTAGGATTCTTATGAAATACATTCAGTACATATGAATCCCTGTTAGGAGATTTTGAATCCCTGTTAAAAGATTCTAATCAGGTTAAGAGTTATAGAAGATAGAAGGATCCACTACCCAAATAGCTTTAGGGTAAGATCACTAAACACACTGTCCAAATAATATGTTAGCTCTTCTCTGACTGTGCCAAACTATACTCATTGTTACATCAGATCTCAATTTCAGATCTCTGTACTTCGCATGTCTTCCTTCACAAATTCGCTTTCATACTTAGCTCTTTTCTTCACTTCATGCATACAACATCACACATCATCACTAAAAATACATTACAATAAGGAAATACATTCCTTCCTTTATACCACACTCAAATAATTACAAATGAGTCAGCATACAATTACAAAATAAAAGTTTCCACACGCTACACCAAAATTACATAAAATTGTCGGCTTCCAAATACAATAAATCTTCACTCATGTGACCTTGAAGTCTATGCTATCATCCATGTTACTATCAATGTGTCTTAAAATTCCCTTTAACTATGCAAAACCAAATTCCATCTCGATTAGGAGATATCATCCAATTTCCACAAACCGCTAGTCAGGAATACTGCCTGAACACTGCTTCCACCAAAATGATCATAACTTCCATAAATCAATAAATTATTATTTGCACTCTTAACCGTAGACATATTAAATATCAAAGATTATATCCTCAATGTCATATAGCTCCAACTACAATAACCCATGTGTGCTAATCCAAACTTTGTCTACTTCTCTGCAAGTCTTCAGTAAATCATTGTGTGGACATCAATGACAATCATAGTCATGAATGCAACAACAACTGCTACAGAATGGCTGCCAAACACTTTATCATTCATTCCTAACATACATGACTAATATAACTTAATATAACCTATTACATGAGCTGCATACTTAACTTTCAGATCCACAATTGATGCAATTTTTAGTGCTCGACCGTCCCATGTTGTGCCTGTATTTCTCTCAACATCGGCTCAAGATGAACTGCAGAATGCTTTGGCCTTGTTGGTTGTAGGATACCCTGTAACCCTATGAATCATTCTCTTTGTCACTTTGATTGTTTTATCTAGCCAAAATTTTCCCTCATGATAGAGAATTAATACAACCCTAATCCATTCATTTTTGAAATTCTTCAAAAAATTTAGGGCATTAGTGAGTCCAATCATTTCAACTTGTTTATGCTCTGGTTTCAGCTTTTTGTCAATACTAAAAAGTGCCTAGTATGCAATATACATGTAAAAATTGTTGACTACAACTGATTTGGAATCTGATTGAAGAATCTATGATTACAAGATCACTGAGGAGTTGCTGATTAGATATGTAATATGATTAAATCAATATTATGTTGTCATTGATGTCAACTAGTTTGACATCACTTATCTTGTAAGTTACTATACTGAGACATCTGAAGAAAGGTGAAAGAGATGAAGAATAGAGAAATCTACATGAGGAAAGATGTACATGACAGATGAGGAGAAGGAACACATTGAGTAACTTGCTGATGAATCTATGACTTGATGATATTAACTTTATTGTGTTGCATTCATCTATGATGAAGTATAGAGCTAAAAGACACAAAGCAGTGTTGTTGGTAAATGAAGCATTTCTAGTATACACTGACATAGTATAGTGTATACCAATAACTAAGCAGTGTTTATCAATGCATTCTTTGTTAACTGAGCAGAACAGAATGTATTAAATGATTAGCTTAGCCGATAAGATTGATGAGCTGGCAAGAGTATAACATCGAGGTAACAAATAATTTTTGTTACACAGATTGACGGCTGACAAAATTCAGTGGAGATCTAACAGAAAATATAGAAACATGTTATTGACACAAGTATTGAGGAACTTTGAAGTGGCAAAATCTATGAATGAGATTAAGCGGAAAAATATGATTGTGGAGAAGAAAATGATTTACTCATCTATATAAGATAGCAATTTTTCTTTATGAAGATGTCAGAGAAGAAGAAGAAGCTATAGGAATATCGCATGAACAAGGATTTCATGTATTCTGATCATACTAGTTAGTAAGAACCGAGCTGCAGAGAAATTATCAAGCTACAAAGAGCAATTACCGACAGACAGTAAGTTGATACAGTATTGAATCTGAAGTGAATTATTGATTAGAAGGATTTGTACGAACTAAATATTGATCTGTAATCTGCAATTGAAGTTGTATTAGGGTAGGTCGTTTACTGTTACATATTTAACCATTGTATATAGTCAAAATCTATTAACCGAGTGGACTCTGAAAGTCTTATGATGTATCATTCATATATTGAACATTGTTATCCTGTAAACCCCATAGTGAATGCTGGTTGGATGATAAATTCTAGTCTAAAATCCTCTAACAAGGTCACACCTTATAGTGTGTTTGTAACCTTTAATAGGGTTGGGTCTTAACCGACCTCACTTCAGAAGAGTGAACAATTTTGGGTTGCCGATCCCAGGTGGTTTTTCCCTTTACATGGTTTCCATGTTAAATCTCTTGTGTTATGTGTTGATTGTGATATTTGTTTGTTATCATTCTTTACATGTTACATGTTAGATTTGATTGGTAAACTATTTTAGCATTAGACTGGTAATTGGTAAAAGCATAGATAGTGAGAGTTATTATTGCTTATCGACGAGCAGAAATTGAAAAAATTGTTTTGAATTATACATTTTGACTTGGGACACTGGATAACTGATTCACCCCCCTCTCAATTATTCTAACAATTGGTATCAGAGCTCTGGTTGCTTGGAATAGAGTTTTAAGGACTTAAGCATAAAGGTCTCAAGATGTATAAGAGGGAAGTACCGAAACTAAACAAAGAAAACTTCGCAGTATGGCAAAGCAGAATGAAGCTGCACATATCTGGAATTGGGAACTCTACACTAGATCTAATGTAGAATGGCTACATACAACCGCCCACTAGTCCCCTAACTATTGATCAACTGAAGGACAAGCATGAACACAATGTTACTATGATGGAACTTGTTGCTGCCTATACTGACACTGAATTTGAAGATATCAAGACATGCACAACTACCAAAGGAATGTGGGATAAATTAGGACAAATATACAGTGGAGATTTGAATGTCAAAAGAGCCCGAGCTAAGAGTTTGAGAGGCAAATTTGATGATATGAGAATGAAAGAAGGTGAGAACATTGTCCAATATTCAAATAGACTCAAAGAGGTGGTACATGCTATTAGAGCATCTAATGGAGTGATTGATGATGAAACAATGATAAGAAAGATTCTTAGAACCTTGCTACCGATTTATATAATCAAGATTTCTATAATTCATGAAACAAGAGCTACATCCAACCTTACTCTTGGCACTTTGATTGGTAAACTTACTACCTTTGAATTAAACAATTTTGATAATAGTGTTGTTCCTTTTGTTGAATCTGTTTTCATGTCTTCTTTGAAGATTGGAAAGTCTGGCAGGAATAGTAAAATTTGTGATAGTGATGATAATACCGATGATGAACTTGATGAGCTTGAAGCACTAATGGCCAGAAGATTGCCCAAAGGAAAAGGAAGGTATAGAGGTAAGCTACCTTTAGCATGTTTTAATTGTAAAGAAGTTGGTCACATCATTGCTAGATGTCCTCAGAAGAAAGATGATGATAGATCCAAAGACCGATCTAATGGAAGCTATGGAAGAAGAGTCAACAGAGGCTACCGACACTACAACAGAGACAACCAAGATGAAAAAGGAAAAAAGGTATGTTAAATAGCTGAAGATATTGAAACTAAATCTGATTCTAATGATGATATAGAAATTGTATTTGTTGCTATGAAAGATGACTCAGAAGAGGAAGAGAAACATGAAGAGACAACACTGATCTCTAAAGTAAGTAGAAATGATACATGGATCATAGACAGTGGCTGTACACATCATATGACTGGTGATGTAGAAAAGTTTGATCATCTTGCTGAATATAATGGAGGATTTGTGAGAATGGGAAATGATGCACCTTGTATGGTAAGAGGTAAAGGCTCACTATGATCAATGATAGACTAAAATGTGAAAATGCATACTGGGTAGATGGATTGAACTATAATTTGTTAAGTGTGGCTCAGCTGAACAATTCAGGCCACTGACTAGCTTTTGAGAGAAAAAAGGTGAAGATCTATGATGATGGAGGAAGACTTGTTGGAACTAGTACACAATCCAGAGGTAATCTATTCTATCTTGATATGGATCAGTCTTCTTGTTTGTTAATCAAGGATGAAGATGCTTGGTTGTGGCATAGAAGGCTATGCCATGTGAACTTTGACAACATGATCAAGATTAGTAGAAAGAGAAGAGTTAGAAGATTTCCTAACTTGACAAAACCTGATCATGCCATGTGCCATGAATGTTAGAAAGGTAAGATGAATAAGTCTAGTTTTAAAAGCAAAGACTATTCAACAAAGAAGATACTTGAGTTGGTTCATACCAATCTATGTGGTCCTATGAGAACTCAGAGCTATTCTAGTGATAGATATTTTATTCTTTTTATTGATGACTATACTAGACTGATGACTATTATGTTCCTGAAAGAAAAATCTAAAGCTTTCAAAATGTTTAAATGGTATAAAGCTAAGGTAGAGAAAGAAATTGGAAAAGAAATAAAATGTTGAAGATCTGATAGAGGAGGTGAATTTATCTCTGATGAATTTACTAATTTTTGTAATGAGCATGGAATCAAAAGGCAGGTATCTACACCGAGGACACCTCAACAAAATGGCATTGCTAAAAGGAGGAATAGGTCTATAATTGACTATGCTAGAACATTGATGATACAAAAGAATGTTAATCAGACATATTAGAGGGAAGCTGTCAGTACAACTATGTATGTTCTTAACCGAGTACAACTAAAGAAGGACTCAAATTGAACACCTTATGAACTATGGTTTGGACACAAACCTACTGTAAGTTATTTCAGAATTTTTGGAAGTAAATGCTTTATTTTGAAAGATGAGAGAAATGGAAAATTTGATTCTAAAGGAGATGAAGGAATATTTCTGGGATATTCCACTACAAGTAAAGCATACAAATGTTTGAATAAGGTTACAAATAAGATAGTTGAAAGTACTAATGTTCATGTTGATGAGTTTGATGACAAGTACATAAAGGAAAGTACAAAGGAAATAGAAGACTATGGTAGATTCACTTACATTGAACATCTAGGGTATCTACCGACACTGCAGACTGTGTCAATTGGTCAGCAGGGAAACAATGCAGGACAACGGGCAATACAAACCAAGGAACAAGATGGAGCTACCGAGCAAGAAAATGACCCTGAGCAGGATGAACAAGAAAGGAGAAATCAAGTTTTAGCTAGTTTTTTTAGAAGACATCATCCTAAGACACAAATCATTGGAGACAGACATGCTGGAATGTAAACTAGAAGCAAAACAAGACAAGGTACATGTTTAATTTGTGAATTTGAACCTAAAACTATGAAAGTTGCATTAGAGAATGAAGAATGGGTTAATGCAATGAAGGAGGAAATAAAGAAAATAGAAAAGTGTTAGGAATGAATGCAAAGTATTTTGGCAGTCATTCTGTAGCAGTTGTTGTTGCATTCATGACTTGGATTGTCATTGATGTCAACATAGTGATATTCTAGATATTAGCAGGAAAGTAGGTACAGTTTTGTTTTGCACACATGTTGTATTGTAGATTGGATTTTTCATAGTTGATGGTATGTTATTTGGTGTGTTATTAACCTATGGTTAATAGCACAAAAATAAATTCATTCATTTGTGAGAGTTATGAGCATTTTGGTGAAAGCAGTGTTTAGACAGTGTTTCTGTGAAGCGATGTTCTGAAATCGGAGGATATCTCTTAGCTGGGATGGAATCTGATTTTGTGTAGTTAAAGGGATGTTGGATACTCATTAATGATGATGTTGTTCATAGTGAAAAATTTGAGGATATGTTTGGAGAAAGTTACAGTATCTGGAAGCCGACAGTTTTATATGAATTCAGTGTGTAGCATGTAGAATTTATTATTTTGTAATTGAGGACTGACTCATTTGTAATTATTTGAGTTTGGTATATAAGAAGGAATTTTTTCCTTGTTTTAGTGTGTACTATGAAGATTGAGATGTGAATATATGCATGAAGTGAAGAAAAGAGCTAATTCAGTGATGAAGGAAGACTTGTGAGTACAAAGATCTGGAATTGTGATCTTGTGTAGTAGAGAGTGCAGTTTTGGCATAGTGTGAAGGAGGTAATATATTTCATATTATTCTATTGAATAATTCTAAGATCTTTTGGACAGTGGGTTCAGAGATCTTGCCTTGAAGCTGTTTGGGCAGTGGGTCCTTCTGTCTTCCATAAACTCTTAACCGGGTTAGAATCTTTTAACACGGATTCAAAATCTCCTAACAGGGATTTATATGTACTGAATGTATTTCATAAGACTCCTAATAGGGTCCATCCTCTAACAAGGAACTTTCATATTAGTGAATCATTTTGTGGGCATCATTCCCACCAGGGTTTACTCTTTTCAAGAGGTTCCCTAGTCAACATATCTTGTGTTATTGTGCAATTGTGTATGATTATCTTTCTATGGTTGATCAATACATTGATTACATTTTTTAAAGTAGTTGAATGGATAAATTATCTAATAATTGATTCATCCCCCCCCCCTCTTAGTTATCTTGGGGATCTTTACTTTCTAAAAATTGGTATCAAAGCAGCAGGTCCTTGAAAGAAAAGTTTAACAACTTAAGGGGATCCATGGCGAATTTCAGAAAAGAAAGCCCTAAGTTTGATGGAGTAAATTTTGATAGCTAGAAAGAAAAGATGAAGACAAATCTATTGTGTTTAGGACCAAGTTATTGGTTGATTACAAAGAATGAGAAGACTATCATTAAGGAAGACAATCTAGAGGCAGGAACTAAAGATGAACTAGATCTATTCATGTGTAACATACTTGCAAGAGAAGCACTTTTGTCAGCACTACCGGAGAATAAATATAGTCAGGTAAGATGTTTGAAAACATCTCATGCAATTTGGAAAGCTTTACATTCTACTTTTGAAGGTGATGAACATGCAAAGAAGGCTAGATTACATAATTGGATTTGTGCATCTGAAGATATCAAAATGATGGAAGATGAATCTATTAGAAGCTATATTGGTAGGATGTCTGAGATTGTAACAGGAATAAAGTCTTGTGGAGGTGATAAGATAGAGAATGAAGTGATATGGAAAATTTTGAGAACTTTGACACCAGTATTCAAGCAGACAACACAGATGATTGAACAAGTGATACCTTGTACATCAAAATTTTCAAGAGAGACTCTTCTTGGAAGATTAGAAACATTAGAGATGAACTTGAGATTATCAGGAGAGCTACCTAGAATGGAAATAGCATTCAGTGCTCTTAACATTAGACCTACAAGAAGTACTAGTGTGAATGGAGATTATGCCAGCAGTAGCAGATCTGAGGAAGATAAGAAGATTGAAGAAGGTATTGCATTACTTGTAAAAAGAGAACCAGATGTTAAGAAAATCTTTAAATGTTGGACTTGTCAAGAATATGGTCATTTTGCATCTAAATGTCCTAAAAGAGTTAAGAAGTATAGAAGCAACTTTAAACCTAGGAGATCTAAAGAATGTTATTATGCAAATGATGAAGATCTTGAAGCAGGAATTGAAAAATGTTTAAGTGACAATGATAATGATAAATTTGAGGAAATAGGATTTGTAGCAATTAAAGAAGAAAGTTCTGAATTTGATAAAAGGGAAGAAAAAGCATTAGTTTCACAAGTTGAAAAGAAATCTGATTGGATTATAGACAGTGGTTGTTCACATCATATGACTGGAGATAAAAGAAAGTTTGTTAAGTTAGATAATTATGATGGAGGAATTGTTAGGGTTGGTAACAATGCACCTTGTTTGATTAAGGGTATAGGATCTATTACTCTTTATGGAAAGACTAAAATTGATGATGTTTACTTTATTGATGGACTGAGACATAATCTACTAAGCGTTGGACAATTGGCTGATAAGGGTTATCAAGTTTGGTTTTCTGAGAAAACTTGTGTGATAAAAGATAAAGATGGAAATCTGATTGGAAAAGGATCCAGAACTAGAGATAATGTATTTCAGTTGAATCCTACTGAGATGACATGTTTGATAACTAGGATTGATGATAGTTGGTTATGGCATAAAAGGTTTTGTCATATAAACTTTGATAATATTGTCAAGGTGAGCACTACACTTGTGGTAAGAGATTTACCTAGAATTATGAAACCTACTAACATGGTTTGCAAAGAATGTATGATGGCAAAGCAGAAAAGGAGTTCATTTCCCAACAAGAAGTTCACATCAATAGAGAAGCTGGAGATTATTCATACAGACTTTAGTGGTCCTACTAGGACTAGAGGATTCTATGGTGAAAGGTATTTTATGATTCTTGTTGATGATTTTACAAGAACGATGTGGATTGCATTTTTGAAAGAAAAATCTGAAGCATTTGATAAATTTAAGATCATGAAAAGCAAAATTGAGAATGAATCTGGAATGAAGATTAAGTGTCTAAGATCTGATAGAGGTGGTGAATTTACATCTAGAGAGTTTAACACCTTTTGTGAAATGAATGGTATTAAGAGACAACTTTTAGCCCCTAGAACACCAGAACAAAATGGTATTGCAGAAAGAAGGAATAGGTCAATAACTGAAGCAGCAAGAGCTATGTTGTTTGAAAATGATTTGGCTAAGACTTTTTGGAGAGAAGCAGTGAACACAACAGTATACACTATGAACAAAGTACAAATCAGAGCACATACAAACAAGACACCTTATGAATTATGGTTTGGACATACACCCTCAGTTAAGTATTTTAGAATTTTTGAAAGTAAATGTTATATAAATAGAGATGATGATATAGGAAAGTTTGATCCTAGAAGTGATGAAGGAATATTTTTTGGATATTCTTTAAAAAGCAAAGCATATAGATGTTATAACAAAAGAACTAAGACTATTGTTGAAAGTGCAAATGTAAAAGTTGATGAGAAGTTTAAAATTCAAGAAAGAATGCTTGATTATGAATCTGATGGAGAAGCACAACCTTAGCCTAACATTGAAAATGCAAAATTATTTTTTGAAACTAATAGTGATTTGTTGAATGAAAGTCATACTAAAGAAAATAGAGAGGAAAACAAAGAAGAAAATAGAGAAGAAAACAAAGAAGAAAGCAGAGAAGAATCTACAGTCAGAACAAGATCAGTAACTATGACACCTAACAGGTATACTTCAAGACATCACCCTATTGAGCAAGTTATTGGAAGTTTAGATAGAGGAGTTTTGACTCAAAATAAGGTACATTTATGTTTGATTTCTCAAATTGAACCTAAGACTACTAATGAAGCTTGTGAAGATGAACATTGGATTAATGCTATGAAAGAAGAACTAGAGAAGATTGAAAAAAATAAGACACGGGAATTGGTCCCTAGACCTGAATACAAGAATGTGATTGGAACAAAGTGGGTATTCAGAAACAAGATGAATGAACAAGGAGAAGTGATAAGAAACAAAGCAATATTGGTATGTAAAGGATATTCACAACAAGAAGGAATTGACTATGAAGAAACTTTTGCACTTGTGGCCAGACTTGAAGTAGTGAGAATGTTTCTAGCATATGCAACTTACAAGAAATTTAGAGTGTATCAGATGGATGTGAAGTCAACATTTTTGAATGGTGAATTGGAAGAAGAAGTCTACATTGAGTAGCCTGAAGGTTTTCCTTTGACACAAGAAGGAGATATGGTATGTAATTTAAAGAAAGCTTTATATGGATTAAAACAAGCACCTAGAACCTGGTATGCAAGATTGGATAAGTATTTATTGAAATTGGGATTTATAAAAGGAACAGTAGATAGTAACTTATACACAAAAGAAATTGAGAATGGTTTGTTGGTTATAGTTATATTTGTTGATGAGATTATCTTTGGAGGAGAAGATGAAGCTAGTCACAAATTTTTAGATGAAATGAAGATTGAATTTGAGATGAGCATGATTGGAGAAATGAAATATTTTTTGGGATTACAGATAACACAAAGCAAGGAAGGTATATTTTTAAGTCAGACCAAGTATTTGAATGACTTATTGAAAAGATTTGGAATGGAAGATTCTAAACTTGTTGGAACACCTATGGTAATCGAACATAAGTTATCTAGCAAAGATGAGACACTAGTAGTCGAGAAAAAAAAGTATAGATCTATGATTGGAGGATTGCAGTACTTGACACATACAAGACCTGATATAGCACAATCAATGGGGATTGTAGCAAGATTTCAAGTAGAACCTAGAGAATCACATTATGCAACAGTAAAGAAAATACTGAGATATCTGAAAGGAATAATGGATTATGGATTATGGATTATGGTATGAGAATTCTGATGATTTTACTGTATGTGCCTATACTGATGCAGATTGGGGGGGCAGCGTTGATGACAAGAAAAGCACCAGTGGTGGAGCCTTTTTTCTTAGAGGAAAATTGGTCTCTTGGATAAATAAGAAGTAGAATTGTACTTCACAAAGCACAACAAAAGCATAATATGTTGCAGCAGCAAATAATTGTAATCAGATTATTTAGATGAAGCAGATGTTGAAGGATATTGAAATAAAGTTTGATGAGCCTGTTGTTATACATTGTGATAACACTAGTATAGTATGTCAAGAAATCCTATTTTACATTCTAAGACTAAACATATTGAGATCAAGTATCATGTTGTAAGAGAGAAAGTTGCAAAAAAAGAAGTAAGATTGGAGTACATATGTATAAAGGAGTAGATAGTAGATATATTTACAAAGCCTTTACCTAAGGATACATTTGTGTATCTGAGAGGTATGCTTGGGGTTATGCCCCAACCTATTTTTGAGAATTGATTTAGATGATTGCATCTGTCCAGTGGTATATGAGCTCTATCTTTCTTCTGGATTGGATGTTGGAACTTCCTCTATGGGGGAGTTTATGAGCTGAGTCATGAGGACTCTTGTTATTGTATTTTTTTTTTTCTGAAAAGTGTCTTTTGACATTAAGTTGTTGTTGACTAAGTGATGGAATTTCTATCATTGATGTCAATGGAGGAGAGATATACATGAAAAACATTGTGGATTGTATGAGAGAGCTGAATAGAAAAATGAAGCAAGATTTAATTTGATATTTTGCAGTGATGTTGCAGTATTGGCTTTTTGGAACATTGGATGTTTTTCATCTATGTTGCCATCAATGCCAATGGGGGAGATTGTTAGGAATGAATGAAAAGTATTTTGGTAGTCATTCTATAGCAGTTGTTGTTGCATTCATGACTTGGATTGTCATTGATGTCAACACAGTGATATTCTGGATATTAGCAGAAAAGTAGGTACAGTTTTGTTTTGCGCACATGTTGTATTGTAGATTGGATTTTGCATAGTTGATGGTATGTTCTTTGGTGTGTTATTAACCTATGGTTAACAACACAAAAAAAAACTCATTCATTTGTGAGAGTTATGAGCATTTTGGTGAAAGCAGTGTTTAGACAGTGTTTCTGTGAAGCGATGTTTGGAAATATGAGGATATCTCTTAGCTGGGATGGAATCTGATTTTGCACAGTTAAAAGGATGTTGGAGACTCATTAATGATGATGTGGTTCATATCACAAACTTTGAGGATATGTTTGGAGAAAGTTACAGTATCTGGAAGCTGACAGTTTTATGTGAATTCTATGTGTAGCGTGTAGAATTTATTATTTTGTAATTGAGGACCGAATCATTTGTAATTATTTGAGTTTGGTATATAAGAAGGAATTTTTCCTTGTTTTAGTGTGTACTATGAAGATTGAGATGTGAATATATGCATGAAGTGAAGAAAAGAGCTAATTCAGTGATGAAGGAAGACTTGTGAGTACAAAGATCTGGAATTGTGATCTTGTGTAGCAAAGAGTGTAGTTTTGGCATAGTGTGAAGGAGGTAATATATTTCATATTATTCTATTGAATAATTATAAGATCTTTTGGACAGTGGGTTCAGAGATCTTTCCTTGAAGCTGTTTGGGCAGTGGGTCCTTCTGTCTTCCATAAACTCTTAATCAGGTTAGAATCTTTTAACACGGATTCAAAATCTCCTAACAGGGATTTATATATACTGAATGTATTTCATAAGACTCCTAATAGGGTCCATCCTCTAACAAGGAACTTTCATATTACTGCATCATTTTGTGGGCATCATTCCCACCGGGGTTTACTCTTTTCAAGAGGTTCCCTAGTCAACATATCTTGTGTTATTGTGCAATTGTGTATGATTATCTTTTTATGGTTGATCAGTACATTGATTACATTGTTTAAAGTAGTTGAATGGATAAATTATCTGATAACTGATTCACCCCCCCCCCTCTTAGTTATCTTGGGGATCTTTACTTTCTAACAAAAAGATCAAAACCTGGTCCTTAGTACCCAGATCAAAAGATAAAAATGTTATCAGTACTAAGTGGATATACAGGAATAAATTGAATGAAAATGGTGAAGTCACAATAAATAAAGCTAGATTGGTATGCAAGGGATATGCATAGGAAGAAGGCATTGATTATGGTGAAACATTTTCCCCTATTGCTAGATTAGAAGGAGTTAGAATACTACTTGCATATGCTACGCATAAGAAATTCAAAGTTTATCAAATGGATGTGAAGTCAACATTTTTGAATGGTATACTTGAAGAATAGGTCTACATTGAACAACCTGAAGGATTTGTTGATCCTGACAATAAAGATATGGTATGTAGACTACATAAAGAATTATATGGATTGAAGCAAGGACCAAGAGCATGGTATGAAAGACTGCATACTTACTTGTTAAGTATTGGATTTGTAAGAACAAGTGAAAACAACAATTTGTATGTGAAAGGTGATATCGATGATACTATTATCATTGCTGAAATATTTGTTGATGACATTATTTTTTGAGGTTCAAATCTTTTCTGCAAGGCATTTGCTGATGAAATGCAAAAGGAATTTGAAATGTCTATATTCAAAGAGATTAATTTCTTTCTTGGACTACAAGTGATTCAGCTGAGTGATGGGATATTCATCACAAAATCTAAATACTTAAAGGAAGTACTGAAGACATTTGGCATGGAAGATGCTAAACCTATAGGAACACTGATGGCTACTCAATGCAAATTGACAAAGGAGGATGAAACTACTGAGGTAAACCAGACACTTTATTGATCCATGATTGGTAAGTTAATGTACGTAGTTCACAGTAGACCAGATATAGCACATGATGTGGGAATTGTTGCAAGATTTTCTACTAATCCTAGGGAATCACACATGATAGCTACAAAAAGGATCTTAAGATACTTGAAGAAAATAGAGAATTTTGGATTATGGTATCCTAAGGAAGGGAAGTTTGAACTGAAAGTTTACACTAATGTTGATTGGGCTAGAAATGTGGATGATAGAAAAAGCACCACCGGAGGAACATTTTTTTTTGGTGAGAGACTTGTAACCTGGACAAGTAAAAAGAAGGCTTGTATTTCTCAGTCTACAGCTGAAGCAGCATATGTTGTTGCTACTACTATTGTTCAAACATTGCCTATATCAAGCAAGTGTTGGAAGGAATGAATGAGGTAATCACTAACCCGATGATTATATACTGTGACAACACTAGTGCAATCAATATTTCAAAGAATCCTATGATGCACTCTATGACAAAACATATATCTATTAAGTATCATTACTTAAGAGAAAAAGTGGAAGAGAAGCAAGTAAAGTTAGAATTTTTTACATCTAAACAACAACTTGCATATATTTTTACTAAGCCCCTACCGAAGGACACATTTGAATACTTGATGACTAGACTTGGGGTCTGTCCCCTGTCTATCGATCACTAAGCTGATCTGGTTGTTGCATCAGCTAATTTTTATCAAAATATCATTCATGTTGATGTAGCATAGATAACACTTTGAATCATGTTCAAGGTTGTGATTAAGTTTGAGAACTTGAATCGATTGGAATATTACTATTCAGAGATACAGAGGAAGACACAATTGTTTGTTTATTTGTTTCTTTGGCATTGCTATCAAAGGGAGAGATAAACAATATGAAATGAAAAGAGGAGAGATAATCAATATGAAAAGGAACAAGAACTGATGAGAATTATCTAAGGGAGAGACAATGGGATAGAGTATTGAAGATCAGTTACAGAGAACAAAAGCAAGAACAGGAGAACTAAAAAGATCACAACTGCAGAATGGTAAAGTTGTATTATTTAATGTTGGTTTAGTAATGTAGTGATTAAACATATTAAGTCTATTTGACTTACAAAATTTGTTCACAAAGTTGTAGAATGTATGTTTGGTATGTGTATGGTACATTTCATAGTACTTGAGTTGCCATCAATGCCAAAGGGAGAGATTATTGACTACAACTGATTTGGAATCTCATTGAAGAATCTATGATTACAAGATCACTGAGGAGTTTCTGATTAGATATGTAATATGATTAAATCAATATTATGTTGTCATTGATGTCAACTAGTTTGACAACACTTATCTTGTAAGTTACTATACCGAGACATTTGAAGAAAGGTGAAAGAGATGAAGAACAGAGAAATCTACATGAGGAAAGATGTACATGATAGATGAGGATAAGGAACACATTAAGTAACTTGTTGATGAGTCTATGACTTGATGATATTGACTTTATTATGTTGCATTCATCTATGATGAAGTATTGAGTTGAAAGACAAAAAGCAGTGTTGTCGGTAAATGAAGCATTTCTAGTATACACCGAAGAAGTATAGTGTATACCGATCACAGTATTAACTGAGCAATGTTCACTGATGCATTTCTTTGTTAACTAAGTAGAACATAATGTATTAAATGATTAGCTTAGCTGATAAGATTGATGAGCTGGCAAGAGTATAACATCAAGGTAACAGATAATGTTTGTTACACAAATTGACAGTTGACAAAATTCAGTGGAGATCTAACGAAAAATATTGAAACATGTTATTGACACAAGTACCAAGGAACTTTGAAGTGGCAAAATCTATGAATGAGATTAAGTGGCAAAATCTGATGGTGGAGAAGAAAATGATTTACTCGTCTATATAAGAGAGTAGTTTTTCTTTATGAAGATGCCGGAGAAGAAGAAGAAGATGCAGGAATATCGCATGAACAAGGATTTCATGTATCTTGATCATACTAGTTAGTAAGAACTGAGCTGCAGAGCAATTACCGAGCTACAAAGAGCAATTACTGACGGATAGTAAGTTGATACAGTATTGAATTTGAAGTGAATTATTGATCAGAAGGATTTGTACGGACTAAATATTGATCTGTAATATGCAATTGAAGTTGTATTAGGGAAGGTCATTTACTATTACATATTTAACCATTGTATACAATCAAAATTTCTTAACCGAGTGGACTCTGAAAGTCTTATGATGTATCATTCATAGAATGAACATTGTTATCCTGTCAACCCCATAGTGAATGCTAGCTGGATGATAACTTCTAGTCTAAAATCCTCTAACAAGGTCACACCTTACAGTGTGTTTGTAACCTTTAACAGGGTTGGGTCTTAACCGACCTCACTTCAGAAGAGTGAACAATTTTGGGTTGCCGGTCCCAGGTGGTTTTTCCCTTTATAGGGTTTCCATGTTAAATCTCTTGTGTCATTGGTTGATTGTGATATTTGTTTGTTATCATTCTTTACATGTTACATGTTAGATTTGATCGGTAAACTATTTTAGCATTAGACTGGTAATCGGTGAAAGCACAGACAGTGAGAGTTATTATTGCTTACCGATGAGCAAAAATTAAAGAAATTGTTTTGAATTATACATTTTGACTTGGGACACTGGATAACTAATTCACCCCCCTCTTAGTTATTCTAACAGAAATATCCTATTTCACCTATCTTGCAGTGAATGTATGGTCGAATGTCTTTGACTAATAAAACCCTAGGTGGGATACTCGAGAAAGCACCCGCTGAATCTATTTTTGATGCAACTTCTGGGTGTAACTTGTATTTGGGTTCACTATAATTTTCTGACATGATAAGATTTACTTCCTCTTTTACAACTTTAGAAGTGATTGCAGTAAATTCCATTTCAACAAACTAGGTTTTCAGTAAACAATGATGAATGTGCTTGATAAGGGTTCCAAATTACTCAAAATATATGAAGAGTGCGCTCGGTTTGATTTGCAACTACTTTAGATAATCTTGAAAATTATTTGCTCGAACCCATTCTATGAAATAATCACTCTTCAAAATCGATGTGTGAAAATGAACTTAGTTCTCCATGTATTTATAGCTTTTTCACATTTCGACTCAAAACTTTATGTCATTAATGCTTGACCTACTTTCCAGTTCATGACAACTATCAACTCAGTGAATACTGCAAACTTTTGTCAGCTCGATTAACACATGATTTCTCACTCAGTTGATACTGATACTTGGTTAACCTTTAGTAGTGATTACCAATGGGTAACCTCTTGTTTGGTCCAACATTTAGCAACTATATGACTTTGTTAGCTCAAAACATATAAACCATAATGCATCTTTATTCATGTGGATTTGGTATGTGCTCATCATATATAAGGAACTGTATGTAAAATAAGATCATTTTGAAATGTCAGTCCCATACATACCTATATCACCTTAAGTAGAGGTATCAATGTCACCTAATCTAGTGGATGAGGTTTCACCGACAACATTGCTTGACTCTCCATTCTCATGTGATTCCTTCTGCCACATAGTGTTCTTGATTCTCATGATATCTGCAATAGTGTTTCCACTCTCAAATACATGTCCTTCTTCTAGTGCTCAGTCTCTATAGTCCTTTCTTAGATGACCAACCTTATGACAATGTAAGAATGTCATTCCAGTACTTGTCCAGCTTCATGATTTTCTAGCCCATCTTTTCCTCATACAATTTGCTGCGATGTGTCCATATCTACCACATGCAATATAGTTGGCCCATGTGTTGTAATCCCAGACATAAGAATTACCTTGTCTCTTTGGTCTATATGGTTTGGGTTTTCTCTTCTATTTTTGTGTCCATACTTGCTTCTTCTTAGCTTTACACTCTTGTGCAGTGTGTCAATGTTTGTTACAAGTATAACAAAGTTTCTCCATGGTAGGATTGTTAGCACTCTTATTCAATTTTTCTCTATACTAATAAGCTTGATGATCAAATTTTCCATAGTAATAACAGTAACCATTAAACTTAGGAGTGATTGGAGGTTTACCTTGTGCTTTGCTTCTGCATACATTAGAGGTATGTCTCAGTTTTCCATAGTGATAGCATGACAACATCTTAGATCTTTGATTTTGATTGATGTTGACTTGTTCAGCTTGTTTGGATGATTCTCCTTTGTCGGTATAGCCTAATCCAACTTTACTTCCAAATCTTCTTTGATTAGTCAAAAAATTATCAATCTTTTTGGAACTATCTTCAACCAATTTCATCATTTCATTGTGTTGTTGTTGAGTTTTTATTTCATTTCTTAGATTCTCATTCTCTTCCCTGAGTACCAATATCTTCAATTTTTCTTGATAGTTCACCATTTACTCAGTTGACCTCTTGATTCACAATCATCATCTGATTGGATATTTCAAAATGGTGCTCGGTGAGTCTTTGTATCTCACTTTCTTTTGTTTGAATTTGTGCAGTTATCTATCTTCGGTCTTCAATAACTAGATTCCTTTCTTGCTCAGCCTTCCTAGCATTGTTCATCACATCTATCATTCTCACCATCTGTGATTCCTGACTGATTTGCAGGGCTTTCACTTATTCAGTTAAGTGAAGATTCTTTTTAGACAAATCAAAGATTTCACTTTCAGATCCATCATAAATACTTCCTGAACTAGATCCAATGTGATCAAATAAATCATCAATCCCTTCTTCATGGTAACTAATGTCATTCTCCATGATAGCCAAGTTCTTTCTTGGAACCAGTAACTTTTTCAAGTCATCCTTAGCTTGCCTATACTTCTCAACAAATACCTGCATTTGAATCCTTTGATTATCTATTTTCTTATCAAACTTATATCTCTCCATGGTTAGATCTTTACTCTTTAGTGGTTAAACCATCCAATAAGAGATCTGAGCTTAACTACCAATTGTTGGATTGGAGAGATAGTGTACTGAGAGGGGAGGGGTGAATCAGTGCCCATAAAAACTTTTATCTCATGAACCTTAAACAACAAATAGTAGTAACCTTCGAATATAACTTATATCCATTGCATGCATCATTCATTTATTTAACTATCAAAGGTAAATAGCATGAAATCAAAAATATAATAGTCACATAACTCAAGTATTTTGGTAACGTAGAAACCCTTGTTAGAAGGTAAAAACTGTAGTGGGGATGACACCCACAAATTCTTCACTATTGTAGATAGAAAAGGTTTGCCTGTTAGGGCTAAAAGTGGTGATCACTTCTATTGATCTTACCCTGTTAGGAGTAACATTTTATATCAATTAGATCTACCTAGCGATAGGGTTTTGACAACACTACTTGAGTGTGCACTTCGTTAGGAGGTTTACAAAAAGATTGTTAGGTTTACTCTGTTAAGAGATTTTACCAAAACTCTATTACAATGATTAGAAAATAATAGGTATATATGCTAATGACAACTAAACTTGTCTAATATAGATTAATGAAATACTAAATAGATATCACCTTTTCATGTGAAGATCTCTGCTCTAAACTTCTCGACAGCCTTGTCTAATTCTGCTTAATCTGAATGTCTCTGTATTCTGTTCTGCTCTGTTTGATAACTGATATCTTGAAGTTGGCTGATGCTTCAAGAACTTCTTTTCATGTTCTCAACTTCCTTGTCAAGCTTCTCTCTTATGCATATTATGATATGAAAAACAAAACATATATATCATACTGCTTTTGCTGCTTAACAAAATTAGGTTACAATATCTTAGAGAAAACCCTAAGATCTACAGTGTACAAAAATAACCTAGATCTAGCAATTAAAAAAAGATCATCACCACAATTAATGATGGAATCTTACAATAAATGATCCTTGATCTTGGTAAAACATTTTGTGATTCTATTGTAACCATTTGCAAAGATAAATGTGTCATTCCTGATTACTACGTCATTTCCTATCTTCCTCGATAAACACTATATATACTACTCAATAATTATACTAGTGCTTGGTGTCTAGTCTGCTTGGTGTTTATTGTCACTCGGTATCAGTGTACACTGATGCTCAGTAGCACTACCCTGGTGCTCGGTGTAAAGACTTAATTGGCTAGCTTGAAGTGTATGCAATTACCGACTAAAGTAGCATAGGTAACCGAGTGATGTCTTTGATACTAATGACAATATTTAATGCTCAAATAGAGATAACAATGTACTTAATTCATTGTAATGACAAATCCTAACAGGGCTAAGGAACATTAATAGGTTCATAATACACAAGTACATTTATTAGTGGGTATTAATTCCCATCAGGGTTTTTCCTTTGGCCAAGGGTTCCTCGTAACCATATCTAGTGTTATGTGATTTGTGTTGATTACTTTACATGCTTTGATATCCAATTCAATAATTAAGATATCGAGTTTAGTTTCAAGTAAAAGAAAGTAATTGTATAGAACACTGATTCACCCCCCCCCCCCCCCCTCTTAGTGTTCCCATTCCCAACACTTTCTTACTTCTCAGGGAAGCAAGATCACTAAAGAGATCAGGCTATAAAGTTTTAGGATTGGAAGAAAATATTTTGTTCCTTTCTTTCATTTCATTAATCTTTGTAAGAAAAGATTCTCTTTCAACAATAGCATTTATAATCTCTATTTCTCTTTCTTTCTGCAACCTCTTATATATGATAGCTTTCTCTGATAGTTGTAATCTCAATGCACCCAAATCAGTTGGTCAATCCTAACATCATCTGAGCTTGGTGATACATCCATATCAATAATATTTTGATATGGAAAATGGACCCATTTTGGTTCCATTGGTTGTATCTTAGAAATAAGTTCATCTTGATATAAATTTGATACATGGCCTTTATTTCCTATTCTCACATTTTGATTTATAGGTGTTATACATTTGTCTTGATATAATACTTCTGGTGTATCAAATAAATTATCTCCAGAGAAACCACTATCAGATTTAGAATTTTTATATGAGGAATCATACTCATTTACAAGCGTATGTAATAGATTTTCTATTTCATTTATATGTTCTTTCAAAGAGGCATTAGTAGACTCACCACCTTTTTTTAGCCAACCTTTCTTTCTTGACTGAGGTAACTCCTCGAGGTTTAATTTTGGGTGTTTCCCAAAAAAAGCTCTTGTACTTCTTCTTTTATCCATGGTTTTCAACTTGTAAGTTCACATTGGCTCTAACCCTTTGAGTTGCCACCCATATTAATGGAAATATTTTGATAGACAAACCTTTAGAATCTAAAGAAAACTTCAAATAGTACAAGAGAAACATGAAAGCCCAGAAAAACTAAAACAAATGTGGATAGAATGACCTATAAAGACACTTCAAAACTGAACAAACACTAGTCTAACAAGTACTACAATTCTTACAGTATAGTCCCCAATGGAGTTGCCATTTCTGTTGGTGCTTTTTTCTTACAAACTATTGTATGACAAACAATGCCCTTGACTCTCTGTAACCCAAATCCAACCTACAAGGAAAAGAACAATATTGCTAAGGACAAAGGTCCTCCTTTGACTTTGATCTCCATAGACTCATGTGGGTGTACCTTATTAGTTTACCAAACTTTAAGAAAACCAAACAGTGGATTGGTATCATAAAATACTAATTTTAACATTTTCCTCACAAAAATATATAAATTAAAGATTTGATTTGATTTTTAGATGACTTTCTTCCTTGACCAGTGCTATAATCCAAGGGCACAGAGTCTAAATGAACATACATCCACTATAATATGTTAATGAAAAGAATTCCAAACCATGAAAGTAATCTATTCCTTACATAGGGATCTCAACATTCCAACACAAGATCATCAAATTCACAAACCCTCCCTAAACCCTCAGAAACAATCCCTAGGACTTACACTTTCCTTGAAAGTAGCCTTTAATTATCTCACAATCTACCTTACAAATTGATGCACCGGTAGTGCCTTACAATCCTAATTCACAAGGAATTTAAAGAAAATTCACGAATACAATTAGATATCAAAAAGGGTACAAAACAAGATTTTCAGTAACATGCTAAGCTTCAAATCTATTCAAGAAGAAAATAGTTTCTTTACATTAGTAGAAAAAAAATCATTGAACAAAAACCCTTTCTAAATGATCATGGAAATCTCTTTATAGGATAGGGATTGCAATAAGCTTCCGATCCATCTAGGGAAAAACTAGGGCAACCAACAATTACCACAACCATAAATAATCAAGAAATAACTCGAGAGATAACATGTAGAACCCAAAGAAAATGGATCCAATCTGATCTTCAGTTAAGGGAAAACCCTAACTGGAAAGCCATAGGACAAGAAAAATCATCATGAAAACCCTTTGTGGCTTCAGCTATATTTAAATAACAAGACTATGTCACCCACTTTCTCACGACAGGGACACTCTCATTAGACAAGTGTCTCTTCAAGATCTTCTATGAAAGCTAACAGGATCATCACTAGTAGATTGACCACTCTGCATATATTAACTAGCCCTTCACTGGATTTATTCCTTTACATTCTATTAGATCAATTTAGATTAAAACAAAAACTTGATCTGCATGGTTAATAAATTTCCACCTTCTTTGGCCCTTTCAAGTATGCAACTTTGTCCTTTATGATTCTAAATTGAATCATATTTGATTCTAGCTCACTGACTTCATTTCCTGCTAAAAAACCTTGTAG
Organism: Chamaecyparis obtusa; assembly: GCA_027943335.1. Lineage (NCBI taxonomy): Eukaryota > Viridiplantae > Streptophyta > Pinopsida > Cupressales > Cupressaceae > Chamaecyparis > Chamaecyparis obtusa. The sequence continues at coordinate 1,473,257 of BSBK01000477.1, forward strand.
AGATTCAAAATTTCAAAACATAACGGGTAATGCCAAAGTTTAAAACATTGCCGTCGATGCAAAGTCTGCCCAGAAAATCATGCGGTTCAAAAAAATTAAGAAAATAGTCAATTTGACCTTTGAAAATAATCGGCCACATCACCTCCCTCGGCAACCAATAAAAAAAATCATATTGGATCTACCTAGCACGAGGGACCCACTGCTTCATAAGAACTCCATCAGATGGCTGGTGTGATCCCTTGATCACTAACTATCGAGCAACTTTCCATCCACGTATTACGCTTACTGGATGATAAAAAATAATCTGACTTCACTTTATTTTATTCTCCGACCCCACATCCCAAGATAAAATTATCACTACAAGTTTCCCCGATGACTTCATCGGCAATCAGGAAACCCAAAAATATTCCCTATCAATCTGCTTGTTCCTTTTGATAACTTTATCAGCAATAGATATCCTGATGATCTCATCGGCATTTGCAATAGATGACATTGTTGTTTTGTTATCACCCCTTTGCCTTCAATAGACCTATTGCTAAGAGATATCCTGAAACATCATCGTTGATTGGAATGAATCAAACTATTCGTTACCGATCTTTGCCTTTTTCCTAATAGCATTTATCGTTATAGGATACCCCGATGAAATAGTTGGGTATCAGAGTGTTTGAAAATTATCTTCACTGAAGCCTTTCTCCACCTGATAGAACCATTGGTGAACCTTATGCCAATTGGCCATATTCAAAACACATCAGTAACACATATGGTGATGAATGAATGGACATTGTGTGAGCCTAAAATGAAGATTACCAATCACCGATGAGGTGATGGGGAAAGGTTATGGTGATGAACAACTGATAAATGCACGTTGGGACTTAGGAAATATGTCGGGCACTTAGGAACTTAGAAAATATTGAACTGGGTATGTTGATGACTTAATGCACATGCAGAAAGGAGAACTTAAAAGAATGAAAAAGTAACAAAGGAAAAGAAAAATATAGGGTTTGTGGACTAAAGAAGGATTTTTGAAACCCTAGAAAAAATGAAGACCTAATTCATTCATACTTAGACATTTCAAAGGATTTTCTATAGGAATGAAGACCATTTTCAAGAAATTTTGCACTGACAGGAAATGGGCTAACATAAAGGACTTTGCTATGTCCATGAAGGTAGTACATGACATAGTCAAACAAGACCTTATAGACAGTACCACCAAGACTAAGAATAAAATTGATGAGATAAAGAGGGATATTTAGTTCCAAGTTGTAGATCTAGTGATGGTTCACTTGAACAAAGGAAGGTTGGAGAATGGGGTCCCTAACAAGCTCCAAATGAGAAGGATAGGCCCTTGTGCCATCCTAGAAAAGTATGAGAACAATTATTATAAGGTGGAGTTACCTTCACATATAGGACTCTCTCCAATGTTTAATACTATAGATTTGATGCCTTGCAAAGGGCTAATCCCACTAGAAGGTCAAGAGAAATATGAGGTTGCAGAAGATGTAAAGACTTTGAAGCTACCAGTCACACGAAAACCATAGGTAGGGAAGATCCTAAGCTCACGGGTGGCTAAGAAGATAAGACATAAGATCTACATGGAATATATTATTAAATGGAAAGGAAAGGAATATGAATAAGCTACATGGGTCTCTGAGACATATTTTCACAAGTTGTGCATTGATCCTAACTTGATCCCTTCCAATGAGACTTGATCTCCTTTATTTAGGGGAGAATGGTGCAGGAGCACCTAGGACTTAGGATAAGTGTCCTATCCTAATTTTGGCTTGTAATGATCCTAACAAGATCAGGAAGTTAATAAAGGTCCCAAGAGAGTGTAGGTGATGTGGTGTAGTTATTTAATTAGGTTGGTTTTGGTTTAAGTTAGTGAAGCTTGGTGTGGGAGCTAAGTGTCCCTAAGAGCTAGTATAGTTATAGGAAGTTGAAAAGGGCCTAAGGTTGAAATAGACCCCAAAATGATAATAAATGGCTAAAATAAGCCTAAATGAGCCTTATATGTGTTTTTATAACATCCTACGAGATTAGAAGTGGTTTGTGAGTGAGGAAGTGAACTTAGAACAAAGTTGCTCAAAAGTTGTCATGACAACTTTTGTAACTTTGCAAAGTTGCATGACAACTTTTTTCTTAAAGATACTGAAGGCTAGAATTAGGTCTTATCTTAGTACTAACCACCTACACACATGAAAAAAATATATTTAATCCTCAACAAGATTGAATACCAATGTTGGAGAATTTTTTTAATTACTGGCATTAAACAATCAAACAGTGTCACAGATTGTTAAGGCACAATTTACTGTTTCTTTACATGAATAAGATCTATGGATTAGAATATGGTCTTTGTTGAAGAAATTTGGTAGTGTTAATAGTGTTACTACATTTTTGTATAGTATTTTATGTTTTTTTATTAGTTTTGTAAGTTCTTTGTTATTTGTTTTGTTCCTACTAGTTCACTGGCTTATACATAGGAACAGTCCCAAAAATGGCTCCCCCATTAAATCCTACCATGTGTTCATCATGAAATTTTGGTACCTGATAATGGAGTCCATGTACAATTTACATAAGAAATTAGGGGTCCCAATAATGAGTTTTTCTATATTTGTGACCTTTCCCTAGGAGAGAAGAGTCACTGCCCAACTAGGAACAAGGAGTTGATTTGTAAGGTTACTTGCAGGGGAGATTATAAAAGTTGATTCTAAGGCATTAGAGATGAGGATTGAGATGAGATAGAGCCATGGTGAAGAGACAAAGGCTTTTCCAATTATTAAAACCCTCATCAAACCCTCATAGTTTGGATAGGGTACTGTACGGAGGCTTAGGAACCCAAGACCCAAAAAATAGATTAGGATTTCCTAATTGATTGAAGAATCCATTTAAGTATCATTTTTCCATAAATCCTAAAAACCTATATTAGGAGACCTAATTGGGGGCTCAAGGGCTACAAGGCCAAGATAGGAAAATTGGTGAGATCGGTATGGAAGAGATGAAAAGATCTTGATAAAATGTGTCAAGAATTTAACAAATAGCTGAATTTGATTACCTCCACACCCCTGCAATATTATTCACTTTATTAGGAGGTTGAGTACATTGAGAAGAATGAAAGTGAGCATGAGAAGAGAAGGTACATTTGGACATTCATAGGACACCTAGAGAGAGAAATTTGCTCTTATTGAGGACATTGAGAAAGTCCTTAGGAGGAAAGGGAGAACCTTATGATGCCTTGATCAAAGAATTGGGGATTTGGTGGGCTAGGAACCTAGGTTGATCCTAACAAGGGAGTGAAATCTAGTGTGATCCTATCAAGGAATAACTTCTAATTTGCCTCTGAGATGTTGAGAAACATACTTTGGTAGTGGCTTGGTAAATATATATGTGATCTTCTCCTTTGAATTCACATACACCAATATCACATGCTTGTCTTGAACTTGCTCTCTCAAGTAATGATACTTGATATAAATGTGCTTTGTCTTTGAATGCATCACTAGATTCTTTGATATGTTGATAACACTTGTATTATCATAGTAAATAGTAATTGGATTAGTAATCTCCTCTTGCATACCTTCAAGTAGTTATTTGATCCATATAATTTTTTAACAATTCATATCTACTGCTACATACTCATCCTCAACTGTAGAATATGAAATAAAACTCTGTTTCTTACTCATCCATGTTAGTAATCTTTCTCCTAAAAAGAAAGCTCCTCCACTTTTTCTTTTCCTATCATCAATGTTTCTAGCCTTATCACCATCAGTATACACCTTTAGATCAAGATATCCTCCTTCCTTGTATAGTAGATCAAAATATTAAGTCTGTTTTAGATATCTAAATATTCTTTTGATTGTAGACATGTGTGTTTCCTTTGGATTGGTAGAAAATATAGCAACAATACCTATTGCATGAGCAATATCAGGTCTTCTATACACAACATATTGTAGCTTACCAATAATTGATTGGTAGAGTGTTTCATTTACCTCCTTTGTTTCATCTTCCTTTGACAAATTACAACTAGTAGCCATTAGCGTACTAACTTGTTTTGACTCTTCCATACCAAATGTATTTAAGATATCCTTGATATTCTTTGACTGTGTGATGTAGATCCCATCTCTGACTTGTTGAATCTGTAGTCCAATAAATAATTTTACCTCTCTTATCACAAACATCTCAAATTCCTTTCTCATCTCCTCAAAAAATTATTTACATATTGACTCATTTCCTCCAAATATGATATCATCAACAAATATTTCAGAAATCAAAATCTTATCATTACTATCACATTTCAGATACAAATTGTTGTTGTCACTTGTTCTTTAAAATCCAATCTTGATCAAATATGAATGTAACCTTTCATACCATGCTCGGGTGCTTGTTTCAAACTATGTCGTGCCTTGTTTAGTTTTCATACCATGTCCTTGTTAGTATTCTCAACAAATCCTTTAGGTTGTTCTATGTAAAATTATTCTTCAATAATTCCATTAAAAAATGAAGACTTAACATCCATTTGATAAACCTTGAAACTTTTATAAGCAGAATATACAAGTAAAATTCTCACACCTTCTAATCTAGAAAAAGGAGATAATGTCTCACCATAGTCAATACCTTCTTTTTGAGCATATCCTTTGCATACTTGTCTAGATTTATTGCTTATCACATCTCCATTTTCATTTAGTTTATTCCTAAAAATCCACTTTGTACCAATAACATTCTTGTCCTTAGGTCTTGGTCCCAGTGAGCAAGTATTGTTCTTTTCAATATGATCAATCTCTTCTTTCATTGCATTAACCCAATCTTCATTTTCATGGGCATCCTTGAGTAGTCTTGGCCCAAATTTAGAAATCAAATATGTATTGTCTCTCAAATTACTTCTTGTCATGACTCATGCATTCTTGTCTCCAATTATTTGAGTTGGGGAGTGGTTCCTTCTCACATAATTTTCTAGAACAAGCTCAGTAGACTATGGTAGTTCTTTATTTTTATCATTTTCTTCTCTCAATGGAGGCTCAACTGGTTCCTCGATTTCTTCTTGCAGCTCGGGTAGAGTACCAAAAACTCCTTCCTTTAAATATAAAAATATTTTATAATCTTCTGGTTCCCTTTTTCTATCTTCTTCATTTCTTTCTACAAACTCATCAATCCTTACATTTGCACTTTCCACAAGTTTGTTTGTAGCCTTATTCATACATTTATAAGGTTTTATTTTTGTGGAGTATCCTAGTAATATAATTTCATCTCCTTTAGAATCAAACTTTTCATTCCTAGTATCTTTTACAATGTAACACCTACTTCCAAAATTTTTAAAGTAGCTAACATTAGGTGTATTCCTATACTAGAGTTCATAGGGAGTTTTATTTGTAACTTTCTTCAATTGTACTTGGTTGAGGGTGTAAATAGTAGTACTAATTACTTCACTCCAAAATGTTTGTGCAACCTCTTTCTCAATCAAAAATATTCTAGCACAATCAACTATTGATCTATTCTTTCTTTCAACTATGCCATTCTATTGTAGAGTTCTTCATGCAGAGACTTGTCTTTTGATTCCATTATCATTGTAGATGATGTAGGGGCATTCTAGGGTACTCAGTGAATCTGCATGGAGGAGTGTTTTTTTGGTCTTATGTTACTCGATTGTAGCTTTAACCGACGGTCTTAGTTTTTGAAGGAAGCTCAGTCGCTAAAGGAACTTGGTGAAACCTTTTGTGCTTGGTGGAACTTGTGCTCAGTGATGCCTGTAGTGTGATTAGTTGTTTCACTGGTGCTCAGTTATTTCTCTGGTGCTCAGTTGTTTTGGTTTACCGACTGGAGTTCTTGGGGATTTGGTTGGCTAACTTGGTACATTTATTGTTGGTAGCTTTTGTTGTAATCTCCTATGTAGTTCTTGAGGCTGACATAGAGAATTAAATATTTGTAAGGATATTTGAGAGCCAAATTTTGGTGCATTTAATATTTTTTTGTAGTAGAAGCCGACTTGGCTTAGGAGTTAATTGTTTCTTCTAGCCAACTTGTGGTTGAAGATTAGTATTTAAGGAGTGTTTGGGTAGTTGTTTAAGGTACGAGATGGGGAATTAGTGGAAGTAGCTGATAGACTTGGACCTTGCGAGATCTTGAAGATCAAATTGTTATCTAATAGTTTGTAATAACAGAGCTAGTAGTTGTTTGCTTGGAGACAAGGAGATTTCTTAGTGGCTTGTGAGCTCAAGTTCAGATCTTCCTTAGGGTTTCCATCAGTTTTTTATTTGTTTTAGAGTTGAACTAGCCGAGAGGTTGCATAAATACTTTGATTGTATTTGGCCCTAACTATGTGTGTGAAAATTGTACCTGATCTGTAGACACAATACTTCAGTAAAACATTAGAGGTTAGCAAAAATCAAAATCGTGCAAAATTGAAATCTAATTTAACCAAGCGATTTACTATCTTCTAGTAGGTGTGAGATTGATGTTCTCAGATTGTTATCGAGATCAGTGACCTAGACGACACCTAAATGAAGGATTTGAATGCAATTGATCTAGATATGAATTGAATGCAATTAAGCTATTTTTTTGGATTTTCTATGCAATAAGAATGATAAAAATTTGATATGAAATCTATGATATGTAAAAACTGATATGCTATGAATTGATCTAACAATAATATGAAAACAAAAGTGATCTCACAACAATGTTGATTCGCAATAAGCTTTGACCCTTCCAATTGCAATTCTCCAGCGTGATTGTGCAAAAATATGAGATGATTTGGGATGAGCTGAAGCCTTAATTTATAGAAATCCAGGGCTTTAGAGGTGCATGGATAAAAGCCATAAATCACTCAAATTAACTCAGCTTGATTTTTAAGTTATCTGATAATAAAGATAATTTAATTGACAAAAATATGCAAATCATGCAAAAATAGCTTTTTAACTCAATTAGAGTTTAGATCAGCTTTTTGAACTCCAAAAGGATGTCGAGTTCTAAAAAGTCAACACTTTGCATTGATTTTCTAATTTGGAGTTTAACTGTTTCTTTTGAATGTGCATAATAATTATGAATTAATTAAATAAATAAAGTGATTTATGCTCAACTTAACTAATTTTTGAAAATAAATAATTGATTTATGGGTTAATCAATTATTTAATCAAACTTTTATTAAAAACTATATTGTTAAATAATGACAACTTGCTTTAATTAATTAAATAAAAATTTAATCAATTATTCATAAGATATTAGATTTATTGTCAAAATTAAATAATACAATTAATAATAGATAGAATTAAATTTAATTACACAATTAAGTGGCAAGATATTAAATCTAATTAATTAAATATGAAAATATTCAATTAATCAAACTTAGGATAAATGTGATTTACTGCCAAATAATCATTAAATTAAAGATAATTAAGATAATTAGGAATATTGCTAGGAATATTCCCCAATGCAGAATTTAAGATAATCAATTAGATTCGATGATGTGCAGATGTGCCTTAGGTTAGGACTTCTATGTTGATTTCGTTCAATTTTAGGATGTAGGAGGTTAATGAACATATAGCCCATTTTTGGGGTATTACATTTTGCCCCTCTTTGAATTACTGTGTGAAGCGTAGTGGTTCAAAGATAGTCTATATTTGATAGAGATATGAAACTGATTCAAAATTGATAATTGATATGAGATAGAAGCTGATTGATATTGATTTGATATGGAGATAATAGGTTCTGAATGACCAAAGATAATGTTCACTATAACATCAAATGAACCTATGATTGTGAAAAAGTGTCAAAATGCCTGATTCCAAACCTTAGGATTGCAAAGAAGTGAGTGACTGGTTCTAGACTCGATTGTCTTAGCAGAACTAGTAGGTATCACATCTAAATCCTTCAGTTGCCGAAGAACCAAGGAAAGAACACTATGATCCGATGGTTGCAAAAATTGATACAGTTTACAAGATTAGGAGAATACCAGATTGATATGGATCTTGATGAATCTGATATGCCCCAAGTGATGATAGATTTGCCTCGAGTGATGAGGTTTTTTTTGATGAATCAATAACTAGACGTGGTTGTTGTCTTGATTACTAATGAAAGATTGATAGAATTTGATTTACAATCTTTGAATGATGTGCAATACCATGCCCCCTTCGGGATTAAAATTGAAATCTGACAAAAAAAGTTAGCGTTGAGAGTTTAGAAGCATGTTAATTGATTGGAAAAGTGGTTATAAACGTTCAAGAATGCATTCTGCATCATTTAGAGGTCCAGACGACCAAGTTTGACTAGGTGAAACTATGAGTTGACCATAGTTGACCAAGTTGAAATTTTGATAGTTTGATGTTAGATAATCAGTTAAGTTGAATACTAGATTTCCTGTGATGATCGAAGGTCGAATATGCAAGCAGTTAATAATATGAATGATCTTAGATTTGAATTTTGATCATGAAAAAGGATTCTACTTGCTGTTTCATTAGAGGAACCTTTGTGTGGGATTCAACTCTTGTTGGATTTGAAGATGTGATTTGAAGAATTGTTTAAGCATTGAAGTTTGTTTAATCATTGTGAGATCATGAAAACATGCCAAATGCAAAGAGACATTCAAAATGAAATGCAACCTAAGACCTAGGACCTACTCATTGAAAATATGTCAATTTGTTATCATCATTGAACTTTTAGGTAATCGAATAAATCAATACAATGCCCACTAGCTATGAAACCATAGACATATGAATATTGATTTGTATGCACAAGAATCAATACAACACCCACTGGTCAACAACCATGGATATATGAATATTGATTTTATTTTTAGAATGTCAGATTAGATATAAGCACCAAGGCACAAGCACCAGGATGACCTGAATATCATGTCCATTTTGATATAGCAATTTGTATAAGCATCAAAACATAAATGTCATGATAAACTAAATACGCCTTGCATGACAAACACATCAAACAGTCAAGAGATCATTCTAAATCCAGTGTGAATTACCCGTAGTGACCCTTTATCATTCACATCCTTAGGTAAGATCGTGTTTCATAGTAGGAGAAAGAACTCACTCAAAAAGACAATAGTTAGATCAAACTTCTTTGAATTTTCAGGGTATCAATGGTTGAGGTACGCATGGCCATCCAATTCAAGATAGAGGCTCTTACAATCGGACACCATTTCAATCTAGAATTTCCAAAGATGTTAGATTTTCACATACAAGCAGAAGACAAAGAAAAGATTATGTCCCCAGTCATCACTCTCTAAATCCTATAAAGGACATCATTGAAGAGCTTTAAGGGACACAATATGCAAGAATCTCAATGTGAATCAGTAAGTATACAAGGAGATAAAAGCATGTAAAAAAAGCATAGATTGTTTTCAGTTTGATGTTTGATGTTGATTGCGTTGTGGTAGATGCAAAATCCTTTCTAGAGACAAGACGGACTTGACTAACTCAAATGAAGCTTCAAAGGACTCTGACTGGATATGATACGTCTAAGATATACTAGAGACCATAGGATATGACATTGATTACCCCCAAGTGTTAAGCATTGATAGGATACAGACGCTGGAACTGATTGGTGTAGAGACCGACTTATTGAAAACTAGAAATGCAGAAACAAACTGGGAGATATCTACAAACTAAAGCAAGACTGAAAGCTGGGAAAGACCAAGATTGCACTGATAGATGGAGCATTTTGAAACAAGTGGAACCCATTTGCCGGGTTTTCACCATCTTGGCAGAGATTCTATTTTTGCTACCAAAGCGCCTGTTTCTAGGTTTTCACCAAGGCACTTTTTTTTCTTTTTCATTTTTTTTTGTATTTTTCATTTTTAAAATTTTTTTATACTTTTGATATTTTTTGATTTTTTTGTGAATCATCAAGGTGCCTATTGCTAGGTTTTCACCAAGATGTTCATTTTTTTAGGACTTTTTTTTATTTTTATAATTTTTTCAGGACATTTTACCATAGACTGAATGCCTTAGGTGTAGAATTTCTTTAGATGGAGAATGTTGATTGGTTCTCAGAGCTATTCTCCTTCAGTCATTAAGAGTTGATAGGCACCAGAGCCAAAAGTAGTAGTGATTTCAAAGGGACCCAACCAATTGGGTTCGAACTTCCCCTTGCGTTCTTGATGTGATTGATGTTTAGGATTTTCTCTCAAGACTAGATCGCCAACCTAAAATTCTCTGTGTCTGACTTTCTTGTTGTAGCCTCTAGACATTCTCTTCTGATATACTTTGAGATGATCATATGCTACTTGTCTGCACTCATCTAGTAGTTCAAGTTCTTGCAACCTAGACACTCTGTAGTCATCATCAGTTACTAGACTATGCATTCTGATTCTTAGTGATGGGATTTCAACCTCAATAGGTAGTACCACCTCAGACCCATAAACTAAAGCAAAAGGTGTAGCCCCTGTAAGCATTATGATACTTGTTCTGTAGGCCCATAAAGCTGGATTAATCATGAGATGCCAGTCTCTATCGGTTTTGTTTACTGTTCTGTGCAAGATCTTCAATAGATTTTTGTTGGAAGCCTCTGCTTGGCCATTCCCTTGTGGATAGTAGATAGAAGACCAATGTTGGGTGATCTTGAATTTGGCACATAAATCATCTAAGTCTTTATTCTTGAATTGCCCACCATTATCTGTGATTATGGAATGAGGGATCCCATATCTGCATATGATATAGTTTAAGATGAACATTGATATTTTCTTTCTCATTGCTTGTGTCAAAGGGACCACTTCTACCCATTTTGTAAAATAATCTGTGGCTGTGATTATATGGGTATGTCCATTAGAAGAATGAGGATGAATCATCCCGATAAGATCAAATGCCCATTAATGGAAAGGCCATTGTGTTGTAAAGGGGATTAGATCCCTCCTTGGAGCATGAATTAAGTTACCATGCACTTGGCACTTTTGACAATTCTTAGCAAACTTGATAGCTTCTTTTTCCATTTCAAACTCCCAAGAAAGATCATATCATGCAGTCCCAATGTCTAGCAATGTGGAGAACAAGAGGGATTGGCAAGCTAGTGGAAGAGATGGAAGACAAGAGAATGAAGGAGAATGAAGGGAAGAAATCCTCAAGGGAAAATTCTTCAAGAATACTCAAGCTAGGGAAAAATTGTCATGTAAAGCACATTTAGACAAGCAATGAAAGGCTAGCATAGGATAAGTCACAAAAGCGTAATGCCAAAGAAGGAAAGGATGTAGTCCAAAAGAGTAGACATGTCAAGAGGCTTCATAGCACTATGTTTTACTCTTTTTTTTTTTTTTTAGATCAAGATCAAAGGGGAAAAGGATGGTGAAATGCTAGAATGAATGGAGGAAAATAGACATGAAGGCTAAATAGGGAAGGATTGAAATCAAGATCATCGTAAGATAGCTCACAAAATAGCCAAATATTTGTGTATAGATCAACATTGTGAAGATCAAAGAGAGAAGATGAAATGGATGAAATATGTAGAAGAACTACGCATGATACTTGATTACCAAGTTTTTATCATGGTACTTATCCAAGGTGCCACAAGGGAGTGGTTTTCACCATAGGATGAATTTATTTCTCTTTACTTTTGCTACCGAGGTGCTTGTTTCTAGATTTTCACCAAGGCACATTTTCAATTTTTTATTTTTTTTCATTTCTCTCTCTTTTTTTTATTTTAGAAGAAGGCAAGCTTTTTAGATAGTGCTCCTTGAAAGGATAAACCATGATATGCTAAGGATTCAAAATGATACGCTCAAAGATGCTGATAGGGAAAGGGAGATGGAAGAGAAAAATGGAAGATAAGGTTTTATGTAAAGTGAGTGAGGTTGGAAGATAGGAGGAATATGCAAATGAGGAAAAAGGATAGAAGGTAGAAGGATAATGAATGGAAGGATCGTGAAAGGGTAAATGGAAAGGAAGGCAAGATCAACATCAACACATACCTTGAAGGGTGGTGAGAGGATGGAGGAATCATGAATGAAAGAATACGTGAAGGAATATGGTGAATGGATAGCAGAGATTGTGGTTTAGGTGCATGGAATGGAGGAATGCTTTTGGAAGAAGATGAAGTGGAAGTCTTTGGAAGCTTGAATGTCAACTTAACTTTTTGCTCAACACTAGACTCTTTCAAGAGATATTTTAGAATCCATATAGATGTAGGCTTTTCATTTCTTTTTGATGATCTAGAGAGAATATCTTTAATGATGGATTTTGGAACCCATACTTGTCTTGTAATTTTTTTCTTAGATATCTCTTTTGACTTTATGTTTCCATGTCTATTAGAGGAGACATGGTGATCTTCTTTTTTTGATGGATTCTTGTATTGCTTCTTTTTCTTGTATTGAACATTCAAGTTACTTCTAAAGGACTTGGGACTTGTGGAAGAGGGAGGATATGACTAGTTTAGATGGGTGGATGGATGAAAAGGATTCAAGGGTATGCATCTATGTTGATCTTGAGGAAAGATGGGAGATGGAGGGATGTAAGGACCCAAGATAGATGGTGAATTAGGAACGTTAGGAGGGGAAAGTGAAGGAACATAAGGACCCAAGATGGAAGGAAGACATGAAGCCCTTAGTAGTGGTGGAGGAGGTCCAAGGATGGATGCGGAAGATGAAAAAGGATAATCAATAAGTTCATCAACATCTATATGGCAACCAAGGATATCAACATCTTTAGAGTGAGCATTAGGATTTTCAATAGAATCATGGACATCTTGAATATGAGCACCATCTTTGATAGGATTGTTCAAAGCTTGCAAAGACTTAGGAAGAGTAGAAAGTGGAAGCGAACATAGAATGGTAGAACAAGAAGATGGAAGACTTTGATCTTGACAAGGAGCTTTGGATAGCATAAACACATAATTTTTCTTTTGATCTTCAATAGGCTTAACATTGGAAGTAACAACATCATTTTTACCAAGGTCTTAATGGAAGTATCATCTTTGGAAAGAGAAAGTGTAGTAAGGTCATTTTGATTGTCAATAAGCTCAATAGTGTAAGTAGTAGCTTGATCTTGCTTAGGAGAAGACTTAAGACATGGTGGAATGCATGAAAAAGGGTGTGCAAGATCAAAAGAACCTTGAGGTGGATAAGAGACATCGGGAAAAGGAGTGGATGACATGGAGGGTTCTTGATCTTGATCTTTCTTTATGTTCTTTTCTTCATCATTTTTAGAGTCCTCTTGACATAGAGCCACTTCTAAGGACAAGGAAGCATGTTGGGATTGTATGGATGACTTTGGAAGAGATGGTGGAGGACTAGCTGAAGTAGGGATTATAGCATATGAAGGCTTAGGCTCTTTAGGTTTATCATTATTGAAAGTATTTGCAGCCAAGTGAAGGTTAGCTTGAGTTTCTTTAAGAGGTAGCCTTGGAGGATAACTATAGGGAACCGCATGAAAAGTATCAGGGCTTGTGTCAGATGAAGGTTCTGTGAAAGATTTGAAAGACTCAGAAGCTTTAAGAAATGTATGGGTATTGGAGGAAGTAGGGGATGGAAGGGAACCATCACAAGACAAAGGTCCAACATTAAAATGATCTTGCTTGAGAGTGTAATCTTTATTTTCAGCCTGAGAGTTCTTAGAGGAAGGATTCTTATAATATTGATGCTTCAAGCTAGCACAATGCATTTTATAGTTCTCAGCAGTAGTAGATGGATCAAAATCAACGTATTGTCCACAAAAGCCATCAAAATCTCTTTCAAAATTAGAATCATATGGATCACCATCACGATCTATCCAATGTGAAATCCCATTTCCAGTAAGCAGGAACACATGATGAGGAAGACTCTTAGGAATAAAGGTGTCATAGGTATCATTATATTGTCTGTCATCATAGTCATCATAGTCTCCAAAGCTGGATGTGTCACTCTCCATGGAAGAGGTATCATAAGGGTTATCATGTTGCTCAAATTCTATCTGGGGGCATGGTGACATGTATAAGTCTTTATCAAATGGAAAAGAGTATAGAGATTCCATGGATAACTCTTTAGGTTCCTTTTCTTTCTTAAGATTGTTAAGTTCAACTTGCATAGCTTGCAGCTGCTTCATCATAGCCCTCATCAAAGTTTCTTCCTCATGTGTACTGATTCTTTGAGACATGTGTACTGATTCTCAATGGCTACTACTCTATTCTTGACATAGTGACTTGTATGATAGATTCTGGAAGTAGGCTGAAAAAGATGGGTATCTGGCAATTCTGACAAATTTCTGACACTTTTTCTAAATTTTCCCAAATGAAACTCTGCAGACTCATACGATAGTGGGTAGGCAATGAAATGATAGTTGAAAAACTCACATGACAATTGCAAGCAAGATTTTGACTCTTAGAATTTTCTGGCATCAAAACTCGTATGACATTGGGTTGGTTATCATACGACAGTTGGATATCAATGAAATGATAGTTGGGAATCTCATACGATAGTTGCAAGATTTTGACTTTGAGAATTTGCTGGCATGGAAACTTGTACGACATTGGGTACTCAATCATATGATAGATGGGTTGTAATGAAATGACACTAAATAACTTGTATGACTTTTGACTTCTTGAAATGATTTTTGACTCCAGAAAGGATTTTACGTCAATTTTTGCAAAATTTTGAGTTTGCAGATTTGGATTGTTTACAAATTTCAATGTCCAGATTTGAGGATTGTAACAGATTTGTTCATTTTCAGTAACCAGATAGATAAAAAAGCACGCAAAATAGCAAGCAAGTGATTTCAAGCATGTCTGAAAATAATGAACAAGGTTAAAAGCAACCTTGCGCATGAACAATCAAGTGACTTATTCGTTCTAATCCTCAGAAGTGTTAATTGTGTACGTTCCAAAATGTTTTGCAATGATGCACATATACCCTATAAAATAAAAATTTGGCCTCGCTAAGGTTTTTAGTAATGGTTTGACTCTGCAACTTTTATGATCCAAAGGGGTGAACTCCAATCCCGATGCACCAAGGTTTTGACACAGTCTGAGAACTTAATCTTTAGAAGCTACTAGCAAGATCTGACAACCCAACAATGAACCATGCCCATGGAGATTTCTTCCACAAGGATATTTATATAGCGGCTGTCACTACCATGGCAAAAATGGCTATTACCGCTTGAGGTTTCGTCAACTCAATTTTCCCTATGAAGGGATTGTCCACTACGGTTATCGCTCTCTAAAGGTGACTCATAGTAGTATACCACAAGGGGACTTGGCTCCAGATCCAAGGTTTTTGACACCTTTTCACTTTTAACCCAAACAAAGCAAGCAGATTAATCCGACACGCTAAGATAGTTTTGCTTCACCAAGGTCTATGATGTCAACTCCATGTGATCTATCAACCTCTCCGAGGAGAGAATGTATCAATCAATAAGAGAAGGTGCACTAACCAATTTTGATTCACTGAATCTCATGATGTCAACCCCACGTGATCTATCAACCTCTCCAGGGAGAGAATGTATCGATCAATAAGAGAAGACGCACTAACCGAGTTGAATATGAAATGCACTAAGTATCCTCCCTACCTACAAGGATTCTGTCATCAAGAAGGATTTCACTGGGAATCCAATCTCTCAAGAATCACGAATAGTGTTCATAGGGCCTAATTACTATTGGAGCACAGATGTATGTTTCCAAAAGCAAATCTACCAAAAGTACCCAAAAAGCAGAAAGAGGAACACTTAATGCTTAAAGCGAATATGAGATGAGTCCACAAGGTGGAACACTTAACACCTCACACAAGCTGAAAATGAGTCCCCAACTTAGCAAATAAGTGAGTTCCTAAAAGCACAAAAGGGTTGCGTAGTGGAATAATTAACGCTTCTCTCCTGTAGATCCCTCCCCTTTATGGCGCTGAGATTGCAACCACGGGGCGGAATGAGGGGCCAGTGGATTAGCGAGTCCAATAACCCAAGATAGCAATCAAGATTAATCACAAGTAATCTAAGACTGCTAATAAATACTTAAGGTGTCACAACCTAGTATCAATTATGCAAGTGTGTAGAAATAGACAAAAGCATGAAAAGATGCACACAAGCCAGACACATAAGAGATTTATTTTAAGTCCAAATTGAAATGTTATTAGATGAAGGAGAATACCTAGGATCCTCGCAATGTGCTTAGTAGATGTTTACCTAATTTTTAGCAATTCTTGCACTTTTTTCCAATCAAACCCAACAGGAGTCAATAAAAAATAGAGAATTTCAATTGTTAAGATTAGCCGTTAGTCAAAATCTAAAAACCAAATATGACAAACTGCCCTGAAAAATGAAATGACAGTTGAAACATGATGCCAAAACTCATACGATAGTGGTTCTGTTACCAGACGATAGTCTGAAACTCATACGATAGTGGGTATGCTCCCAGATGATAGTTTGGAAACTCATACGACACTGGGTGTCTAATGAAATGACAATCCAGCTTCCAAATGATAGTGGGTACCTGATGAAATGATCCTTGATAAAATCAACTATCGTATGACAGCAGGCTCAAACTCATACGACTTTTGTCAAAAACTCATACGAAGATTGTATGGATAAAAAATAAAAATCATATTTTTGCACAGAAACCGAGGAGAAATGTGTGTGTGAAAATTATACCTGATCTGTAGACACAACACTTCAGTAAAACATTAGAGGTTAGCAAAAATCAAAATCATGCAAAATTGAAATCTAATTTAACCAAGCGATTTACTGCCTTCTAGTAGGTGCGAGATTGATGTTCTCAGATTGTTATCGAGATTAGTGACCTAGATGACACCTAAATGAAGGATTTGAATGCAATTAAGCTATTTTTTGGATTTTCTATGCAATAAGAATGATAAAAACTTGATATGAAATCTATGATATGTAAAAACTGATATGCTATGAATTGATCTAACAATAATATGAAAACAAAAGTGATCTCACAACAATGTTGATTCGCAATAAGCTTTGATCCTTCCAATTGCAATTCTCCAGCGTGATTGTGCAAAAATATGAGATGATTTGGGATGAGCGGAAGCCTTAATTTATAGAAATCTAGGGCTTTAGAGGTGCATGGATAAAAGCCATAAATCACTCAAATTAACTCAACTTGATTTTTGAGTTATCTGATAATAAAGATAATTTAATTCACAAAAACATGCAAATCATGCAAAAATAGCTTTTTAACTCAAATTAGAGTTTAGATCAGCTTTTTGAACTCCAAAAGGATGTTGAGTTCTAAAAAGTCAACATTTTGCATTAATTTTCTAATTTGGAGTTTAACTGTTTCTTTTGAATGTGCGTAATAATTATGAATTAATTAAATAAATAAAGTGATTTATGCTCAACTTAACTAATTTTTGAAAATAAATAATTGATTTATGGGTTAATCAATTATTTAATCAAACTTTTATTAAAAACTATATTATTAAATAATGACAATTTGCTTTAATTAATTAAATAAAAATTTAATCAATTATTCATAAGATATTAGATTTATTGTCAAAATTAAATAATACAATTACTAATAGATAGAATTAAATTTAATTACACAATTAAGTGGCAAGATATTAAATCTAATTAATTAAATATGAAAATATCAATTATTCAAACTTAGGATAAATGTGATTTATCGCCAAATAATCATTAAATTAAAGATAATTAAGATAATTAAGAATATTGCTGGGAATATTCCCCGATGCAGAATTTAAGATAATCAATTAGATTCGATGATGTGCAGATGTGCCTTAGGTTAGGACTTCTATGTCGATTTCATTCGATTTTAGGATGTAGGAGGTTAATGAACATATAGCCCATTTTTGGGGTATTACACTAACCCAAAAGGCCTTACAGCCAGGCATGTTAATGAAAATTCAGTTGAAAACATTGTCTTGTTGTGTAATTTTGCATTGTGGTGTTTGGTTTCTTGCTTGGACTATCCTTAATTGGATTCTCCTTGCTTGACCTACGTCAGGTGGTATCAGAGATTGAAGATCTTGAGTGTGTAAATTGATCTCTGGTTGAGGCTATTTGCACTAGGACCTTGGTTGGTGACTTATTACTTTGGGTTTTCAAAAATCTTGAAGGATGCCTCTGAGAAGATTGGACCCTAGAGAAATTGTTGATCTCTGTGATGCTATGGAATTGAATATTTTTAGAGAAAGTTAAGGTTGATTTCAGAACTGAGATGAAATTGATGAAGAATGACATGATCGCTGAGGTCATGAGAGCTATTAATATTTTGATGAGGAATCTTGGTACTAAAGATGGTTATGAGGAAGCTTCTGAAGAATTTGAAGTTGCTGGATCTAGTGGTGATGACCAGAGAAATAGATCTGGTGAAGATAGAACTAGTTAATTGCATAGATCCAGAGCTCAGTTAAGTACTAGTTACTGAATGGAAATTTTTAATTTCTCTGGTACTTTGAAACCTGAGAATTTGATTGATTAGATTGGTGAATTAGAAGACTTCTTTGAACTGGAAAAAATTGAAGATCCTCTTAATTAGAGTGAGGTTGGCACAGACTAAGTTGAAAGGACATGCTTCTCTTTGGTGGAAAGAATTAAAAAGAGATAGGGAAGATGAAGGTGAAATGAAGATCAATCGGTGGAGGTTGATGGTGACTAAATTAAAAGCTAAGTTCATACCTACTGACTATGAGCTTGACTTGTTTAAGAAGTTGTAGAATCTGAAGCAAAAAGATTTGACTGTTGAAGACTATACCGAGGAGCTCTATAGACTTACCATTCAGTCTGGACACATAGAACTTGGTAAGGAAAAGGTAGCTCAATATGTGAATGATTTGAGATTCAATAATCAGGATGAGATTGGTATGATGAAGATTGATTCTATTGAAGATGCTTATTAGTATGCTCTGAAATGAGAAGATAAGTTAAAAAGGAGACAACATAGTAATCTCCGAGGGAAGGAAAAGATTGATCACTTGGTGAAGGACAAACTAACTGTTGAAGATCAACCGAAACCTATGGAATTGAAGAAGAAGAAGACAAGTAAAGTTATCTTTAAGGGTACTTGTTATAATTGTGCTGAAGAAGGACACCATTCTTTTGAGTGTACATAGAAGAAGCTTGGTGATCAATGGACTACTGTGGTAAATGAGAACATTCAGAATGAATCTAAATCTAAGAACTTGCTAGTTCAAAGAACATTTCTCGGTGCAAAGGTGGAACCTTGTTAGAGGAGTAACTTGTTTAGAACTCGGTGCAAGTCTAGAGGTAAACTTTGTGATGTAATTGTTGATAGTGTTAGTAATGATAACCTTGTTGCTGAGGACATGGTTCAAGAACTTGGTTTGAAGAGAATGAAGCATCCTTATCCTTATAGGATTGGCTGGTTGCAAGATAGTCATGCTTTGGAAGTGAGGGAACAATACTTTGTTGATATTTAGATTGGCCAGTATAAGGATCTAGTATTGTGTGATATTGTGGAGATGAATAGTTGTCATATATTGCTTGGTAGACCTTGGCAATATGATTTTAGAGATATGTATGATTGTGTGAAGAATGTGTTTACTATTGAGAAGGATGACATGAACTTTTTATTGATGCCTTTGTTGGATACAACACTGGGTATGAGAAGCTTGAGTATTGGTAGTGTTGGTTGGAAATCTCATTTTTTGTTTTTTGCCCTAAATTTATGGACGATCTTAAAAATTGCAGTCCTTAGGGTTTGCTAGGTCTAATTGCCTTTGAAAATCAGAAAAACCCTAGCTTTGGTCATCAGCATTCTAATCTCTTGTTACTTTATCGGATGACTTAAGTCTCAAAATTTGCATGTGGGCTTCTATTTTCCTCTTAGTTGCTGAGTCTCCTTAAGGTTTAGGAATATTCCCTTTTGTTTGGCAATTTCCCAAAAGCCTTTGTCGCCTGATCTCATGAGCTTTTTAGAATATTCCTTAGTGTCTAACGACTTAGCATTTCCCTTTTAGTCTCTAGATCTCGCAATATTTTCTTGAGATCTAGCGACTGTTGTATTAGATTTATCACTAAGGGACTATAGTCATGTGATCTCCAGATTGAATTTACCTATGGTCAAGCAGTCTCAAGATGTTTTATTAAATGGTCTTTTGTTCAGTGATTATGAGTTCTCCTTTTAGTCGCTGAATCTTTGGATGTGATAGCGGTCTTCTTTGATGGTTGTCTCCAGATCTCATGATGCTCTCACGGTTAGTCTTTTCTTTTAGTGATTGAGAGTTCCTTTGGTCATGTTATCTCAAGATGTTGGGGGCTATCTCTTGCGTGGTTAGTTTTTTCATGGCACGGTTGTCTCCAGATCTCCAAATACAGCGGTCAAGTGACAAAGGTTTGATAGATCTAATGAGAACTTTGGATGGGCTTTTATTGTGTGGATGGCACTTGATCTCTAGTCTCAACTCAGAGTTAAGAAATGTTCTCATGATTTGGAGAATGCCTTAGTCATGTGTTCTCAAAACTAAACCCCAGTTAAGTGAAAGATTGTGAGATTGAGCGAGAAGTCTTTGTCGCCAAGTCTCTAGATTTTCCCGAGGTCAAGTGAGGGTTAATGAAATGGCTAGGACCTAGCGGTTATGATTGTATTCAGTGATATGGTGACTATGTGGTCGTGTGATCTCAAGTTCCCGATGGTTAAGTAGAGAACCTCTAGCAATTAGTGACACGGTTATCTCTGGGTCGTTGAATCAAGCGGTTAGTTGTGGAAATCTCTCACAACTTAATGTGGACGCTAGATGAATTGAGGTGTTGGTGTTCAAAATGGATGCTTATGCTCTCAAGCTACCAATATACCCTCAGGTTGATTTTAGGATTGGTTAGTTCCAAAATGTATAAGGATCTTAGGGTAACTGGACCAACTATAGGGACAAGACTACCCTCTTCACTTCTAGCTCTACAAAACCAAGGTGGGTGCACCTAACCCAGTGAAAACTATACTTCACACACCAAAGACTGGGTCCAAACAATAGATTGAATAGTAAGAAAGTGCTAAATGCTAACCTCACATTCATTGACTCTCCATTACTATAGGGTGCTACTACTATCAACCAAATATAGTTAAAACTTGAAAAGGTGTTGATATATGAAGATGGAAAGAAGTAAACAAGATCCAATCAAGCATTGAACTCAACTAAATATACTAATCCCTGATCAGTGCCATTATCCATTGGGCAAATCTCAAATACAGACATTAAACATGAACCAACTACTGTCTAAGACTCATAGCCACAAATACAAACATTCCAGCCCATCCACTACTTATAACATCCTTCTGTAGACAAATCAAAGTGAATCTATGTCCTATCCAAAGTATATTTTACTTGATCCTAGATCAAGAAGTGAAGACTAGAACATACACAAAGGTAATCCTATGCAATAGATCAGAAAATCTAGAATTCACCAGATTGACACCAAGGAGAGACTTGTAAGCTTGAAATAATTGTATTAAGTATAATGAATCATGTACATGTTCAAAGCAGAGAAGAGAGAAAACCACTTCAATAACCCGCAAAAGACTACAAGGAAATTCTATTCAATCTAATACAATATGATACCGCTTCCTACAACTCCCTAGAACTAATCAAGATCAGAACCCTTTCAAAATAAAACCTCTTACTTCTTATACCCCTAATCACCTTGGAATCCTCAAAAATGATGCATCAAATTTTGGGTGACTAGGGTTAGGGTTTAAACCACCCAACTGACTAGAAACGGTCATAAAGTTATTACAGTGGTGGAAAACCCAGACAACCAGGAGAAAGAAAATCCTGGAATGATCCTCAATCATGAAAAATTCTCTGAGAAGGTACTGAGAATTATGAACAACACTCAAAATGTCAACCCTGTAACATGCCTTGAGCACAAAATTGCATAGTAAAAACCTTGCAAACGATCACTCAACACCCTAGACCACATTGCAACATCAAGCGCCACCAAACCAATTGAAATCAGCTGTTAAAACCATAAATTCTGGTACTTCCTGTTGCTAGAAACCCTCTACAAATTCGAAAACTAGGTCCCATTGACACATCCGAAAACTAGGTCCCACTGATAGGATTCCACCTCAAACTATGTGGACCAATAAAAAACCTCCAAATTAGCTCCACCTAACACCAGGACCACCACCAAAGATACGTTTGAGACAAATGAGATCAACGACTAGCGTAAGATCTCAAGCCTCTGATAGATTCCATGAGAACTTATGCCCATTGTTGGATGGATTACGAATGTCAGGACCCTCTGACCCATTAGAAAATCAGGTCCCACTAACACATGCTAAGTTTTTTACCCATGGACCAATAAAAAACTACCAATTGTACCTATGTGTCATTTTGGACCCACCATTTATGCTGACCTAAAAACCTGGATAATCAGACAGCTGGCGCATAATCTCAAGGGTTCAAAAGATTCTTTGAGATCATGCACCCACTGTAGATCTTGAATCTTTTTTTGCTAACGTAAAGCTCAACCCCACTGTGCTGCATCATCCATGCTGACCAACCAGAGACTACCACGTCATAAAATCTAGCAAATGGACAAACCAATTTTCTTCGCTCAAAAGGACATTCTGACATCCCTGCCAAGTCATTGATTCTTTCGGCCAATAGGGGAGCGCCAAATGTGCTTATGTGGCAGTGGACCCACCTGCATTGAAAGGTTATGTCATGAAAGAAAATCAATGGTGGGTGCATGATCGCAAGCCTCTGACACATCGCATGAGAAGATACGCCAATTGTTAGATGGAAAATCTATCAGAGGGGTGCCCAAGGGAAAAATAAAGGCTACCGAAACATAGGAAAAATTAAAACATGACTTAGGGAAAGATTTTAATTTTGTAGGGGGATAGACTTAGGAAATATTAAAGGCTAAGGACTTAGGAAAATATTAAGGCCACTGGGCGGGGTAAAAACTTAGGAAGAATTAAAACATGACCGGCCAAAATATAAAGCACATGCGAATTAGGAGTTTTAAGTGACCCAAAAAGGTAACTTAAAAATAGAACATGGCCTAGGTAAACTTCGGGTATTTCATTATAACGGCTAGTTTTTTGAATATTTGCAAGGGTTTAAGCTAAAGACCTAGAAATAATTATAGAGATCGGAAGAAAATTGCTAGAGCCATGCAATTTTTTGCATGTGCTAACATGAGGGATGAGATCGACAGTGGTCATGTGATCTCAAGAAAGAAGTCAAATAGTCAAAGTTTTATGAGATTATGAGACTTCAGGTTTATCACCAGATCTCCAGGTTGGGTGATCACTGAAAGTTTTTAAGAGTGAATATATTGCCACAACTATAGTTTCGACTATGGTCGCTAGTTCTCAGAATAGAATAAATTGAGGATTCTTCCCCTCAGTCACCAGATCTCCAAATGGCCAGGTTAGAAAATCTCAAGATAAAGTTTGAAAAGTCAAAAGTGTTCTACGATTACGAGATTCCCTTTCAGTCGCCAGATCTCTGAATGCTGTTCTAAAAGTGCCAAATTTGTAAAATGACTATGTGTCTTTTTCTTCAGTCACTGGGTCGTGAAATCTTTAAATTTAAATTTTCTAGCTATGGCTAGTAAATTGAAACCTTGTGCATGCTGAATTAATGGTGAAAGTGACCTTTTGATGGCTGGAGATGTCAAATGTGGTGGCGCATTCAATACTGTAGGTTAAAATAGTTATAGGCGGCTCATTTGAGAGTTATGAAGCTTATTAGAGAAGTACAGAGCGCTAGGTTTTCTATGCTTTCCAGACTTGCAATGTGATCAGTGAATTTATAGAGGAATTTCTAGAGCTATAGTCAGGATGAGTCAGGTGACAGCAAGCAGAACTTCTACTAGTCGGGGGTCGAAAGAGAAGGTAAAGGAAAGTTTTTTAGATGAATTTCTCACTCTCTTGCCTGGTTCTTCGCAAAACAAGAAGGTTAGTGATGAAATTTTTGTCAATGACTTAGCAGACTGTAGGGATGCTAAAACTCTAAAAATCAGAGGCATGTGCCTATTTACATATTTCGACAAGAACTGTGATAGTGTCATCCCGGTTTCAAACCCTTGGACTTCGGGGTTGGCCAAGTTGATTGTTACAGAGGTTTTTCTAGATGTGGACTTGCTCCTCATGCTATCTTAGAGATATGATCCCCTCTCAAAGACCATTAGAAAAGAGGATGGTTCACCCTTGATAACCTTAGACTGAAATTCTTTCATGAATGCTTTCGGGATTCAGTTTCCAATGGCCACAAAAATCAACTTACAAGCTTTAGCAAATAGATATGTCAGAGAGGCTGCTTTGGTCTCCAGGGAGATTAAGAATCATATTCCTAAGGAGAATAGAAACCATATTTCACCTATGGCTGGATCAATTCTGTATGCCTACAAAGACCTAAAGTTTTACATGAAATAGATTGCATATGGGATATGCCAGGTTTTGGGAATTGATGTGGGTCCTGAGAGGATTACATCTGATATTTTGATGCTATAGATGGATTCATAGAGTCGTATGGTGAGCAGAGGGTATGACTTTATTGGTTATATCATAAACAAGATGCATGAGGGTTTGCTCTCCTTAAAGAATTTCACCTCTGTTTCTCAACCCAGGTTCATGCATTACTCCCTGCTGATGCACCTAATTGTGTATTATAATTATGGTCTAATAAATTTGAATGATCTCAAACCACAAATGATGTGGAATGGACAACCTAACCTAGTACAGTTCTGGTTAGGAGTGTGGAGCCCTTCTTGCCCTAGGTGAGATTTCAGTGCCTTTGAGAACTGGATTGTGTACCCCATTGTCTGGAGTTTGGGTGTAAATTGCACAAGATTATCTACCAAGGTCCTATAGCTGGTGAGACCCAAATAGTTTATTCATAATTGGACCAAGGGTCACAATTGGGGAGACATTTACTATGAGACAAGCTATATGATGATTAGGGTTTATGGGTGCCCTCAGCCTCCTCATCTACTTCCATTTTATGTACCACCAAGAGTTGCATTTTTGGAGTTTGTCTGGCAACTCATGTTGACAGAAAGAGAACACTTGGCTTCCCATAGGAAAGGGACTCTCACTCCTCAACACTTCAGTGTGCATTATATTACAAATGGAAAGGGAGCATTCAGTAAAGTAAATGATTGGTTAGAGAAATACAGGATGTTGTCCCTCCTTAAAAGGAAGAAGGATGAGAATCCTTAAAGCATTGATTATTGCTTCACTTATAGTCACACTTTGTCTGGTTAAAGTTTGCATTAAAGTGATTGCAGTCGTATGCAAAGTGTTCTATAGGTTTATGCATTAAGAAGACTAGAAGTTGGTCAGTGTCCACTCATAAGAATACTGCAAAGATAGTCATCATAAAAAGGTAATACCTGCCTAAGTCTATGGAGCTCAAAAATGAAGGAGGATCTTATCCAATCCTCAAAAATTAGGTCTTTCTCTTGTGGGAATCAGTCTCAGGGAACACAAGTTCAAGCATCATTTTATGTCCTACAAGAAAAATCCCTAACAAATTGGCAACTCTACTAGGGAAGTCAGCAAGTTATCAAACAAGTTAAGATCTTTGATTATACTACACAACATCAAAGCTTGTATTATTGGACTACTTTCTCCAAACCCCAAAAGGAAATTGGGTGGTGACTCTAAACAAATCTCTGAACCAGTGTTTTAAAATTCAAATCACTATTTTACAATGATTCATAAAAATACAAGATCTTGGAGAAAGGAACATCCAAAAGAGAATCTAGAAGGGGAACTCCCATCCCCATCAAGACAAGGTTATATGAGAAAAGATAGAAATACTAATGACATGTCTCTCACATCAAAATAGAAAGGAAATGCAAGAAGGGAAGAGCCTATCCAGACAAATCAAGAGGAAAATGCTTTTGAACATGAGGAAGCAATTGATTTGGGCTTAAATCAATATGAAGATTACTACTCACCCTCTGAAAAGGATGGAAGAAGAGCACAATCCTGTAGGAGAGGAATCCCTGGAAATAACAAGAGATCTAGGGGCCAAACTAGGAGCAGACCAGCTTCTGTTCCCTCTTCTCCTCATGTTTCTCCTTTACAAGACCATCAAATATCAGGTGACTACCAAGAAGAAATCCTTGCCCAAGAATGCTCATAAAAAATAGCCCTTCCTGATTTTGAGGAAATTTTTGAAGAAGTGTTTGAATTGGAAAGAAGGATCCAGGAGAAAATTCAAATAAGACAAAAGAAAGAAAAGGAAAAAAAGGAAATGATTAGACATGCTATGATCAGGGCAGAACAATTGAAGAAGCAATTACTGGACTTTGAAGCCATAAATCATGTTCCAATAACTGAACAAGTAGAGGACTGACCTATTGTCCATAAGATCTATGAGACAAGAAAACCTAGGGACAAAGGTAAGCAAAAGGCTGTAGGGGTCTCAATAAATGAAACAAATACTGCCAAGAAACCCCTAGATCAAGTAGGAAGATTAGATGCTAACTTGGAAAAGGCCAAGAGGGAACAAGAAATATTGGCCAAAGATTTAGAAAAGGAAGAGTTGGAAGCCACTATAGCTGAAATAAAAAGAAACATTGATTTCCTTAAGCAGTCTTCTAGACCCACCAATATGCTTTCCACTTCTCAAGCACAAGGTGTAAATGTGTTGAACACTGCCAGAACTTTAGGTATGCCCAAGACTTCTAACATCTCAAATGTTCAAGCATCCACATCTTTGGGTGCAGGCCCATCTCAAACATGATCTATACATGAAAGACATAAGCAATTGGTTTTTAATGGGATCCCTGGTTACCCAAATCCTATCCCTGATGAAATTAGGAAAAAGCTTCCAAAATTCACTAGAAGTAATGCAATTACTTGTGAAGAACATTTGAAAAGTTTCAGTGATGTGATAGATGATTACAACATTGAGCCTGATGATGTGATCATGAAGCTTTTTGTTTAGTCTCTGATAGAAGATGCTAGAGATTGGTTTAGAAATTTGCCTCATGCTAGCATATGCTCTTGGGAAGAGTTCAAACATTTTTTCAAAGAACAATATGGTGATAAAACTAATGAAGGTTTCATTAATGAGTTCAAAAATATCAAGAAAAATCCAAATGAGGGTGTTGTTGAGTTCAATGTCAGATTTCAAAAGGTGATGCATAAATTGTTACAAGTTATCAGACTAGATGACAAGATTTGTTTGGTTACTTATCTAAATGCCTTTGATTCAAAAATGGGGTATCTTTTAAGAGATAAGAACCCTAGAAATCTTGCAAAAGCTTACAAACTGGCCATTAATATACAGAGCAATAGAAGAATATCAGGGAAGTTGGGAAGAAGGGAGGACCATAGGCCTTCAGTCTCAAATAGAAAGGAGCTCGAGAAACCTGATACAAAACCAAAAGATGATGATAGTTTGAAGCAAATCTTGAAAAAAATAAAAGATTTGAAACCTAATGAGGCAAGAAATAATAGAATACAAGGAAATGATAGGCCATCCTTCAACAACTTCAACAATAAATTACCAAGAATGCATAACTATCCCTATAACACCTAATGGAAAGATGGGAAGCTAGTGCCTCCAGAAAGAAAATATAGGCCAACTGATAAGACTCTGGATCCCTTGCATAGGAATACAGTAAACATGAATGATGATGTTCCATGGTGTATTGTTTGTCATTTGCCTCATGATCCTTACTATTGCGCAATAGCTCAAAGTGTTTTTGCAGATGATGAGCAAGACAATAACCATGAGGAATCCTATGATGATCAAGGTTGTGGTATGACTTCCTCATACATATGTGATGAAATAGATTCTAGTGAAGAAGATGAAAATCAAGATGCTGGCAATTCCCAAGCTAAAATTGAGACTTATCATCAGCAGGTACTTTCTGATGAAGAGGACAGTCATTTGGATGGAGTCCAGTGCAACACCTTAAAAAATGATGAAACAGTAGTGTTGAGGAGACCTTCTGATGAAGAGATTGCACAAATCATAGCAGATATGGTCACCCAAGCTAGAAGTAACTAAAATTTGAGAAATAGGGCAGTAGGTGATTCAATTCAAAAATCAGCTAACATATTTATCAAAAGAACAAGTCAAGATGTTTAACAAACTCAAGAAAAAAGTAAGGTTGCTGATGTTGTTGGCAAGACTAGGATTGAGAAGAATGTAACATTTGTTCCCCCTAATGTAACTTATAAGGTAAGGCAAAAACCTCTTTAGGAGACTATTGTCTCTGCCCAAAAGGAAGGTAGAATCATGAGCAAGGATCGGCAAGGCCTTATGGAGCATGAAAACAATAAGGAAGCTATTGTCATTAAGCAAGATGTAGTTGAGCCCAAGTATGTCCCAGTTGACATGGAAAAACTATTGTCACAAATCATTGTCAAAGTCCCTTTATTGGAGATGATGATAATAGAAGAACATAAAGAGAAAGCTTTGAATTGGGTTCAAGGGATTCTTCCCTTTGATACCCAAAAATCCACTAAGGATAGTAAAGTGACTATTACAGCATATGATCCAACTAAAAATCAATGTGGAGAGATCATCTCTGAGATCCCCTAGATGTATTTGGATGCTAATTTTATAAATACTGCAACAGGGACTGTTGATCCTTTCTTTTTTTCCCTAATAGTGAATGGAAAGTTGTTAAAAAACTGTATGATTGATTCAGGAGCCTCTAATACTGTTATGCCTGCAGAAATAATGAAATCTTTGGGCTTGAAAGTAGATACGCCTCATGGAAGATGTTAGGCTATGGATTCAAGAGAGGTCCCTGTTATTGGTACTATAAGGGCTTTCCCTTATAGGTTAGTAGCTTTTCCTGATAAGTTGTTGACAATGAGTGTCCTAGTGGTTGATATCCCACCTCACTATGGGATGTTATTGTCTAGAAAATGGAGTGCTTCAATGGGAGGTAGTATCCAGTGTGATTTGTCCTTTGCAACTTTCAATATTGATGGTGAGAATGTGAAAGTATCCAGAGAAAGTAGAACCCCACACATGATAGATCTAAATAATATGGATGAGCTAAATTGTTATGTGGATGTTGACATGGAAAATTTTAGAGTGGAAAAAGCCATTTCACAAAGGAAGGATTCAAATCCATTGACCCAGGAACTGAGGGAATAACAAGATGGATTGTGGTAGATGTATTTTGATGGAGCATGCTCAAAGGAAGGCTCAGGAGCTAGAGTTCTATTCATATCTCCATCAGGTACCACCTTTAAGTATTCATTTTCATTGACTTTCCAATGCACAAATAATACTGCTGAATATGAGGCACTGTCATTGGGATTGAATATTGCTATCAAACATGGGATTAAATGTTTAAAGGTTTTTGGTGATTCCGATCTTGTGGTGGCACAAGTTTGATCTAAATATGCTGTTAAAAATGATAAATTGAAATTGTATAAGCATGTAATCTGGGACCAGATTGAAATGTTTGATGCTTTTAATATATGTTGGGTAGAAAGATCCAAGAACATAATGGCTGATTTTTGGCCAATGTTGCTTTGAAAAGAGATGATTCAAATTTGAATGGAGTTTCAATAGTTGAAATAAAAAGTAGGCTAGTTGTGTTAGACAACATTTACAATTGGCAAGTTTTTGAGGATGATCATGACATTTTGAAATTTATTCAATGCCTTGACATATATGAAGATCAACTTATAGACTGCAATATGTTGGTTGAGGAAGTTGGTGGTAAGGACATGGCTATGTGAAATGAGGTAATCAAATTGAATTGAAATAGTATCCCCAAGGGCCTAACTGAGTTAAAAGCACTATAGAATAGCCAAAATGATCATATATCAAAAATAAGTAATGCTAAGATAGAAGATTTGGAAGAAATAAATTTGGGATCACATAATGCACCTCAAATGGTGTATATTGGAAAGGGATTGGCTCCTCAATTGAGATATAATTTGATAAAATTGGTAAGAAGGTATAAGCATGTTTTTGCATGGTCATATGATGACCTAAAAGCTTATAGAGAGGATCTGTTCCAACATGAAATCTCATTGAAGGATGAGGTCAAACCTTTTAGGTAAAAATAGAGGCCCATCAACCCATTGTTAGCTCCTAAGATGCGATAGGAACTAGTCAAGTTGACTGATGCGGGAATAATCCAACCTATAAGGCATTCAACTTGGGTGTCTAACTTAGTCCTAGTCAAAAAGAAGAACATGGATATCAGATTGTGTGTAGACTTTAGAAATTTGAATGTTGCATCATTGAAAGACAATTATTCATTGCCCAACATGGAGGCAATGTTGTACAAGGTTACTAGATATGAATTATTGTCTATGATGGATGGTTTTTTCTGGTTATAACCAGGTATTAGTAAAAGAATCTAAGTAGTTTAAAACAACATTCACTACACCTTGGGGAACCTATGTTTATGTCAGAATGCCATTTGGTCTCAGAAATGCTGGAGCAACTTTTCAAAGAGCTATGGATGTTGCAGTTGCTTTTAAGGAGTATATTGATTTATTCATGGTTGTCTACAAGGATGACCTAACTGCCTACTCAAAATTAGCTATTGACCATTGCTCACACCTAGAAAAGATTTTTGTCAAAGCTCTAGAGTATGGTGTGTCTTTAAATCCAAAGAAGTGCAATTTTGCAGTCAAAGAAGGAAAGTTGCTGGGACACATTGTATCAAAGGAAGGAATAAGAATTGATCCAGAGAGAGTTGAGGTTATTAAGAGAGTTATAGCACCCAAAACTATCAAGGGAGTGTAGTCCTTTTTAGGAAAGATCAACTTTGTCAGAAGATTCATTGCCAATTTTGCTAAAATTGTTAAACCCATAGTGAAACTGCTCAAGAAAGATGTGAAGTTTCAATGGACTGCTGAAGCTCAAGGTGCATTTGATAAAATTAAAGAAGTAGTTCAATAGGCACCTATGCTTAGGTCCCTTGATTATACTAATCCATTTTTGCTATTTTCCTTTGCATCATTTCACACAATTGCTGTTGCACTACTGTAGAAGGATAATGAAGGTTTTGACCATCCAATTGCATTCTTTACTAAGTCTTTACAAGCTGCAGAGTTAAATTATGACATGATGGAGAAACAGGCATATGCCCTAGTAAAAGAAGTGAAATATTTCAGACCTTATCTAGTTTGTGCTAAGGTCATTGCATATGTCCCTCATGCTATAGTTAAGGATCTCCTCACTCAATCTAAAGTTACTGGTAAGAGATGTAAGTGGATTTCCAGGATCCAAGAGTTGAATTTAGAAATCCATATTATGAAGCTTGTGAGAGGACAAGGCCTAGAAAAATTGATGACTGAATAGAACATGGATCTAGTTCAGGTTAACATCGAAGGAATCCCTGATAAGAAAATAACAAGTATTGAGTTGCAACCAGAATATGCTAATATTGTCTATTTCATCAAAAATGCTAAATGTTCAGGATATATGACAGACAACCAGAAGAGGTCCCTAAAATTGAGAGCTCAGAAATATGCATTGATACAAGGAGACTTGTATTGGAAGAATAGAGATGGAATTTTGCTCTTTTGCCTTGATAGATATCAAGCAGAGAAGGTTTTGAGTGAGATGCACATTGGTGTTTGTGGAGGCCATTATTTAGCAAAGACTACCACTCATAAGAGCTTGAGGGCTGGTTATTTTTGGCCTACACTATTTAAAGACTCATTTCCATTTGTGAAGAAGTGTGAAGCCTGTCAAAAATTTGCTTCCAAATTAAAATATTTAGGAGCACTATTGTTGAACCCAATAATTACTAAGGCACCATTTTCTATGTGGGGATTGGATTTCATAGGGGAATTCTCTGAGAAATCTAGTGGAGGACACAATTTTCTACTTGTTGCAACTAACTATTTCATAAAATGGATAGAGGTCATTTCTAGAAAGAATGCAACTAGTAAAGTGGTGATTGATTTTTTGCTTGACAATATTTTGACTAGATTTAGTGTTCCCATAACATTGATCACAGATAATGCAATGTTCTTTAGATCAGATGAATTCAAGGAGTTTTGTAAAGATAATGGGATCATGACATCTTATTCATCTCCTTATAATCCTCAAGCTAATGGACAAGCTGAGTCTAGCAACAAAAGCATCCTGACAATCTTGAAGAAAACACTTGAGAAAAATAAGAGAGCCTGACATTCAAGGTTGAAATTGGCCCTATGGGCAGATAGGATCATAGTAAAGAGAGCCACTGGGAAGTCCCCTTTTGAGCTTGTATATGGCTTACAGTCAAGATTGCTTGTAAATAATTTGCTTCCTATTTATAAGTTTATTCAGGATGAGGAATTGGATATGTTAGAACCATTGCAGGAAAGGATCATGTAGTTGACTGAGCTAGATGAAATGAGAAGAGAAAGTCAAAAGAGCAACATCAGATTGCAGCATAAAGTGAAGTACCTGTTTGACAAGAGGGCTACTACTAGAAAGTTCAAAGAAGATGACCTAGTACTTCAATGGAATGTAAGAGCAGAAAACAAAGGGAAGCATAAAAAGTTTGAATCCTTATGTGCTTGGTCCCTTTGTGATTCATGAAAGTTTTCGAAAAGATTCTTACTTGTTGAAGAGTATGGATGATGAAGTTCTTGAGTTGCCAGTGCATGGGCAATTCCTAAAGCCTTTCTTCAGCTAAGTCCTAGATTCTGTATGCATATGTAAATATCTTGTAAATATTGTATAGGTGTGTTTCTTTTAGTCTGTGTGTTTCCTTTCCAGTTTTAGGTCAGTGTATTTTTGGTCTACGTCCCAGAGATCCATGGTTCTTGTTCAAACTCATGTTTTAACATCCTCAGATAGAGCCATTATTGGTTGGAAATCTCATTTTTTGTTTTTTGCCCTAAATTTATGGATGATCTTTAAAATTGCAATCTTTAGGGTTTGCTAGGTCTAATTGCCTTTGAAAATCAAAAGAACCCTAGCTTTGGTCATCAGCATTCTAATCTCCTATTACTTTATCGGATGACTTAAGTCTCAAAATTTGCATGTGTGCTTCTATTTTCCTCTTAGTCACTAAGTCTCCTTAAGGTTTAGGAATATTCCCTTTTGTTTGGCGATTGCCAGAAAGCCTTTGTCACCCAATCTCATGAGCTTTTCAGAATATTCCTTAGTGTCTAATGACTTAGCATTTCCCTTTTAGTCTCCAGATCTCGCAATATTTTCTTGAGATCTAGCGACTGCTGTATCAGATTTATCACTAAGGGACTATAGCGATCTCCAGATTGAATTTACCTATGGTCGGGTAGTCTCGAGATGTTTTATTAAATGGTATTTTGTTCGACGATTATGAGTTCTCCTTTTAGTTGCTAAATCTCTGGATGTGATAGTGGTCTTCTTTGAAGGGTGTCTCCAAATTTCATGATTCTCTCATAGTTAGTCTTTTCTTTCAGCGATTGAGAGTTCCTTTGGTCATGTTACCTCCAGATGTTGGCAGCTATCTCTTGCATGGTTAGTTTTTCCACAGCATGGTTGTCTCTAGATCTCTGAATACAGTGGTTAAGTGACAAAGGTTTGATAGATCTAATGAGAACTGTTGATGGTTTTCGATCATGTGGATGGTGCTTGATCTCTAGTCTGAAGTTAGAGTTAAGAAATGTTCTTGCAATTTGGAGAATGCCTCAGTCATGTGTTCTCAGAACTAAACCCTAGTTAAGTGAAAGATTGTGAGATTTAGTGAGAAGTCTTTGTCGCCAAGTCTCCAAATTTTCCCAAGGTCAAGTGAGGGTTAATGAAATGGATAGGACCTGGTGGTTATGATTGTATTCAGCGATATGGTGACTATGTGGTCATGTGATCTCAAGTTCCTGATGGCTAAGTAGTGAACCTCTAGTGATTCAATGACATGGTTATCTCTGGGTCGCTGAATCAAGTGGTTAGTTGTGGAAATCTCTTGCGACTTAATGTGGACTACTGGATGAATTGAGGGATGAGATCGACAGTGGTCGTGTGATCTCAAGAAAGAAGTCAAACAGTCAAAGTTTTATGAGATTATGAGACTTCAGGTTTGTCACTAGATCTCTAGGTCGGGTGATCATTGAAAGTTTTTAAGAGTGAATATATTGACGCGACTATAGTTTTGACTATAGTCACTAGTTCTCAAAATAGAATAAATTGAGGATTCTTTCCCTCAATCACTAGATCTCTAGAATGCCATGTCAGGAAATCTCAAGATAAAGTTTAAAAAGTCAAAAGTGTTCCACGATTACAAGATTCCCTTTCAGTTGCTAGATCTCGAAATGCTATTCTAAAAGTGCCAAATTTGTAAAACAACTATGTGTCTTTTTCTTCAGTCACTGGGTCGTGAAATGTTTAACTTTAAATTCTCTAGCTATGACTAGTAAATTAAAACCCTGTGCATGCCAAAGTAATGGTAGAAGTGACCTTTTGATGGCTAGAGATGTCAGATGTGGTGGTGCATTCAATACTATAGGTTAAAATAATTATAGGTGGCTCATTTGAGAGTTATGAAGCTTATCAGAAAAGTATAGAGCACTAGGTTTTCTGTGCTTTCCGGACTCACAGTGTGATTAGTGAATTTGCAGAGGAATTTCAAGAGCTACAATCAGGATGAGTCAAGTGATAGCAGGCGGAACTTCTACCAGCCGGGGGTCGAAAGAGAAGGTAAAGGAAAGTTTTTTAGATGAATTTATCACTCTTGCCTAGTTCTTCTCAAAATAAGAAGGTCAGTGATGAATTTTTTTTCAATGACTTAGCTTACTGTAAGGATGCTAAGACTCTAGAAATTAGAGGCATGTGCCTATTTACATATTTCTACAAGAACCGTGATAGTGTCATCCTGGTTTCAAACTGTTGAACTTCGGGGTTGGCCAAGTTGATTGTTTCAGAGGTTTTTCTGGATGTGGAATTTCTCCTCATGCTATCTCAAAGATATGATCCCCTCTCAAAGACCATTAGAAAAGAGGATGGTTCACCCTTGATAACCTTAGACTAAAATTCTTTCATGAATGCTTTCGGGATTCAGTTTCCAATGGCCACAAAAATCAACTTACAAGCTTTAGCAAATAGATATGTCAGAGAGGCTACTCTGGTCTTGAGGGAGATTAAGAATCATATGCCTAAGGAGAATAAAAACTATATTGCACCTATGGCTGGATCAATTCCGTATGCCTACAAATACCTAAAGTTTTACATGAAATAGATTGCATATGGGATGTGCTAGGTTTTGGGAATTGATGCAGGTCCTGAGAGGATTACATCTGATATTTTGATGCTATTGATGGATTCACAGAGCCGTATGGTGAGAAGAGGGTATGACTTTATTGGTTATATCATAAACAAGATGCATGAGGTTTTCTCTCCTTAAAGAATTTCACCTCTGGTTCTCAACCCAGGTTCATGCATTACTCCCTACTGATGCACCTAATTGTGTATCACAATTATGGTCTAATAAATTTGAATGATCTTAAACCACAAATGATGTAGAATGGACAGCCTAACCCAGTACAGTTCTGGTTAGGAGTGTGGAGCCCTTCTTTCCCTAGGTGAGATTTCAATGCCTTTGAGAACTGGATTGTGTACCCCATTGTCTGGAGTTTGGGTGTAAATTGCACAAGATTATCTACCAAGGTCCTGTAGCTGGTGAGACCCAGATAGTTTATTCATAATTACACCAAGGGTCACAATTGGGGAGATATTTACTATGAGACAAGCTATATGATGATTAGGGTTTATGGGTGCCGTCAACCTCCTCATCTACTTCCATTTTATGTACCACCAAGAGTTGCATTTCTGGAGTTTGTCTGGCAACTCATGTTGATAGAAAGAGAACACTTGGCTTCCCGCAAGAAAGGGACTCTCACTCCTCGGCACTTCAGGGTGCATTATATTACAATTAGAAAGGGAGCATTCAATAAAGTAAATGATTGGTTAGAGAAATACAGGATGTTTGTAGCACCACATAGGTATGTAGATACAAAAGGTTTCATGGCTGCTGTAAGAAAATACTACATGCCTACCATTCCTTTCAATAAGCTACATGAAGAGTATCCTGAAGAGGATGTGATCAGAAACATCATTGAGGATGATGAGGTGGAGAAAAGAACTAGGCAATTAGATCGGTTACACAAAATTGAGAAGGAATTTAAAGGAAAAGGATTGGTATTTGGGGGTTTCTTTCCCACTTTACCTTACCTCCAAAGACTTGAGCAGATGATGGCTCAATTTGACACACTTGTTGAATCCATGAAGGATCAAATTGATGATGCCAATTAGGATAAAAAGTCTCATTCAGAATCAAAATGTGATGAGGATAGTGATGGTGGCTACCCCATATATAGTCCACCCACTATGGAACAACCAATGGCCGAAGGGCCTGGGGAGGAGAAAGAAAATGTAGACCTTGCTGAATTGCCCTGTTCTAAGGATACTGCTAAGCCTCAAAAGAAAAAGAAAAATTTGTTAACTGGTGAACCTTCAAAGAAGAGGAAGGAAGACAGAGTGAGTGGCCTCTACACAATGACTAGCTTTCATCACCATGAAATTAGGAAAGCAGTTAGAGAGGTTAAAAGGCAACAAAAGTATGAAACAAAAGATGTAGAGTTGCCTCTGGCTTTAGGCCAGGATGAAAGATTAATTGAACAAGATGCCTTCATGAAGGATGATAGTTTTGTGAATTTTGAGGAATTCAAAATTTTTTTGCTATGGAATAAGTAGCAACAAGTGGCTTCAACTGTACAAATAACTGAGGAAGGTCAAGTACCGGATGAGGCATTGCAACAATTGAAGGAATATGACCTTGAGGAAGAAAATTTTACTCCAGATGAGGGTAGGGAATTAGTGAGAAAAAGTAATATGTTGCTTGTGCCGGGGTGGAGTTTGTATACTGACTTCATAATAGATCAAATAAAGAGACAAGAAGATGTCACTTTGTCTTCTGAGACCCAAGTAGGGGACATAATAAGAGGATTTGGGTATAGCCCAAAAAGTCAGGCCTTGGCCATGTGGAGTCTATATCCAAAAGACAAGAAATGACAAATTTTTAATGTAAAAGAACAAATGGAGGGAGATAAAATAGTGTGGTCAATCCACAATACAAGGGACCTAGAAATTTCTCAGGTTTTAACCCAATTTTCAAAATTAAATGAGGATAAAACTAAATAGTTGTCAGAGGGTAAAGGATAGGGACTTGTAGATTATAAAAGTCACAGCATTAGAGAAGCAAGCAAAGGAATTACAATTGCAAATTATAAATACCCCTGTAGTAGCCCCTGCACCTCTTGAACAACCAATAGCAATAGAGGCACAAGGAATGACAGATGAGGAGGTGGTAGTTGAATTGAAAAAGATCAATGATGAAAAGAATGAGGCAGTATTGCAAGCCCTATTGAGTGTGTTGCAGCATAGATTGAACACAATCAAGGGTAAATTTGACCTAGTTTATAATGCTTATGGAAAATTGCCAGAATTGCAAAAGGAGGTCAACAGCTATGTGCAAATTTTGAGTGAGTTTTATACAATGTGGTCTATTAAAGCACCACTTTTTGAGAGATTGATTTTTGGTCAATCTATGGGGAGTGACATACCGGAGACAGTTGTAGGAGTTGGTGAGGAAATTGACAGAATTAAAGCCATTCTACCACTTTTCAAGGGTAAGGCAAATTTGATTGAGGCTAAGATAGCCATGCTCAGCTCTTGTACCAACAGATTCAACCCCTCAATTTTGAGTATAGATGGGACAATAAAGAGCCTTGATAATTGGAGATCAGATGTTGATCTTCTACTGCCTAGGAAAGAGGCATTTTTAGGTGAGAGTAATGATGTTGATTTAGAGAGCTTCAATAAGGCCTTAGATGAAGCCATCAAAGCAGAGGTGGACCTCACCAAGTTTTTGTCAGATGTTAAGGCAATTATAGATGCCAGATGGGAGAGACAAAAGGCCCAACTACAACTTGTCCAAGGTTTTAATTAGCTATCAGAGGAACAGGTAACTGCATGGGATGAAAAGACAAAGCCCAAAAAGGCTAGATCTACCGCAGTTGATTTGGATATTTTAGATG
Organism: Chamaecyparis obtusa; assembly: GCA_027943335.1. NCBI lineage: Eukaryota > Viridiplantae > Streptophyta > Pinopsida > Cupressales > Cupressaceae > Chamaecyparis > Chamaecyparis obtusa. The sequence continues at coordinate 1,511,114 of BSBK01000477.1, forward strand.
AATATTGAAAAGCACATCTGACACACCTGACACCTGATCCAAGGAATAAAAAATTGATAAGCTATCATTCAAGAATGGTGTAGGTTAGCCTAAAATGGTGGTCACCATGTCTCATTGAGATCAAGGAGCTATCATAAATATTTGTAGTTGAAGGTGTCAGTTTTTGAACAGCCAAAGATGTACCATAATCTGAGGAAGTTTTGTCCTTTCACTACTTGAGGGTTGGTTGTATTTTTTGTTGTATTTTTATGGGGGTTAGGTTTTCCAACCACCTATAGCTTGTTGCATTCCCATTAATGAGGGAATTCCAAGGTGGTTGTGAAAGGGCTATATAGAGTAAGAGGCTCATTTTTGTAAGGGGGTGGGTAGAAAAAGGAGTGGAGATTGAAAAGATATAGAAAATAGAACCGGATTGCTTAGGAGAAGATCACCAAGCTTTGTGTCTGGTCTTATGAGTAATGGAATTGTAAATTTAAGTGGCAAGTTGAATTTAAGACAAATACACTACAACTTCTACCATTTATTGTTGTTGTCTCTTTGCTTATGTATTTTACTCTTGTATATTTTTCATGTTAGGCATTTGAAATATACTAGTTGTAAGGCAACCTGCTTGACTATTTTATGAGCTTCTTTCAAGGAAAGAATTAATAGTGCTTATATTTCTTCTTGGAGAGTAAATATATTTGTATGGATCTTTGATGATAACAATATTTGGTTAACAAAATAGTTTGTAAGGCATCCTATTTGGATTTGTAGTTGGTGTGTAAGGCATACTGTTGTATTTCTTTTAAGGGTTACTTGTTGATTTGCATTGTGACCCCGTTGCCCTTAGGATTGGGCACTGGTTCGGTATTTGTTCCTCATAGTTGTATCTTTCATTGATCTCAGAGAAGAAGTTGAAACATTCACATTATTTATCAATACCTTTTTATTTTTATGTTTATTGCACTTGATAGATTGGACTGTGCCTAGGGCATTTAGTTCATATTTCCTGATTTTGCAAAGAGAGAATCATATTAGGTTGTCCCTCCTTAAAAGGAAGAAGGATGAGAATCCTTAAAGCACTGATTATTGCTTCACTTACAGTCACACTTTTTCTGGTTAAATTTTGCATTACAGTGATTACAGTCATATGCAAAGTGTTCTATAGATTTATGCATTGAGAAGACTAGAAGCTGGTTAGTGTCCACTCATAAGAATACTACAAAGATAGTCATCATCAAAAGGTAATACCTGCCTAAGTTTGTGGAGCTCAAAAATGAAGGAGGATCTTATCCAATCCTCAGAAATTAGGTCTTTCTCTTGTGGGAATCAGTCTTAGGGAACACAAGTTCAAGCATCATTTTATGTCCTACAAGAAAAATCCCTAATAGGTAGCCAAGTTGATTTGTTGGATCCTGAGAGGATGGATGATCAGTATGGCAAAAAATCATGTGTGTTATTAAGGAAAGATTTGAAAAGATAGAGGAAATAAAAGTGGAAGAGTATGCAAGGTGAAAAGTTAGAGGAAATGTATGTGAAGAACCAGTTCAGGGTTTATGTGTTGAATCCAGAAAGATGTTCTTCTAGCATATGAGAACATCTTTTTGAACCTGGGGTGTCTAATGCAGGGGCATTCTAGGGTACTCGGTGAATATGCATGGAGGTGTGTTGTTTTGGTCCTGTGTTACTCGGTTGCATCTTTAACTGACAGTCTTGGTTATTGAAGGAAGCTCGGTCACTAAAAGAACTTGGTGAAACCTTTTGTGCTTGGTGGAACTTATGCTCAGTGATTCTTGTGGTGTGGTCAGTTGTTTCACTAGTGCTCTATTGTTTCTCTGGTGCTCAGTTGTTCTAGTTTACTGACTAGAGTTCTTCGTGATTTGGTTTGCCGACTTGGTGCATTTATTGTTGGTAGCTTTTTTTGTATTCTCCTATGTAGTTCTTGAGGACAACATGGACAATTAAATGTTTTTAAGGCTATTTGAGAGTGGACTGTTGTTACATTTAATATTTTTTTATAGTAGAAACTGACTTGGCTTAGGAGTTAATTGTTTCTTCCAGCTGACTTGTGGCTGAAGATTAGTATTTAAGGAGTGTTTGGGTAGTTATTTAGGGTAGGAGATGGGGAATTAGTGGAATTAGTTGATATACTTGGATCCAATGAGATCTTGAAGATCATATTGTTATCTGGTAGTTTGTAATAGCAGAGCTAGTGGTTGTTTCCTTGGAGACAAGGAGATTGCTTGGTGGCTTGTGAGCTCAAGTTTAGATTTTCTTTAGGGTTTCCATCAGTTGCTGATTTGTTTTAGAGATGAACTAGCTGAGAGGTTTCATAAATACTTTGATTGTATTTGGCCCTAACCCAGAAGGCCTTCCAGTTAGGCATGTTAATGAAAATTTAGTTGAAAACATTGTCTTTTTGTGTAATTCTGCATTGTGGTGTTTGGATGCTTGCTTGGACTGTCCTTAGTTGGATCCTCCTTGCTTAACCTATGTCATTTGAAGACAATAAATTCATCAAAGATAAATTCACCTCCTTTATCTGATCTTGAACATTTTAGTTGCGTACATGTTTCCTTCTCAACTCTTTCCTTATACCATTTAAACATTTTGAATGTATTAGACTTTCCTTTTAAAAACATTATTGACATCATCCTTGAGTAGTCATCAATAAATAAAATGAAATACTGATCACCATAATCAATTTTTAATCTCATAGGGCCAAAAAGATCAGTATGAACTAATTCCAATATACCATTAGATGAGTAAGACTTTCTTGAGAAACTTGATTTAGTCATCTTTCCAATTTGACATTCCTTACACATAAATTTCTTAGGCTTTCTCAATCTTGGTAAACCTCTAACTCTATTTTTCTTACTTACCTTGATCATGTTATCAAAATTTACATGACCAAGTCTTTTATGCCATAACTATACACCCTCAACTTTAACAAACACACAAATTTTTGTAACAATATCAAGGTAGATTAAGTTACCTTTTGATTGTTCATCAGTTCCAATCAAATTGTTATCTCTATTGAGAATTCTAAGGTTGTCATTAGTACCAAAGGCATGTATAGATATCGGTCAGTTACTTATAATGAGCTAATCAGTAACACAAAGTAGAATAGACTAGTTAGTAAAGCATATACACCGAGTAGCAGACAGTTTACTGAGTACCAGCAAACACCGACAGTGACAGACAGTAAACACTGAGCATCATAGTACACACAGATCAGTCTACAATGTTTACCGAGGATCACAGGAAAAGGTATAGTGTTCAGGAATGGCACATTCTTCTATGCAAATGGTTACAACAGTTTGTAAAATATTTTACCAAGATCGAGGAACATTTAATGTAATGATATTCATTAAATATAATGTATATCTTTTTTTAATAAGATGATATAGGTTATCATTGTACACCGTAGATCTTAGGGTTATGATTATAGTATGTAACCTAATTGTGTTAAAGCGGCAAAATAGAACACTATATTTATATGTTTGCATAATTTTTGAGAGCTGATATGTGAATCATAGAGCACTTGAAGCACTTAGCCTATCTTCAAGTCTATCAGTTTACAAAATAGAACCGAGCACAGTAGAATTTAGTTTGAGCAGAATTAGCAGAGGCTACCAAGTAGATTTAGAGTAGAGATTCATCACAAGTAAGGTGAAATTTCATTAGAGATTATAGATCTGTAACAGAAAATTGAGTGTCAAACAAGCAGATAAATACCTATTGCTTTCTGACAATTGTAATAGATTTTTTGGATAAAATCTCTTAACAGAGTAGACTTAACAATCTTATGTAAATATCTTAACCAAGTGCACACTTCATTATTGTTGCTAAAATCCTATAACTAGGTAGATCTAGCTAATCTAACATGTCACTCCTAACAGGGCGAGATCACCAGAAGTGATCAAAACTTGTAGCCTTAACAGGAAAACCTTTTCTATTTGTAGTAGTGAAGAATTTGTGGGTGTCATCCCCACCATAGTTTTCACCTTCTTACAAGGGTTTATGCATTACCAAAATTCTTGTGTCATGTGATTGTGTTATGAATTTCATGTTGTTTACTTACTTATGTTAATTGGATAAATGATTCATGCAATTATATTCAAGTTATATTGGTTGGTTATCACTGTTTACAGTATTAGATCTGAAAGGTTTTGCAAGTAAAGTTTTGAAGACATTGATTCACCCCTCCCCTCTTTGTATCTATCTCTCCTAATTCCAACACAAATATCTAGCAGCTATATGCACCCTAAAATGGTCGCCTAGACTTTGGGCCCCCATTTAGTAATTTATCAAATCCTTGAATCAATATTTTCAACATTTTATCAATTTCCTTGATCAAATCCTAATTTTATCATTTATTTGATTTTATTCTATGGCTAACGATTTTATCCGAAGTCTTTATTCATTTAAAAGTAATTACCTCCCCTTTTATTAAATAAAAAGCCCCCACTTTTCCTCTTATCCTAAGTTGCACAAATAAAGCATTATTCTTATTTTATAAAAAGGAGAAAAGGTCTTTTTGTCTCACATGAGGCTCAAAAGTCAACTCTTATTTTCTCATTGGAGGAGATTTGTGCACATGGATTGTTCCTCTTTCAAGCTCCACCCTTGATTAAATCTTTTTCCTCTTAATCTCCATCGTCTGTTGATTCTCATTTCTTATAAAAGGAGAGCTCTCTTCTCATTCTAGACCCCAACTTTGAATACTAATCTTATGCTATAGGATTTCTTCGTGACTTTGGAGCTTTGAAGATCTTTTTGCATTCTATTTTTAATTCTTGCATCATATCTTCATGTTTATGCTTTCTTAGTTTAGATTTCCTTTCAAGTTCTAGCTTAGCTTAGATAGCTTAATTAGTAAGGCTTGTAATACTTCCATTTTCATACCATAGTTTCTTACTTGCATCTTCATTCTAGTATAGCTTGCATTGCATTCTCATCTTGAGTCTTGAGGATATTGGCATTCTTTCCCTTGTCTCTTTGAATCTCCCATTGTGTGGTTTACTAGCAAGGTTATAGGCTTAATAGCTCTAGCTGAGAGCATTTCTAATATCCTTGTGACTCTATGCCTAGGGAGCTCTAGGTTGCTTTCTCAAGGTTTTCAATTCATGGATTCTCTTAGAAGTAATGACTTAGAGAAGTGCACAATTTGAGTGTACATTTTTTGCGCCCACCGTGGGGCAGAACACTCTTGTTTTGTCCTTCTTTTCATGCATTTTCATCAATTTTTCATCATCATTTTTGCTTGTTGTTTGGGCTCTATTTTTTTGTTTTTCTGATAGATTATCATGTGATAGTCTTCCAGTATCATGTGATACTTTTCCAGTAAAATTATCGTGTGGCTTTACAGGTTTCTATTGCATGACCATATAGAACTTCATCGCTTGAACATAGTGCAAAGTATTGTCCAGGAGGAAAATATCACACCACTATACTGTAAAGTATTGTGTGATTCTTCTGGCAATTGAATTGTCACATAGGCCTGATAGTAATTGGTTTTAGTCATTTCTTTGCAAGAATTTGATTGGTTTGCTTCAGATTTCTGGTTTGTTGTGGTAGAACAGATTTTGATTTGCAGATCTTATTTGATTTTTGATGTGCTAATCATTGTGGGGCTAACAAGTTATGCTTTTAGGTTCTCTCATTTCTTGAATATTTTCCAAAAATAATGCATGTCAAAGCTCCAAATGCATAAGGGCTACTAATTGTTTTTGCAGGGCTTCCCAAAGCATAAAAACAAATCAAGTGCTTGTTTATTGCTTTCATTTTAAGTGCAGCATATACTAGTTGTTTCTTTTCATAGGCACTTAATATCTTGTTGTAAGAATCTTTTGGTGGTAGGAGAGTATGCTCTTCACCCTTGTGGTGAAACAAAAATCTTGACCCATCTTTGGATTTTGAAGGCAAGAGGGTAATTGAACCTTTGCTTGATGTGTTTGGGAGAAATTTTCTAGCTAGGAGAGTATGCTCTTCACCCTTGAGGTGAACCAAAAATCTTGACACTCAAAGGTTGATCCACTCTTTGTTTAGTTTTAGAATCATTTAGCAGGCTTGCTCTTGAGTGATCAAGAGGAACGACCCAAGTGGGGACAAGCTTATAGCTGGCTATTTCTACCCACTATAAACTCAAGGCTATCGAGGACACAAAACCTTGGTAGACGTAGTAGATGTAGGATTGTGAACATGAGAAAAATGCTAGACAAGAATGCTTAAGGTACTCTTATCTCTGTGAGGTCCGTTACTTACCGCAAGGTAAGAAGTCCCTTTGGGAAGCAAGAGGGGTATTACGAACGGAAGCCCTTACTATGAACCATAGATAGAAGCCACCCTATTTTTTCACTTAGCTTCTTTGTGCAAGGATTGAGCCTAGTGGACTAACCTAGATCACCCCAAGATTACTCACCATCTATGTTCTTTTGGTTGTGTCATTGGAACTTCCATGACAAAGCCAACATCTATTGTGGGCAACCACTTTGTGTGAGGCAATGGGACATCAAGTGTGGGCCAAGTTGTTAAGTATTGAGCCTTTTTCTTTTTAGGCTAGTAAGTCCTTGAAGTGTTCTCACTGTGATCTACCTATGTAAACATTCTCAAACATCCAACATCATAGTAGCATTCATAAGGTTTTCTTACTTTGATATCACAATTTCTTGTCTTGGCAAGGTTTCTTTCGCCCTTGTGCAAGTGTTTTATGACATGTTTGATCACCTACTATTTGCAAAATTGTCTGATTACTACTAGTATTGTGTTTGAAATCAAAAAATCCAACCATCAGATTGCAACTTTGATCGAATTACCCTTAAAAACTAAAATTTAAACACTTACTGGTCAAGAGTCGTACGATCTTGAAATATCATCGCACACTGTTTTGAGTTTTATCATGCGATACTTCATTACTGCACAACTGTTGCATAGCTTGCCTGGATTTTATCACACAAGCTGCCTAGAAACTGTCGCATAACCTCTATAACAAATATCACCTAGCCAGATTATATAATCCCAATATTCTATGAATTGTCACACAGAGTCTTTTTGCTGTCTGTCTAATTTATACCATTTTCAATCTTTCTTTGGTCGATACAAATTTTGGTAGGTCTCTTACCTTGTAGTTGGAAGCCTATTTTTACCTTGGGTTCCTGTGTTTTGACCCCTTGAATTAGTATTCTTTGATTTTACAAAGTAATCTTGCTTAGAATCGGTAAGTTAGGAACCATCCTTGTTGAGAAAGTAAACTTTAGATTCTTTGGTAACACACTTGGAAAGTCTTAGTAGTCTCTTGTCCAATTCACTTCCATTAAAAATGATGAAGGGTGCTCCCCTTAATACCACAAACACATAACAGAAATAGAGAAGCAACAACAACAATATGCAAGAACAGAAAATTGGCTTCTTATTATCTCCACAAATGTGGAATTACAAACTTTCAGAATTACAATATGCAAAGCCACATGGGCATTCCCTTACAATATTCTATAGGACAAAGCCTCGAACCAATACCCAGATCTACTACCAAGAACTATTTTGAACTATTCTGCACTGCCTAAGACAATAATACAGCCTTCCATATATAGGCAATTTTCCACTGCCTGGGAAGGTTCCGGAATCTTAGCCAATAGGGCCGACCAAACTTAGAATTATTTTATTTTACATTTTATTACATCATAGTCAGCTCAAGATAACCTTTGAAACCCGAACAAAAATTTTGAAGAAAATTATTTTCTGCCATTTCAGATGGCCCAACTTCCGAAGACCATAAGTCATCACCAGTTGACCCGATCGGCTATTATAACCCCATTTCAGAAACACCACGAAGCGCTCTACAGGCTAGACCGATGTATGCGCCTGTCACCCAAATTTTTTAACTCATCCGAGGCTTCTAAAGCCTTCAAAACTGAGTTCAAAGTTTCTGTACCTTGCTGCCAATACCAAAAATTTTCAATATCTTCCAATATACACTTGATCTGGCAATGAAACTTTACAGGTAGACTTATATGACCAAAATGAACCTCCAAAAAAGAAATCAGATCATTCTGAGCACATACAAAAATTACCAAAAATAGTAACTTTCCATAAATAGCAGCTCTGCACAAAATAACCCTTATTGAATATAAAAATAAAAATCTTTTTTGGGTGATGCAAGATTGCTTTTACACCCAGGATGCTCTTGCATCAGACACTCAGGGTAATTTGAGAAGTGACCCTATTACGACTCAGGTGTGCAGAGGAAAACCAAGACAGCTAACCTCCTCTTTTGTTAGCCATGATGAATTTTCAACAGTTCGTCCTTTCCACTTGACCAGATATTTTTCATATGTCCTGTTCCTTGTGTTTCTGCCAACACGACTGTCTAGTATATCTTTGATCTCCTTAGTGTCTGAACTAGTTTCTGGAATACTCCACTGTGCTATTGTGATCTCATCTTCAACACCTCCTTCAGGATACTTTGTCAGATCTGAAATGTTAAACATTGGTGAAATATTTAGCTCAGTAGGCAATTCTACCTCATATGCATTTCCTGAATCATGTTTTTTCAGTATCCTACATGGTCCAAACTTCTTTATTTTCAGCTTGTTATATGTACCAATTGGAAACCGCTCATTCCGCAAATGAACCATGACTTCATCACCAACCTGAAATTCCTTATACCTCCTTTACTCATCTACCTTAGCCTTATACTATGCGTTCATCTTGGTAATATAGTTCCTCACCTCCCCATGGATGTTCTTCAAGTGTTCTACAAAATCTAAAGCTTCAGCACTACTTATTTCTCCTTTATCTATCTTCCTTAATTCAGATGCATTTCTTGGACTACTTCCATATACAATCTAGAATGGTGATTTACCGATGCTCCTGTTGACAGAATTATTGTATGCAAATTCTGCTTGTGGTAAAATCAAATCCCATCCTGTTGGCTTATCTCCAACCAAACATCTCAGCAGATTTCCCAAACTTCTATTCACCACCTCTATTTGTCCATCAGTCTGTGGATGATGTGATGAACTGAACTTCAAATCTATCTTCAACTTCTTCCACAATATCTACCAAAAATATCCAACAAACTTAGTATCTCGATCTGAAACTATGGTCTTTGGCAAACCATGTAGTCTCACCATTTCTCTGAAAAACAATTCTGCTACATGAACAACATCATTAGTCTTCTTGTAGGAAATGAAATGTGCCATCTTCAAAAATTTGTCAACTACTACAAAAATTGAATCATGTCCCCGCTGTGTCCTCGGTAAACCAAAAATAAAGTCCATACTGATATCCTCCCAAGGCTTCTCTGGTATAGGTAATGGCTAATACAACCCTGTATTCTGCTTCACTCCTTTCGCCATTTGACATACTCTGTAACTCTGTACAAACTTCTTCACATCTTGCTGCAATTGTGGCCAATAATAATTCTCACCAACCAAAGTAAGAGTTTTATCACGACCAAAATGTCAAGCCAATCCTTCACTATGCTTCTCCTTGATGAGATTCTCCCTCATAGAACTTCGTGGAATGCACAACTGACTCCCTTTGAATAACATATCATCTTGGATGATAAAATCCAACCATTTCATCATGTCTAGAGTAACAGGTTCTGTACAAGCTTTCCAAGCTTCACCAAAATTAGGATCCTCTAGATACAAATTCTTGAGTTCTTTGAACCCAACCACCTCAATCTACATCTTTGTCAGCAATAGTTACCTTCTGCTAAGAGCATCTGCAACTCTGTTAGACTTTCCACTTTTGTGTTTCAAAACAAATGTATAACTCTGCAAAAACCCAACCTATTTCAAATGCCTCTGATTCAACTTTCCTTGACTATTCAAATATTGCAAAGCTTGATGATCAGTGTACAAAACAAACTCCTTAGGAAGTAGATAATGTCTCCACTTCTTTAATGCCTAAACTATAGCATAAAATTCCTAATCATAAACACAATACTTCCTCTTGGCATCATTTAAGTTCTCACTGAAATAAGCAACAGGTTTACCTTCTTGGCTCATAATACCTCCTATTGCAGTACCACTAGCATCACAATCTACTTGAAACACCTTATTAAAATTTGGAAGTGCTAAAACAGGTTGTTCTGTAACTTTTTGTTTCAACAATTGAAAACTCTTTTCTGCCCCATTAGTCCACCTAAACTCTTTTCTATCCCCTCTCATTGTTTCAGTCAAGGGTCCACAAATACTGCTAAAATTTCTGATAAACTTTCTATAAAAGCTAGCTAGACCATGAAAAGATCTTACCTCAGTAGCACTCCTTGGAGTAGGCTATTCAAGGATAGCCTGTACCTTCTCTGGGTCTATTTTTAGACCTTCTGCTGAAACTACAAATCCCAAATACACTAACTCTTTCTTCACAAAACTGCACTTCTTCAAATTAACCAACAATTTTTCATCTCTCAATTTCTCAAACACCATACGAATATGCATCATATGCTCATCCAATGTCTTACTAAAGATCAAAATATCATCGAGGTAAACAATGACAAACTTACCGAGAAATTCTTTCAGAACCTCGTTCATGAGCCGCATGAAAGTGCTCGATGCATTGGTTAGCCCAAAAGGCATGACTAACCACTCATATAGTCCTTCCTTTGTCTTGAAGGTAGTCTTCCATTCATCTCCTTTTCTGATTCAAATCTAATGATATCCACTCTTCAGATCTATCTTTGAGAAATACACAGCTCCACTCAAACAGTCCATAATATCATCCATTCGTGGCAATATAAACCTATACTTGATTGTGATCTTGTTTATTTCCCTAGAATCTATACACATCCTCCATTCTCCATTCTTCTTTGGTGCTAATACCACTGGTACAGCATAGGGACTCAGACTCTCATGGATCAATCCTTTCTATAACAGTTCATGTACTTGTCTGTTCAACTCCTCACTTTCTGCAGGTGTCATTCTGTGTGCTACCTTATTTGGTAAACTCACTCTTGGGATCAAGTCCATTTGATGACTAATCTTCCTGACTGGTGGTAATCCATCAGGCACGTTATCGGATACAATATCCTAAAACTCATTCAACAAATCTACAACTTCTATAGGAACATCTTCTACTTCCTCTTTACTAGCTTTTGGAATTAAAGCAAAACATACATGCTCATGCCTCATACCATCTAGGAAATTTCTTCCATCAACAAAAGTTATCCTTGCATTACCACATACCTTTTCTTCAGTCTCCTTTAATGGTTTTAGCATATGTCGCACTCCATCCTTTGTCTGGGAATTGGTATTCGCACGACCATCATGTACAGCACATCTATCAAACTGCCATGGTCTACCCAACAACATATGACATGCATCCATAGATATGATATCACACAATACCTCATCTTGGTATCTACCAATCTTGAACTTCACCAGGCATTGTTCATTGACCATGACCTTGTGGTCATCCTGTACCCAGGCAATCCGATATGGATATGGGTGTTTCTATCTCTTGAGCTTCAACTTTGTCACCATCTCTTCTGACACCAAATTGTCAGTGCTTCCACTATCAATAATCACATCACAACATTTACCTTCACACTTGCACCTGGTGTGAAATAGGGTCCTCCTTTGCTCAGGTTCATTCTCACCACTCAAGAGGACTCTTCTATTAATCAACGTTTCTCCTCTTTCAGCATCTTCAGAATTTGATGATCTGACATCTTCATCTACATGTGCAACTCTGGCCTGGCCTTCATTTCTCCTTTCTGTTCTACCTTGGCGCTAAGGACATTCAAATGCCCTATGACCTTCTTCTCCATAGTGAAAATATGTTCCACGGAAGCCTCCTCTTTCAGATCTTTGTCCTCTTCCTCTTCCTCTCTGATCTCTATTATTCTGATCCTGGAAACGATTGGAATTATTTCCTTTCTGATTCTGACTGCTACTGGCCTCATCCTTCTTTTTCAGATCTTCATTTCGGCCACCATATGACTGTCCACCAGATCTTCCACCACGACCTCTTCCATTTTGTCTGCTCTCGAACTTCTTGTTTAGCTTTTCCTCTACTTTTAGGGCAAATTGGTATGCCTCCTCAATACTATTCATTCGAACCAGATTCAACTCCTCTTGAATGCTTGGCCTTAACCCATTAAGGTATCAGACAAATTTCTCCTTATCAGCTTCTACATGGCCTATTTTGATGAGGAGTCGATAGAACTCCTCTGTCTACTCCTGAATAGATCTTCCTGCTTGCTTCAAACTTTGTATCTTCTTTAGTAGGTCAAGCTCATAATCAACAGGAATGAACTATCACTTCAATTTATCCACCATCTGATCCCATCTTGTGATTTTATCTTTCCCTCTTCTATTTCACTCCAATTGAATTTCTTGCCACCAGATCTTCGCATGACCATTCAATCCGGCCTTCACAAATTTGACCCTATCAGGATCCTCAACATCATCGTACTCAAAATATTCCTCACATTCATTGATCGAGCCGATCAATTTCTCTGGGTTAAGATTTTCAAAAAATGTAGGAACCTCAATCTTAGGTCTTTTCTCAATCTTGGAAATCACTCGAAAAAATCTTTCTTCCTCCTGGTTCATAATTTCAGCTTCTCCTTCTTAATATTCTTCTTCAGCTTCATCTTCACTTTCATCTCTGACATTAAGATTCATTCCTCTGCAAATCTCTTTTTGTAATGCTCGCACTTTTCTCTACAGCTCTCTAACCTCAGGTGTCATAGCACCAGCTCTTCCACCATGTTCTCTTCGTGGAGGCATTTTGGCAATGCGCACTGAAACCGTAACCACAATCCTGGTGCAAACTACCTCATAGTCGACGATCTATTTACACACTCAAGAACTCCTGCTCTGATACCACTTGATGAAGGGTGCTCCCCTTAATACCACAAACACATAACAGAAATAGAGAAGCAACAACAACAATATGCAAGAACAAAAAATTGGCTTCTTATTATCTCCATAAATGTGGAATTACAAATTTTCAGAATTACAATATGCAAAGCCACATGGGCATTCCCTTACAATATTCTGTAGGATAAAGGCTCGAACCAATACCCAGATCTACTACCCAAAACTATTCTGAACTATTCTGCACTGTCTAAGACAATAATACAACCTTCCATATATAGGCAATTTTCCACCGCTTGGGAAGGTTCTGAAATCTTAGCCAATAGGGCTGACCAAACTTAGAATTATTTTATTTTGCATTTTATTACATCATAGTCGGCTCAAGATAACCTTTGAAACCCGAATAGAAATTTTGAAGAAAATTATTTTCTGCCATTTTAGGTGGCCCAACTTTCGAAGGCCATAGGTCATCACCAGTTGACCTGATCGGATATTATAACCCCATTTTTGAAATGCCACGAAGTGCTCTATAGGCTTGTCTAGCGCAAGCGCCCATCACCCAAATTTTTTACCTCATCCGGGGCCTCTAAAGCCTTCAAAAGTGAGTTCAATGTTTCTGTACCCTGCTGCCAATATCGAAAATCTTCAATACCTTCCAATATACACTTGATCTGGAAATGAAACTTTATAGGTAGACTAATATGACTAAAATGAACCTCCAAGAAAGAAATCAGATCATTCTGAGCACATACAAAAATTACCAAAAATAGTAACTTTCCATAAATAGCAGCTCTGCACAAAATAGCCCTTATTGAATATAAAAATAGAAATCTTTTTTGGGTGATGCAAGATTGCTCTTACACCCAGGATGCTTCTGCATTAGACACCCAGGGTAATTTGAGAAGTGACCCTGTCACGACTCAGGTGTGCAGAGGAAAACCAAGATAGCTAACCTTCTCCTTTGTCAGCCATGATGAATCTTCAACAGGTCATCCTTTCCACTTGACCAGATATTCTTCATATGTCCTATTCCTTGTGCTTCTACCAACAGGACTGTCCAACATATCTTTGATCTCCTCAGTGTCTGAACTAGTTGTTGGAATACTCCACTGTGCTGTTGTGATCTCATCTTCAACACCTCCTTCATGATACTCTGTTAGATCTAAAATGTTAAACACTAGTGAAATATTTAGCTCAGTAGGCAATTCTACCTCATATGCATTTCCTGAATCATATTTCTTCAATATCCTACATGGTCCAAACTTCTTCATTTTCAGCTTGTTATATGTACCAACTGGAAACTGCTCCTTCTGTAAATGAACCATGACTTCATCACCAACCTGAAATTCCTTATACCTCCTTTTCTCATCTAACTTAGCCTTATACCGTGCATTCATCTTGGTAATATACTTCCTCACCTCCCCATGGATGTTCTTCAAGTCTTCTGCAAAATCTTTAGCTTTAGCACTACTTATTTCTCCTTTATCTATCTTCCTCAATTCAGATGCATTTCTTGAACTACTTCCATATACAATCTAGAATGGTGATTTACTGGTGCTCCTGTTGACAGAATTATTGTATGCAAATTCTTCTTGTGGTAAAATCAAATCCCATGCTGTTGGCTTATCTCCAACCAAACATCTCAGCAGATTTCTCAAACTTCTATTCACTACCTCTGTCTGTCCATCAGTCTGTGGATGATGTGATGAACTAAACTTCAAATCTATCTTCAACTTCTTCCACAATGTCCGCCAAAAATATCCAACAAACTTAGTATCTCGATCTGAAACTATGGTCTTTGGCAAACCATGTAGTCTCACCACTTCTCTGAAAAATAATTCTGCTACATGAACAACATCATTAGTCTTCTGGCAAGGAATGAAATGTGCCATCTTCGAAAATCTATCAACTACTACAAAAATTGAATCATGTCCCCGCCATGTCCTCGGTAAACCAAGAACAAAGTCCATACTGATATCCTCCTAAGGCTTCTCTGGTATAGGTAATGGATGATACAACCCTGTATTCTACTTCACTCCTTTCGCCATTTGACATACTCTACAACTCTGTACAAACTTCTTCACATCTTGCTGCAATTGTGGCCAATAATAATTCTCACCAACCAAAACAAGGGTTTTATCATGACCAAAATGTCCAGCCAATCCTCCACTATGCTTCTCCTTGATGAGATTCTCCCTCATAGAACTTCATGGAATGCACAACTGACTCCCTCTGAATAGCATATCATCTTGGATGATAAAATCTAGCCATTTCATCCTGTCTAGAGTAACAGGTTCTGTACAAGCTTTCCAAGCTTCACCAAATTCAGGATCCTCTGGATACAAATTCTTGAGTTCCTTGAACCCAACCACCTCAATCTGCATCTCTATCAGCAATAGTTGCCTTCTGCTAAGAGCATCTTCAACCCTGTTAGACTTTCCACTTCTGTGTTTCATAACAAATATATAACTCTGCAAAAACTCAACCCATTTCAAATGCCTCTGATTCAACTTTCCTTGACTATTCAAATATTGCAAAGCTTGATGATCAGTGTACAAAACAAACTCCTTAGGAAGTAGATAATATCTCCACTTCTTTAATGCCTGAACTATAGTATAAAATTCCTGATCATAAATAGAATACTTCCTCTTGACATCATTTAACTTTTCACTGAAATAAGGAACATGTTTACCTTCTTGGCTCATAACAGCTCCTATTGCAGTACCACTAGCATCACAATCTACTTGAAACACCTTATTAAAATCTGGAAGTGCTAAAATAGGTTGTTCTGTAACTTTTTGTTTCAACAATTGAAAACTCTTTTCTGCCCCATTAGTCCACCTAAACTCTTTTCTATCCCCTCTCATTGTTTCAGTCAAGGGTCCACAAATACTGCTAAAATTTTTGATAAATTTTCTGTAAAAGCTAGCTAGACCATGAAAAGATCTTACCTCAGTAGCACTCCTTGGAGTAGGCCATTCAAAGATAGCCTGTGCCTTCTCTGGGTCCATTTTTAGACCTTCTGCTGAAACTACAAATCCCAAATACACTAACTCTTTCTTCACAAAATTGCACTTCTTCAAATTAATCAACAATTTCTCATCTCTCAACTTCTCAAACACCATATGAATATGTATCATATGCTCATCCAATGTCTTACTAAAGATCAAAATATCATCGAGGTAAACAATGACAAACTTACCCAGAAATTTTTTCAAAACCTCGTTCATGAGCCGCATGAAAGTGCTCGGTGCATTGGTTAGCCAAAAAATATGACTAACCACTCATATAGTCCTTCCTTTGTCTTGAAGGTAGTCTTCCATTCATGTCCTTCTCTGATTTGAATCTGATGATATACACTCTTTAGATCTATCTTTGAGAAATATACAGCTCCACTCAAACAGTCCATAATATCATCCATTCGTGGCAATGGAAATTTGTACTTGATTATGATCTTGTTTATTGCCCTAGAATCTATACACATCCTCCATTCTCCATTCTTCTTTGGTGCTAATACTGCTGGTACAGCATAGGGACTTAGACTCTCACAGATCAATCCTTTCTGTAAGAGTTCATGTACTTGTCTGTTCAACTCTTCACTTTCTGCAGGTGTCATTCTGTGTGCTTTATTATTTGGAAAAATCACTCCTGGGATCAAGTCCATCTGATGACTGATCTTCCTGACTGGTGGTAATCCATTAGGCACGTTATCAGATACAATATTTTGAAACTCATTCAACAAATCTACAACTTCTATAGGAACATCTTCTACTTCCTCTTTACCAGCTTTTGGAATTAAAGCAAAACATACATGCTCATGCCTCATACCATCTAGGAAATTTCTTCCATCAACAAAAGTTATCCTTGCATTACCACATACCTTTTCTCCGGTCTCCTTCAATGGTTTTAACTTATGTCACACTCCATCCTTTGTCAGGGAATAGGTATTTGCATGACCATCATGTACAACACATCTGTCAAACTGCCATGGTCTACCCAACAACATATGACATGCATCCATAGATATGATATCACATAATACCTCATCTTGGTATCTGCCAATTTTGAACTTCACTAGGCATTGTTCATTGACTATGACCTTGTGGTCATCCTATACCCAGGCAATCCAATATGGATGTGGGTGTTTCTGTCTCTTGAGCTTCAACTTTGTCACCATCTCTTCTGACACCAAATTGTCAGTGCTTCCACTATCAATAATCACATCACAATATTTACCTTCACACTTGCACCTAGTGTGAAACAGGCTCCTCCTTTGCTCAGGTTCATTCTCACGACTCAACAAAACTCTTCTATTAATCAACGTTTCTCCTCTTTCAGCATCTTTAGAATTTGATGATCTGGCATCTTCATCTACATGTGCAACTCTGGCTTGGCCTTCATTTCTCCTATCTGTTCTGCCTTGGTGCTGATGACATTCAAATGCCCTATGACCTTCTTCTCCACAGTGAAAACATGTTCCATGAAAGCCTCCTCTTTCAGATCTTTGTCCTCTTCCTCTTCCTCTCTGATCTCTATTATTCTGATCCTGAAAATGATTAGAATTATTTCCTCTCTGATTCTGACCACTATTGGCGTCATCCTTCTTTTTCAGATATTCATTTCGGCCACCATATGACCGTCCACCAGATCTTCCACCATGACCTCTTCCATTTTGTCTGCTCTCAAACTTCTTGTTTAGCTTTTCCTCTACTTTTAGGGCAAACTGGTATGCCTCCTCAATACTGTTCATTCGAACTAGATTCAACTCCTCCTGAATGCTTGGCCTTAACCCATTAAGGTATCGGGCAACTTTCTTCTTATCAGCTTCTACATGGCTTGTTTTGATGAGGAGTCGATAGAACTCTTTTGTATACTCCTGAACAGATCTTCCTGCTTGCTTCAAACTTTGCATTTTCTTTAGAAGGTCAAGCTCATAATCAATAGGAATGAACTGTCACTTCAATTTATCCACCATCCGATCCCATCTTGTGATTTTATCTTTCCCTCTTCTATTTCACTTCAATTGAATTTTTTGCCACCAGATCTTCGCATGACCATTCAATCTGGCCTTCACAAATTTGACCCTATCAGGATCCTCAAAATCTTCGTACTCAAAATATTCCTCACATTCATTGATCCAGTCGATCAATTCCTCTGGGTTAAGATTTCCAAAAAATGTAGGAACCTCAATCTTAGGTCTTTTCCCAATCTTGGAAATCACTCGAAAAAGTCTTTCTTCCTCCTGGTTCACAATTTCAGCTTCTCCTTCTTGATATTCTTCTTCGGCTTCATCTTTGCTTTCATCTCTGACATTAAGATTCATTCCTCTGCAAATCTCTTTTTGCAATGCTTGCACTTGTCTCTGCAGCTCTCTAACTTTAGGTGTCACAGCACCAGCTCTTCCACCATGTTCTCTTCGTAGAGGCATTTTCACAATGCGCACTGAAACCCTAACCACGGTCCTGGTGCAAACTGCCTCATAGTCGTCGATCTATTTACACACTCAAGAACTCCTACTCTGATACCACTTAATGAAGGGTGCTCCCCTTAATACCACAAACACATAACAGAAATAGAGAAGCAACAACAACAATATGCAAGAACAAAAAATTGGCTTCTTATTATCTCTAAAAATGTAGAATTACAAACTTTCAGAATTACAATATTTAAAGCCACATGGGCATTCCCTCACAATATTTTGTCAGACAAACCCTCAAACCAATACCCAGATCTACTACCTAGAACTATTCTAAACTATTCTGCACTCCCTAAGATAAAAATATAGCCTTCCATATATAGGTAATTTTCCACCGCCTGGGAAGGTTCCAGAATCTTAGCCAATAGGTCCGACCAAACTTAGAATTATTTTATTTTGCATTTTATTAAATCATAGTCAGCTCAAGATAACCTTTGAAACCCGAATAGAAATTTTGAAGAAAATTATTTTCTGCTGTTTCAGGTGGCCCAACTTTCGAAGACCATAAGTCATCACTAGTTGACCCAATCGGCTATTATAATCCCATTTCAGAAACACCACGAAGCACTTTATAAGCTTGACCCAAAGCACCTGTCACCCAAATTTTTGACCTCATCCAAAGCCTCTAAAGCCTTCAAAACTAAGTTCAAAGTTTTTGTACCCTGCTGCCAATACCGAAAATCTTCAATATCTTCCAATATACACTTGATCTGGCAATAAAACTTTACAGGCAGACTTATATGACAAAAATGAACCTTCAAGAAAGAAATCAGATCATTCTAAGCACATACAAAAATTACCAAAAATAGTAACTTTCCATAAATAGTAGCTCTCCACAAAATAGCCCTTATTGAATATAAAAATAGAAATATTTTATGGGTGATGCAAGATTGCTCTCACACCTAGGATGCTCCTACATCAGACACCCAGGGTAATTTGAGAAGTGACCCTGTCACGACTCAGGTGTGCAGAAGAAAACTAATACAACTAACCTCCTCTTTTGTCAGCCATGATGAATCTTCAACAGGTCATCCTTTCCACTTGACCAGATATTCTTCATATGTCCTGTTCCTTGTGCTTCTGCCAACACAACTGTCCAGTATATCTTCAATCTCCTTAGTGTTTAAACTAGTTGCTAGAATACTCCACTGTGCTGCTGTGATCTCATCTTCAACACCTCCTTCATGATACTCTGTCAGATCTGAAATGTTAAACACTGGTGAAATATTTAGCTCAGTAGGCAATTCTACCTCATATGCATTTCTTGAATCATGTTTCTTCAGTATCCTACATGGTCCAAACTTCTTCATTTTCAGCTTGTTATATGTACCAACTAGAAACCACTCCTTCCGCAAATGAACCATGACTTCATCACCAACCTGAAATTCCTTATACCTCCTTTTCTCATCTACCTTAGCCTTATACTGTGCATTCATCTTGGTAATATACTTCCTCACCTCCCCATGGATGTTCTTCAAGTGTTCTGCAAAATCTTTAGCTTCAGCACTACTTATTTCTCCTTTATCTATCTTCCTCAATTCAGATGCATTTTTTCGAATACTTCCATATACAATCTAGAATGGTGATTTACCGGTGCTCCTCTTGACAAAATTATTGCATGCAAATTTTGCTTGTGGTAAAATCAAATCCCATCCTGTTGGCTTATCTCTAACCAAACATCTTAGTAGATTTTCCAAACTTCTATTCACCACCTCTATCTGTCCATCAGTCTGTGGATGATGTGATGAACTGAACTTCAAATCTGTCTTCAACTTCTTCCACAATATCTGCCAAAAATATCCAACAAACTTAGTATCTCGATCTGAAACTATGGTCTTTGGCAAACCATGTAGTCGCACCACTACTCTGAAAAACAATTCTGCTACATGAACAATATCATTAGTCTTCTTGTAGGGAATGAAATGTGCCATCTTCAAAAATCTGTCAACTACTACAAAAATTCAATCATGTCCCCACTGTGTCCTTAGTAAACCAAGAACAAAGTCCATATTGATATCCTCCCAAGGCTTCTCTGGTATAGGTAATGGCTGATACAACCCTATATTCTGCTTCACTCTTTTCACCATTTGACATACTCTACAAGTCTATAGAAACTTCTTCACATCTTGCTACAATTGTGGCCAATAATAATTCTCACAAACCAAAGCAAAGGTTTTATCACGACCAAAATGTCCAGCCAATCCTCCACTATGCTTCTCCTTGATGATATTCTCCCTCATAGAACTTCGTGGAATGCACAACTGACTCCCTCTGAATAGCATATCATCTTCGATGATAAAATCCAGCCATTTCATCCTGTCTAGAGTAACAGGTTCTGTACAAGCTTTCCAAGCTTCACCAAAATCAGGATCCTCTGGATACAAATTCTTGAGTTTATTGAATCCAACCACTTCAATCTGCATCTCTGTCAGCAAGAGTTGCCTTCTGCTAGGAGCATCTGTAACCCTGTTAGACTTTCCACTTCTGTGTTTCAAAACAAATGATTAACTCTGCAAAAACTCAACCCATTTCAAATGCCTCTCATTCAACTTTCCTTGACTATTCAAATATTGCAAAGCTTGATGATTAGTGTACAAAACAAACTCCTTAGGAAGCAGATAATGTCTACACTTCTTTAATGCCTGAACTATAGCATAAAATTCTTGATCATAAACAGAATACTTCCTCTTGGCATCATTTAACTTCTCACTGAAATAAGCAACAGGTTTACTTTCTTGGCTCATAATAGCTCCCATTGCAGTACCACTAGCATCACAATCTACTTGAAACACCTTATTAAAATCTGAAAGTGCTAAAATAGGTTGTTCTGTAACTTTTTGTTTCAACAATTGAAAACTCTTTTCTACCCCATTAGTCGACCTAAACTCTTTTCTATCCCCTCTCATTGTTTCAGTCAAGGGTCCACAAATACTGCTAAATTTTTTGATAAAATTTCTATAAAAGCTAGCTAGACAATGAAAAGATCTTACCTTAGTAGCACTCCTTGGAGTAGGCTATTCAAGGATAGCCTGTACCTTCTCTGGGTCCATTTTTAGACCTTCTACTGAAACTACAAATCCTAAATACACTAACTTTTTCTTCGTAAAATTGCACTTCTTCAAATTAATCAATAATTTTTTATCTCTCAACTTCTCAAAAACTATATGAATATGCATCATATGCTCATCCAATGTCTTACTAAAGATCAAAATATCATCAAGGTAAACAATGACAAACTTACTTAGAAATTCTTTCAGAACCTCATTCATGAGCCGCATGAAAGTGCTCGATGCATTGGTTAGCGCAAAAGGCATGACTAACCACTCATATAGTCCTTCCTTTGTCTTGAAGGCAGTCTTTCATTCATCTCCTTCTCTGATCTGAATCTGATGATATCCACTCTTCAGATCTATCTTTGAGAAATACATAGCTCCACTCAAACAGTCCATAATATCATCCATACATGGAAATGGAAACCTGTACTTGATTATGATCTTATTTATTACCCTACAATCTGTACACATCCTCTATTCTCCATTCTTCTTTAGTGCTAATACCATTGGTACAGCATAGGGACTCAGACTCTCACAAATCAATCTTTTCTGTAACAGTTCATGTACTTGTCTGTTCAACTCCTCACTTTCTACAGGTGTCATTCTGTGTGCTACCTTATTTGGAAAACTCACTCCTGGGATCAAGTCCATCTGATGACTGATCTTCCTGACTGGTGGTAATCCATCAGGCACGTTATCGGATACAATATCCTAAAACTTATTAAACAAATCTGCAACTTTTACAAGAACATCTTCTACTTCCTCTTTACCAGCTTTTGGAATTAAAGAAAAACATACATGCTCATGCCTCATACCATTTAGGAAATTTCTTCCATCAAAAAAAGTTATCCTTGCATTACCACATACCTTTTCTTCAGTCTTCTTCAATGGTTTTAGCTTATGTCGCACTCCATCCTTTGTTAGGGAATAAGTATTTGCACGACCATCATGTACAGCACATCTGTCAAACTGCCATGGTCTACCCAACAACATATGACATGCATCCATAGATATGATATCACACAATACCTCATCTTGGTATCCGCCAATCTTGAACTTCACCAGGCATTATTCATTGACCATGACCTTGTGGTCATCCTGTACCCAGGCAATCTGATATGGATGTGGGTGTTTTTGTCTCTTGAGCTTCAACTTTGTCACCATCTCTTCTGACACCAAATTGTCAGTGCTTCCACTATCAATAATCACATCACAACATTTACCTTCACACTTGCACCTGGTGCGAAACAGGCTCTTCCTTTGCTCAGGTTCATTCTCACCACTCAACAAGGCTCTTCTGTTAATCAATGTTTCTCCTTTTTCAGCATCTTCAGAATTTGATGATCTGGCATCTTCATCTACATGTGCAACTCTGGCCTGGCCTTCATTTCTCCTATCTGTTCTACCTTGGCACTGAGGACATTCAAATGCCCTATGACCTTCTTATCCACCGTGAAAATATGTTCCATGGAAGCCTCCTCTTTTAGATCCTTGTCCTCTTCCTCTTCCTCTTTGATCTCTATTATTCTAATCCTGAAAATGATTGGAATTATTTTCTCTCTAATTCTGACTGCTACTAGCCTCATCCTTCTTTTTCAGATCTTCATTTCGGCCACCATATGACCATCCACCAGATCTTCCACCATGACCTCTTCTATTTTGTTTGCTTTCGAACTTCTTGTTTAGCTTTTCCTCTATTTTTAGGGAAAACTGGTATGCCTCCTCAATACTATTTATTCAAACCAGATTCAACTTCTCCTGAATGCTTGGCCTTAACCCATTAAGGTATCGGGCAACTTTCTCCTTATACGCTTCTGCATGGCTTGTTCTGATGAGGAGTCGATAGAACTCCTCTGTATACTTCTGAAAAGATCTTCCTGCTTGCTTCAAACTTTACATTTTCTTTAGTAGGTCAAGCTCATAATCAACAGGAATGAACTATCGCTTCAATTTATCCACCATCTGATCCCATCTTGTGATTTTATCTTTCCCTCTTCTATTTCACTCTAATTGAATTTCTTGCCACCAGATCTTCACATGACCTTTCAATCTAGCCTTCGCAAATTTGACCCTATCAGGATCCTCAACATCTTCGTACTTAAAATATTCCTCACATTCATTGATCGAGTTGATCAATTCCTCTGGGTTAAGATTTTCAGAAAATGTAGGAACCTCAATCTTAGGTCTTTTCCCAATCTTGGAAATTGCTCGAAAATGTCTTTCTTCCTCCTGAATCACAATTTCAGCTTCTCTTTCTTGATATTCTTCTTCGATTTCATCTTCACTTTTGTCTCTGATATTAAGATTCATTCCTCTGTGAATCTCTTCTTGCAATGCTCACACTTGTCTCTGTAGCTCTCTAACCTCAGGTGTCACAGCACCAGCTCTTCTACCATGTTCTCTTTGTGGAGGCATTTTCGCAATGCGCACTGAAACCCTAACCACGGTCCTGGTGCAAACTACCTCACAGTCGGTGATCTGTTTACACACTCAAGAACTTCTGCTCTAATACCACTTGATGAAATGTGCTCCCCTTAATACCACAAACACATAACAGAAATAGAGAAGCAATAACAACAATATGCAAGAATAGAAAATTGGCTTCTTATTATCTCCACAAATGTGGAATTACAAACTTTCAGAATTACAATATGCAAAGCCACATGGGCATTCCCTTACAATATTCTAGAGGATAAAGCCTCGAACCAATACCTAGATCTACTACCCAGAACTATTCTGAACTATTTTGCACTGCCTAAGACAATAATACAGCCTTTCATATATAGGCAATTTTCCACCGCCTGGGAAGGTTACAGAATCTTAGCCAATAGGGCCGACCAAACTTAGAATTATTTTATTTTGCATTTTATTACATCATAGTCGGCTCAAGATAACCTTTGAAACCCGAACAAAAGTTTTGAAAAAAATTATTTTTCACCATTTCAGGTGGCCCAACTTTCGAAGACCATAAGTCATCACCAATTGACTCGATCGGCTATTATAACCCCATTTCAGAAATGCCACGAAGTGCTCTACAGGCTTGTCTAGCACAAGCAGCCATCACCCAAATTTTTGATGCCATCCGGGGCCTTTAAAGCCTTCAAAATTAAGTTCAAAGTTTCTGTACCCTGCTGCCAATACCGAAAATTTTTAATATCTTCCAATATACACTTGATCTGGCAATGAAACTTTACATGCAGACTTATATGACCAAAATGAACCTCCAAGAAAGAAATAAGATCATTCTAAGCACATACAAAAATTACCAAAAATAGTAACTTTCCATAAATAGCAGCTCTGCACAAAATAGCCCTTATTGAATAAAAAAGTAGAAATATTTTTTGGGTGATGCAAGATTGCTCTTACACCCAAGATGCTCCTGCATCAGACACCCAGGGTAATTTGAGAAGTGACCCTGTCATGACTTAGGTGTGCAGAGGAAAACCAAGACAGCTAACCTCCTCCTTTGTCAGCCATGATGAATCTTCAACAGGTCGTCCTTTCCACTTGACCAGATATTCTTCATATGTCCTGTTCCTTGTGCTTCTGCCAACACGACTATCAAGTATATCTTCGATCTCCTTAGTGTCTGCACTAGTTGCTGGAATACTCCACTGTGCTGCTGTGATCTCATCTTCAACACCTCCTTCATGATACTCTGTTAGATCTAAAATGTTAAACACTGGTAAAATATTTAGCTCAGTAGGCAATTCTACCTCATATGCATTTCTTGAATCATGTTTCTTTAGTATCCTACATGGTCCAAACTTCATTTTCAACTTGTTATATGTACCAACTAGAAACCGCTCCTTCCACAAATGAACCATGACTTCATCACCAACCTGAAATTTTTTATACCTCTTTTTCTCATCTGTCTTAGCCTTATACTGTGCGTTCATCTTGGTAATATGCTTCCTCACCTCCCCATGGATTTTCTTCAAGTGTTTTGCAAAATCTTCAGCTTCAGCACTACTTATTTCTCCTTTATCTATATTCCTCAATTCAGATGCATTTCTTGGACTACTTCCATATACAATCTAGAATGGTGATTTATCGATGCTCCTGTTGATAGAATTATTGTATACAAATTATGCTTGCGGTAAAATTAAATCCCATCCTGTTGGCTTATCTCCAACCAAACATCTCAACAGATTTCTCAAACTTTTATTCACCACCTCTGTCTGTTTATCAGTTTGTGGATGATGTGATGAACTAAACTTCAAATCTGTCTTCAACTTCTTCCAAAATGTCTGCGAAAAATATCCAACAAACTTAGTATCTTGATCTGAAACTATGGTCTTTCGCAAACCATGTAGTCTCACCACTTCTCTGAAAAACAATTCTGTTACATGAACAGCATCATTAGTCTTCTTGCAGGGAATGAAATGTGCCATCTTCAAAAATTTATCAACTACTATAAAAATTGAATCATGTCCCCACTGTGTCCTCGGTAAACCAAGAACAAAGTCCATACTGATATCCTCCCAAGGCTTCTCTGGTATAGGTAATGGCTAATACAACCCTGTATTCTACTTCACTCCTTTCACCATTTGACATACTCTACAACTCTGTACAAACTTCTTCACATCTTGCTGCAATTGTGGCCAATAATAATTCTCACCAACCAAAGCAAGGGTTTTATCACGACCAAAATATCCAACCAATCCTCCATTATGCTTCTTCTTGATGAGATTCTCCCTTATAGAACTTCATGGAATGCACAACTGACTCCTTCTGAATAGCATATCATCTTGGATGATAAAATCCAGCCATTTCGTCCTGTCTAGAGTAATAGGTTCTATACAAGCTTTCCAAGCTTCACCAAAATCAGGATCCTCTGGATACAAATTCTTGAGTTCCTTGAACCCAACCACCTCAATCTGCATTTTTGTTAGCAATAGTTGGCTTCTGCTAAGAGCATCTGCAACCCTATTAGACTTTCCACTTCTGTGTTTCAAAATAAATGTATAACTCTGCAAAAACTCAACCCATTTCAAATGCCTTTGATTCAACTTTCCTTGACTATTCAAATATTGCAAAGCTTGATGATCAGTGTACAAAACAAACTCCTTAGGAAGCAGATAATGTCTCCACTTCTTTAATGCCTGAACTATAGTATAAAATTCTTGATCATAAATAGAATACTTCCACTTGGCATCATTTAACTTCTCACTAAAATAAGCAACATGTTTACCTTCTTGGCTCATAACAGCTCTTATTGTAGTACCACTAGCATCACAATCTACTTGAAACACATTATTAAAATCTAGAAGTGCTAAAACAGGTTATTCTGTAACTTTTTATTTCAACAATTGAAAACTTTTTTTTGCCGCATTAGTCCACCTAAACTCTTTTCTATCCCCTCTCATTGTTTCAGTCAAGGGTCCACAAATACTGCTAAAATTTCTGATAAACTTTTTGTAAAAGCTAGCTAGACCATGAAAAAATCTTACCTTAGTAGCACTTCTTGGAGTAGGCCATTCAAGGATAGCCTGTACCTTCTCTCGGTCTATTTTTAAACCTTCTACTGAAACTACAAATCCCAAATACACTAACTCTTTCTTTGCAAAACTACACTTCTTCAAATTAATCAACAATTTCTCATCTCTCAACTTCTCAAACACCATACGAATATGCATCATATGCTCATCCAATGTATTACTAAAGATCAAAATATCATCGAGGTAAACAATGACAAACTTACCCAGAAATTCTTTCAGAACCGCGTTCATGAGCCGCATGAAAGTGCTCGGTGCATTGGTTAGCCCAAAAGACATGACTAACCACTCATATAGTCCTTCCTTTGACTTGAAGGCAGTCTTCCATTCATCTCCTTCTCTGATCTGAATCTGATGATATCCACTCTTCAGATCTATCTTTGAGAAATACACAGCTCCACTCAAATAGTCCATAATATCATCCATTCGTGGCAAAGAAAACTTGTACTTGATTGTGATCTTGTTTATTGCCCTAGAATCTGTACACATCTTCCTTTCTCCATTCTTCTTTGGTGCTAATACCACTAGTACAGCATAGGGACTTAGACTCTCATGGATCAATCCTTTCTGTAATAGTTCATGTACTTATCTGTTCAACTCCTCACTTTCTACAGGTGTCATTCTATGTGCTGCTTTATTTGGAAAAATCACTCTTGGGATCAAGTCCATCTGATGACTAATCTTCCTGACTGGTGGTAATCCATCAGGCACATTATTGGATACAATATCTTGAAACTCATTCAACAAATCTGCAACTTCTACAGGAACATCTTCTACTTCCTCTTTACCAGCTTTTAGAATTAAAGAAAAACATACATGCTCATGCGTCATACCATCTAGGAAATTTCTTCCATCAACAAAAGTTATCATTGCATTACCACATACCTTTTCTTTAGTCTCCTTCAATCATTTTAGCTTATGTTGCAAGACCATCATGTACAGCACATCTGTCAAACTGCCATGGTCTACCCAACAACATATGACATGCATCCATAGATATGATATCACACAATACCTCATCTTGGTATCCGCCAATCTTGAACTTCATTAGGCATTGTTCATTAACCATGACCTTGTGGTCATCTTGTACCCAGGCAATCTGATATGGATATGGGTGTTTCTATCTCTTGAGCTTCAACATTATCACCATCTCTTCTGACACCAAATTGTCAGTGCTTCCACTATCAATAATCATATCACAACATTTACCTTCACACTTGCACCTGGTGTGAAACAGGCTCCTCTTTTTCTTAGGTTCATTCTCACTACTCAAAATGACTCTTTTATTAATCAAAGTTTCTCCTCTTTCAGCATCTTCAGAATTTGATGATCTGGCATCTTCATCTACATGTACAACTCTGGCTTGGCCTTCATTTCTCCTGTCTATTCTGCCTTGGCACTGAGGACATTCAAATGCCCTATGACCTTCTTCTCCATAGTGAAAATATGTTCCACGGAAGCCTCCTCTTTCAGATCCTTGTCCTCTTCCTCTTCCTCTCTGATCTCTATTATTCTGATCCTGGAAACGATTGAAATTATTTCCTCTTTGATTCTGACTGCTACTGGCCTCATCCTTCTTTTTCGGATCTTCGTTTTGGCCACCATATGACCGTCCACCAGATCTTCCACCACGACCTCTTCCATTTTGTCTGCTCTTGAACTTCTTGTTTAGCTTTTCCTCTACTTTTAGGGCAAACTGGTATGCCTCCTCAATACTGTTCATTCGAACCAGATTCAATTCCTCCTGAATGCTTGGCCTTAACCTATTAAGGTATCGGGCAACTTTCTCCTTATCAGCTTCTGCATGGCTTGTTCTGATGAGGAGTTGATAGAACTCCTTTGTATACTCCTGAATAGATCTTCCTTCTTGCTTCAAACTTTGCATTTTCTTTAGTAGGTCAAGCTCATAATCAATAGGAATGAACTGTCACTTCAATTTATCCACCATCCGATCCCATCTTGTGATTTTATCTTTCCCTCTTCTATTTCACTTCAATTGAATTTCTTGCCACCAGATCTTCGCATGACCTTTCAATCTAGCCTTCACAAATTTGACCCTATCAGGATCCTCAACATCTTCGTACTCAAAATATTTCTCACATTCATTGATCCAGTTGATCAATTCCTATGGGTTAAGATTTCCAGAAAATGTAGGAACCTCAATCTTAGATCTTTTCCAAATCTTGAAAATCACTTGAAAAAGTTTTTCTTCCTCCTGGTTCACAATTTCAGCTTCTCCTTCTTGATATTCTTCTTTGGCTTCATCTTCACTTTCGTCTCTAACATTAAGATTCATTCCTCTGCGAATCTCCTCTTGTAATGCTCGCACTTGTCTCTGCAGCTCTCTAACCTTAGGTGTCACAGCACCAGCTCTTCCACCACGTTCTCTTCGTGGAGGCATTTTTACAATGCGCACTGAAACCCTAACCACGGTCCTGGTGCAAACTGCCTTACAGTCGGCAATCTGTTTACACACTCAAGAACTCCTGCTCTGATACCACTTGATGAAGGGTGCTCCCCTTAATACCACAAACACATAACAGAAATAGAGAAGCAACAACAACAATATGCAAGAATAGAAAATTGGCTTCTTATTATCTCCACAAATGTGGAATTACAAACTTTCAGAATTACAATATGCAAAGCCACATGAGCATTCCCTTACAATATTCTATAGGACAAAACCTCTAACCAATACCCAGATCTACTACCTAGAACTATTCTGAACTATTCTGCACTGCCTAAGACAATAATACAGCCTTCCATATATAGGCAATTTTCCACCACCTGGGAAGGTTCCAGAATCTTAGCCAATAGGGCCGACCAAACTTAGAATTATTTTATTTTGCATTTTATTACATCATAGTTGGCTCAAGATAACCTTTAAAACCCAAACAAAAATTTTGAAGAAAATTATTTTCTGCCATTTCAGGTGGCCCAACTTCCGAAGACCATAAATCATCACCAGTTGACCCGATCGGCTATTATAACCCCATTTTTGAAATGCCACGAAGCGCTCTACAGGCTTATTCAATGCAAGCGCCCATCACCCAAATTTTTGACCTCATCCGGGGCCTCTAAAGCCTTCAAAATTAAGTTCAAAGTTTCTGTACCCTGCTGTCAATAACAAAAATCTTTAATATCTTCCAATATACACTTGATCTGGCAATGAAACTTTACAGGCAGACTTATATGACCAAAATGAACCTCCAAGAAAGAAATCAGATCATTATGAGCACATACAAAAATTACCAAGAATAGTAACTTTCCATAAATAGCAGCTTTGCACAAAATAGCCCTTATTGAATATAAAAATAGAAATATTTTTTGGGTGATGCAAGATTGCTCTTACACCCAAGATGCTCCTACATCAAAAAATCAATTTCAATTTCAAATATAATTTGGTTAAATCCATCCTCTTGATCCATATGTTCTAGGATACTTATCCTTTGATTGAGCAGCTCAGTGGCAGTGTTGGTTTACACCTTTTGCAATTTTGTATCTTACCATCTCTTTTTGGACAATTGAACACTTTTACTATCCTAGTTTGTATCAACATTTCATAGGGTCATCTTATCACCAAGGCTCTTTTCTTTCATGTCGATACAATAAGGTATCAAGTCAGTCAAGGAAAATGACCTCAAGTTGTCTTTGATCAGTTACCCTTAGTCCAAACTCATCAAAAGTGAAATAGAAAAGAGCCTTTCTTTGATCAATCCCCTGGGAGTGAGTCTAAAGCTTGGTTTGATGCAAAGAGAAATCAGAGTGAGTTGAGTACCTCTTTAGCACCTTCTCAATCAGAGATGGACATGAGTTACACTATGAATAGGAAGGAGAGCGAAGTGATGGATCAAAATCTTGATGACATTTTTTAGAGACATAGGGATAACATGCTATTTGGTGATGACAATCAACCAGAATAACCCCCTATCAACACAAGATATTTAGATGCCCATCAAAGAGCTGAAAGGTATACAAGATGAGCTCACCAAGATGAATGGTCACAACATGAAGACCAGAACAATGAATCTTGTGATGCTCATGTGAATGCAACATTTACTAATGACTTGTTCAAACATTCGAGGCCCAACTCTCCACTCAAAACAACCTCAAGGTATGCGAATGAAAAGCTTAAAAGAATTGAACGTGAAAAGAAAGCCTTTTTGGATGAACAAGCCACTAAAGAAGAAAGGTTTAGACTCCTAGAGGTGGAGCAACAAGCCTTGTTAGAATTGAAAAGAAAAGCTTTTCAAGAAGAACAAGATAGGCTTTTAGCCCAACAACTCAATGACCAATTCAATAACAGGGGTACCAACAGTGGAAACAACTCTTCACCATCTACTCCTTCAGGAACCCCATGATGCAGAAGGCAGTCAAAGACCCCTTCAAGATCTCCTAGTCTTAGAGGAATAAGGATTTCACAACATAGGAGACAAACACCTCCTAGGAACTTGAGGCAACCCTCCCAATGAGCTCATTATAGCTCCCAACATGGAGGAAGTAGTGTAAGTTTTATGAGGATATAACAAGAACCACTATTCCCACAATATGTGGAGAAGTATCTAGATCAAAACAAGGATAAGTTCCTAGAGAGCTTGATCAACAAGGGTGCCAGAGTCCCTTACAACTTTGATGTGGATAGAAAAATCAAGAAACAAGGTCCATCCAAAGAAGAGGAGATCAAACAACTCAAGCATATGATGGAAAAGGTGTTGGCACCTAAAATTTTCTTTTCACTTGACTCTATTTGTCCCAATCCTTTTGATAGGAGTGTGAGCATGAAGGATTTTCTTGGGAAGGTGGAAATCCCCTAGTATGACAAGTATGATGGCAATGGTGACCCACATGATCATGTGCATCAGTTTTATATTATGAGTTTTGAGTTTCACAAAGATGACTCCTATCTTATGAGATTGTTTCCAAGGAGTCTCAAGGGCCAAGCAATGGAGTGGTTTACCAACATAACCCCTCTCATCAAAAATTTTAAAGAACTTGTCCACAGATTTGTTCAACATTTTGCATACAAGTTGTCAAGATTAGTCACTATGTTAGACTTGTGCAATTTGAAACAAAACCAAGGGGAATCCTTTGTTACCTTCTTACAAAGATGGAGACAATTGTGCTCTCGCTATTCTAGGACTATTCCTGAGCATGAAAGGATTGATATCATTGTTAGAAATTTGGTGCCCAAAATGTGGTATGAGGTTCAAAAGATGGTCTTTGATTCCTTCGACACCATGGTCAAAACCGCATGTCGAATTGAGGATGTCTTGAAAGAGCAAGGGATTTTGACCAAACATAACAATAACAACAACCATCAAACTACTTGTTGGTAATTTGGCTAAGTTGGTTACATAGATGTTGTCATTATGGAAACATATGATCCTCATGAAGATCACACAAGTTAGAGAGCAAGTATGACAGAGCGCATTGCAAATTTGTCTAAGTGTGAGATAGTGTTTTACCAGTGAACCTGGATATAGTTTTTGTTTGCGATGTTGACTAGAGTAAGTTCAGTGCTTGCACACTTGAACATAGAATCTATGATGTCTATTGATCACCCATCTCAGAATGCAAGTCAATATGGCATGTACAGAAGAACTTATGATAGTTTTATCGAAGATAGTGTAAAGTCGATAGGACAGAATATGAAGACAGAACTAGGAAAGAGTTAAGGGATTATTTTGTTTATCAAAAGAATGACTTACCAACATAAAGGGATGACATCCTAGATGTTAACTCTTTGATAAAGCTATTGGTATAAATTTAATTGTAATTGTAATTATAATTTTAAGGCAAGAGTAGTAATTGTAACAAGTAGCAAGTAATTGTAGAAGTATGATGCGAAGTATATAAAGTATATGTAATAGCGATAGTGAAAGAGTAGTGAAGTGATATTGATGCAAGCAGTATAAGGTTATGTACCTTAACCTATTTTGTAATTAGTGTATATTATACATTACTTGTTTGGGTAGTGGGCTCATCTGGTAATCACATTTTGTACTACAACTCGTAACAGGGTTGAGGCTTCTAACAAGGCCTATAGTCCCTTAATTAGGACTGATACACTATATTCTTGTAATAGAATCCTAACAGGGTCAACATCCTTAACAAGATACTTTTGATTAGTGGATCTTTGTGGGTACCATCCCCACCGGGGTTTTTCCTTGGCCAGGGTTTCCTCGAGAACAAATAATGTGTTATGAGTTCTTTATTGTTATGCATATTGTTTAGCTTCTTATGTTATGCATGTATAAAGATAATTTGTTATATCCATAATTGGGAAAAAGATAAAGTTTGTAGAATACTGATTCACCCACCTCTCTTAGTATTCCCTATTTCTAACAATTGGTATCAGAGCTTAGTTACTCAGAAAAGAATCATTCAAGGAAAGCCTAGTAGCTTGAGTAAGATCTCTATGGATATGGATCAACTACAAAATAATCTTGAAGAAGCTCTTGAATAGATTGACTTGCTTACTATTGAAAAAGATACTTTGAAAAGAAAGTATGATGATGCAAAGAACCTCATTGAGAAACTGAAAAACAAATTGGAAGATCTGAGATCTGAAAAAGAATCTAAAGTTTTTATTGAAGATTGTGATGACAATATGGAAAAAGAAAATGACATCCTTAAGCATGAATTGAAGATAGAAAATTTGAAGCTTAGTTTGAAAGATGGAAATGGCAAGAATGAAGAAAATTAAAAATCTGAGAATGAAAGTCTAAAGACTGAAAATGAAGGACTAAAATCAAAACTTGAGAAAGTCAATTTGTAGTATGATGAACTTGAGAAATACAATAAGATTGTGAAAGGTGAACTGACTCAATCCAAAAAAAAAACTTGAAAGGCTATATTCAACTAGTGAGAACATTGATGAACAAATATCCTATCAGAAACCATTCTATGATAAGACTGGTCTTGGATTCAACACTTTCAAAGAAAATGATGAAGGCAAGGAACCAGATCTAAAGATATCTGAAAGCATGGATGAGAAGAAGCCTGATGAAATCAACAAATCTAAAGATACACCTAAAGAAGAAGAATCAATGAAGCAAGAGGAATCACCAAAAGGTATGCAAAGAGAATTCAAAGGTAGATGTTTTGCTTGTAATACTATTGGTCATATGAAGAGAGATTGCATAGGTAAACAATTTAAACCTCTTAATGGTTATTGTTACAATTGTCATGGTTTTGGACATAGAGCTATTGAATGTAGGAAACCTACATTTATTGAGAATAATGATGGTAGTAGAATGTTTAGGAATACTAACAATGTAGATAAGAAACCTACTGAAGATATGAATAGAAGAAGTGGAGTAGTATGTTATAGATGCAACAAGGTTGGACACATTGCTAGAAACTGTAGATCACAAATCAATTGACCTAGACCAAGATATGGAAACAATGGAATTGTTTGTCAGATATGCAACAATATTGGACATACATCAAGGTTTTGTAGAATGAACAATAGAGTTTTTCATCCTAATCCTAACCCCAGGAATCATGCAAAAAGAAATGAAGATGCTAGTAACAGTCAGAAAGGATGCTGTAGTAATTCAGATGAAGTGAAGTTGATCAAAAGCATAGATCAAGGAGACATATTCAACATTGAAGGTAATTAGAAAGGTGAATTATTGAAAGGTAAGAATGAATCTTTACCTGACCTATCTCAAAGTACTTAATTCATGTAAATTGCAGTAGAATAGGAACTTAGATCTAGTATAGAAGTAGATATATGATGAATTGATTCTTGTGTAGTTAATGTAAGGTAGTTTATGATATTCTAATGCTATGGTTAAGAGCACAAAGAAAAATATTATGTTTTTCAAGATCGCAAGAAGTTTCAAGTTTTGCAGGATAGCAGAGACAACTTTTTGGAAAGAAGCGGAAAAAGAATTGAATGCGATGTCAGATCTAAGTGAGATTGAATTAATAAAAGGTTATGATCAGTATTATTTGATCATCAAAGTGAATTCAAGTGTCAAGGAGATCAAAGAGCAGTGATAGAAAGCATTTTGCAAGGATTTGGAGAAGAATTGTGTGTCGAATCTATGCAAGCCCTAAAATCATGAAATTGAGGTATTTTACTTGACAAATCTTTGAATCAGTAAAGGCATTTGAAGAAATCATGGATGTTTCATGAATACACAATGTTAGAGACAAGAATAGACCTAAATTGAAAAGAGAACCAGTAGAACCATTGGAAGAAGACCCTAGGTTTGCATTATCATCCATACCAGACAGAGTTTTACATTTAGAGAATGTCAAGAGTTATCTTGGATGAAAACTAGAGACAGTAAATGATAGTGATTTTACAGATGAATATTAGAAGATGTACAATCAGGATATATCACTAAAACTAGGTTTTGAATACTTGGAACGTAATGAAATTGTCAAATATGGATTACAGTATGAATTTGATAATGAAGAATGCACTAAGATCATTTTGAGTAGAATTCATAATGGAAAGTTTTGGCTAGAGGATAGAGTGATAGATATTATAGCTAATTTGATTAATGAAGTCACTAGATTATCTAAGACTGGAGCTATTCCTTTTAATGAGAAAAACATGAGAAAAATAGTCATTGAAAACACTAATTCATCCTATAATGGTAGAGGAATTGTGATTAGCAAGATCAAACAAGTTGATGTGAGATACATATGCAAGATCCTAACTACTAAGTTTTGTGCTAATTCAAGAGAAGATGACATGGCAATAGGAATGGTACATGTAGCTTATCTTATGTGTGTTGATAGGGTACTAGTTGATATGTGTGAAATTCTTAGAATTCAATTGTTTGAGAACTTGGAGAAGATCAAGAAAACTAAGTATACATAGTTTAGGTTCTCATCCCTAATCACATACATGTTCTTTCATCTTTTGAGGAGATTTCCTTACACCATAGGAAATTATTGGAATGATGGACAAACCACAATGGAAAGGATTAATGTAGTATATAGAAAGAGTGTTAATGAGAGTGCAGTACTTGTTATTAAGATATTTCAGAATATTGTGTCTAGCAGATCAAGGATCCCTAAGTCTCTTGTTGAAAAATAAAAAGATGATATATGTTTTATGGTGGATACTGACTTGACCTATATTGAAGCAGTAGAGCCTATAACAAAGTTCATAGACCCTCTTGGCTATGAAATATCTAAAGTAGAAACTAAAGAGTATGTTAGCAGGCTACTAAAGTGTAAGTTGGACACTCAGTGTAATAGGTTTGGAACCTTTGAGGAGAACTTCAACTCCACAAAGATTCTAATTGAAGAGAAACAGTCTAAGAAGAGAGTTGAGAGCACTATTAAGAAAATCTTAAAGGATACAAGAATGACAGAGAGAGAGTTTTTGGTAGAAAAGCTGACATCAACGGCAATCAGAGAGAGTGGACAAAAGGAAGTTTTGTCTATCCCTCCTTTTTCATCAATTGCAGTGCCATAGGAAGAACCACAAGTAAAGGTGAAAGTGGAAGTACATAAGAAGGACATAGAAACAAAGATGTCTACTAGATCCACTTCCTCCACACCTAGCAAAAGAGTTAAGGAGAGTGCCATTGGACCAGGAAAGAGGCATAAAACTCTAGTGCAACCTATTCCAAGAAAGATTGCAAAAGTTAAAGATGATGTCACTACAAAGAAGAAAGCTTGGAAACCAAAAGTTGAAAAGCTTAATGAATAGATTATTAAGAATGGTGACTTTGCAAGAATGAACAAATATTATGATCTTTATGATTATACTGATAGAATTAATCTAGATAATGCAGTTGTGAAGCATATGATCTTGATTGACAAGAAGTTTGATACTATTCAAGGACAAATACCTGATGATCTTTATAACAAACTTCTAAACAGAAAGAAGAGAGCATCAGATGAAGAGATAGCTATTAGAGAAAAGCTTGTGAGGAAGCTTTGTGAGATAAAAGATGAAGCTCATTTCAACTAGATTATGAAGTCCCTAAGCACCCATCTGAGAACCAAAAGGAGAACAATTCAGATTATGGGAGGTAGGTATGAAGAAGTAAATTCTGAGACTGAACAGGCAATTATCAAAGTTATGGCAGAGTATGTTGGAGAATCATCAGTTGCAGCAAAGCAAGCAGGTGATAAAGTATAAGATGACAATCCCTCTTCTCTAGCTATTAATATTGAAGATGAAACAATGAATGTAGAAGGTACACAAATTACCTTGGATACTAATGAAAATGTATTCAAGAATTTGGAGAACATTATTGATAATTTGGCCTTTGAGGAACAGGAAGCTACAAAAGAAGAAGAAATGACAAAGATCACTATTGTGGAACCACTAGTTGTAGAAGAACAAGTTGCCCTTCCCACCAAAGAAGATACCAGTCTTACTCCTGAGAATGGAAAGAAGACTCAAATTGGCTCTATGATTGAGCATTTGGGAAAAGAAGTAGATGATGATCATCAGTTGGAACTGATTACATCCTTAAACAAAATAATTGGTAAGAACAAGAAGGTGAAGAGTCTTGAAGGATGTCTGAAGGAACTAACTGAGAAGTTACAAAGTATTGTGACCACACAAATTTTAGAAGAAGACCCTTTGGAGAAGGCAAAGAAGGAAATGAGTACCTTTGATAATGAATTCACACACCTAGCTGATATTGCAAAAGTG
This sequence comes from Chamaecyparis obtusa, assembly GCA_027943335.1. NCBI lineage: Eukaryota > Viridiplantae > Streptophyta > Pinopsida > Cupressales > Cupressaceae > Chamaecyparis > Chamaecyparis obtusa. The sequence goes on from BSBK01000477.1 coordinate 1,548,592, forward strand.
AAATCACAAGCAGACTATGAGGCTAGAATGCTTTTGAACATCAGTCAGTACATCAGTAATGATATCAATACTCTTGATATATATATCAAGGATCTAAGGAAACGTTTGCAAATAAAAAAATCTTTGTACATACAGTGTACAAAATTAGAGACTTTGATAGCTGAGGAAGATCAGAAGATAAAATTGAAGGAAGAAAAGATTCTAAATGAAATAAACCTTCTATCTAACCCCAATGTGAAGGTTTGTAATGTTGAGAAGAAAGTTAGAAAACTGTATGATGAAATCAAAATTGTACAAGATGAGAAAGATGGGAAACTGAGAACATATACTCTTTTGAGAGAGCATGTTTCTATGAAGTTGAGCATAATTGAAGAACAGTTGGAAGATTGTCTTTCAGCAAAGATATCTTTTCAGAAATTTAACTTTGAAAAACCTCCAAGCATGTGAAATTGCTTCTTATGGACTAAGCACACTACTCAATGTGGTAGATTCCATTAAGAAATCATGGGAGAAGGAGATAGAAGCCATGAAGATAGATTTTGTAGATTGTGTTGCAAGCCTATCAGCTTTGTAATAAATAAATTGAGGTATAACTTTTTGTGATACATTTTTGTGACCCTCCCTACCTTATTTTGTCATTGTTGTCAAAGGGAGAGAGATATATAGAAGAAAATTGATAATATATGATAAGGGTTGTTAGTCTTAGGGGGAGTAATATATTAGAGGAAATCATTTTTGAGGAGTTAGAAGGATAGTATGTATTTTATACTATGGCCTTAGTTTTGAAGATTTTTGAGATTTTGAGTTGTACACAGCCAATTTTCTCATATGTTGCCACCAATGACAAAGGGGGTGATTGTTGGAAATTTGGCTAAGTTGGTTACATAGATGTTGTCATTATGGAAACATATGATCCTCATGAAGATTGCACAAGTCAGAGAGCAAGTATGATAGAGCGCATTGCAAATTTGTCTAAGTGTGAGATAGTGTTTTACCAGTGAACCTAGATATAATTTTTATTTGCGATGTTGATTGGAGTAAGTTCATTGCTTGCACACTTGAACATAGAATCTATGATGTCTATTGATCACCCATCTCAGAGTGAAAGTTAGTATAGCATGTGTAGGAGAAGTTATGATAGTTTTACCAAAGATAGTGTAAAGCCGACATGACAGAATATGAAGATAGAACTAGTAAAGAGTTAAGGGATTATTTTGTTTATCAAAATAATGACCTAACAATATAAAGGGATGACATCCTAGATGCTAAATATTTGATAAAGCTATTGGTATAAATGTAATTGTAATTGTAATTGTAATTGTAAGGCAAGAGTAGTAATTGTAACAATTAGCAAGTAATTGTAGAAGTATGATGTGAAGTATATGAAGCATATGCAATAGCGATAGTGAAAGAGCAATGAAGTGATATTGATGCAAGTAGTATAAGGTTATGTACCTTAACCTATTTTGTAATTAGTTTATGTTGTACATTACTTGTTTGGGTAGTGGGCTCAGCTGGTAATCAAATTTTGTACTATCAACTCCTAACAGGGTTGAGGCTTCCAACAAGGCCTATAGTCCCTTAATCAGGACTGATACACTATATGCTTGTAATAGACTCCTAATAGGGTCAACATCCTTAATAGGATACTTTTGATTAGTGGATCTTTGTGGATACCATCCCCACTAGGGTTTTCCCTTGGCCAGGGTTTCCTCGAGAACAAATAATGTGTTATGAGTTCTTTATTGTTATGCATGTTGTTTAGCTTCCTATGTTATGCATGTATAAAGATAATTTGTTATATCCATAATTGGGAAAAAGATAAAGTTTTTAGAATACTGATTCATCCCCCCTCTCAGTATTCCCTATTTCTAACAATACTAACAACTCTAATAAGGACAAAGGCAAGAACTCGCACTGGAACAAGAACAAACAAGTAGTCAACGACGGAGTTGTGGACTCTTCTCAACCCAAGGATCAAGGTGTCCTTCATTTTTCTAGTGTAGTTCAAGCTATGAAGCTCAACACACCCTCCAACCAACAAGAGCATAAACCAAAGTATCAGGATAAGCCTAAAAAGGAGAGGCGGCAATTTTCTAAACTTGGTGACTCGTATGAGGATGTTTTCAAGATGCTTATTTCTAATAACCTTGCACAACCGCAAGATCTAGAAAATTTTTGCATACCTGATGATAAGCCACATTGGTGGAATGAAAAATCTTTTTGCAAATTCCACAATGGCATTGGACATGACATTGAACATTGCTGGAAACTTAAGCACATTATTCAAGATCTTATTGAGAGTGGAAAACTTCAGATTGATGGGTTGAACACCAATGCAAACCATAAGGAATTCAAGGATCCTTTGCATAAATATGAGAAGTGGGAAATCTCTAAACCAAAGAGTGGCAAGGCCGAAATCAATTATACCTACACAGCTGCAGAAAACATGGTCAATATGCTTGAGGTTGTGGAGGAAAGTTTCAACATGATGAGGGACAAGGATCCTTATGGTTATCATGTGGGCTCTCCTCCTATATTTGATGAAGAACCTATGGTGGTGCTTAGGGGTCCTCACTCTCAAAGGTCATCCCAAGCTCTTAACACTGTCACAAGAAGTCAAAGTCAAGGTCCTGTGGTTATTAGAGGTCCTAGTTCCAACTAGTCTAGCAAACCCAAGCAAGTGACATCCAAAAATGTCACCGCAAAATTAGTTGTGAATCCTTAGTTCAACTATAACCTTATTGATCAGCTACAAAGAATGCTAGCTTAGATTTCAATCTTTGAGCTTTTAGAATTGTCTCCAAGACATAAACAAATCCTTGAGGATGCTTTGTGTGTAGAAAATGTTCCTAACAACATAGATGTTGACCAATTCTAGAACATGGTTAACGACCTTGCCAGCCCTCATTACGTAACATTCTTAGAAGAAGATGACAAAGCTTTGAGCCATCTACAAAATCTCACCCTTCATATTGAAGTCATGATTCCCAAGACCCATGTGAGGCATGTGTTGATTGATGGGGGTGCTGGGCTCAACATTTGCTCTTTGAGTTTGTTGAAGATACTGGGTTATTCTGAGCAAGTTATTGATACCCAAAATAAAATTACCATTAAAGCCTATGATGAGGCAGAGAGAAGTTCTAAAGGGTTGACCATCCTTCCTATCAGGATTGGCCCTATTGAGAAGGACATTTTGTTCCAAATTGTTGATGCTGGTCCTCTAGCATATAATATCCTACTTGGTAGACCATGGATCCATGACATGTAAGCAGTTCCATCCACCTACCACCAATGTGTTAATTTCCCCTATAATGGAGTAGAAGTTTGTATACCCAGGGATAGCACATTATCTATAAATGCAATTTCAACAGGGACTCATGTTCCTCTCAATAGGGAAGCAGAGGATTTCAATGCAACTCTAGCACAATGCAAGAATAAGTTCAAGTCCATATACCTTGGTATGGGGGGGTATCAACTTGAATCCTTTACTAAACTACCAGTCTCACCGAGATCTTATGGAAAACCTTCAAAAGAGATGCAACCTTCATCTTCAGTTATGACCTTGTTTGGTACATTTTTGGAGTCCTCAGTGCCTATCCAGGATGAGAAGGAAGAGGTGGTTGTTAGAGATTGGATTTACAAAGAGGAAAAATAAAAGCATAATGAGAACTTCTCTCCCTCTCCTAAGGCATATGGATGAGGGTAAACTCTTGTCAAAAATATGGGCTATCTAGGACATGGTCCTCTCAGTCACAGATTGGATGCTAAGGTTGAGCCTCTCAATCATGCTCTTTTCGGATGCAAGTATAAGAAGACAGTTGGCCTAGGGTTTGAAAGTCATGACAAAAAAATTGCTTCTATCCTTTCTGTTATAGATAGTGATGATGAATACAAGCCTAATTTGACAAACCAACAAGATAGGTGTGAATATTGGGTCCCTTCCACCAATCTCCTTTGGGGAGATTTAGAAAATTTAGCTACCCATACAATAGTTTCAAGCCTAGAACAAGAAGAATCCACTGTTGGAGATCTTCTCCAACAAAATCAATGCATGAATGGTGCTCGAGAAGGTGTCACCCTCAATGATATTAGAGCCTCCACATCAAGGTGTCAAAAACATGCATGGTGTAAACATCCCAATCGGGATTCAGATACAGAGTCACATGAATATGAATGGGAGTCACTCTCTGATTCTTCCACAGTTGACATGGATGTTGATGTTGTCCATACTTATAGTTCCCAACCTAAGGTAGCTAACATGTCTAATGTAGGATTAGAGGATTTGAATCCACAAGTCACTTTAGTGGACGATGCTTTGCTTGGTAGAATAAATCCTGATTTGGGTACCTTAGAGGGATACTTGACAGACCCTAACTCTGCAATCACTAGAGATGATACCATTCATATCCACAATATTGAACCTGCCATTGACCTACCCCTTACCAATCCCCACCTAATTGATTGGTCTCAACACTATCAAGAACCTCAGATCTTCACATTTCAAAATGACTATGAGATAACATGTTACCTAAATGCCCTTGAGCCCATAGTCTCTTCCACCAACAAACCAACTACAAGCATGACATAACTAGATATCAAGTACCTTAGTCACAAAATGAAAAGAAAAGAAAAAAAGAATAAGATTTTTGATGGCGAAAACCACTATGGCAGTGTGAGAACCTAAAAAAGTAAAAATAAAGGATGTATCCAAAGGTGAAAACTTCTTCGAGGCACCTAAGGATGAGGTACTTGATCATCTCCCAAGTTACTTTCAAGACAAATCTTCAGTGCTTGTTGAGCCTACACAACCAGTTAATTTGGGTATAGAAGAGGCTCCACAAATAGTACATTTGGCTTAGTCTCTATCAACATAGGAAAAATAAGCATATACCAAGTTCCTATAGAGAAAGAAGATTAATTTTTCTTGGACTTATGTAGACATGCCAGGGTTGGACACTAATCTCATTATGCATCACTTGTCCATAGCTCTAGGTATAAAACTAGTGAAACAAAAATTGAGGAAAATACATCCTCACATAGCTCTTTTAGTCAAAGTAGAACTATAAAAACTCCTCAGTGCAGGATTCATAAGAGCGATTGATAATGCCGAATGGATATCCAATATTGTACCAATTTCAAAACATGACAAGTCCATTCACATCTACATAGATTTTAGGGATCTTAATAAAGCATGCCCAAAGGATGATTTTCCACTACCAAAAATAGACATGATAGTGGACATGACCGTGGGTTATGAGATCTATTCATTGATGGATGGTTTTTCTAGATATAATCAGATTAAAATAGCCCCTGAAGACTAGGAAAAGATGGCATTCACTTGCACATGGGGTACCTACTACTGGAATGTTATGCCATTTGGATTAAAGAATGCAGGAGCTACATACCAAAGAGCTATGACAACAATATTTCATGACATGATGCATAAGAATATGGAAGATTATGTGGATGACACCTTGGAAAAATCCAAAAAAAGAAATACACACTTAGGTGATTTGGAAGTCATTCTAGGTGATTTGGAAGTCATTCTAGATCGCATGGAATAGTTCCATTTGAGATTAAATCCAAAAAAGTGTGCATTTGGAGTCACCTCTGGAAAATTTATAGGGTTTATCATTTCAACCAAAGGAATAGAGGTGGACCCAGAGAAAGTTCAAGCAATCTTGGATATACCACCTCCCAAAAACATCAGCCAAATGAGGAGTCTCTAGGGACATCTTCAATCAATAAGGGGTTCATTTCACAACTGCCCAATAGAGCTCAACCCTTTAATAAGACTTTGCATAAGGGGGTTAAATGTGTCTGGAATGAGGATTGTCAGAAAAGCATGGACCAAATCAAATAATACTTGGCCAATCCTCCAATCTTAATGCCTCCTATCCTAGGAAAACCACTCATATTTTATGTTTCAGCAACATAATCTTCCTTAGGGGCATTACTAGCTCAACTTGATGACACTAAAAAAGAAAGAGCTATATATTACATCAGTCATACTCTCATGTCATATGAGGTTAATTACACTAGTATTGAAAAATCTTGCCTTGCAGTGGTGTTTGCTTCCCGAAAGTTGTGACATTACATGCTTGCACATATAATACACCTCATTGCAAAGATTGATCCTCTCAAATATTTTCTTGGTAAGGCTGCTCTCACAGGTAGACTTGTTAAGTGGATGATGATCTTATCAGAATTTTACATGGAGTATGTTAAGTGTAAAGCTATAAAATGACAAGCCATTGCAGACCAATTGGCTGATTTCCCAATTCAAGACAACATGCCTATTCAAGTTGAATTTCTAGATGAGCACATAATGTACATGACTGCAAGAACATGGAAGATGTTATTTGATGGATCTTTCATGCAAAATGGTTCAGGAGCTAGAGTGTTATTTGTTTCTCCTCATGGGTACATAATCTATAAGTCCTACAAACTATTATTCCCATGTACAAATAACATTGCTGAGTATGAGGCTTTGACAAATGGACTAAGAATGGGAATAGAATGGAGAATCATAGAGCTGCATATCTATGGGGATTCACAATTAATAATCAACCAAGTTAATGAAGAATACCAAATGAAGGATGAAAAACTGGTACCCTACAAGAAAATGGTTGATTCATTGAGATGATATTTCACCTTTGTTACATTTCAACAAATCCCTAGAGTAGAGAATAAAGTAGCTAATGCTATGGCTACATTGGCTTCACTTCTTTAGCTAGAACAACATGAGTCCAGATTTGAATTCCTGGTAGAAGAGCTACATTATCCTATCTATGACTCCCAAGAAAGCCAAGTTGTTTGTACCCTTGTTGGCCATGAGTCATCCCACTATGGTGCCATTTACTCATATCTCCATGATGGCATTATTCCTGAAACCTTCAACTATTTTGAATGAAGAAACTTAACCCGAAATGTCTCTCACCATACCCTTATCTCTAGTGATCTGTATAGGAGGGGTTTAGATGGGACACTTCTTAGGTGCTTGGAAAAGGATGAGTCTGATCAAGTGTTAGATGAAATTCACAAGGGAATTTGTGGAGGACATTCCAATGGTCTTACCATGGCCTGAAGGTTGCTTAGGGTTGGGTACTATTGGCCTACCATGCAGATAGATGCAATAGCTTTTGCTAAATCATGCAAAAAGTGTCAGAAACATGGTAACCTGATACATGCTCCAAGAAGGGAGCTTATTCCATCTACATCTCATTGGCCATTCCAATGCTAGGCCTTTGATCTTGTTGGCCAAATTCATCCCAACTCATCAGGTGGACACAAATTTATCATCACTACTACAGACTACTTTACCGAATGGGTAGAAGCTGTTCCACTTTCTGTTGCCTCAAGCAAGACAGTCTCTCTATTTAATTTAAACCATATCATCTATTGGTATGGAGTGCCTTCTAAAATAATCACTGACAATGGAGGTCAGTTCAAAAATAAGGACCTTAAACAACTCTACAAGAAGTTCAAGATAAAATAACATTGGTCCTCCATTTACTTCCTACAAGGAAATGGACAAGCAAAGGCTTCAAATAAAACCATTCTCAAAATTCTCCATAGAATAGTTCACAAGAATGGTAGAGATTGGCATCTGTAGATAAATCCAGCCTTATGGGCTTATAGAATGAGTATTCGTACTCCAATTGGGGCTACTCCTTTTTCCCTTACCTATGGTGCTGAAGAAGTGTTACCTTTAGAGGCGAAGATTCCTTCACTTAGAGTTTCCCTTAAAGGTCTAGTGACAGATGAAGACTACCACGCCATGAGACTCAAAGAATTATAACTTCTAGATGAGAAGTGTAAAGCATCATTTGACCACATGAGGATCTACCAAGAGGGTATGTCCAAAGCATTCAACAAAAAGGTTCACCCTAGAGAATTTCAAGTGGGAGATCTTGTCTTACGAGAAAATGCTAAGAACCAACAACATAGAGAGAAAAAGGGAAAATTTGATCCTAATTGGCTTGGACCATACATTATTATTGTTGCTTTTGGGATAGGTGCTTATTTGTTATCTACTGAAGAGGGAGAACAACTCTGTGATCCTATCAATGTCTTGCACCTAAAGAAGTTCTATCCATGATGCCTATTTTGTCTAGGGGCATCCTTTGTACATATTTATTGATCTTGAAAAAATTCCAAAAAAATTCATATATGATGCTGAAAAAATTCTAAAAAGCATATAAAAACCTGAAAAAATACAAAAAAATCAAAAATTTAAAAAAATTTAAAAAAATAGAAAAAGTGCCTTGGTGAAAACCTGGAAACATGCGCCTTGGTAGCAAAAATACAAAAAAATTTAAAAAAATAAAAAATCTCCAAGTGGTGAAAACCTAGAAACAAGCACTACTTGAGGCCTTTGCACCCTTGTTTCTTAGCATGTGTCCTCGACACTTAGCCTTTCTCCATCATGCCTTGACCTTGTTGCCTTGGTTTGGAATTGGTCTTTGTCTTTGTCTAGGGGGCATAACTATGTTAGCTTTGGTCTCTTAGGATGCGTTGGTCTTTAGGATATCTTGCAAATGGTGTTTCTCAACACCACCCCAATTGTGTTTTTCAACACTACCCTAGTGTCAAGTGTTTCTCAACACTTATCAGATATCTTACCCATAGTCTAGCATGATATGATATTTTCCATTGGTAGATGCAATACTCAAAGTTTGATTCTATGACCTACACACATGCACTTAAACACTCGACTCACTGAGACTTGTTTGACTTTATTTCTTTGTGTGCTATCTATGATGATTTTTTTGATGAGTGTTTTATCTCTAATAGTTTTTGATGATGCCAAGCTAGAAGACTGGGGTCACGAGGACATGTTTTATTGGTTTTCTGCTTGTGGGTATATTTTTTTGATCTTAACTGTCATGAGCATTTATGCTTGTTCCACTTGACACTAGGATCTACAATGTATTATCCTTGACTATTTTTGCAAGTGCATGCTTTTAGTCATCTTGAATTTCTTGTTTCTCGATGCGAGCATAATCTTTCTATACTAAACTTAGGGAACCTCACTGCACTAGTCATCTTGACCTATAATGTCTTTGATGCCTAGGTGGGATTCCCATATACCTATCTGATATAGATCATATTCAAATTCACATAGTTATACTAGTGTGCATTGTATGATCTTGTGATCTACCAATAATGCTCGATGATGAATATTAGAGACTAATGGCTTTGTAACCTTGCAAGTAAACTAATTTTTCATAGTAGCTTGCATTCTTAGGTTCATGTTAGTTTAGTTTTGCATCCTACTTATGGAGAGAGCTCTCCTCTCATCTTTCATGGACTTGTCAGTCAACTGTGCTCATCCTTCACTTTTTCTTGATCATGTCTTTCACTCCTTATCTTTCACATCACATCCTTTTCTTGTCATCACAAGGGGTTAATCTTATCATCATATCTATATCATAAAGAGATCATTTTTAGAAACATGAGTTTATATCATCACATGAGAACTAAACATACATCTATGAGAGAGATTATACATGAGCATATATAAGCTTAAATCATACATTTGAGCAATATACCAAGAAAATAAAAATGAAACATCCATCACAAGTGGGAAAAATACACAAGATATATCATAAATCTAGTAAATATCATATATATAAGTGTGTCATGATACAAAATACAATGTGGGATCCAAAATCTGGATGATGTCCCAGGATATGACTCTATACATCTAAACACCCTAGACTTAAGTCTAACTCTCCCCATCACATGGTGGTGGTGGAGGTGGTGCTACTACTTTGTCTGGTACCATGTCAGATCTCCTAGCCCTCTTAGAGTAGAGTGGCACTCACTATGCCGTAGGTACAGCCTGTATGTATAATCCATGGTAATAGGCTACTCGTGCTACCTCCCTCCTTATCTCTATTGCGTCAGCCTGTGCTGCCCTCTCCCATTGCTCTATCTTAGCTCATAGATATGTCAACTATTGATCTTGCATAACAATGGTAATCCTGAGCTGCTACATCTCAGTCTCTAAAACATAGATCCTAGCTTTGAGATCCTCCCCTCCCCTCTCCGTAGGCTGGTCCTGTCTCGTGTCCACCCATCGATGAACTAATCATGCCACATCCTCTGCCTCACCATCAGAAACCTATCTTTGTGACCATCTCTGGCCACCTGACCTAGATCCTTTTCCTCTCTCTACTCTCCTCCCTCCTCCATCTCCCCCATCATCATCATCCCCATCTCTACCCTATACTTGTGGGTCTGCATTTGGCACCATGAATCTAGGGAATGGCTTCCTCTGGTGCTCTATCCTATAGGCTACATCAACTTTGGCATCTTCCACATTAGCTAGATAGTCCCAAGGCTCCCTACATAGACCTACCATCTCTTGTACTACCTACTGGTAGTCCAACATCGACAACCACCCTAGTTCCTCATCCTCCCTCCACCTGGCACATGTGGTGGTCTCCATAGATATCCACTGCTAGCGACCAAATTACCTCCACACCCAAGAGATCATGAACCACTCAATAGTCTTTGAGTGCTGACCGACTAGTGGCTGAATATACAAAATATACCCTAGCTCCTAATCCTAGTCACTCCACTACTCCACCTGCCTGTAAGGTCTCCACTCGAAGGTTGTGAGCTCATCCAACAACCTCTTGTAGTATGTCAGATTGCCGCAATGGGGCTATGTAATGAAACCTATATATTTGTAGATATAGGGGCATTTTTGCTCCCTCGGCTCTAGTCATGGTCACACTATAGTAATGTGCTCCCATGCCCATATCTGAGAAAGAACGGTCCCACATGCCCAAGTCCTGCTCTCCCTGTACACTATCTCATGCAGATCGTGGTACATGTCTGCTAAGATAGTCATGCCCCATGCCATCCACCTTGGATGTGCTACCAAATCTACAACCAACCTACCCCATCCTAGTGGGAACCCTCTCTGGCTCCTGTTGGTAACCAAAGCCTTTGCTACTATTGAGCACACAATACATGGAACCAAAAAATCTATGCCGAACTCCTCGACTAACCGATCCTAGCTGAGATGCTTGTCAATAATAGTGACATCCTAGAATAGGTCCTGGATGGCATGTCATCCCTCGGTCAGGGTCTTATCATAATATACCTATGCCAACAAGTAATCATGTCAGTTTTCATCATCTAGAAACATTATACTAAAAAGATTATTTATAGACATGATTATACTCATAAGATCCCTGTGGCTAGGTACCCATAGAATCTGATAGACATCCTCCAGTGTAATGGACACCTCTCCAGTCAGCAAGTAAAAGGTATTATGCTCACTATGCCATCTCTCAGCTAAAGTTGTCAGCAAACCATGGTTTTCCCGTATATCAGGCATATGTAGCAAATATCCAAAACCCATATCCCACAAGTTTTCTCATCCCGGATCATCAAGATCTTGGATGTAGTGCAATCCCACTATTCTTAGTGGTCTGATGATGAGCACCTGAAAAGAATCCTACAAGCCATAAACCCCCAAACCAGATGTCAAAACATATGATGATGGATGATTAAAATGAGTACAAGTCATAACAAATGCAAAAATTGTCTAGACCCATGTTATATTGTTCAAATTAACACTATGTGATACTTCATATTATACTGGTGTGATCTTTTTGTTGATATTGTATCATGTGATACTTTGTTACATAGTGGTATGATACTTTTGTGCAATGTGATAGTTCACCCAATATTGCATGAGATTTCGTCAAGCATCGTACGATGTTTTCTTGAAAGGTCGTGTGATATTTTCTCAGCTTACAAAGTATCGCACGATACAATGTATAACTGGTGTGAAATACTTTAAAAGTATCGCACTACATTTCACATTTGTAAAATTTGAAATATTTTAAAAACGTGTTTTCAATGCAATAAAAAGCTCATTAATGACTTAAAAAGGCAAGTTTTTCTAAAAACTTACTGGGGCACCATAATGAGGAGGCTGATTGTGCAACTGACCACACTTGAATCGATGTGTGTGAATCAGAATCACTGCTTGCTGGGCCATCTTCTCTCTCTAAGCTTTCAAAGTTTTTGGAATCACAAAAGACAAATGAATTTGAAAATGACCTTTTCACCCCCTTTTATAGCATCTTGACTTTTTGACCTAATTTTTGAAACATCTCAAAATTTCACAAAAATTGCACCCCTGGCTAATTTCGACGTCCTAGATCCATTATCAGGATCAAAATCAAAATCCAAGTTCATCATCATAGTCAAAATCACATTTCAAAATTTCTCCTTCTTCTACGTAGTTGGTTGACCATTCGAGGCCTGATCCTTCGATCTTCGCTAGGGCATCTTCATTTCTTCATCCTCATTTCTTTCAACCTCCTAGTCTTTCATCCATTTTCATTCACTTCGTCTCTCTGAGGTTTGACTTCATTTTTATCCTATATTTTTTTTCAGTCAACCCTATTCAAATTGGGGCATATCTTCATTGCTTGATGGTTATCCTATCATCTTTCATCTTTGATTATGATTTCTAGTGATTTGATCAAGTTTATCAATTTACTGTTTCTCCTCTACCTAATTTCAATTTTGATTATGAGGGGGAAATACCTATCAAACTTCAATCCTTGATTCAACTTATCAATCAAACTTTGCTTGAGATTCTTATCTCTTATTTGAGACTTGACAATTTCCTATTTACAGGTATGTTGGTCTTGTCTTTCAACTTATCTTTCTTTCAACTTATCTTTTTCCTAATGTGTTCCCATGTGTTGAACACACATCTGGGTTTTTTTGTGATCCCAAATCGATCTCACATTTCAATTCCATTCTTTGACCACATGTGATCCCAAATCAATCTCACATTAGTCAAAGAGGAGCAAATGTATGCACCCTAAAATGGTCACCTAGACTTTGGGTCCCCATTTAGCAATTTATCAAATCCTTGAATCAATATTTTCAACATTTTATCAATTTCCTTGATCAAATCCTAATTTTATCATTTATTCAATTTTATTCTATGGGCTAACCATTTTATCCTAAGTCTTTATTTATTTAAAAGGAATTACCTCCCCTTTTATAAAATAAAGAGCCCCCACTTTTCCTCTTATCCTAAGTTGCACAAATAAAACATTATTCTTATTTTATAAAAAGGAGAAAAGGTATTTTTATCTCACATGAGGCTCAAAAGTCAACTCTTATTTTCTCATTGAAGGAGATTTGTGCACATGGATTGTTCCTCTTTCAAGCTCCACCCTTGATTAAATCTTTTTCCTATTAATCTTCATCGTCCGTTGATTCTCATTTCTTATAAAAGGAGAGCTCTCTTCTCATTCTAGACCCCAACTTTGAATACTAATCTTATGTTGTAGGATTTCTTGGTGACTTTGGAGCTTTGGAGATCTTCTTGCATTCTAGTTTTCATTCTTGCATCATAGCTTCATGTTTATGCTTTTTTAGTTTAGATTTCCTTTCAAGTTCTAGCTTAGCTCACATAGCTTAATTAGTAAGGCTTGTAATACTTCCATTTTCATAGCATAGTTGCTTACTTGCATCTTCATTCTAGTATAGCTTGCATTGCATTCTCATCTTGATTCTTGAGGATATTGGCATTCTTGCCCTTGTCTCTTTGAATCTCCCATTGTGTGGTTTACTAGCAAGGTTATAGGCTTAATAGCTCTAGCTGAGAGCATTTCTAATATCCTTGTGACTCCATGCCTAGGGAGCTCTAGGTCGCTTTCTCAAGGTTTCCAATCCATGGATTCTCTAGGAAGTAATGACTTAGAGAAGTGCACAATTTAAGTGTACAACAACATCATAGATCTTCACTTTTCTTCTCTGAAACTCTAGTCGGAGACCAATGTTATTCTATTGTGCAACACTCAACAATTTGTACTTTAGTCCTTGTAGCCAATAAACACTATCATATTTTTTTCTTTTCATTTATCATAATGAATCCTTTTACTCTTACAAAACATGGAGCATCATTTCTAAATGTAACAAATCCTCCATCATATTCTTCTAAATTTTAAAACTTATCATTGTCATCAGTCATACAATGTGAATAGCCACTGTCAATTATCCATGGGTCAATTTTTCTAATTTGATAAATAAGGGTTTTTTCATCTTCATACCTTTCTCCTTTTGAATCATCCTTCATAGCAACATAGACCACTTCCTCACTTTCTTCTGTGTCTTCATATTCATCATTGATTATTCCTTCCTCAACTAGGTAGCATGATTTATTTCCTTTATCCTTGTAGTCTCTAAACCTTTGGTATCAGTTCTCATTCTTGTTCCTTTTATGATTCCTATCATTCTCAAGACACCTAGATGCAATGTGACCACTCTTGTTGCAATTAAAACATTTTAGAGGCAGTTTACCTTTATACTTTCCTTTTCCTATCGGTAGCCTCTTCGCCAAAAGTGCTTCCAATTCTTCCTGTTCTTTTTCCTTGGTTAGTATATTGTCATATTCACTTCCACCTGAAATATAGTGATTATCTCTTTCTCTTCTTGAACTACCAATGGTTAAAGATGATTTAAAATCTATTTCAATCTTCGATAAACTATTATCATAATTACTAAGTTCAAATGTAGTTAGCTTACCAATCAAATCATCAAGAGTAACAATATTAATAGGTATGGATCTCAGTTCCTAATAGAAAATACTCAAATAACATATTTAGGTGGAAGAGTTCTAAGAATTTTTCTTACCACTTCTTCTCCATTTAATGTTCCACCAACACCTTTGATAGCACTAAACACTTCCTTAATTCTAAAACTATATTGTGCAATTTTTTTCTTCTTCTTTCATTCTCATCTCATCAAATTTTCCTGTTAGACTATCATACTTTGCTTCTTGTACATGTAGATCACCTCCATAAACAAGTGCAAGTTTATCCCACATCTCTTTTTCTGTATTACAATCCTTTATGTCATTGAACTCAACATTGGTCAGGGAGAATTAATTTCAATCATTACCGAGTTGTGTTCTTTCTTTTCTCTTATCTGATCAAGTTTCATAGGCCCCAAAGGTGGTGGAGTGTAGTCATTATCCAAATGGTTGAGTAAATACTCCCCAATTCTAGATAGGTATAACCTCATCCCACCTTGCCATGTTGGGAAACTCTCCTTGTTTAACTTCAGTACTTCTCTCCGATACATATTTAGATCTTTTACTAAAGTCTTTCAAACTTATCCCTTTAGAGTACTTAGCTCTGATACCAATTGTTGCATTACATAGAGAGGGGGTGAATCAATAATCAATAATTCTTTGTACCTTAAAAACTTTCTTTGATTCAACTTGGTCGGACAAACTTCAATATTAACCGATAATAGTAAATTAACTTTATCAATCAACAATAACATTCACAATAAATATTTAACACATATAAAACCAATATTTAATATGGAAACCCAATTGGGGAAAAATCACTGTCGGAATTGTCATCCACTAAAGAAATACTCTTCTGAAGTATGCTTGGTTAAAAGCCAATATGGTTAAAGATTAAAATGCACACTATTAAATGTGACCTTGTTAGGGGATTTATGTTAGATCTTTTAGGATCTTCACCCTATTAGGAGTGGCCTAGTTAAAGGACTTCAAACACTCTTCTATAGTGTCTCCTCTTTCAAGGATTTATAATAATATTTTTAAGTCCACTCAGTTAATATATTTTTGTTACAAGTAGTAGTTATCATTGCACCAAAAGATCAACCTGTTAATGCTCGATACAACCACTAGACTTATAGAAGACACAAAAGGTGGTTAATCTATGCCACAAATCTCGAGGGGAGCACTAACCATTTTTACAACAATCTCCCCCTCAGGATTGCCCGAGGGGATTTGAACCTATGACCAAGCTCTAATACCACTTGTTACAAGTAGTAGTTTCTGTTGCACCAAAAGATCAACATGTTAATGCCCAATACAACCACTAGAGTTATAGAAGACACATGAGGCAGTCAAGCCATGTCACAAATCCTGAGGGGAGCGCTAACCATTTTTCCAACAAATTTTTTGCTACAAATGTTAATAAGAAACAATATATAAATTGATTTTTAAATATGCAACTACCTCTTTCTTAATCAGATCCCTTATGTTCTCTTTGTCTTCACTTTATTCCATCAATTTCCACTAGCTTCAACACTTCATCAATCTCAGCTTGTTAACTCAGACTTCAACCTCTTTCTTCTTCACTGCATCAGTCGATGACTCAACAACCCTTCAACTTACCAAATTTGTCTTTATACAATTTCATCATTTATATGGACTTTTTTTTCCTCTTAATCTCCTTTATTAAATTTTTCTTTGATTAATCTCAACTATCCAATCATTCTCATAAACTAATTCAATGAATTTAGAACTCAATAAAATGTTTTATCATCACTTCAGAACTTGAACTTTCTTGGAACTTGTAACTTCAATTTTTTCCACTTAGATCTATACCATAGATCATCACCTTGAATTTTCCTAATTGTAGATCTCATCAACTAACTCTTTCTCATCCTTAGAATCTTCTAGATCATCATAGCTCATCATAAAATGTCATTTTGATCCTTGTATTTAATTTTTGTTCCTTGCTCAGTGGCTAACTCCTTTTCTTCAACCAAAATTCTATTTATTTTTGTCGATATTTGAAACCTTCTACTTGGTGTCTTGACTTCCTTTCTCTTACCAAAACTTATTTTCCTTTTACTGAATAGCCTTTTACTACTCTCTAACCAAACTATTTCATTTACTGACTTGACCAATCTTTTTACCGACTTGATATAATCAAATGTTTAGCAGAATTGTTTTTTATCAACATAACCTTATCATTGTCTAATTTGTATTAGCTACCCAATTAAGTTCTTCAACTTCACAACATTTCACTTCCTCTTCTCCTTACTCACTCAACTTATATCATGTTTCAAATGATATGACAACTAAATATTGTTACCCCAACTGATGAGATTGTTGAACCGATGAGAATGAACAAGGTCAACCAAGAAATGAAAGGTATGTAGAAGGATTGGATTAGTTGTTATGTTGTCATTAATTTTAAGCTTATTGACTTATTGATTTCAAGTTTCCATATCAATCTGAAATATGTGATGTTGAGAAAAGAAATAATTGGTAAAGACAAAAGATGAAATAAAGAAGTGATGTTAAGTATACAAGAATAATTGAGAAATTGTTGAATCGGTCTATGACAAGGTAATATTGATTTGATTATTTTACATGATTTAATAAATTCTTAAAATGATGCACAAGTCAGTTATTTTGATTGGTAACAAAGGATTGAAGTTGCAAAGTGAAAAGATAAGGAAACAATGTGTTCTATTAAGATGGACATAGTTGTTGGTAAAGTAAAATAATTGGTTTGTCACAGTTAACTGAGTGAATGTTCACCAAGTAGAAAGACTTCACTGAGTAGATGGATTTGGTCAGTTAATCAAGGAATCAAGTAAAAGATGACATCGTGTGAAGACCTAGATTGATCTAGAAGATTCTAAGGGAGGAACAAAGCCAGTTAATGAAATCAACATATCAAAATCATTAGGTATAGATAAATGGTGAAGATTTAGTGATTGGTTTGAGATCCAAGAAAATTTCAAGTTCCAAGGTGAAGATACAACTAGCAATAATCATAAAATGTTTTACTAAGCTACAGATTTGATCAAATGGATGAGATTAAGCGGAAAAAGTTATCTATATAAAGGATGATCATGATGATCATGTTTTTGATGATGATATTGTTGTTGTTGATGAAGTGTTGATATCTAGAGTAGAAAACTAAATTGAAAATAAGGATACACTGAAAGAAAAAAGTTGAAGGAATGTGTGGATGAAGTGAAGAAAAGTGTGTGTATTGATCAACCAGAAAGAAAGAATTTGAAGAGGAATAAATGAGCAGAAAGGAGATATGAACAGGAAAAGGTAGTTGCATATTTTATCAAATCACTTCACTATTAATTTCTAACCATTGTAACATAAAATCTCTTAACAAAGTGGATTTAATAGTCCTAATTTCTAAATCCTTTGTAAGGTGGCATTCTAACAAATGTTATAAAGTCCTCAAATAAGGCCACTCATTATAGGGTGACAAATCTAGCTGATCTTTGGTGAAAACTCCCTAACAAGGTCACATCTAGAAAATGTTTTTGTAATCTTTAATAGGATTGGCTTTTAACTGAGATCACTTCAGAAGAGTGAATTATTTTGTGGGTGTCTATTCCCACATTGGTTTTTCCCAAATTGGATTTCCACGTTAAATACTGGTGTTAATGTGTGATTGAATGTTTTGCATGTATTTAATGATATTCTAATGAATACTGCTATGGTCAGTTAAATGTTTAAATCTGATTGCATAGATTATCTACTAAGAAGATTTTAAGGTTGATAATTGTTAAGGGACCTAATATAACTGATTCACCCCCCTCTCAATTATCCAATAAATGTAAACCAGAAATCAATTGCTTGACATCAATGACAAGATAATAATTGATATAATCCTTCTACAATCTTGTATACTTCTGATATATGTCGGTCTTCTTCATCATCACCACTAGTTATAGTAATAAACTTATAAATTCATTAAGTTCAGAAGTCAAGTCTTTAAATGAGTCTAACTTTTGTTTGTCAGTATTTCTTCACATAATGGTAACTTTAGAGATTTCAAAAACTCCTCAAACCTCTAGATGCTTCCTTGTCAAATTTGTTTCTAAGTATGTTGGTAATAAATGAAGTTTTACAAACCATGTGAACCTCTCAAAAAAAAATCATCATTTGAGAAAAGTCTCAAGGAGAATAAATGATGTTAGCAACTAAGAAATTTTTCAAAACTAGTCAAAGTTATAACAAAGTTTTCATAAAGGTCACAAGTATCGATGAAGGAAGGATTCATAGATCTGAAAGGATAATGTACCATGTCAGTAAGTTGAAATGTTTTCAAAACTAGTCTAACATTTGATAAGGTTAGAAATCAAGACTATTTTGTCAGTAATAGTCCAAGTTGAGATTTAAAGCACAAAAGGGGTGTTAGTGGTAAAGTATGTTCTCAAAACCAATTGAAGTGTTGATAAAATTTGAGAAAGAAGCTAATATCTTGATAATAAGGAAAATTCTCCAAGACTTTAAATAGAAACAAAACAATGTTGATAACAAGAAGGTTTGTATTAACAAAGTTTGGAAGGGAAGCATAAGTGTTAATAAAGGAAAAAATGTAAAAGCCTAAAGGAGAAAGCAAATTGGAAAAGGGAGTGATTTTTGAAACTAATCAAAACACCAATGAAGTTCAAAAAGTACTTGAAGAACTGAAAATGGAAAGGATATAAGAAAATTAAAGAGAAAAAAAGGAGGGTAATAAAAGTAAAGGAGAATGCGAAGATAGAGAAAAGAGTTAAAAATAAAATAAAAGAACTTGGTAAAGGCCTAGGTTAGTAAAACTTTGTAAAATCTCAACATTAGTAACAAAAGAGATTCAAATACTCAATAACATTAATGATCAACATAAAAAGGTGTAAGTAATTAATGATCCCCTTTATATGTTTGATTGATGGAATTTTAAAGCCATTTGAAATAAACAAATTGAGAGAAAAAAGAAATAAAGGGTTTGAGAGAAAAAGGAAGAGTACGAACCTACAAAGGCAACAAAGGTTTCCATGGCACTACTAATCACTTACAAATTATGAAAATATTAATTTTATGTCTTCCATCTCTACCATCTAGAATAGGCACATGTTCATATTATTCTCATGGCTAGAAAAGTTATAAATAAAATGAGGTACAACCAAAATTTTCCAGAATTTATCATTTTTCTTTCACCTCTAGTAGAAACAAAATTAAATGAAAATATAAAGGTTACAAGAAACTCATGTGTTTTTATAGCTGATTACCCAAGGATAGGATCACTAATAAAGGGCACATAAACTTGGAGTAGTTCTTGGGGCAGATTGAAAGCCCAAATAGATACCCTATGACAAAATCACTATTTGAAAGTGGTCTTATAGAAGTGGCCACATTCTAGTGTCTACCCAATGAATTGATCTAGTGCAATAATGTGCAAACCACTACAATCTCCAAACTTGAGAAATCAAAACCACTAATGACTACCTATTAAAAGTATTAGACAAAGACACCATCAATGGTAGTCTTAGGCTTCCAAAGAGGAAGTATATGCACAATGAAATTCTTATATAGTATTATTTTAGTGAGAAAAATTGGCTTTATAAGAACATAATTGTTAACGAGTGGCTAGAAGTCCAAAAGAAGGGGGGATCTAAGTTGCCCAAAAAAATGCATAAATCTCACTTCAAGAAAGAGATTGTAAATATAACCATCTTACTACATGAATTGTGTGGGAGTGAAAAAGAACATGACGTTAAAGAATGGATTTTATTTTTCATCCAAGTATTTTGTGTTGGTAATCAATATCTAGATTGGGCTAGTATAATCTAAAACCATTTTTACTTTACCATAGCTAACTTATATGTTTTGAAGACATTTGTAAGAATTTGTAAATAGAAAAGATTGAACCAAGGATCTAGAGGTTAACGAAAAGCACAAGAGAGATTATATGAATGCAATGATTGATATTGAATTGATCCAATAAATTCACTGTACATGATTCAATGTACATAATATGCCTCCTTATATAGGAAAGGTGATAAGAGAGAATGATAAGGATCTGATAAGCTATCACCTATGCTAGGTGTAATCACATGTCCACCAAATGTGGATCATCCTCCAT
Organism: Chamaecyparis obtusa; assembly: GCA_027943335.1. Lineage (NCBI taxonomy): Eukaryota > Viridiplantae > Streptophyta > Pinopsida > Cupressales > Cupressaceae > Chamaecyparis > Chamaecyparis obtusa. The sequence goes on from BSBK01000477.1 coordinate 1,569,300, forward strand.
TATGAAATGAAGTATGTGCAATAGGATTAGGATGATAATGTGATAAGGGCACTAAAGGTGGATCTCACACCTAAAGTGGAATTTCTCCTACACCATGTGCTTAATTAAGGTGCAAACTCCTAGGTGTCTCAATGAAAAACTACTATGCAATGTATTATCCTAAGTAAGATAAAATAAAGTGTAATTAGGAATATTTAATTATACCAAACCTCCCTTAAGTGAAACTTAGGGGAATGCACTTAAAATCACAATGCAAGATGGGTCCTAGATACTAGGCCATGTTAGGTACCCATGTACAATATGAAATGAAATACATGAAATGAAATCTCTCATAAAGTGGATAAAGAGGGAAAACCTCATGGGGAAAACCCTCTCCCCCGAAAAGAGAAGAAAACAAGATGCATGGTTGGATGGAGTGCTCAAGAACCCACAAGAACTACATACATAATGTATATACAAAGAATTATCCCCCCATGAGAAGGATAGTTGGAGACATGATATCCCCCCCATAATGAAGAAGCTAGCATGTTGATGAAGAGTAGCTATAAAAAATAGATAAGCCAATGTTTACAAGAAACATGTCTCCCCTTAGGAAGAAATAGATACATCAAATGATGAAGAAGCCAATCGATGTGAAAATTGAATGAGGAAGAAGATGAAGGTCTCCATGGATGAATATTTGAAGACTAAATAGGTCTCTCCAATCTCAAAGAATCGATCACCTCATGTGACAAATCAAGTGAAGAAGGAGAATAATCAAGAATGACAATCTCCAAAGAAGATGAAGAAGTATCCCCAACTATGATGCTATCATGAAAGGAAAGAGAAACCCCCTCATGTATTTCTTCCAAATCTGTATCATGAGAATCAACAAATGTTGAAGAAGGTATCTAAGTAGTCATCACATTCTGTAAGATCTGAAGCAATATAGTCATCCTGTTGAATAGTAGAGCCCATGTTTGAAGAAGTGGGAGGTGAAGGAGTAGGAATCTCAACACTTGTCTCAACAAAAAAATGATTCAAGTTCCCAAAGTTATCCTCATATAAATAATTATCCCTTGGCAAAGGGATGTGTACATCATGAATATCATCATCATCATCATCTACAAAATGTGAAAAAGAATACAAGAGTGATGTATGATCAACAACTCCCATAGCTATGACATCTCTAGTCTCCATGTCCCTAATGTAGACATAATCAGGAGTGAACTCAACAATTTTACCTTGTGCCCCATGTGTAATTTGGTAAATAGAAAGGAGATTAGTGGTCAAGGATGGTACACAAAGAAAATTATTAAATGTATCCTCTCCCATAGGAATAGAACCTTTACCACAAATTCTCATGTATGTGTTGTTACCCATCAAAATATTAGGAGAGTTACAAGGCTCAATAGAAGAAAAAATATCCATAGAAGATGCCATATGATGTGATGCACCTAAATCAAGAAGTCATTCACCTTGCTTAGGATGTGTGGAAGCCAAAAGTGCTTGTCCTTTACCTTTATCTTTGGATGATGATGGAGATGTAGAAGTTGCCAAATGTGTAGAAGGAGTAGACATTGATGAGGGAAACTTAATATTGTGCTTCTCAATAATGTGAGTTAGCTCATCAATCTTCTTTTGAAAATACTTATGCTCATCATGTCCTAGATTTTTACAATAAGCACATTTATCCCTCTTTCTTCTAGATGATTCCTCACTAGAAGAGGACTTGGATTCAATAGGATTGTCTGAAGGAGATTAATTACCTTTTTCATGAGTCTTAGGATCCTTATCTTGTTTCTTTCCTGTTCCATTCGAAGCCTTTGTTAGAAAAAATTCCACCAAGATAACTGAGAAGGGGGGGGGGGGTGAATCAGTTATCAGATAAATAAAACTTTTATCAACTTCAATAGATTTTAACCATGTAAGAAATGTAATCAACAACCATATAAAGATAAACATACACAATAACACAAGATATGTTGACTAGGGAACCTCTTGATCAAAGAGTAATCCCCGGTGGGAATGATACCCACAAAAGATGCACTAATATGAAAGTTAATTGTGAGAGGATATAATCTATTAGGAGTCTTATGAAATACATTCATTACATATGGGTCCCTATTAGGAGACTTTGAATCCTTGCTAAAAGATTATAACTCTGTTAGGAGTTATGGAAGACAGAAGGACCCACTGCCTAAATAGCTTCAGGTGTAAGATCACTGAACACACTATACAACTAATCTTTGTATTACTCAAAAAAATAATACCAAAAGATTACCGATCTCAACAATTCAATACTCCTCCTTTGACTATGCCAAACTGCACCAACTACTTCATTAGATCTCAATACCAGATCTCTATACTTCACGTATCCTCTTCTGACAAGTATTGCATAATTCCACAATTCAATTTCAAATACAACACACAACTAAATATCACAATAAGGAAAAAATTCCTTCCTTTATACCATACTTAAGTAATTACAAATGAGTCGGCATACAAATTATGAAATAAAATCTTCCACACATTACATAAAAATTACACAAACTTGTTGGCTTCCAATTAAGATAATTCTTCACTCATGTGACCTCAAACCTTGCACTCATGTCCATGCTACTAAAAGAATGTCTTCAATTGCTTCATAACTATGCATGATCAGATTCAATCCCGATTAGGAGATATCATCCAATTTCCACAAAGCGCTACTCAGGAACACTACCTGAATACTGCTTCCACTGATTTCCTCATAACTATAATGAATAAATGAATTTCTATGCATGCTCTTAACCATGATCTTATAAAATGTCATAGAGTAATTCCTCAACTTTTCATAGCTTTGTCTTCAATATCCCATGTGCACTAACTCAAACATTGTCTTCTTCTCTGCTAATCTTCAATAGATCATTGTGTTGACATTAATGAAAATCATAGTCATGAATACAAAAACAACTACTATAGAATGGATGTGAATACTCCCCCATAGGATATATTTATAATTCATTCCTAACAATCTCCCCCATTGGCATTGATGGAAACATAGATAAAAAATATCCAAGTTCCATGAATACCAACACTGCAACACTATTGCTCTGAAAATACTTTCAAATCCTCTTCATCAATCAAATTGCATCATCTTAAAATGCAAGAACTTCTATGTTAAGAGTGTTTAGCCCTTTGTGCGAGTGGTATAGGGTCATATTAAGTGCCTTGATTAGGTCTTTGCATGTATCTAGCTATTGCCCCCTATTCTGCTTCTCTCCTCCTCATTTCCAGCCTTTTTCAGATAGTTTTCTCTGAGAATCTGGAGTTTTTAACTGTCTAGGTCAAAGATGAATTGGTAGGGTCAAGGACAACCTAGACCCTGACCTAGGTCAAGGATGATCCCAAACCTAACCTAGGGAAATGTCTACCTCATCCCTGACCCTAGGTCCAAATTTTAGATTTTTAGGAATTACAGGATGTCGAGTTTCATAAATATTTCTTTTCTCACTTCCGCGTTAGCCATTTTAGGTTTCAGAATGGTAAATCCTTAAATTTCATTTAATGTAGATCCATTTCTAGGGGTTAAGGTTAATTGGGATTTAATTCTCCAATTTCGGCCTTCTCTAGAGGTTTTTGCCCTAGATCACTATAAAAGGGAGCCTTCCTCTCTCATTTTGATCCATCTCATCTCATAATCTCTCAAGCTCTCAAGTGCAATCAAGAAAGAAAGGAGAAGGAAAGAAAGGAATAATTCATTCATATTAAATCCTAGCATTCAAGCATTCAAGCATTCATAAAGGAGATCCATTGTTAGCCATTGAAGGATTCAATCTCTTTGGAGGCTCTTTGAATATTTCTCCATCCACATTCATCCAAGCCTATTCCTATGAAAAGATACATTCAAGATTGGTGTTGAAGATCTAATGCCATTTATTTGAGACATCCTATCTACATTCATTGGGATCATCCATACTTGTAGATTCAAGGATTCGAATCCTCCATAAGGGTTTTCAACATAAGCAAGGTGAATTGTTCCATTTACTTTATTTATTTACATTACAATTTCAATTCAATTTCAAGGTTAATTCCTAAGTTTGGGTTTGACCAAGGAAACCCCCCATCCAAACAAAAAAACCCCTTTTTCTTGCAGGTACAGATGCAGGACTATAGATCAGAGCTTGGATCTAGATACCCTTTTCGGTGAACTTCTGAGATCTGTGAACAAAGTCAAAGATGACCTTTAGAATTCAGAAGTAGTCTTTGACCTTTTATCAGGGTCAAAGACTACTTGCTACCAAAAAGACAAAAGTTTTTTGGGTTTTCTTTGTCTCGACATTTCCAGACTGGAACAAGTTTCAGAATTTCCCACAACTGCACACATACATCAAAAATTAGCATTTTCCAAATCTGCCCTATTTTGAGGTTAGTATTTGCCTTTCATTTATTTCAGATTTCAAGCATATACTCTTCATAGAGAAATATAAGGTTTTCTCCTTCATTCATATTCTCCATAGATTGAATCTTTTGTGTATTGACCTTTTGGTTGATCAATTTGGATCTCTTCTTTGGGAATTTGGATTTAGAAGTAGATCTCATATTTTCCCTTTTCATATCACACTATTCATTTTTGCATACTACTATTTTACTCTATTCATTTTGGTGAACCAACTAGCTTACTCTCTTTCTTTTTGGTGTTAGATATCCCTTTATATTATCTTGTTGGTATTAGATTTCTCTTTTATGTTAAATCTTTCATACTAATTAGATTTCTTTCTTTTCTAATTCAAAAATACATAAAAATTGCAAAATTTCTTCCAAAATACAAAAAAAATTCATGCTTTATGTTTTCTTAGTTTAGTTCATTTGCATTGTATTGGTTTATGAGCTTTACTACTTCTAGTCCTACTTATAATATTCCGGTTAGATGAAGTCATAGACTCATGGGTGCCTTTAATCTTGAATCTTCCTCTCCTTTCCTTAGGGTCCCAGATGATAATTTGACTCTTCATGATTCTAATCCTATTATGGAGAAAAATTCTTCTCATTCATCTCATGATGAGGATGATGCTTTAAGAGTTCCTCTTGAACAAGTCCAAAAACTTTCAACTAAACTTGATAAAATTGGTAATTGGCTTATTCATGAAAACCATAATCAAGATTCTATTCAAGATATAGAGGATCTTAAGAAAGTTCTTTGTGATATTGATCAAGGTGTTAATCATGTTTGTGGTATTACTCACCTCGTACATTCAAATGTTAAACCTTTAGCTCAAGAAGCTCAAGATTTAGGGTTGATTCCTCCTGTCACTAGTGTAGAACCTTCTTCTAATCCTTTACCAAGTGTTCCTACCATACTCCTTTGGTGACTGTGATAGTTCCCTCTATTCCTATGAGTGTTCCTCCTATGTCCCTTCCTACATCACAACCTTCCTATCATAATATTCCTTTTACTTATTCCAATTCACTTCCAACTGTAGTTCCTAGTGTTCCTCTAGTTGTATCTTCCATTCCTGCAACTTCTTACACTTTACCTAGTGTTTCTAATGTTGCTATTCCTCCTATTTCCTCTAATGATTCAATAATGATCAGTTTGGCTCAAACTATATCATCCTTACAACAACAACTTGCTTCCTTAACTCAAAACAAGTTTAGTATTCCTACATGTGACATGGGAAGTCCTTTTTCCCTAGATATCATTTGTACTGTTGTTCCTCAACAAGTTGATATGCCTCATCTTGAGAATTACAATGGAAAAGGAGATCCTGTTCATCATGTTAAAACATTTCAAATCTTTTGTAGTGATTATGCTCATGACCATAGGATTTTAGCCAAACTATTTGCTAGAACTTTCCATGACAAGGCCTTACAATGGTATTGTTCCTTGCCTCCTTATTCTATTAATTCATTTCCAAAACTTGCTAATGCCTTTATTCAACAATTTCAAAACAACATTGGCCCGCAAGTGTCTTTGATTGATTTGATGCATTGTAAACAAAGTGCTAAGGAAAAATTGACTGAATTTATTGGTAGATTTAAGAATTTGCATGCTCATATTTCCTATCCTATTCCTGATATTGATATTCAACGTATGTTTATTTCAAATTTGCAAAAGGATATTAGAGATAAGATTATGCTTACTCAATTTACCTATTTTCAAAAACTTTGTGCAGTGCTTCATCATTATCAATTAAAAGTGATTCAATTTGAGAGCATGACTCTAATGGATCCTATTCTAGTTGATAAAAGTGATGCTATTCGTAATCCAAACAAATTTCAAAAATTAAACAACTATGTCAAGATAAACAAACAAGCAAATGCAGTTGCTGATCAAGTTGTTGTTGCATCTCACAATGCAACTTTTGCATCCACTACTTTTTAATTAAATCGTACATTTACTCCTCTTTCTAAATCTTTACATTCTATTATGAATAGTTTGTTAACTACTAATATGATTACTTTACCTCCTATTTGACCTCTTTTACCTGCTATGATTGCATCTAAAACTTTTGATCCTAAAGCTTTTTGTCAATATCATCATCAGAATGGTCATGATACTGAGTAGAGTTATTCTTTAAAACATAAGGTTCAAGACTTAATTGATTCTAATGCCTTATTTGTTGATAATATCGATGGTAGTGGGAACAAATCTATCTCTCCTAATCAAAACCTTCAAATCTATACAAATCCTTTACCTACGCATGATACTAATACCATTTCTGAGCCATCTTCTATGGACATTGTGTATGATTCAAAGATGAATGATCTCAATCACGTTGTTAATCAAGTGGAGCATGTTGGTCAATCTTTATCTCCACCTTAACCTCAACCTTAGCTTCAACCTCAAGCTCAACCTAAATTTCAACCAAAACCTAAGCCTAAATTGAAAACTCAACCTAAACCTCAAAAAAAACCTAAGAATAAAAGACCTCGAGAACTTTTGATTACCTTTGATGATGTCGAGACTATTAAATCTCCTGATGGTCCCTTTTACACTTATGCTAGGATTTATCAGATGCCTACTTGTGGTTGTCTTGTTGATCCTACATCCTTAGTCAATGTTATTACTGAAGAAAATCTTTTTATGAAAAACTTGCAAGGTGATTATTATGATACATTGGATGTGTGGATTCAAACTTTTAATGGTTTCCTTTATCCATCATTTGGTTCTATTAACTTGCTGGTTGAACTTTGTGGAAAAATTGTGAACACTACCTTTGTTGTTGTCCCTACTTTTGATCAATTTCAAGTTAAGCTTTCTTTGCCATGGTTAAATGCCATGCATGCTATTGCTTCACCTATCCATAAATTTCTTAAATTTGTTCATGAAGAAGAAGTGAAGATGGCTAATCATAGTTTATATCAACCTTCTAGGCCCAGGGATTGTGCTACTCTTAACTTCTTTTGGCCTTCTTTACCTAATTCATGTCCTTCTTGACCTAATAATATTTTCCATTCATATCAAGCCTATAAGCATCATAATATTCTTGAATTAAGTGTACCTCCTATGGATCTTAATCATGGTCTTTTGCCTACACCTTCTATACCTCCTTTAAGTATGGCTTCTAGTTCTGTTAATCAAGTTCCTACTATTGCCAATAATCCTATTGAGCTTCCTAAAGAAACTATGAAGGATCCTATGGTTGTTCCTCCTAGTTCTCAACCTACTTCAAGTAAAGAAAAGCATAATCAATATGCTAATGAACATCATAAGAAGAATCATCCTCAAGCTAAAGCTCGTAAATCTCTACCTTCTTCAGATAAACCTATGCATGATGTGTTAGAAGAAGTTATTAATAATGATGTTAAGATACATGATTATGATGATTCTATTCATATCTTAGATCCTATTTTGATTAATCTAGATGAAGAAGATACTCTTGATGATGTTAATGATGAATATGCAACTATTGACATTGACATTGATTTACCTAATATGCTTTCATAACAATTGACTATTACATCTAGTGTCAAACATTGTGATTCTCAAGAGGATCCTTGTTTGGAACTGGCTATCATTCCTACTATGTTGGATGTAGTCCCTCTTGTGAGTTACCCACCTTCCCTAAATGATATACAATGATATGGGGAGAGTAGGAGACACACTTGATCAACTTGTCCTTTATGGTAGCTTTGTTGTGTGTTTTCCTATTGTATTGTGCTTCTCTTGTGATGTGTTTGCTAAATGTTGTTAGATTCTTTTATACGACCCTTGTTACTTAGTTGGTGTAAGGTGATAAAGGAATCGAACATGTTTTACAATTCCTCTATATGTACCTCTATTCTTCTATATGTTGTTTCATGTTATGTTGTACTTGTGCTATTATTCATGAATGTTTCCTTGTATAATCTGCTTGGATTCGAGACATGGTAGCACTAATTCTTTTTGGTCTCCATGTCATGGTTTGAAAAGATTCTTCTTCATATTTCTTATGTGATCTTTCCTCCTTTTTGATTGTAGTTCTACTTTCTTTGGGGAATGATATCAATGCATTTGCAATAATATCATATATTATCTTATGATCTTATCGACCCCATGGTAGGTAGATCCCTGATGTGTTCTTAGTATGTTTATGTGGTATTTCCCTTGATTTTTCTTCATTTTGGGGCATCTCATAGTGGAAACATAATCAATGGAGTTGTTTATGTTTCTGTTAAAACCATTACTCCTTTTAAAGTGTTAGTAATGAATTTAATGTGGGGGCATATGCTCTGCTCACCTATTGCACACACACACTTTTAAATACACATATATTATTTTTCAAGATACCTTTTCTCCCTTTTTGGATTAGTGACTAATCCTTAAAGCATAGATTTATATTTTAGGATCTCTTGATCCCCCAGTTTTAAATTTTTGATCCCTTAAGGTCAGAGGTGTCCTTAAGACTAGATCTCTTTTGCTTTTGGTTTTATTCTTATGGAATATAATATTCCTAAGGGTGAATCCTTGATGGGTTGACTAGTGAGTATCCACATTCACTAGGTGGTTCAATTCCATCTGCACCGTTTCCTGGTGTGGTTCACAATGGGACATAAGTTCTCATTGGGTGAAATAATCTCTCTCTCTCTCTCTCTCTCCCTCTAGAAATGTATCTCTTATTGAGATCTTGGAGTTGATGAAGACATGAGTCCCTGGGGGTTTGAGGTTTTCTTTGTCCCTTTGATTATGATAACATTATCTTTTCATTTTGATCTCCTTTACCAAGAGTTTGCATTGAGTCCATACTCTTACTAAAGTGGGGGCTTAATGTATCATCTTAAAATGGAAGCACTTCCATGTTAAGAGAATTTAGCCCTTTGAGTGAGTGGTCTGGGGTCATGTTAAGAACCTTGATCATGTCTTTGCATGTATCTATTTGTTCCCCCCTGTTCTTCTTCTCTCCTCCTTATTTCCACCCTTTTTCGAATAGTTTTCTCTGAGAATCTAGAGTTTTTGACTGTTTGGGTCAAAGATGACCTGGTAGGGTCAAGGATGACCTAGACCCTAACCTAGATTAGGGATGACCTCAACCCTAACCTAGGGTGGTGTCTACCTCTTCCCTGACCCCAGGTCCAATTTTTAGATTTTTGGAATTACGAGATGTCAGGTTTCAGAAATATTTCTTTTCCCACTTTCGGGTTGGCCATTTTGGGTTTCAGAATGGTAAATCCTTAAATTGCATTTAATGTGGGTCCATTTCTAGGGGTTAAGGTTAATTGGGATTTAATTCTCCAATGTCGGCCTTCTCTAGAGGTTTGTTCCCTAGATCACTATAAAAGGAAGCCTTCCTCTCTCATTTCGATCCATCTCATCTCATAATCTCTCAAGATCTCAAGTGCAATCAAGAAAGAAAGAAGGAGAAGGAAAGAAAGAAAGCATTCATTCATCTTCAAGCCTAGCATTCAAGAATTCAAGCATTCGTTAAGGAGATCCATTGTTAGCCATTGAAGGATTCAATCTCTTTGGAGCCCCCTTGAAGATTTCTCCATCCACATTCATCCAAGCCTATTCCTATGCAAAGATACATTCAAGATTGGTGTTGAAGATCTAATGCCATTTATTTGAGACATCCTATCTACATTCATTGGGAGCATCCATACTTTTGGATTCAAGGATTTGAATCCTCCACAAGGGTTTTCAACATAAGCAAGGTGAATTGTACCATTTACTTTGTTTATTTACATTACAATTTCAATTCAATTTCAAGGTTAATTCCTAAATTGGGGTTTGACCAAGGTAAACCCCCCATCCAAATAATAAAAACCCCTTTTTTTCTTGCAGGTATAGATGCAAGACAGTAGATCGGAGCTTGGATTTGGATACCCTTTTCGACAAACTTTAGAGATCTGCAAACAAAGTCAAAGACAACCTTCAGAATTCTGAAGTAGTCTTTGACCTTTTATCGGTGTCAAAGACTACCTACTGCAGAAAGACAAAAGTTTTCTAGGTTTTCTCTATCTTGACATTTCTAGTCTGGAACATGTTGTAGAATTTCCCAAAACTCCACACATACATAAAAAAATTAGCATTTTCCAAATCTACCCCATTTTGAGGTTAGTATTTGCCTTTCATTTATTTCAGATTTCATGCATATACTCTTCATAGAGAAATATAAGGTTTTCTCCTTCATTCATATTCTCCATAGATTAATTCTTTTGTGCATTAACCTTTTGGTTGATCAATTTGGATCTCTCCTTTGGGAATTTGGATTTAGAAGTAGATCTCATATTTCCCATTTTCATATCACACTATTCATTTTCACATACTACTATTTTATTCTATTCACAAATCTTGGTTTGTTTTCCTATTCAATTCTCTCCAATAGATGGTTTTTCATGTATACTTCTCCCCCATTTACATCAATGACAAATGCTTCATTACTATGTCAACAACAACTTCAATGTCAAAGGCCACTATTCAGAAAATACATTCACTAGAGTCCTCATGACTCAACTCAGACACACATACTCCTCCATAGAGGAAGTACCACCATCTAGTCTAGAAGAAAGATAGGGCTCATGTACCACTGGACGGATGCAACAATTTTTATCACTTCTCAAAAATAGGCTGGGGCATAACCCCAAGCATTCCTCTTAGATACTCAAGTGTATCCTTAGGCAAAGGTTTTGTAAATATATCTGCAATCTACTCTTTCGTGCTTATATACTCAAGTTTGACTTCTTTCTCTTCCACTTTCTCTCTCACTAAATGATACTTTATCTCTATATGCTTTGTCTTAGAATGTAGTACATGATTCTTAGACATACTAACTATGCTGGTGTTATCACAATGTATAACAACAGGCTCAACAAATTTTATTCCAATATCCTTTAGCATTTACTTCATCCAAATTATATGATTACAATTGTTTGGTGCTACCACATACTCTGCTTCTATTGTGCTCTGGGAAATACAATTCTTCTTCTTGCTTAGCCAAGAAACTAATGTTCCTCCAAGGAAAAATGCTCCTCCACTGGTGCTCTTTTTGTCATCAACACTACCTCCCTAATCAGCATCTGTATATGCACATAATGTAAAATCATTAGATTTTTCATACCACAATCTATACTCAATTGTGCCTCTTAAGTACCTCAGTATCCTCTTCACTGTTGCATAATGTGATTCTCTAGGTTCAACTTGAAATCTTGCTACAATTCCAACTGCATGTTGAGTTAAATATTGCAATCCTCCAATCATAGATCTGTACTTCTTCTGTTCAACTGTAGGAGTCTCATTTGTGCTAGATAATTTGTGTCTAGTTACCATAGGTGTTCCAAATGGTTTACAGTTCTCCATTCCAAATCTCTTCAATAAGTCATTCAAGTACTTTGTCTAACTTACAAAGATTCCATCACTATTCTGTGTTATCTACAATCCTAAAAAGTATTTCATCTCACCAATCATACTCATTTTAAATTTAGTCTTCATTTCATCTACAAATTTATCACTAGCTTCATCTTCTCTTGCAAAGATAATATCATCAACAAAAATAACTACAACCAACAAATCATTCTCAATTTCTTTTGTGTACAGGTTGTTGTCTGCAGTACTTTTAGAAAATCCTAATTTTATCAAATACTTAACAAGTCTTGCATACTAAGTTCTAGGTGCTTGTTTTAGTCCATATAAAGCTTTCTTCAGTTTACATAGCATATCTCCTTCTTTAGTTAAAGGAAAATCTTTAGGCTACTCAATGTAGACCTCTTCTTCCAATTCTCCATTTATAAACGCTAACTTCACATCTATTTGATACACTTTGAACTTCTTATAAGCTGCATAGGCCAAAAACATTCTTACTGCTTCAATTCTTGCTACTGGTGCAAAATTTTCTTCATAGTCAATTCCTTCTTGCTGTGAGTATCCTTTACATACCAATCTTTCTCTATTCCTTACAACTTCTCCTTGTTCATTCATCTTGTTTCTAAATACCCATTTAGTTCCTATAATATTCTTATCTTTAGGCCTAGGGACCAATTCCCATGTCTTGTTCTTTTCAATTTGATCTAATTTTTCTTTCATAGCTTTAATCCAATTTTCATCTTCACAGGCTTCACTAGTAGATTTAGGTTCAATTTGAGAAATTAAACACAACTGTTCTTGTACCTTATTTCATGTCAGAACTCCTCTATCTATGCTTCCAATAATCTTCTCAACATGATGATTTCTTGATAGATTCATGTTAGGTGTCATTGTCTCACTTCTTATTTCTGATGTAGGTTATTCAATTATTTCTTCACTGTAGCCTTCATTCAACAAATCACTGTTAGTCTCATAGAATAATTCTGCATTCTCAGGATTAGTTCTGTTAGAAATAGGGAATACTAAGAGGGGGGGGTGAATTAGTATTCTAAAAACTTTATCTTTTTCCAAAATATGGATATAACAGATTATCTTCACACATGCATAACATAAGAAACTAAATAACATGCATAGCAATAACATCAAAGAACTCATAACACATTGTTTGTTCTCGAGGAAACCCTGGCCAAGGGAAAACCCTGGTGGGGATGGTACCCACAAAGATTCACTAATCAAAAGTATCTTGTTAAGGATATTGACCCTGTTAGGAGTCTATTACAAGCATATAGTGTATCAGTCCTAATTAAGGGACTATAGGCCTTGTTAGAAGCCTCAACCCTATTAGGAGTTGTCAATACAAAATCTGATTACTAGATGAGCCCACTGCCCGAACAAGTAATATATAGTGTATACAAAATAGGTCAAGGTACATAACCTTTTTCTTCTTGTATCAATATTCCTTTGCTGCTCTTATCTTCACATTATCACTATTACATTTGTTTCACAATTACATTTATTGCATCACTTTTTCTTCGCTTCTTCTTACTTGTTTACAATTACAATTCATATATATACAAATTATTAAGGCTAATAAATTTACATGGTCGGCTTCCATATATCATTATCTAAGAGTTAACATCTAGGATGTAATTTCTTTATATTTTTATGTCATTATTTTGATAAAAAAAATAATCCCTTAACTCTTTACCAATTCTGCCTTCATATTCTGTCTTGTCGGCTTCACACTGTCTTCGGTAAAACTATCATAACTAATCCTGTACATGCCATATTGACTTGCACTCTGAGATGGGTCATCATTAGCCATCATAGAGTCTATGTTCAAGTGTGAAAGCACTAAAATCACTCCATTCAATGTCACAAATAAAATCTATGTCCTGGTACACTGTGAAAACACTGTCTCACACTTAGATAAATTTGTGATGCACTCTGCTATACTTGCTCTCTGACTTGTGTGATCTTCATGAGGATCATATGTTTCCATAATGACAACATCTATATACTCACTTTAGCCAAATTGGAAACAATTTCTAGGATGAGTTCCTTCATCTGATTCATAATCAAGCCTTCTTTCCTGAATTTTGAACTTTTGATCAACTTTAACATTTGCGCTCTCAACAATAGTCTTAGTTCTTTTATTGTAACATCTATAAGCTTTTCTCTTCAATGAATATCCAAGAAATATACCTTCATCACTTCTAGGATCAAACTTTCCAATGTCATCATCTCTCTTAACATAACATTTGCTTCCAAAAATTCTAAAATACTTAACTAATGGTGCATGTCCAAACCATAGTTCATAGGGTGGCTTGTCTATTTCTGCTCTGATTTGTACTCTGTTCATTGTATACACTACTATATTCATTGCTTCTCTCCAGAATATCTTTGCCAAATCATTCTCAAATAACATGGCTCTTGTTTCTTTAATCACTTATCTGTTTCTTCTTTCTGCAATACCATTTTATTCAGGTGTTCTAGGGGCTGAAAAATGTCTCTTAATACCATTCACTTCACAAAAAATGTTAAATTCTTTTGAAGTAAATTTTCCACCTCTATTTGATCTCAAACATTTGATCTTCATTCCAGATTCATTCTCAACTTTGTTCTTAATAATCTTAAACTTATCAAATGCTTCAAATTTTTCTTTAAGGAATGCAATCCACATCATTCTTGTAAAATCATAAAGAAGAATCATAAAATACCTTTCTCCATAGAATCCTCTAGTCCTTGTTTGACCGCTCAAATCTGTATGAATTGTTTCCAACTTCTTTGTTGTTGTAAACTTCTTGTTGGGGAATGAGCTTCTCTTCTATTTAGCCATCACACATTTCTTGCAAATCATGTTAGTAGGCTTCATAATTTTAGGCAAATCTATTACTGCAAGAGTAGTACTCACTTTCACAATGTTATCAAAGTTTATATGACAAAATCTTCTATGCCATAACCAAATGCAATCAATCTTAGTAATCAATCATGTCATCTTAGTAGGATTCAACTGAAATACATTACCTCTGGTTCTTGATCCAGTACCAATCAAATTTCCATCCTTGTCTTTGATTACACAAGTTTTCTCAGTAAACCAAACTTGATATCCCTTATCAACTAGCTGTCAAACACTCAAAAGATTATGTTTCAAACCATCCACAAAGTAAACATCATCAGTATTAGTCTTTCCATCAAGAGTAATAGATCCTATACCTTTTATCATGTAAGAAATTGTAGGAAAGAGCAAGAGATCTAGTTTAATCTAATGAGCAAAGTGTGAGGAAAATCATACCATGAGATAACCAAAACTAGAAGCATTCACCAACAATGAGACAATATTTTGAAGGGGGAAAAGCATAGAAAAACCCCCGTGATATTATTATGAATGGGCCAAAAAGCCTAAGAGAGAGAGAGCAAGAAAATGAGAGCAAAATGCTCATACAATGCTTCAAGAGAGAATAAGAAAACTATGTGATGCTAGAGAATGCCTTGAGAAAAGAGAAGAGAAGCATCTCTTAAGAAGAGATGAGAGGAAAGGAGTAGAATGTAACTCCCATGTGCATGTGAACCACATTCATAATGTGTGTGCCACTTGTGCTATTTCCTCTTAAGGAGGAATCTAAGAAAAAGAAAATACAAAAAGGAAATATGTCCTCACACATGGAAGAAGAGGACAAAATAACTTGTAGGGATTCTATAGGAATCTCCTACTTACATAAGAAAATAAAATACCTTGGTTTATAATAAAACACCAAGGAAAGATTAATTCTAACACCCCCCTTTAATCTTTACTTGGGGGTTTACAATCAAAGGGTATCAAACCCATATTTTTACAATGAATTTCAAACTTTTCTCTGGGAAGAGGCTTTGTGAGGATGTCAGCAACTTGATGTTGGCCTGGGCAGAAAAGAAGAGAGACTTGCTGGTTGTGAATGTGTTCTCTAATGAAGTGATGATGAAGAGCAATGTGCTTGGATCTTGCATGGTAAACTGGATTGTTTGCTAGAGCTATTGCACTTTGGTTATCACAAAACAAAGGTGTAGGTTCCTCTTGAGGTAGACCCAAATTTGCAAGTAATCTTCTAAGCCAAAGAGCTTCTTTTGCTGCTGTAGTATAGCCTTTATATTCTGCTTCAGTAGAACATAGAGAAACAGATTGTTGCTTTTTACTTTTCCATGAAATGGCACCTGAACCAAGAAGAAAACAATAACCACTAGTGGATTTCCCATCATTGGGATCTCCTCCTAGATCTGAATCAGTATAACCTTTAAGTCTAAAATCAGTAGTATTATCAAAATATAGAGCATACTGTGAAGTACCTTTTATGTACCTTAAGATTCTTTTTGCAGCTTTCAAATGAGTTTGTTGAGGTTTGGACATAAATCTAGAGACTAATCCAACACTAAAAGAAATATCAGGTCTAGTAAGAGTTAAATAAATTAAACTTCCTACTAGCTGTCTATAATAAGTAGCATCAACATAAGGAGTCATAGTATCAACTTCTAATTTAGTGCCTAAATCACAAGGTATGGAAACCGCATTTGCATTAATCAAATCAAATCTATGTAATAAATCTTGAGCATATTTAGTTTGAGAAACATAAATACCATTTTCTGTTTGCCAAAATTGCATTCCTAAAAAATAATGTAAAATTCCTAAATCAGTCATTTGAAATGTGTGATTAAGTTGAAACTTAATGTCTGAAATCAAGGGTGTGGAACTAGAAGTAAGAATAAGATCATCTACATATAAGATAATAATGATAATTTCACCATCACAATGCTTAATGTAAAGGTTAGGATCATTTTGACTTCTTTGATAACCTTGAGAAAGAAAGAAAGCATTAATCTTAGCATACCATTCCCTAGGAGATTGTTTTAAGCCATAAATTGATTTCTTAAGTTTGCACACAAGATTTTTATTACCTGTTTGAATAAAGCCTGGAGGTTGTGCCATGTAAATTTCTTCATGCAAATCTCCATTAAGAAAAGAACTTTTAACATCCATTTGGTGAATAGGCCAATGCATTTTAGCAGCTAAAGCAAGAATTACTTTAATAGTAGGCATCTTAGCTACTGGAGCAAAAGTTTCAGTATAATCTAAACCTTCAACTTGAGAAAATCCTCTAGCAACTAATCTAGCTTTATATTTAGTTATTTCATTGTCAGAGTTAACCTTAGTTTTATACAACCATTTACATGAAACTAAATTTTTACCTTGAGGTAAGGGAACAAGATCCCAAGTGTTATTAGCAATCAAAGTGTCATATTCTCCTTGCATAGCAGTTTGCCAATGTGGTTGAGTTTTAGCTTCATTAAAAGTTTGAGGATCTTGAGAATTCATAACTTTAGACATCAAAGCATAATTGCAGTAGTTGATTCTTCTAGGTTTAAGTCCTCCCATTCTAGTAATGTAATCATCAGTATCATTAACCAAATTTTTGAACCATTTAGGATGTTGTTTTGAATTAACAGATTCACTACTAGGACAATCAGGAGTAACATTAGAACCATGAGGAGTTGAAAGAACAGTTTCATTAATGTCATTGTCTACATTTTTAATATTTAGAGAAACAGAAACAGATTCATTTTGAGTAGGGTTTAGAGAAGGAGGTTGGTCCTCCACAAGAACAATTTGACCTTTATCAAAATCAGAATCTTGAACTTGAGAACAGTCATGAACACCATTTTCAGCAATACATACATCTCTAGCAACATGAACTTTGTTAGATTGAGGATTGTAAACTCTATAACCTTTAATATTTTCATCATATCCAACAAAGATATGTGGTGTGGATTTAGGGTCCAGTTTTTTTCTTTTCTATTTTGGAGTATGAACATATGCAATTGAACCAAAAATCCTTAAATGAGCTAAGTTTGGTTTTCTGCCTGACCAAGTTTCTTCAGGTGTTTTATTTTTTAAAGCTTTAGTAGGAGTTCTATTAAGAAGATAAGTTGCACAAGCCATAGCTTCAGCCCAAAATTTATAATCCATATTTTTAGCATGCAAAAGACATCTAGCCATTTCAACTATAGTCCTATGCTTACGTTCTGCCATACCATTTTGTTCTGGTGTATAAGGAACAGTAAGTTCATGTTTTATACCAAAGGACTTTAAGTAAGAATGAAAAGAATGATTAATATATTCAGTGCCATTATCTGTTCTAAGAATTTGAATTTTGCAACCACTTTTTCTTTCCACATAAACATGAAATTCAGAAAAGGTGTCAAGCACTTGATCTTTACTATGCAGAAAATAAATCCAAGTTCTACGTGAGAAATCATCAACAAATGTTAAAGCATACTTAGAACCTTGAATTGAAGTATGTTCCATAGGTCCTAGAAAATCACTATGAATAAGAACAAGTTTATTATTAGCACGCCGAGATGAAGCATGAGGAAAAGGTTCTCTATGCATTTTTCCACCCATACAACCATTGCAGATAAATTTAGTAGGAGAAAATTTAGGCAATCCAAGAACCATGTTTTCTTTTTGCATTAAAGTAATGTAATCAGAATTTAAATGACCTAAGCGTTCATGCCATATGTTAAAATCAATATTAGCATGCAAAGAATGTCTAGATGAAGCAAAGGAATAAAACTTAAAGAGATTATCTTGATCTAACTTTGCATTTGCAACAATATGATCATTCTTAGGGTCAATAATATGACAATCAGTTTTATGAAATTCAATCTTATATTCTTGACAGAGTTGAGGAATAGAAATCAAATTAGTTTTCAATTCAGGCACATAAAGAACATTATGCAATTTACCATTTGGAACAGACACATCTCCAATACCTTCAACTTTGCAACTATCATGATTAGCTAATTGAATTGGAATGTTAGATGTATCAGGTTCAATAAAATCAAACACAGCTTTATTAGAAGTAACATGTTGAGATGCACCACTATCAATAATCCATTCTAGAGGTTTAACATCATTAAAGGAAACAGTAAAAGCATGACGAGTTTGAGGTCCATTAGATTTTTCAACAGAATTAGTCTGAGCAGAGGATTGATCCCTCTGTTTTTTAAAACAGTTTTGAGTTATATGTCCATCCTTACCACAGTAAGTGCAATGTGATCTTCTGGTGAAGTTAGTAGATTGATTATTATGAACAAGGTTTGAAGTCCTAGAGTTGTAAGAATTATTAGATTGCTGTCTATAATTATTGTTGTTAGATTGGTGATTAGTTTGATTGTTGTGATTAGTATTATGAGGTCTATTTTGAGTTTTAGAAACATAAGCCAAATCCTTAACTCTAAGTATACCAAACTGAATTAATTTTGCTTCTTCTTGCCTTAACATGGTTTGAAAAATAGAATAAGTAAGTTGATTAGCTAAAGACGGAATTGCTAACTGAGAGTAAATATTTGTAATGAATTGTTGGAATTGACGTGGTAAACATTTTCTAATGATAATGTGAATAATATGAACATCAGTTAAAGTAACATTAAGACCAGAAAGCAAGGAACGGATAGAATCAAATTTTAACAGAAAATCATCAACAGAATTAAAATCAGAATATCTAAGATCTTCTAACTGATCTTGAAGTTGAATTTTTCTAGCTTCATCTGCACTATCATAAGTATTCTTAAGAATATTCCAAGCCTCATGGGATTCATCACAACTAGAAATTAAAACATATAATTCAGGATTTAGAGATATACCAATCAACCCTAATGCTTCCTCATTTTTGGCTTTCCAGTTATCCTGGTCAGCTTGAGAGGCAGTAGAGGCTGGTTTGGGGGTGACATTAGTAACAATATCATAAAGGTGTCTAAAACGAAAAATAAAAGCCATATGAACAGCCCAAGCATGATAATTTGAACTAGTTAATTTAATTTCTGGCATTAAAGTCGACATGATTACAGAAAGAAACGTACACAAGCTGAAATAACTGAACACCCTAGATGGCAGATTCTGACATGCAAAGTACTTGCATGCAAAATCTGAGATGGGTGACTATAAATAAACCAGATTGCTATGCAAAAAAGTAGATAACTTAACAAAATAGATAGAACAAAACAAATATTACAGATTACAGATTGATTAAATAGAGTTACCTAAAATGAAAGTTAATCCAAGGTTTAATTGAGTGATTAAGGTTGATTAATGAACACTTAGCGAAATGAAAAACCTGAATAAAAAGAATTAGATGTGAGATTAATTGAAAAAAAAATTGATTACTAAGATTGTGTGATTAAACAGAAACCCCTGCAAGAAAAAATTAGATGATAAATGTGAACCCCTGCAAATAAATGTGAGATCAAAAACAATGTTAAATGATGAGGAAAAACCTGCATGCAACAAGGTTAGGACAGGAAAATGCAAAATATCTGCACAAAAGGTTAGACCAAAAGAAAAAGAACCTGCATGCAAAGTTGTTAGAGAAACAATTCTTGCAAGAAAATCGTTAAAAAAAACTTGCATGCAAACAATACTTTTGAAAAAAAGCTCTGCATGCACCAATGGGTTAAAAAAAAATTACGACGAGACCTGCAAAAAAAGGTTAGAATAACAGAAGCAATAAGATTATATATATAAAAAAACTAAATAAAACTAATACTAAAAAAGACTAGATAAAAAACTATAAAAACTTAATATAAAACTAATGATCTAAACTATATAAGAAATTGTATTTAAAACTATATATAAAAAATATATTAAAAAAATATCTAAACTATAAAAGAAATGCTTTTTAAAACTATATATAAAAAATAAAAAACTTAAGAAAAACTATTATTTAATGAAGCAAAACTTATAAATGAAACTATATATATAAAAAACTTATGTTAATAAATAAACAAAAAAACAAACTAACAACTAATCTTAAACTATGAACAAAAAATTAATATCACATCCGCCGAAGAGAGGACGAAAGACGCAGAGAAGGACGCACGGAAGACTGGCGCTAAAGCCAACAGACACGAGCGGAGCCGAAGCGGGGAGCGCGGGCGAAGCGGAGAGGGTTTGCAGACCGCAAGCGGAGCCGAAGCGGGGGAGCGCGAGCGAAGGGTTTGCAGACCGCGAGCGGAGCCGAAGCGGGAAGCGATGAAAAAAAATGCAAGGTGATGGGAGATGCGATAGGTTTTTAAATGAAATGCGATAGGTTTTTAAGTGAAATGCGCACGGATTAGGGTGGGGTTGGGTAGCGGTTAGGGTAGTGGGTAGCGGGTTAGGGGTTAGGTTATGTTTAAAGTTTAAAGTTTATAAACATAGCCGCAAGGGGAGGGGGGGAAAAATGGGTGAGAGGGGGGGTATGAAATAATTTAAGAAATTTTTATTTTATTAACATATATATTTTTTTTAAAAGATATATAATATATGAAAATTTATTATTATTTTTTAAAAAAAACTAATAAAAGCACTAATAAAATATATTTGAGAATGGGTAGAATTTTTTAATTTTATTATTATTTTTTTTTAAATGTATAAAAAATTATAAAAAATCAACATGCACTAAAAATATATATGAACAATAGAGGATAATTATTTTTTTTCTCAACACAAATAAATAGCATAATAATAAAGAGAGGGGAAAATTTTTTCCCAAATATTTGAAGAACAACCTGCAACACACAGATGTTAGAAACCAAATGAAACTCTCTCAATAGTCTCCAAATGGAGTGCTTCAAAAAATGGTAGTTCCTCCACCTGTACACTCAACAAAGATTAAACACCTGCTCTGATACCATGTAAGAAATTGTAGGAAAGAGCAAGAGATCTAGTTTAATCTAATGAGCAAAGTGTGAGGAAAATCATACCATGAGATAACCAAAACTAGAAGCATTCACCAACAATGAGACAATATTTTGAAGGGGGAAAAGCATAAAAAAACCCCCGTGATATTATTATGAATGGGCCAAAAAGCCTAAGAGAGAGAGAGCAAGAAAATGAGAGCAAAATGCTCATACAATGCTTCAAGAGAGAATGAGAAAACTATGTGATGCTAGAGAATGCCTTGAGAAAAGAGAAGAGAAGCATCTCTTAAGAAGAGATGAGAGGAAAGGAGTAGAATGTAACTCCCATGTGCATGTGAACCACATTCATAATGTGTGTGCCACTTGTGCTATTTCCTCTTAAGGAGGAATCTAAGAAAAAGAAAATACAAAAAGGAAATATGTCCTCACACATGGAAGAAAAGGACAAAATAACTTGTAGGGATTCTATAGGAATCTCCTACTTACATAAGAAAATAAAATACCTTGGTTTATAATAAAACACCAAGGAAAGATTAATTCTAACATATCAAACAAGGTGCATTGTTTCCAACTCTAACAACTCCTCCATCATAATTGTCAAACTTTATGAACTTTTTCATATCTCCAGTCATATGATGTGAACAACCACTATTTATAATCCAATCATTTTTCTTTCCTACTTGAGAAACTAAGGCTTTTTCTTCCTTAACTTCGGTTTCAAGATTTTCTTCTTTTATTGCTACAAATCCTATATCATCATTCTCAGTGTCACTTTCACTAAAAGGTTTCTCCAAACTAGCTTCAAGTTCTTCATCGTTAGCATAATAACATTCTTTAGATATTCTAGGATAAAAGTTATTTCTATACTTCTTAAATATCTTAGGACATTTAGATGCAAAATGACCAAATTCTTGACAAGTCCAACATTAAAAAAATTTCTTACCGTCTGGTTCTCTTTTCACAAGAAAAGTAATGCCTTCTTCAATCTTCATGTCTTCTTAATTTCTAGATCTACTGCTACTAGCATAATCTTTGCTTACACTGATGCTTCTTGACAAAGTAGGGTGAACACTAAGTGCACTAAATGTTGTCTCCATTCTAGGTAAATCTCCTGATAGTCTCAAGTTCATCTCTGCTACCTCCAATCTTCCATGAAGAGTTTCTTTGATAAATTTTGTAGTACAAGGTATAAATTGTTCAATCATTTATGTTGTCTACTTAAATGCAGGAGTCAATGTCCTCAGAATTTTCCATATCACTTCATTCTCTGTCTTGGTTCCTCCACAAGATTTTATACCTGCAACAATCTCTAACACTCTACCACTATAGCTTCTAACAGATTCATCTTCCATCATTCTTATATCTTCAAATGCACATATCCAATTATGTAATCTGACTTTCTTTGCATGTTCATCACCTTGAAAAGTAGATTGTAAATCTAACCAAATTTCATGAGATGTTTTTAGATATTTTACTTGACTGTACTCATTTTATGGAAGGGTTGACAAAAGTGCTTCTCTAGAAATTATGTTACACATGAATAGATCTCTTTCCTCATTAGTACATTCTTCAATCTTGTCCTCATCAATGATAGTCTTCTAATTCTTTGTAATTAACCAATAACCTGGTCCTAAACAAAGTAAGTGTGTCTCCATCTTTTCTTTCAAGCTATCAAAATTTACTCCATCAAACTTAGGGATTTCTTTCCTAAAATGACTCACCATGGATCTCCTTAAGTTGTTAAAATTTTCCTTCAAGGACCTGCCACTTTGATACCAATTGTTAGAAAGTAAAGTCCACCATGATAACTAAGAGGGGGGGGGGTGAATTAGTTATCAGATAAATAAAATTTTTATCAACTTCAATAGATTTTAACCATTTAATAAATGTAATCAACAAACATAGAAAGATAAACATACACAATAACACAAGATATGTTGACTAGGGAACCTCTTGATCAAAGAGTAAACCCCGGTGGGAATGATTCCCACAAAAGATGCACTAATATGAAAGTTATTTTTAAGAGGATGGAATCTATTAGGAGTCTTATGAAGTACATTCAGTACATATTAGTCCCTGTTAGGAGACTTTGAATCCCTCCTAAAAGATTCTAACTCTGTTAGGAGTTATGGAAGACATAAGGACCCACTGCCCAAACAACTTTAGGTGTAAAATCACTTAAAACACTGTCCAACTAATCTTTGTATTACTCAATAGAATAATACCAAAAGATTATTGATCTCAATAATTCAATAGTCCTCCTCTGACTATGCCAAACCACACCAACCACTTCATCAAATCTCAATACCAGATCTCTATACTTTGCATATCCTCTTCCAACAAGTATTGCACAATTTTTCAATTCACTTTCAAATACAATACAAAACTACATATCACAATAAGGAAAACACTCCTTCCTTTATACCACACTCAAGTAATTACAAATGAGTCGGCATACAAATTACGAAATAAAATCTTCCACATGTTACATAAAAATTACACAAAATTGTCGGCTTCCAATTAAGATAATTCTTCACTCATGTGACCTCAAACCTTGCACTCATGTCCTCATAACTAATAATATGTCTTCAACTACCTCATAACTATGCATGATCAGAGTCAATCCTGATTAAGAGATACCATCTGATTTCCACAAACCGCTACTCAGGAACACTGCCTAAATACTACTTCCATTGATTTCCTCATAACTATCATGAATAAATGAATTTCTATATGTGCTCTTAACCATGATCTTATAAAACATCATAGAGTAAGTCCCCAACTCCTCATAGATTCATCTTTAATAGCCCATGTGCACTAACTCAAACACTATCTTCTTCTCTGCTAATATTTAGTAGATCACTGTGTTGACATCAATGACAATCATAGTCATGAATGCAACAACAACTGCTATAGAATGGCTATGAATAATCCCCCATAGGATATATTCAACAATCATTCCTAATAGCCTTTGATTTGGACTCATTTGGAATCAATGCATGATGTGTGGAAGGCTTTAATTGACCTATGTGTGCCAACTTTGGTTTTTCCCTTGTGAGTTGAGCTGCAAATTCATCAAGAGAAGGCAACTTGTATGCACTACCAAGAGTATCCATAGTAGCATAGAATGTAGAAACAAAGATAGAATATTTAGGAGCTAGCTTGGAAAGAATAGAAAAGAGCAATTGTTCATCCCCTTTAAAAATGTCACAAGTAGAAAGCTCCAATCTAATAAAATTGAACTTAGAGAAAAAGTCTTGAATATTGTCAAAATCACTAGGATTGAGACCTATGAGCTCATTCTCTAATATGAATTTTCACATTCTATTAGGTTTACCAAAGAGTCCTTCTAATATGACCCGAGCATCATGAGGATGTCTGCAAAATGCAATATGAAACTGCAAATCATGAGAGATGGATGATCTAAGAGAGCCAAGTGCTTTATCCCTCTCATCAAACCATTTTCACCTTTCTACAACACCTATAAGTGGTTCTTGATCCTTCCCAATAGTCATTCTAAGCAATCCAATACTCACAAAATGATCACTTAAAGATACTTTCCATTCATGGTAATTATATGGAGTGAGGATTTTGACCTTTGAATTATCCATAATACAACCAAATAAATATTGATAACTACTACTAACTATTGATAACTCCTTCAAATGACTAATGCAAATCATAAAACTAAAATCCAAGGATTAAAAAAGTGCAAATATAGCCCCAAAATATTATATTTAAGAAAGTGATATATCCACCCCAAATTACTAAAAACAAATTGCATATCTAGAAAGTAGATGAAAAATCATGCACTTTCAAAAAACATTTCACCTCAAAATGTTACAGTATATGTCCAAACGAAGCCCTGGAAGTTGTAGAAATTAGGAGCAAGTAGTAATAGACATGGAAATCTTTAATTTATGATACATTTGGCCACCAAATTGCAAAAATAATACTACCACTAAAATCTTTAGGAAATTCTACCTAAAATAAATAAAAAATTGCTCAAAAAAAGGAGCAAAAATGAGCAAGATATGGCCCTTTGAAGTTGGATTGCAAAATTAAAAAACTCCAATGGTGAAGGAAAATATTTTCAAACCCTTGCTGACGTCAGAAAAACACTGTGTTAAATTTGATGACCATATGGACATCACCGAAAGGCCTAATTTAGCTTGTTTTGATGGTTGGATGGTTGTCAAATTTAGGCTCATAAATATGGTGATGTGGTAGAAAAAATCTCAGTGCTGACCTGTCAGGTGATGTAGGTGATGATGTGGAATATAGATGACATCATTGTCCATACATATGACATGTTTGGGATGCTGAATGGGTAGGTGCAGATGTTGCACGACCAAGGTGGCAAATCTAGGCTGCCACATGGTGGCCTATGGCTCAACCGTGTGTCACTATTGTAGCGGGCCACATGGTAGTGGAGCCATGAAGGAGTTGGGTGGTACATAGGTGGTGCACTAATTGGTTAGGTGGAGGGGCCGTGATGGTGATGAAAAGATCACCACTGGGGTGGAGTGACAAGGTGGTGGGACTAAAATCTTTAGTCCCACATTGCTGGTGCTGTTGAGAGTAGGGGCATTTAAATAGTAAAACACCCACTGTTGATAAAAAAAAGGTGAGCTAGAGCTTTGCTCGACCCTTGCTATGGTATGCAGGCTCAGTTTTCTAACTTGGGCTCCAACTGGGTGGTTTTTTTCTTTGGTGTCTACTCAGATCACGATCTGTGTTGAAGAATCAACTCATCTTATAGATCTGTTGTGATGCGAGTGAGTTCTATTTTTACTTTGCAACTAAGATTAGTCCCACATTGCTGGTGGGTGGGGTTTTCAAGCCATTTATATATGCAGTATCCCAAATAGTAAATCAAACAAGGATATCCATGGTTGAGCTCAGGCTCAAGCTTCGGCCTAGGCTTGTCCTCCTATAGGCTCGGGCGTGTGCTTGTTGAATTGATGACATCATTGTGCACTGTAGATGGTAGAGAATATACCCCTATGTGAGAAATAAATGACAAGGCATGTACTAGGCCTGAAAACAAAATTTTATAGAAAAAAATTCTAACAGAAAATAGAATTAAATTTTTATTTTTATTTTGAAATCATACCATAGAGGTGCAGATTGGGCCATACAACTTGATTTGCAATTTATTTTTGCCTTGATTTGGACTTTCACTAGATATGGGTGACTTTATAGTTGATTTGAACCAAAATATCCTCCTGGACACAATGGTGAGGTTAAATTTTCCCCAAGATGCTTCTATAACATGCTAGTCTTTAGATCTGATATTTGGTCCTTCAATGCTTACACCAAGATCTCTCCAAATAGGCTAATCAAAATGCTCCAATGGCTCTGATACCATGTAAGAATTTGCAAATAGAAAAGATTGCATCAAGGATCTAGACGTTAAAGAAAAGCACAAGAGGGATGATATGAATGCAATGATTGATATTGAATTGATCCAATGAATTCACCTTACATGATTCAATGTACATAATAGGCTTCCTTATATAGGAAATATGATAAGAGAGAATGATAAGGAGCTGATAAGCTATCACCTATGCTAGGTGCAATCACATGTCCACCAAATGTGGATCATCCTCCATTATACAATGAAGTATGTGGAATAGAATTAGGATGATAATGTGATAAGAGCACTAAAGGTGAATCTCAGACCTAAAGTGGAATTTATCCTACACCATGTGCTTAATTGAGGTGCAAACTCCTAGGTGTCTCAATAAAAAACTACTATGCAATGCATTATCCTAAGAAAGATTAAGTAAAGTATAATTAGGCATATTTAATTACACCAACAACATTGTACATGTCTTCCTATCTATTATATACATTATCCTATACTCACCCATGGCCTGGGCTAAACCATGTGCAAGAATATGACAAAAACATACATATTTACAATTATTACCCTAACCTCGAACTAGAAAAGAGCTATTGAAATTTCAAAAGGTTGAATGGTGTCTTCACTATGAGTTTGGTAAGGGGGCTACAAGGAGATAATTTCTAGAGGATCTCACATGAATCCAAGACCTTAATAAACATCCTTGGCAACTATTTCATCTCACATATCTAAAAATAGCTAGTTGTGATAGGTTATCTCATAAATTACATAAGTATCTAGAGGAAAAATATATTTTGATTGAAGTTTGTAAATAGATAGTTGAGGTGAAAAATAATTGTTATGTAAAGCTAATCTTGGCATCCAAATCCCCATTGAATTGGGATTATACTCTTGTGAATCACAATCATATATCATGAACTTAGAAAGGGTCATTGTTAAATATACTTGGTCAATGAGTTCAAGGAGATTTCCCTTTGATAGTAAATACTATATTAAGAATAATTTACACTTCATCTCTTCTTTCCATGACATTATACACCTTGGTAGATTGTGAAAACAACTATGAGGTCAAAGGAAGTGGCTAGATGAGACTCATCCTTAAGAAAATTCAATTATAAAAACTTGGGTGGGATGTAACAAGTTTTTTGGATGATGAAATTGATCTAGTTAACCCCATATGTTACTCACAAATACATCGATCACCAATCATCAATATTGAATCAAGTTTAAGAGAGCTCAATGACCTTTTAACCAAGTATTCTATAGTTATTTTGAGAGCACATGAATGGTTATCCAAGAGTAGAACTAAAGACACCCAACCAATGATCTCACAAAATATTTCAACCTATGTCACCCCTACAGTTAATGTAAGTATTATTGAAAAATAATTTTTATCATTGGGAGGAGTTGGTGAAGATCCTAGTAGGATTAAAATTCTAGCGAAGACATGTGGTGATGGTTCTACACCTAATTTAGGAAGAATTTATCAACAAGAAAAAGGAGAAATTATTGAAGTAGAGGTCCTTGTTGAACACCTCTGGATACTGGGGGGTAAATTAACATATATAAAAACTTAACCATTTATCAACTCCTCATTCCAATTGACACATGTAAAAAATTAAATAATTGAAACAAAAAGAGAAACACACAAGGATAGTAAATTTTTTACATGGAAAACCCTATTTGGGAAAAAAAATGGTGAGAGTCACATTGAATATATGAAAATTGTTTACAATATTTTAGGCTAGAGGCCAAAGAAGAAAACTACTCCTAATTTTGATCTGTAGACTAAGGTGCACACTCTTAGGAAATGGTACAATGAGTTTATAATCACTGAAGATCACTTATTTATGGAAGATGCAATAGGAATAACTACAATGAATTATTATTATTGAACTAAAGAGAAGCTCATTCTTAGAAATGTAGACGACAGTTCACTGTTTATACATCAAAAATTGATTTCATCACTAATTTTCTGCATATTCACACTTTCACATTTCAAAATATACCATATACTACCACACTCACACTATTCTTCAATCTATGAAAAATATTTTCCTTTATGTATTAATCACAACCTAAAATAATATAAATTAGGTTGGGCTAATTACATATAACATTCAACTCTTAGACCACTAGTCCAAAATTCATTCTCCAAAGCATAAAAAATGGAAATAGTGTGTGAGTAATCAAGCCATGTCTACACACATTTCATTTAATATTTAAATTAATGCCATCAATTCTACACATATCAAAATAACTTGAGTAGGCCCAAAATAATAACACTATTAATGCACACCATCCAAAAAATCACAAAATATAGTGCAAACCTCCTCAAAACTCATGGATGCTCAACATAGAATCATTTAACACTAACATATCAATATCTAAGAAATACAATACCAAAACACCTAAAGGCGCATGAATGCAAAGAATTTTGCAAATTGATACACAACTTTTTCATGCAAAAATATTGGAGAACACACAATTACCACCAAATAGAACCATGAAACTTGAGAATCAACAACCATTGCAATCTACCAATAATATATTTCAACCATATGGTGATATGATTCAGTGTACCCTGATGCAGACCAAAATGCATAAGAAATTCCGATAGACTGTTCATTGGAACAATCACACTTAGTTATTTTCATGTTGTAGATAATTGAGACCTTCTCCAACACTCCAAATTAGATCTTCAAGACACCTAGATATACTTTATAAATCATATCCACTAACCTCCATTTATCAATTCCAACATGTGTCTATATCAGACACTACAATACTCTAGAATATATAGGAACACTACTAAACACAAATTTTGGATCTTAGTTAACATCAATGATAACACAATATTTTATTTATAACATTGTACATTTGAAATATCTAAATTTTGATTCTAAAGCTTAATTTCTAAAATCATAGCTTTAAAGATCTTGTCGCTAAAGTACTTTTGGCTTTAATAGTGTGCGAGGATAACTTTCTCTTTTAGACTACAATAATCAAGTAGTCCCTTGTATAACATGCCCTCTCATACCATATGGGGGGAGACTAGACCTGGTGACCTCATGCATACCACACAAAGTTGTGTCAAATTGAGCTAGGCCCCACACCCAAGAATATGTTTGATTTTGGTTGATATATTTTATTGAAGATATTTTTATTAAAAGTTTAAAATAAAATTAAAGTATCATATAGTACAATATTCTTATGTAGGTATTATTGGAATTATTTTCATTCAATATTTTTTCATTGATGTCAACATATATTCAATTATGAAAACCGGTAATTGTAGGATAATACAAACATGTAGATTGTAGAGAGTGGTTCAGACCCCATACAATTGATTAGCTCTTACAAACTTAGACATATGTTTTAGGATGTGTTTAGGGCTTATTCCTATGGTCGTATATGACTATATGATCATTGGACAAAGATATGATTGTTTTAGTGAAAACTGGTTATAAGACCAAAGACTGAGAGTTTTCATAGACCTAGTCGGAGTGTTTGGAACATAACTATTGTGTGATAATGAATTTTAGTATATACTCTTGGGAAATATAAAAATATATCATGAAGAAGATACATTGTGATTGTAGTGTGTTCATGTGAATTTTGATGTCAACTATGTTGTGTTTTCTGGCATGGAAGTATTTGGGAATTGACCAAGAAGAGTAACGTGTAAAAGATTGATTTATGATTGAATTACTGATGGATCCAACTTTGGGAGAATTATAATTGTTGTAACATGATCAGGGATGACTTGTGTGTTATTTATTTGGATATTGAAGTTGTTTGTTATGTAGTGA
This sequence comes from Chamaecyparis obtusa, assembly GCA_027943335.1. Taxonomy (NCBI): domain Eukaryota; kingdom Viridiplantae; phylum Streptophyta; class Pinopsida; order Cupressales; family Cupressaceae; genus Chamaecyparis; species Chamaecyparis obtusa. The sequence continues at coordinate 1,599,934 of BSBK01000477.1, forward strand.
GGTCCTATAATGGCCAACCTCTAAATGAATTATTATTTGTAACTTTTATATAAGGGTTTCTTCCTTGAGATGATTTGTTGATTGGGATGGTAATATGTGAGCTAGAAGGTTGTGATATATGCTTCTAACAAAGAAGAAGGTCATACATCTAGGTACAAGGATTGGATTGTCCTAATAATAAATTTAGGTATGATAAAATATATTTAGTGAAGGATTAAAGGTAGATGTAACCTTTTGATTGTATTTGGGTCTGTGGCTAGTTGTAATACCCCTAACAGGGTTTGTGACTCCTAATAGGGTCTATCCTTTAACATGGACTTTCCTATTCTATTAATTAACTCCTAATAGGGATAGAAATCCTAGCATGGTTTCATTCATATAGTGCAAATATTTGTGGGTGTCATCCTCAATGGGGTTTTTCCCTTAACAGGGTTTTCCTTGAGAACAAATCTTGGTGTCACTTGTTTTCAATGATGTGATGTGGTTTTACATTCTATTTTGCATAAGATTATATTTGGTGTTGATTTTGATAAGATTTTTAATAATTGATTCAAACCCCCCTCATTTTCTTGAGATATTTTTATCCTAATAATTGGTATCAGAGCTATGGGTCCTCAGAGAGAAACCTTGACTACTTGAGGAAAAGATCTAGGATGTCTTACTTCAAGAAAAAAAGTCCCAAGTTTGATGTAGAAAAATTTGATGCATGGAAGGAGAAGATGAAGACTCATTTGTTTTGTTTGGGCTTGTATTATTGAATGGTAACCAGTAAAGATGCAAAACTCAAGACTAAAGATGAGTTGGAAGATCCTACCACAACTGATGAGGAAAATAAGATGTTTCAATAGAACATGATAGCTAGAGAAGCATTGATAAGTGCATTATCGGATGGGGAATTATCTAAGATCATAATTGTATAAGGCACATGATATATGGGAAATATTTTCAACACTATATGAAGGAGATACATATACTAAAGGATCCAAACTTTAGAATTGGAGAGAAAAGATGGAGATATTTTAGATGAAAGAAGATGAATTAGTAAGGATGTTTGTTCAAAGGGTTACAAAATGTGTAACAAGAATTAAAAAAAATGGAGGAACCTACACCGAGGATGAGGTAATTGCAAAGATTCTGAGATCTTTGACACCACTGTACAAAAACAAAGTACATGCCATAGAGGAGATCATACCATTGACCAAATTTTTCACAAGGGAAATTTTAGTATCCAAACTAACTACATTTGAGATTGCAGAGCTTAAAGATGCCTTACCTAACGTGGAGAAAAAATTTAAGGCAACTATGCACAAAAACAAAGATATGGGAATAAATCTTGTAGGTACTAGAAAATCAAGTACAACAAAGACTTGGGAGATTATGTTGATGAATGGGAAGATATTGAAAGGATTGAAAATAGTGTGGATTAGAAGTTCTTAGTCTTGATTACAAGAAGAGAAAGAAAGGGACAAAGTAAGTTTGAAGGAAATTTACCCATAAAATGCTTTAATTATAGTAAGGTTGGCCATTTTTCTTCTATATGTACAACTATAGTTCCTAAGCATAAGCCTAGATATGAGAAATACATCAAGGATAAAGAATTTTATTATGCTAATGATGGTGCATTTGATGGTGATGATGAGATAACTGAGTTACTTGGATTTCTATGGTGTTTGATGGAGAATTGGATGATGTTCTTATGTTTGATTCCGAACCTTGTGTGTGGGCGCATGTCATGTAGTGTTTTTTTAGGGGTGATCCTTATGATTTGGGTCCTACCCTTTATTTGTAAATTATCTTGGGGTTTGGGGATTGAATAAGACAACCTGTGGCTTGCGATCTAGTATTTAAGTAGATGTGTATTCTTGTTTTAGGAATGGGTAGTAGATGGGGGAGTAGAAGAAGATTTGTGAATCTAGGAGTTTGTAGCAGAACTAGTGGCTTGAGGGCTTAGGATGACAAGAGGTTTCTTGGTGTCTTGCAGGAACAAGTTTAGATCCTATCTTGGTTGTTCCTATCAAAGGCTTCTTGTTGCATATCTAAACTAGTTGGTGGTGACTTGGATCTTGTGAGATCTTATAGATACTTTGTAATTTCATTGTATTGGCTGAAACCCAGAAGGCCTCACAGCCAGACATGTTGAATGAAATTCTATTTTGAATCCTTATAGTGTTGTATTCTATTGTGCTTGTTGTTGTCATATGTGCTAGTGTAGGTTTGGACTATCCATTATTGGATCCTCCATCCCTACCCTACGTCAAGTGGTATCAGATCCTAAAGAGTCTGAGTGTGTGGATAGAGCACTGAGGTGAGGTTGTTTGCAACAGGAACTTGGATTGAAGATGCCTCTGAGTAGACAGATTTGATGTGAGAGATGAAGATTTCCTTGAGTGAACAAATCACCGAATTGGGGTAGGTTGTGAAGATGGATAGTAGATCAGTGAGTGTGTGGAGGCAACTAGAATCTTGCAATCAGACCACTAAGCAGACGTAGTTGCACTTTGAAAGGAACTTGATGGATAAGTTGGGTAAGTTGTGGCCTAAATTCAATCTAAGGATTGAAGATATGATGAAGTCTTGTTGGACAAAATTTCTCTGGCTGATTAAGAGGATTATTCAGAGAAGAAGACACTTTGATGTTAAGGAAGAGGTGAAGGATGACTTCACTGAAGATAATAAGCTATGTGTTGGTTTTCATGAGCAGATGGATGGATCTAGCATGGAAATTGTAGAGCATCTGGATGGGCTTGATCAAATTGTTGTTGGTGAAGAGTTAATTTTTGTTGAACACCTTTGTGATGGTGGTGTTTCTGACTTGCTTTTGTTCAATGTTATGGTGAAAATCTTATTTGTTGGTTGTGGACTTGAATTGCTGGTTGATAGTAATGAGTCTTGTGATGAGTTGTAGAGATGGAATGCTGGTGATGAGGGATTTCATATTGATGTGGATTTGACTTTGGATCTACTTTTTGAGGAGTCAGATACTCTTGTTGTTGAGATGGGTTGTGGTGATGAGTGACATGCTGATTGGATTATTGAGATTCATATGATTCTGATGTTTGAATGGATGAAGTATAGATGGTTGATTTTTTGGTTTGTTCTCTTGTCCTTGATGGATTAGAAGCCTTTGGTGAAGATGAAGTTGATTGTAGATAATTATCTTGAGATTAAAGTATGGGACATACTTTTTATTTACCTTAGTAGTCTGATGCAATAGAATTTTGGGTTCCTGAAGATCTTTCTTAGTCTTGGAGGAATTCCCTGTCAGAGGGATACAATACTTTGTTTTGGGCAGCTTTCTAGGTTTCTATGTTGTGATGATCTATGGAGATTTCTGGCATGTGTGATGAAAGGGGTTTTTTCCTTTATGTTTGTGGTGGCTATGTCTAAGAACACATCTCTTGAGGTGGCATGGTTTGGGATATCTAGTATGATATTCTTTGACTGGTTCTGTACATTTTTTGCTTGGACCATTTGGAAGATTGGGTATGCATTCAATGACCATTTTGAGTTGGCTTGTGCGGTGTTGGCTCATGCTTGTTGGAATTTGTGTGGACCTATGTCTATGGTTGTACCTCTTGATGTTCTTTCACATTGGAGATGGAGTTTTCCTTATTTAGGTCTGGACCTAAATATTCTTCATATTTTGGGAGACCAGATTGGGCTTATTAGCCTTGCAATGATGTTTCATGATCTGTGGTGTTTGATGGAACATTGGATGATGTTCTTATGTTTTATGCCAACCCTTGTGTGTGGGAACATGTCATGTAGTTTTTTTTTAGGGGTGATCCTTATGATTTTGGTCCTATCCTTTATTTGTAAATTGTCTTGGGGTTTGGGGATCGAATAAGCTAACCTATGGCTTGCGATCTAGTATTTAAGTATATGTGTAGTTCTTGTTTTAAGAATGGGTAGTAGATGGGGAAGTAGAAGAGGATTTGAGAATCTAGGAGTTTGTAGCAGAACTAGTGGCTTGAGGGCTTAGGATGATAAGAGGTTACTTGGTGGCTTGTGAGCACAAGTTTAGATCCTATCTTGGTTGTTCCTATCAGAGGCTGCTTGTTGCAGATCTGAACTAGTTGGTGGTTACTTAGATCTTATAAGATCTTATAGATACTTTGTAATTTCATTATATTGGCTGAAACCCAAAAGGCCTCATGGTCAGGCATGTTGAATGAAATTCTATTTTGAAGCCTTATAGTGTTGTATTCAGCTATGCTTGTTGTTGTTATAATTGTCGGTGTAGGTTTGGACTATCCATTATTGGATCCTCCATCTCTACCCTGCATCATTGATGATGTATGCCTTGTTGATGGTTTAAAACATAATTTGTTGAGTGTTGGTTAGTTTGTGAAAAAGAGCTATTATTTGGAATTCAAGGATGGAAAGTGCTCAATAAGAAGGGCTAAAAGAGATCTGATTGATACTGGGATTTAGACATGAGGTAATGTATTTCATCTAAGCCCAAGTGAAGTAAGATGTTTTGTTTCAGTGGTTGATGATAGTTTTATGGCATAGGAAATTTCATCATGTCAACTTTGATAACATTGTAAGGGAAAGTAATACTAATTCCATCAGAGACCTACCTAGAATTGTGAAGCCTACTAACACTACATGCAGAGAATGTGTAATGGGAAAGAAAAAAAGGATCAACTTTTAGAGAAGAGAATTTTTAGCAAGGAACAAGTTGGATCTTGTTCATACAGATCTTTTTGGACCTACTCAGACTAGGTATTACTTTGGAGATAGGTACTTTATGCTTTTCATTAATGATTACTCTAAAATGATGTGGGTTAGTTTTCTTAGAGAAAAAATAGAAGCTTTTGAGAAATTCAGATACTTTAAGGAAAAAGTAGACAATGAGACTAGATTAAAGATAAAGTTCTTGAGATCAGACATAGGTGGTGAGTTCACATTAGGTGAATTTAATACTTTCTATGATGAACATGGAATTCTATGACAAACATCTACACCTAGAACACCACAACAAAATGATGTTGCTAAAAGAAGAAACATATTAGTCCTTGATGCTGTAAGGACAATGTTGATTGAAGTGAAAGTGGCACACACACACTAGAGAGAAGTAGTGAACACCATAGCATACACTATGAAAAGAGTATAGACTAGAGAAGGAAAAGGAAACACACCCTATGAATTATGGTATGATGAAACTCCTACTATTAGCTATTTCATAATTTTTGGTAGCAAGTGTTTTATTAAAAGAGATGATGACATAGAAAAATTTGATGCTAGGAGTGATGAAGGAATATTCCTTGGGTATTCCTCTAAAAGAAAAGTGTATAGACATTATAATTTGAGAACTAAGAAAATGATTGAGAGTGTGAATGTTGAAATTGATGAAAGGTTTCAGGTACAAGAAAGAACATGCAAATTCAATCCTTATGATCTAGATTGGGAAAGGTTTGAAAAGGAAATGTTTCAGAGAAATAAAAATTAGCTTCAAATAGGAGAAGGTTAGGAAGAAGTATAGGAACAACTGCAAGAGGGTTTGTTACCAAGAAGTGACAAAGATATAAATCTGAGTGAACTAGTAGTGTTCAAGACACCTAAGTATGTTGTGAAGAATCACCCATAGGATTAGAACATTGGAGATAAGAGTATAAGTACTAGGACAAGGTCACAGTTCATAAATGTAGTCTGTTTGATTTTACAGGTTGAGCCAAGGACACCTGATGAATCTTGTAGTGATGAGTATTAGATTAAGGCAATGTGAGAATAATTGTATCAAATTAATAAAAAAAATACTTGGAAACTAGTCCCAAGACCTAAATACAATAATTTCATTGGCACAAAATGGGTTTTCAGAAAAAATAAATAAAAAATGAATGAAGATAGGGTTGTGATTAGGAATAAATCCAGATTAGTGTGTCAGGGATATTCACAACAAGAAGGAATTGATTTTGCAGATACCTTTGCACCAGTTGCAAGGATAGAGGTAGTTAAGTTATTTTTGGCCTATGATGCACATAAATATTTTAAGGTGTATCAGATGGATGTCAAGTTTGCATTCCTAAATGGTGATTTGGAAGAAGTTTGCATTGAGTAGCCAAATGGTTTTCCTTTGATAGGTTATAGAAATATGGTTTGCAGATTGAAGAAATCATTGTATGTATTGAAACAATCTCCAAGGGCTGGTATGCAAGGTTGGACATCTATTCACTACATCTTGGTTTCAAGAGGGGTAGTGTAGATAGCAATTTATATCTAAGATGCAATACTAAAGGTACTTTGATAATAGAACTATTTATTTTAATGAAATTATCTTTAGGGGGTAATAATGCTATGAGTAATAAGTGTGCAGAAGAAATGAAAGGTGAATTTGAGATGTCAATGATAGGGGAGATGAAATTCTTCCTAGGATTGGAGATAAATAAGAGAAAAGATGGGATTTTTATATCACAAACAAAGTATCTAAAAGAGTTGTTGAAATTTTTTGGCACAGATGAAAGTAAACTAGTTGTAACTCCTATGGTTATAGGGAGTAATCCATTTTAGATGAGGCAAAGAATGTACCTTAGACACAATACAAACCAATTATTGGAGGGATTCAATATATAACAAATACTATGCATAATATTGCTAATGCAGTTGGAATTATTGCTAGATTCTATGAAGATCCAAAGGAGACACATTTTGTAGTAGTAAAAAGGATATTCATATACCTCAAGGGTACAATTAACCTAGGATTATGGTATGATAGATCAGATAACTTCACATTGAATGTTTACACAAATGTAGATTGGGTAGGATGTGTAGATGACATGAAAAGCACTAGTGGAGGAGCCTTTTTTCCTTGGGAAGAGGTTGATCTCTTGGGTTAGCAAGAAGCATGACTATGTATCATAGTCAACATTATAATTAGAGTATGTTACAACAAAAATAAATTTTACTCAAGTCATTTGGATGAAGCAAATATTGAATGAAATTGGTGTGAATTTAGGAGAAACTATTATCATACATTGTGATAACACAAGTGCAGTAAACATGTCAAAAAACCCAGTGATACATTCAAAGAGTAAACATATTGCAATCAAGTATCATTTTCTAAGAGATAAAGTGGTGAAGCTTGAGTACATTAATACAAAGGAGAAGATACCAAAAATCTTCACCAAACTATTGAGTAAAGATAAATTTCAATATCTCAGAGGTAAGCTTGGGGTTAGATCCCCACCAGAAGGTAACTAAGGAAGTGAAGAAGTGCAAAAGTCCATCAACTATCATATCAGTATCATTTATGGACATGTTGTAGAAGTCTACTCCTCAGGGGGAGTAGTTGGAAGAGCATAACCAATCAGATTAGGGTGATTTTGCACCTGCTAGTTGAAGCTTTATAGAAACAAGGAAAGATATTGTTATGGCACCCTTTTCCATTGATGTCAAAGGGGGAGGGATATTAGTGAAAAAACCTACAACTTTAGGGGGAGCTTTGAAGAGGATATTACGAAGGTTGTATTAAGAAGGGTACTCTTGGGTTGATGGTTTTTCACATATATTTCCATTAATACCAAAGGGGTAGATTGTTGGAATTGTTTCCATTCAATATTTTTGTCATTGATGTCAACATATTTTCAGTTATGAAGACCAAGAATTACAGGACATTATAGACATGTGGATTGTAGAGAGTTGTACAGACTCCATACAATTCATTAGCTCTTGAAGGATTAGAAATATGTTTTAGAATTTTTTTAGAGATTATTCATATGGCCATAGATGATTTTATGATCATTGGAAAAAGATATGATTATTTTAGTGAAGACTCATTACAGGACTAGGGATTGAGATTTTTCACAAACCTAGTTGCAGCGTTTGGAACATAACTATTGTGAGACTATGAATTTCAGTATGTGTGCTTGGAAAATGTCATAATACATCATGAAGAAGATACATTGTGATCACAATGTGTTCATCTGAATGTTGATCTCATCTATGTTATATTTGCTAGCCTGGAAGTATTTGGGAGCCGACCAGGAAGAGTAACGTGTAAAATATTGATTTAAGATTGAATTACTGATGGATTTGACTTTGGGTGAATTAAAATTATTGTAAAATGATCAAGGATGACTTGTGTCTCATTATCTTGGATAATGAAGTTGTTTGTTATGCATTGAGGTCCTATAATGGCTGACCTTTAGATGAATTGTTAGGAATGAATGTTGAATATATCCTATGGGGGAGTATTCACAACCATTCTGTAATAGTTTTATGTTGCATTCATGACTATGATTGTCATTGATGTCAACACAATGATCTACTGGAGATTAGCAGAGGAGCAGACATTGTTTGAATTAGCACACATGGAGTATTGTAGATCATGCTATGCAGAGATGAGGACTTACTCTATATTGTGTCTTGAGATCATAATCAAGAGTGCATATGGAAATTCAATCATTCATGACAGTTATGTGTAAATCAGTGGAAGCAGTATTCAAATAGTGTTCCTGAGAAGCGGCTTGTGGAAACTGGATGATATCTCCTAATCAGGATAGAATCTAGGCATGTAAAATTGTATAGTTGATGAAGATACTTTGGTGGTGACCTAGATAAGATAGTGTGGTTAGAGGCCACACATGTGAAGATTTATTATATTTAGAAGCTAATAGTTTTTATATAATTGTGAAAATATTATGTAACATGAAAAGGTTTATATTTTGTAATTGGCTAAGCCTTGTATGCCGAATCATTTGTAATTACTTGAGTGTGGTATAAAGGAAGGGTTGTTTTCCTTAATTGTAATAATGATATGAGAGATAGTATGAAAGTGAATTGCAAAATTGTGCAATATATATGTAAGAGGATATGCGAAGTACAAAGATTTGGTATTGAGATCTAATGAAGTAGCTAGTGTGGTTTGGCATAGATAGAGGAGAAAAGATAAGTTGCTGAGATGTATAATTATTTGATATTATTCTATTGAGTAATAAAGAGATTAGTTGGATAGTGTGTTTAGTGATCTTTCCCTTGAATTTGTTTTGACAATGGGTCCTTCTATCTTCCATAACTCCTAACAGAGTTAGAATCTTCTAACAGGGTTTCAAAGTCTCCTAACAGGGACTGATATGTACTAAATGTATTTCATAAGGCTCTTAATAGACTCCATCCTCTCACAAGGAATTTTCATATTGATAAATCTTTTGTGGGAATCATTCCCACCGGAGTTTACTTTTTGATCAAGAGGTTCCCTAGTTAACATATCTTGTGTTATTGTGTCATTGTGTATGTTTATCTTTATATGGTTTTTTCTTACATTGATTACATGGTTGAAATATTTTAATGAAGAAAATAATTGTATTTATCTGATAACTAATTAACCCCCCCCCCCCCCTCTCAGTTATCTTGGTGGACTTTACTTTCTAACAATTGGTATCAGAGTAGCAGGTCCTTGAAATAAAATTTTAACAACTTAAGGAGATCCATGGAGAATCATTTCAGGAAAGAAAGCCCTAAGTTTGATGGAGTGAACTATGACAGTTGGAAAGAAAAGATGAAGACACATTTTCTATGTTTAGGACCAGGATACTAGTTAATCACAAAGAATGAAAAGACTATCATTGAAGAAGACAAAATTGAAGAATGTACTAATGAGGAAAGAGATATGTTCATGTGTAACATACTTGGCAGAGAATCATTCTTGTCAGCCCTTTCAGAGAATGAGTGCAGTCAGGTAAAATATCTAAGAACATATCATGAAATTTGGTTAGCTTTACAATCTACTTTTGAAGGTGATGTAAATGCAAAGAGAGTCAGATTACATAATTGGATATGTGGATTTGAAGATATAATAATAATGGAAGATGAATCTGTTAGAAGTTATATTGGTAGAATGTTAGAGATTGTTGCAGGTATCAAATCTTGTGAAGGAAAAAAGACATAGAATGAAGTGATATGGAAAATTCTAAAGACATTAACTCCTATATTTAAGCATACAACACATATGATTGAGAAAATTATACCTTGTACTGAGAACTTCACCAAAGAAACCCTTCTTGGAAGACTAGAAGCAAGAGAGATAATCTTGAGATAATTGGGAGATCTACCTAGAATTGAGACAACATTGAGTGCACTTAGTGTTCACCTACCTTGTCAAGAAGCATTGGTGTGAGTGGAGACTATGCTAGTGGTAGGAGATCTATGAATGAAGAAGACATGAAGATTGAGGAAGAAATTGCCTTACTTGTGAAAAGAGAACCAGAAGGTAAGAAAATCTTTAAATGTTGGACTTGTCAAGAATATGGTCATTTTGCATCTAAATGTCCTAAGAGAGTAAAGAAGTATAAGAAGAACATTAAACCTAGAAAATCTAAATATTGTTACTATTCTAATGATGAAGAATTTGAGGCTAGTATGGAGAAATCCCTAAGTGAATGTGATAATGAGAATGATGATATAGGATTTGTAGCAATAAAAGAAGAGAACTCTAAAACTAAAGTTAGAGAAGAAAAAATTTAGTTTCTTAAGTAGAAAAGAGATCTAATTGGATTATAGACAATGGTTGTTCACATCATATGACTGGAGATGTGAAGAAGTTTATAAAGTTTAACAATTATGATGGAGGAGTTGTTAGAGTTGGAAACAATGCACCTTGTTTGATAAAGGTATAGGATCTATAACTCTTGATGGAAAGACTAACACTGATGATGTTTATTTTGAGGATGGATTGAGACATAATCTTTTGAGTGTTGGATAGTTAGTTGATAAGGGATATCAAGTTTGGTTTACTAAGAAAACTTGTGTGATCAAGGATAAGGATGCTAATTTGATTGGAACTAGATCAAGAACTAGAGGTAATGTATTTTAGTTGAATTTTGATGAGATGGAATGTTTGATTACTAAAATTGATGATAGTTGGTTATAGCACAAAATATTTTGTCATATAAATTTTGATAACATTGTGAAAGTAAGTACTACACTTGCAGTAAGAGATTTGCCTAAGATTATGAAACCTACTAACATTATTTGCAAGGAATGTGTGATGGCCAAGCATAAGAGAATCTCATTTCCTAGCAAGAAGTTTACATCAATAGCGAAGTTGGAAATTATTCATATAGATTTGAGCGGTCCCACAAGGACTAGAGGATTCTATGGTGAAAGGTATTTTATGATTCTTGTTGATGATCTTAGAAGAATGATGTGGATTATATTTCTTAAAGAAAAATATGAGGCATTTGATAAGTTTAAAGTAATTAAGAACAAAGTTGAGAATGAATCTGGAATGAAGATTAAATGTTTAAGATCAGATAGAGGTGGAGAATTTACTTCAAAATAATTTAACATTTTTTCTGAAGTAAATGGCATTAAAAGATAGTTTTCAACTCCTAGAACACCTGAACAAAATAGTATTGCAGAAAGAAGAAACAGGTCAGTAACTGAAGTAGCAAGAGCTATATTATTTGAAAATGATTTGGCGAAGACATTTTGGAGAGAAGCAGTGAACACAACACTATATACAATGAACATAGTATAAATCAGAGTAGATACAAATAAGACACCTTATGAATTATGGTTTGGACATGCACCATCAATTTAGTATTTCAGAATTTTTGGAAGTAAGTGTTATATTAAAAGAGATGATGAAATTGGAAAGTTTGACCCTAGAAGAGATGAAGGTATATTTCTTGGTTATTCATTGAAAAGAAAAGCTTATAGATGTTTCAATAAGAGAAATAAAATTATTGTTGAGAGCATAAATGTTAAAGTTGATGAGAAATTCAAAATTCAGGAAAGAATGCTTGATTACGAATTTGAAGAATTTTGTCCTAGAGTTAATCTAGAAAATGTTGAATTATTCTATGAAACTGATAGTGAATTATAGAATGAAAGTCATACTGAGGAAATCAGAGAAGAACCTACAGTTGAAGCAAGAACTGAGACAGTGACACCTAACAGGAATCTAGCAAGAAATCATCCCATTGAGCAGATTATTGGGAGCATAGAAGGAGTTCAGACATAGAATAAGGTACAAGAAGAACTATGTTTAATTTCTCAAATTGAACCTAAATTTACTGATGAAGATTGTAAAGATGAAAATTGGATTAAAGCAATGAAGGAAGAACTAGATCAAATTGAAAAGAACAAAACTTGGGAGTTGGTCCCTAGACCTAAAGATAAGAATGTTATAGGAACTAAATGGGTATTTAGAAACAAGATGAATGAACAAGGAGAAGTGGTAAGGAAAAAAGAAAGATTGGTATGTAAAGGATACTCATAGCAAGAAAGAATTGACTATGAAGAAAATTTTGCACCTGTTGCAAGAATTGAAGTAGTAAGAATGTTTTTGGCTTATGCAGCTTATAAGGAATTCAAAGTATATCAGATGGATGTGAAGTCAACATTTCTGAATGGAGAATTAGAAGAAGAAGTCTACATTGTGAAGCCTGAAGGTTTTCCATTAACTCATGAAGGAGACATGGTATGTAAATTGAACAAAGCTTTATATGGACTTAAACAAGCACCTAGAACATGGTATGCAAGATTGTTTAAGTATTTGATAAAATTAGGATTTACTAAAGGCACAATAGACAGTAACTTGTATATGAAATAAATTGAGAATGGTTTGTTGGTTGTTATTTGTGTTGGTGATATTATCTTTGGAGGAGAAGATGAAGCTAGTGATAAATTTGCAAATGAAATGAAGATAGAATTTGAGATGAGTATGATTGGTGAAATGAAATATTTTTTAGGATTACAGATAAAACAAAATAGTGATGGTAGTTTCTTATGTCAAAAAAAGTATTTGAATGACTTATTGAAGAGATTTGGAATGGAGGATTATAAGCTAGTTGGCACACCTATGGTAACTAGACACAAGTTATCTAGTACAGATGAAACTCTTGTAGTTGAAAAAAAGAAGTACAAATCTATGATTGGAAGATTATAGTATTTAACTAATACAAGACCAGATATATCACATGTTGTTGGAATCATTGCAAGATTTCAAGCTGATCCTAAGGAATCACATTATGCATCAGTAAAAAGAATACTGAGGTACTTGAAAGGCACAATTGAACATGGATTATGGTATGAAGAATATGATGAATTTACCCTATGTGCATATACTGATACAAATTGGGGAGGAAGTGTTGATGAAAAAAAGAGTACAAGTGATGGAGCATTTTTCCTTGGAGGAATATTGGTTTCTTGGCTAAGTAAGAAACAAAATTTTATTTCATAGAGCATGACAGAAGTAGAATATGAAGCAATAGCAAATAATTGTAACCAGATAATATGGATGAAACAAATGTTGAAGGATATTGGAATAAAATTTGATGAGCCTATTGTTATACACTATGATAACACCAGTATAATAAGTATGTCTAAGAATCATGTAATACATTCTAAGATAAAGCATATAGAAATAAAGAATCATGTAGTGAGAGAGAAAGTTGCAGAGAAAGAAGTCAGACTTGAGTATATAAGTACAAAAGAGTAGATTGAAGATATATTTACAAAGCCTTTACCTAAAGATACATTTGAGTATATGAGAGGTATGCTTGGGGTTATGTCCCAACCTACTTTTGAGAAGTGATGCAGATTGTTGGATCAATCCGATGGTATATGAGCTTTATTCTTTTTCTAGATTGGATGTTGGTACTTCCTCTATGGGGGAGTATGTGTGTTTTGAGCTGAGTAATGTAGGACTCGAGTGAATGTATTTATGAAATAGTGTCTTTTGACATTGATAGGTATTTGAATTAGATTGACATATTAATGCTTTACTATCATTGATGTCAATGGGGGAGAAGATTACATGAAAAATATCCATTTATTGGGATGAGAAGAATTGAATAGGAAAATGAAGCAAGATTTGATTGATGAAGAGGACTTGTAAACATTTCAGAGCAGTAGTGTTGCAAGTTGGTATTTATGGAACTTGGATTCTTTTTCATCTATGTTGCCATCAATGCCAATGGGAGAGATTGTTAGGAATGAATGCTAAATATATCCTATGGGGGAGTATTCCCAGCCATTCTATAGTAGTTGTATGTTGCATTCATGACTATGATTGTCATTGATGTCAACACAATGATCTACTAGAGATTAGTAGAGGAGCAGACAATGTTTGAATTAGCACACAGGGAGTATTGTAGATCAAGCTATGTGGAGTTGAGGACTTACTCTATATTATGTCTTGAGATCATGATCAAGAGAGCATACAAAAATTCAATCATTTATGTTAGTTATGTGTAAATTAGTGGAAGCAGTATTCAGGCAATGTTCTTGAGAAGTGGCTTGTGGAAATTGGATGATATCTCCTAATCAGGATATAATCTAGGCATGCAAAGTTGTACATTTGATGAAGACACTTTGATGGTGACCCAGATGAGATAGAGTGGTTAGAGGTCACACATGTGAAGATTTATTGTATTTAGAGGTTGACAATTTTTATGTAATTATGAAAATATTATGTAACGTGAAAAGGTTTATATTTTGTAATTGGCTAAGCCTTGTATGCCAACTCATTTGTAATTACTTGAGTGTGGTATAAAGGAAGGATTTTTTTCCTTAATTGTAATAATGATATGAGAGATAGTATGAAAGTAAATTATGGAATTGAGAAATATATATGTAAGAGGATATGCGAAGTACAAAGATCTAGTATTAAGATTTGATGAAGTAGCTGGTACGATTTGGTATAGACAGAGGAAAAAAGATAAGTTGCTGAGATCTATAATTATTTGAGATTAATTCTATTGATTAATATAGAGATCAGATGTTGGACAGTGTGTCCAGTGATCTTTCCCTTGAAGCTATTTGGACAGTGGGTCCTTCTATCTTCCATAACTCCTAATAGAGTTAGAATCTTCTAACAGGGATTCAAAGTCTCCTAACATGGAATCATATGTACTGAATGTATTTCATAAGGCTCTTAATAGAGTCCATCCTATCACAAGGAATTTTCATATTGGTACATCTTTTGTGGGCATCATTCCCACCGGGGTTTACTCTCTTATCAAGAGGTTCCCTAGTTAACATATCTTGTGTTATTGTGTCACTGTGTATGTTTATCTTTATATGGTTTTTGCTTACATGGTTGAAATCTGTTAATGAAGAAAATAATTGTATTTATCTAATAACTGATTCAACCCCCCCTCTCAATTATCTTGGTGGACTTTACTTTCTAACAATTATTATTTGTAACTTGTATATAAGGAAGGATTTCTACCTTTATATGGTGTGTGGATTGGGATGGTAATATGCAATCTAGAAGGTTGTGAGATCTACTTCTAATAGAGAAGAAGGTTGTGCTTCTAGGCATAAGAATTGGGTTGTCCTAACAAGCAATTCAGGTATGATAAAGTATATTCAGTAAAGGATTGAAGGTGATGTAACCTTCTTATTGTATTTGGGCCTATGGGCAGTTGTAATACCCCAAATAGGGTTTGAGACTCCTAACATGGTCTATCCTTTAATAGGGACCTTCTTGTTGTATTGATTAGCTCCTAATAGAGCTAGAAATCCTAATAGGGTTTCATTCATATAGTGCAGATATTTGTGGGTGTCATCCCCACTAGGGTGTTTCCCCTTAACATGGTTTTCCTCAAGAAAAAATCTTGGTGTCACTTGTGTTCAATGATGTTATGTATTTTTACATTCTTTTTTGTATAAGATTATATTCAGTGTTGAGTTTGATAAGATTATTAATAACTGATTCACCCCCCTCTCAGTTTATTGAGACATTGTAATCCTAACATGTATACATATAAACACACACACATATATATAGATATATAAATGCATATTTATATATGCACATTCACACATACATAAAAGTATATGAATGTATATATGTATATACACAATACACACACACACACACACACATATTTTTATATATATATATATATACAAAAAATAATGATAGGTATATGGTTAATTAAGGAAATGAGTGTTCACTAGGATGATCAAAAAAGCTAGGAAACATCACATCCAAAATTCCATATTTCTTTTCATTACATTAGAAAGGGGGAAGTATCTAGTAGGCTTAAGGGAACTCAAGCATTGAATGGTTGTACAAGATTCATCCTTCACTAAGGCTATATTGATTGATGTAATTTGGAATGGAGAAATAGGATGAAATATGATGCAACAAAGATGATTTGTTTATACAAACAACAAAAAAACCGATATGTAAATTTTGGAACCAAATATAAGAAATTGATAAAGCCAGTGACCTACATAGAAATTTTTAGCCCAATATGTCTTTTAGGGGTATCCTAGATAGTAGGGGGCAATTTAACTCATCCTTTCTTGTGGGGTTCACCCTTCCTCTACCAAAAGTTGGTGAAGAAACTAAGGATCTAAAGTAGATTGTTATTCCTCTCTAAATCCATATCCAAAGCTCAACCACCTATCACCTGCATACAAAAAATAATTAAAATCTTGGGAGAAAGGGGTTAGCCTTAGTCAAACCATTATTTAGGATTAACCTTGAAATTTAATTTTACTTTTATGAAGTAAAAAAGTGTGTTGTCATTAGTAGAGGCTTGGAAAGATGTTATACCTTCACAAGTGTCAAATTTCTCATGAAGATTCTTGAAAGTTGGCTTGATTTAGTCCCTACCTTGGATTTAGGATAGTAAGAACATGGATGTCTTCACACTTGATAGGATATAGACATTACTCCATATTTTTCATGCTTTATGACTGAATTGAACTTGATTTCTCCTTGAATTCTTGATTGGATTGATTTATTGTCTCTTGAAAGGATTTCTAGAGATGGATTTGATGGATCCAAAAATAATCAAGGTAGCCTTATATTTATACCTCTCCTAGTAATTTTAAGGCTAAAAACTTTAAGGGGGCCAATAATTATTTTTAATCTCACTAAAAAACAAAATACCAACCTCCAATTCAAATTTTCTCCCAAGTTAGCATGTAATGGGTACCTCCCGAAGTAGGGGGTGATTTTTATCACCCCATATTTCTTAGGTTTCCCTTTATAATGGAAAATAACTCAAAATCTAGTGAGGACCAATTTTGATAAGGACTAAGAAAATATGCATGAAAATAAATTGTGATCAAACATAACTAGAAGGGAAGCCTTTGACACTAGAATAGGGCCTAACTAAGGACCAAAATTGTAAGTTCTTACAATTTAGGATGCTACATTTATCCACACTTTGGTAGGATTATGAACTTGCTTCATATTCATGGTAAAGTAGATCAAAGGATAGGTAAAATATCTCACCAAGGTAAAAGAGACAAAGAACAAACCAAGGCACCAAGTGACTGAGGTCCTCATCAATATTAAACCAAGATAAAATAAATATCTAGAGAGAGAGAGATGAACCTATTTTGATGGTTGATGATACATTCCAAGTGAAATCTCCCAACTCTCAAACACACAATAGAAACATGCACAATCATAGAAAGGGAAAATGTTTGTGACTATTTGAGAGGATTACCTTAGTCAAACCCCTATTTTGATGTCTCCACCTCTATGGAGAACCATTTAGACACAAGATTTTGGTGATGACTCACTGATAAATGGAAGATAATAATAATAAAACTAGATAGAAATGCTAAGATAGAGACAAAATACTCAAAGACACAAATAATATAGAGATATAATTCCCCAATAGAGATGAATATCTCAAATTTGTGATGATGAATCTAAGTATGGAAGCTTGGATCTATTCAATAATGGTGGAAAACCTCCAAGAAAGTGATATTCAAATGTGAAAATGGAAGTGCAGAGAGTAAGAATTCAAATGTGAAGACTTGAAAATTTGAATAAGTGATAAAGAGTGGGG
The DNA here is from genome assembly GCA_027943335.1 of Chamaecyparis obtusa. Lineage (NCBI taxonomy): Eukaryota > Viridiplantae > Streptophyta > Pinopsida > Cupressales > Cupressaceae > Chamaecyparis > Chamaecyparis obtusa. The sequence continues at coordinate 1,617,702 of BSBK01000477.1, forward strand.
AGAAATGCATGGAAGAGAGGGGTTTTGAACAATTTGGATGGAATCCATTTAGGGAAAGCCATCATTTTGGGCATTAAAATCATAGGATGGCAGTTTTGTAATGGTAAAAAGGCTCTCTACATGTCTGCAAATTCATAGATGCGAGCACGGAACACAAACATCTCCATGGTGCACATGTGTCTAATGCCACCAGGGCTTCCTTACATGGAATTTTAGCTAAAAAGTGAGTTTTCATAGTGATGGGGATCAATGAAGGTGGCAGAATTATGTCTTAGGCTAAGGGGCACAAAATGCAAAAAATTGCCTTTGCACATGGGTGTAAATTTTATGCCATTACATGGGGAAATGTTTAAAAGGTCTAGTGGTGCATAAAAATAGATAGTGGTTACCACTAATTATTTTAAAAAATAGATAGAGGCTATCCCAACAAGGAAGGAAATTAGTTAAATAGTTATTGATTTCTTAATGAATAACATACTAACAAGATTTGGTGTACCTTCCAAACTAATAATGGACAATGAAATATGATTTAGGTCTGAGGAATTTACAATTTTTTTGATGATCATGGCTCAAACATTTCTTATTCATCCCCATATCATCCTTAGGGGAATGGTCAGGGAAAAACTAGTAACAAGAGTTTAATAAAAATCATTAAGAGATTGTTGGAGGAAAATAAGAGAGCTTGGGACTCTAAGCTCAAACTTGCATTATGGATAGACAAAGTGATAGATATGAAAGCTATAGGGAAGCCACCTTTTGAGATTTTCTATGATATTTAGGCCAAATTACCAATAAATAATCTTCTGCCTATGTATAGGTACATTCATGATGAGGAGATTGATATTTTGTATCCCATAGACAAGAGAATGATATAGTTCATTGAACTTGATGAAATTAGAAATGAATCTCAAAAAAAGAATTAAAATTGTCAGCAACAATTCAAGTACTTCTTTGACAAGAGAGAAAAATAAAGAAAATTTGTAGTAAATGATATGGTTCTAATGTGGAATACCAGAGCTCAAGAAAGGGGAAAACATGACAATTTCAAATCCTTGTGGCTTGGCCCATATGTCATTTTTTATACTCATGGTCAAGACTCATATTTTCTAAAAAATATGAATTGTTAATTTCAAGAATTCCTTGGTTCTAGAAATAGATTTTACACTCAAAAGGATACCAATATACCTAAGACTGATTTTAGGAGTGGTAAATTCCAAATATAAGGGAATCTACGGTAACTGGACCAACTATAGGGACAAGACTACCCTCTACACTTCTGGCTCTGCAAAACCAAGGTGGGTATACTTGATACAATGGATATAACTGTGCTCAAAACTTAATACTAGATCTTAATAACAAATATCAGTGAGAAAGCACTAAATAAAAACCTATTATTCATTGACTCTCCATCACTATGATAGGATATTCACTTCTACAACAAAAAATAAAGACTAAAAAATGGTTTTGATTGTTCTTATTTTGATTGCAATGATCCCAATCAATCCTTATCAATAAAAGATATACTTATTCAGGCCAGTGCCTTATCCATTGGGATAATATTTCTTAAAACAAAGGGAACACAAAGATCTAGAGATAACCTGATTCATAACCATAAACACAAACACTCAACCCTTTCCTTCTTATTGATAATCCTTGCATAAATCATATGAACATGTATTTCATCTAGAGAAATATTTAATCTAATTCCAAATTAGAACTCAAAATGAAGATACATACACAGAAGTCTCTGATAAACTCAGAAATTCACAAATTTAACATAGAGGAGAGATAAAGACCTGATATTTGAATTAAGTATAATTAATTTGATCCTTTGTATACAATTTTCTTTAAGAAACAAGCTTGCAAATAATGGTAGCAACCTGTAACTTTCTTCTATTATTGATAAGAAAAGATACAAAATATTACAATCTTTGACTGAGACCTAGGGTTTCAAAATCTATCTACTAGACACCTAAACTCTCAATGCCCTTTATGATCATGAAAAATCCTTTTATAAAGAAGGATTGTAACAAGCATCTAATCACTTTAGGGTTTAAAAAACTTAACCCTAGAAATAAAACAACCTCGCAAGGTTTACAATAAATGACACAATCATATCCTGGATAGATATCTTGATAGGCAAGCTAACTATCTTTATGTCTTTAATTATTCTCTCGATCCATTTGAATAATCTGATGGTCTTCTCTTTGTTATTACACCTATAATAAATACTTCTTACATCTTGCCAACTCAAAATTGTGAGTCATCATTCTTGCTCACCTCAAGAAGTAGATGGAGCATTTACTCTTTCAACATTAGGGATGTACTAATATCTCCACTCATTGAACACTTCCTCACTTGGGAACACAAAATTGATGATTTCAGCCTTCTTGTCAGATAACTGCTGCCACTTGCTCTCTATATGTACAATTTCCTTCTGAATAAAATCAAATCTTTATTTTGTAGTTATTAGCATTTCAATGGTATGGATGAAGAAAAGAGTATTTTCTAAAGTTAAAATACTTGTCATCCTTGTTGAAAAGTCTTTATCCATCCTCTCTCTCCACTTGAATAATTCCTTAAGTTCTCCATTTCTTTTAAACACCCCTAGAATTATCTCACAACTGGAAACTATTAGTTCTTTCTTTAGTAGATTGGCCTTTCTCTCAAAATCATCCATGATGATCTTGTATTTCACCATACTCTTCACAAATTTGTGCACTGGTTTGATTAGTGGATTAGGGTCAAATTGACCCTTTGAAAGCATGTAGAAAAGCTTCATGTTGGAGGCCCTTCCTACCCATTTATCCAAAATTGGCCCTAACTCAGCCTTATGATCATTAAATGATGTTAGCAGTGCACGTAATCTCTTAGCATGATCAAACAGAATTATAAGATTCAGATTATTTGCAAAGTGCATTACTGCTCCTCTGACCTTTTCCTCATATTCTTTCTCAACAATAGATGTGGCCTTTATGTGTTCATCTCTTTCCTTTTTTAGTTTCTCTATAGTCTCCCTCAACCTATCTCTTTCTTCAATCAGTTGTTTCTTTTCCCAACTAGTTCTTGCTTCTAAATTTACCTCTGGGAAAGGAGATGGTGGAAATTCAATAATGGGGCTTGAAGAGGAGGCTATTACAGGCTGATCAACAATCATTAAATAAGGAGTCCTATGACTCTGTGGCCTAGTTAATTGTGATATCAATTTATCTTTTTAAATCATCTCCACTTTCGACTCATTGTAGGATTTGAGAATAGTTTCAAACTTAATTCTCAATTCTTCTTTCTCCTGAGCATCTTTTTCTACCCCCTTCAAAGTAAACTTGGTTGTCTCCAAGATGATACTTGAGGCTTAAACATTTGAAGTCTCACCTACTTTGTGTACCAACAAATTTCTTGAGTATTCTGATGGGTGTGCCTCATTTCTATCTTTATTTCCTTCCCTCTTAAGGGATTACATCACTAGGATGACATGATCATTTGAGAAAACCACACCCCTAGCATCTTGTTGTGGTTGTTCTGCAGTGGAATGAATAGTTATTTTACTTTTTCTTACTGCATCAAAAACAATTTCATCTACTATATCCCACTCAGGGAGAATTAACACCCCTGCAGTATGAACTAAGGCCCTCCCTTCATCATCTGGGGTTATTTTTTAAAACTTCTTAATCATCTCCCCTTTAGCTTCATTTTCAATCTCAATAATATCCCTATCAGGGAATTCTTCCTTCTTCTTCTCACCAATCTCTGTGAATTGGTTAATATGCATTCTCCACAAGAATTGAAGAAATGCCCTAGTCTTAACAAATTTATCATCTAAAATGAAACCATCACTTGCATGTTTTAGAATTGGGTCTAATTGTTTACCTTCAAACTCTACCACAATGAGGTCCATTTCAATTCCCTTGGGTGCCTCTGGCATCCCTTCTTGTATTTCTTCATTTGAAACAAAAATCCTTCCCTCATTACTCATTTGTAATAGTTACTGAGAAACTCCTTGTTCATCTAATTGTAATGGGGATTGAGAAGGAGAATACATCTCCTCTTCTAGTTGAGCCTCTTCTTATCTTTGCCTCTTTGGAGAAGGTTGTTCTTCGGTAGCATCATCCATAGGTCTCTTCCTTATGGAAGTGGATGGAGTAGGTCTATCCTTATGTTGAACTAGGAGAAGGAAATTGTACCCCTTTCTCTCTTAAACTGTGTATGTACCCTTAGGGATTAACTTTGCATATCTAGGTTGATTTAATATTCTTCTTTCTTTGTTTGGATTAGATTGGATCACTATATCTTTCTTTTCATTCACTGCTTGCATAATCCCCTCAAAAAGTTCCATTAAGGTATCTATTTTGCTTGCCCATGGATGGAAATCTTTCAATGGATGATATTTCTTATCAAAAATCTAGATAAAGTCTATAGTTTTCTTATAGATTATCCACTTTTCCTTCTTGATCTCCTGAGTTTGAAGATCAAACTCATTCTTGACTATGTCCTTAGGAAAATTGAATTGGTGTTCCATATTGACACACCTTGTCTTTTCTTTAAACATCCCTGATAGGAAACCCTCATTGTCAGCACATATTATTACTACAATTTCCATTTTCTAAGGTTGCAAAACCTTATTCAAATGTACCCATCCAACTTTGACAATAATATACTAGTGGGCTATAGTAATACTGGGGAAAAGAGTTTCTCTTCCTCTATTTCTTAGGGTTGTCTCCTACGAATCACCTATCTACCTTAAAATCTCTGCATACCTTATTTTCAAGGGGACTTGGTATGGAAGTACACAAGGTTTCTTTCTTGTAGCCATACACTCTAAAAAATGTAGAAAATGGATCCAAAATTATGTCACCAAAATTATGGACTATGGTGATGTCCTTGCAATATTCCTTTGGTCTGATTAGTCTTAATAATTCCATAGGAATTCTAGGGTTTTCAAAGAATAACAAGGATCTCAGCCTTGAAGAAAAATTCCTATCAAAGATGACATAACTAGCATCAGTTTTGTCCCATGATAACTCTGTAGTCCACAACTGGACTAGTATAACCTCACAATTCTTTTCCCTAACTATCTCCATTGTCTTGCTGAAGAAGTTAATACCATTATGCATAAACATATGCATCAACATGGAATGCCATCCAAATGGTTTGTCTACGTTCATGTTTATTATCCCTATAAAACCTTGGTGAATTAAGTCTACAAGGTAGGGGGAAAAATAAAAAATTAATGCTAGGTGGGGATGTAAGATCTTCACCATCATAAACATGTAAGGGAAATGCATGTGTGTGGCCTCATATTGACCTACAATTAATGTGAAAGATTTGTACATGCCTAGTGCCCTTAACCTAAAAAGATCCAACTGGAAAGGCTCTGGTGTGCTTGAACTAACCATGCATAGGGTGCCAACCTTGCCAAAGAAATCTCTCAAAGGACCAGACCTCATATATTCCCTTTGAGCTTGATAAATTTTACTAAAATCATCAAAATCAGTCTTCTCCAAGGTAGTAGAAGAATTATTTAATGAAAAGACCTATCTAATTTCATCTTCTGTGATACTTATTAAAACCTTTCCATTGATATCCCTAACACATATTGTCACTGGATCATAGAATTTGGCTATCTGAATAAGAAGGTCAACATCCATAAAAACACTAGGTATAATGAGATTCCCTAAATCAAAATGCCAACTATTGCTAAGGGGAGCACATGTGTTTCTCTACGAATATACAGCTTTAAACAAAATCAAACCATTATAGTCCTCTCCAACCTTAGCATCTCTCATCCACATCCCTTTGTCAAATAACCCATCATCAATATAAACCCTAGGGTTTTTGGGCACCAAATCCTTCATCCTGGATTTGTCAAGCTTTTAGTGTGGGAGTAATTGGAGTAGGTCCTCATATACACCCTTGTCTTTATAATCTATCTTTCCTAAAAGATCTCTCTTGGGTGCCATATTAATAACTAGGGTTTTCAGAAGAAAATGTAGTAACTAGATAAAAATCACCCTAATATTTTAAGCAACTTAAATTGACAGCAACTAGATCATAGAAAGTAAAACTTTGATAAATTTAGTTTAAAAAGGCCTACCATTTTCCAGAAAAGCCTTGCAAATCACTCTTGCATAGAGAGAAAATTTGCTGGAGAGGAAAGAAGACAATGTGTCACTTCTAACAATCAAATCCAACCTTATAATATTTTCCAGCCCATTACAACCAACTTGCATGAAGCACATTAAGTCTCCATTACTAAAAACTGGTGGCTACAATGTTCACAAGAGGCAACAGGGCTCCAAAAATTCAAATTTAAATCTAGGTCCTCAATCAATTCCTTCATGGCACATCAGACGGTCATAAAAAATCCACTCAGCAAGCAATAGCATTTTCTTTAAGTATAGTTCTTGACCAATGAGAACATTTCATTTTTATCCATGTGCAAAATTCCATGTCCCTTTATTACTTACTTGACTGGACAGGTGTCTGCTCATCGTAGCCCCACAAACACTAACTGATGAGAACCTCTCAATCATGACTCAATGACTATAATTGATCTTCCCTAGATCTGTCAGAGCTTTATCTTTTATGAAAACAACAACCCCACTTCGGAAAAGGACATGTGGTGGCTTCTAAGGACTTCAGACCCACTAGAAAGTGACATTACAGTGGATAGATGTCTTATTGTCCCATCCCCACAAATAGGAAGCTATAAAAAATGTCAGGCTAAGGAATAGTGACAACCATTGATTTGATTTAATTGGGTGATCATTGTTCAAATATGCAACTTGGCTCCACTTCCATTGTCGCTAGTCCTACTTTCAATCGGATGGTTGCACAGTCCCATAAGGTTTAACAGGTGGTTAACTCAGACTTAAGGAAATGCGATGACCATTGATTTCTTCCACACATTAATGACCATGTAGCTTTAAAAATAGGCCTACATTGATAGGTGTCATCTATTCATAACCTTGTAAAGGCAAAATGTCTAACAATAAGGGAGCTTACGGGGTAGCGACAACTAGTAGATCAAAACAGATCTGACGACTAGGATATAACCGGGGAAATGGTAAAGTTTTAATAGGAAATTTTTAATGAAAGGGGTCTCAATTAAAAATCTAACTACCAAACATATGGGGTACAAATTTTTATGATCTAATTTGAACACGTGTTTATTAAACCTTTAGTGTCTTAAAAAGGTAATGGTAAAATAGAGAAAGACCTAGGATAGTTAGGGTTTAATCATTTTTTAATTGCTAGGTTAACCTACTGAAGAATTTCTTCAAAATTGAGAAGAGTAAGGGCCAAAACAATTTTAGTACCAATAGTGGCTCTTACTCAGGGATGTGTATCTCCTGTAGATACAATGAGGAAACTAGAATCTCTTGGAGAAGTAGACCAACACAAAATTTCAATAAAAAACTAGATGACTGTACACAAAACCCTAAACTACTTCTCTGAGAATAGAAAAAACCTTAGGAGAAATAGAGCTTCAAAAATTGCCCATGAACTGGAAATTCCATGACATCTCCTGTCAAAATTTTCAAGATATAAGAATCTATCCCCTAGTTTTCTTCAATAATGTAAGGGCCCAACTAGATGGGATCAAATTTTCCATGCCTTCCCTTATCCTTTAGTCTAGCACTCCACATTACTACAAGATCACCACTCACAAAGCTTCTACGAGTAGCCCTTTTATCATATAAAACTTTACACTAGGTTTGAATCCTTTCATTTCTTTCATGTGCATCATTTCTTTCTTTATTCAAGTGGATCAGGTCATTCAACCTAATTTTCATTTCATCCTCCAAATTATCATCATATGCCTGGATGAACTGGTACATTTGTAGTAAATTTTTTTGGGCTAATCTATCATTTATTCCATAAACCAAATCAAATGGGGCACACCCTATTTCTTTCTCCATAGTTACCCTATTGGCCCATAAGGCTTGCAACAACTTTGAGTCCCAAGCTTTCTTATTTTTTGTCCAGTACTCTCTTGAGTATTTTAATCAAATTTTTGTTACTGGATTCAGCTTGGCCATTTCCCTGTGGATGATAAGGGGATGAGTATGAAATATTTATACCAAATTCCTAACAAAAATTAGCAAATTCTTCTGATCTAAAACACATTGCATTATCAACCACCACAATTTCTGGGCAACCAAATCTAGTCAAAATGTTTTGCATCATAAAGTCTATTACAACTTTATTGGTGGCTTTTCTAGAGGGGATTGCTTCAACCCACTTAGTAAAATAATCTATTGCCACCAGTATATAAGAATTTCCACCACTAGATTTATTAGGAATCTCTCTAATAGAATCCATACCCCACTTTTGAAAAGGGGCTTGAACTGCAACAGGTTTGAGGGGAAAATTCCCACTAAATTTCAACTTTCCAGCAAACCTTTGACAAGAATCACATTTCTTTACAAATTGATGGGTATCCCTAAATAGTGATGGCCACCAAAATCCTAACCTGAGAATTTTATGAGCTATGGTTTTTTCCATATAATGTCCTCCACAAACACCATTATGCATTTCATCTAGCAAGATTTTGGATCTAGCTTGATCCACACATCTGAGTAATACCCCTTAATTAATTTTCCACCATAACTCACCACCTATAATAGCAAACCTCATGGAATGGAGCTTAATAGTCCTTTTCTTGTTGTCATCCCTTTCAGGGGGTAAAATCATTTTTTGCAGATATATAATGATATCTATATACCATTCACAACAATCCATATTGCAAACAAAAGGCCTCTATTCTTCTTCCAACATTTTTATTGTTAGAAATAGGGAATACTGAGAGGGGGGGGGAATCAATATTCTACAAAATTTATCTTTTTCCCAATTATGGATATAAAAGATTATCTTTATACATGCATAACATAGGAAGCTAAACAACATGCATAACAATAAAGAACTCATAACACATTATTTGTTCTCGAGGAAACCTTGGCCAAGGGAAAACCTCGGTGGGGATGGTACCCACAAAGATCCACTAATAAAAATAATCCTATTAAGGATGTTGACCCTGTTAGGAGTCTATAACAAGCATAGTGTGTATCAATCCTGATTAAGGGACTATAGGCCTTGTTAGAAGCCTCAACCCTGTTAGGAGTTGGTAGTACAAAATGTGATTACCAGCTGAGCCCACTGCCCAAACAAGTAATGTACAATATACACTGATTACAAAGAGGTCAAGGTACATAACCTTATACTACTTACATCAATATCTCTTCACTACTCTTTCACTATCACTATTACATATACATCATAGATCTCGCATATTACATATGCTTCATATACTTCGCATCATACTTCTACAATTTCTTGCTACTTGTTTTTCAATCACTACTTGCTAATTACAATTACAATTACATTTACATTTATACCAATAGATTTATCCAAGGGTAAACATCTAAGATGTTGTCCTTTTATATTGTTAAGACATTATTTTGATAAACAAACTAATCCCTTAACTCTTTACCAATTCTGCCTTCATATTATGTCCTGTCAGCTTCACACTGTCTTCAAAAAAACTATCATAGCTCCTTCCGTACATGCCATACTAACTTGCACTCTAAGATGGGTCATCATTAGTCACCATAGAGTCTATGTTCAAGTGTGCAAGAACTAAAATTATTCTAGTCAATGTCACAAATAAAAATTGTGTCTAGGTGCACTGGTGAAAATACTCTCACACTTAGACAAATTTGCAAGGCACTCTGTCATACTTTCTCTCTAACTTGTGTGATCTTCATGTGGATCATATGTTTCCATAATGACAACATCTATGTAATCAACTCAGCCAAATTGCCAAAAATGTCCCCCTTTTTCATTAGTGGCAACATATGAGAAAATTGGCTAAGTGTGCAACTCCAAAATCTCAAAATTGTCAAAATTGTGGCCATAGTATAACATATATATACTATCCTTATAAATCCTCAAAAAATATTATCTCTAATACAATACTCCCCCTAAGAGTATCAATCCTTATCATATGCAATCAATTTTTTTCTAAATATCTCTCCCCCTTTGACAACAATGACAAAATAAAGGTAGGGAGGGCTACAAAACTGTATCTCAAAAAGATTACACCTTAATCCATTATTGCAAAGCTGGTAGGCTTGCAACACAATCTCCATAGCTTCTATCTGCTTCTCCCATGATTTCTTAATGGAATCTACCACATTGAGTATTGTGCTTAGTCCATAAGATGCTATTTGACATGCTTGGAGGGTCTCAAAGTTAAAATTCTGAAAAGATATCTTAGTTGTAAGACATTCTTCCAACTGCTCTTCAATAACGCTTAACTTCATAGAAATATGCTCTCTCAAAAGAGTTAGTCTTCTCATTTTTCTATCTCTCTCATCCTGCAAAACTCTGATTTCATCATAAAGCTTTTGAACTTTCTTCTCAACATCACATACCTTCACATTAGGGTTAGAAAGAAGGTTAGATTCATTCTGAATTTCTGCTTCCTTCAACTTGATATTCTGATCTTCTTCTGCTGTCAAAGTCTCTAGTTTTGTACACTGTATGTACAAATATTTTCCAGTTCCCAAGTTCTTCCTCAAGTCCTTGATATAGATATCAAGACTATTGATATCATTTATGATATTTTGGCTGATGTTGAAAAGCATTCCAACCTCATAGTCTGTCGGTGCTTTTATCTTTGCAATCTCAAATAAGTTAGTGAACTCATCATCAAAAGTGCTCATCACTTTCTTTACTTTCTCCAAAGGGTCTGCTTCTACAATCTGTGTAGTTACAACACCTTGTAACATTTCAGTAAGGTCCTTCAGACATCCTTCTAGAATTTTAACTTTCTTATTCTTCCCAATGATTTTATTCAAAGATGTGATCAATTCCATCTAATCATCATCATCTAATTCTTTTCCCAAATCCTCAAACAAAGATCCAATTTGCTTCTTCTTTCTAGTCTCAAGAGTAAGACTAATTTCTACTTTAGAGGGTACAACTGCTTGTACTTTTGTCACTTTAGGTTCTTCAACAATAGATTGGCTCTGCTCTGCTTCTATAGTTCTATCTGGTTCATCAAGAGCTGAATTGTCAACAATGTTCTCCAGATTCTTGAATACATTATCATCAGTATCCAAGGTAATCTTTGTACCTTCAACATTCATAGATTCTTCTTCAATGTTTATAGCTAGTGGAGAGGGAATATCCTCTTGTTCTACTTCTTCTTGCTCTGTTGCGACTGATGGCTCTCTAACAATTTCTGCCATAACTTTAACTAATGCTTGTTTTGTCTCTATTTTCACTTCTTCACATTGTCCTGCCATGATCTGAATGGTTCTCCTTTTAGTCCTTAAATGGGTGCTAAGGGGATTCAAAATTTGTTTAAGATGTTCATCATCTCTCACATCACATAGTTTCTTCACAAGATTCTCTCTGATAGATTTGTCTTCCTCTTGTGCTCTCTTCTTCTTGTTAAAAAGTTTCTTGAATAAGTCATCAGGTATCTTACCCTAAATAGTGTCAAACTTCTTATTAGCCAGAATCAAGTGCTTGACCACTACATTTTCAAGATTCAATCTCTTTGAGTAGTCATAAAGGTCATAGTATTTATTCATCTTAGTAAAGTCTCCATCTTTTATAATCTCTTCATTCACTCTCTCAACTTTAGGTTTCCATGCTTTCTTCTTCATAGTAGTGTCATCATCTTTAATTTCTGCAACTTTCCTAGGAACTGGTGGCACCAAAGTTTTCTGCCTCTTACCAAGTCCACTAGCAATTTCTTTCACTCTCTTGCTAGGTGTGGAGGAAGAGGATCTAGTAGGTTTCCTTGCTTCTTGTTCCTACTCAGGTTCCTCTACTTTCACTTTGACTTGTGTAGCTTCCTGTTGTACTGCACTAGATGACAAGGGAGGTACAAACAAAATCTCTTTCTATCCAATATCTCTAATTTCTGCTACTGTTTGATTTTCCACTAAGAATTCTTGCTCTGTCATTCCTAAATCTTTTAGTATTCTCTTAATAGTGCTCTCAACTCTTTTCTTAGACTACTTCTCCTCAAGTATAGCCTTTGCGGAGTTGAAATTTTCTCCAACAGTTCCAAATCTGTTACTGTGAGTGTCAACCTTGCACTTAAGTAGCCTATTCACATATTCTTCTATCTTAGTTTCAGATGTTTCATAGCCAAGAGGGTCTATGAACTCAATTCTAGGTTCTACTGCTTCAATGTAGGTAAAGTCAGTATCAACCATAAAACATACTTCATTTTTGTATTTCTCCACAAGAGACTATGGGATCCTTGATCTGCTAGTTACCAAGTTCTAAAAAGTCTTCATCACCAACATTGCACTCTTATTTACTTTGTCAATAACATGCCTCATATACACTTTATTGATCCTTTCCATTGTATTTTGTCCATCATTCCAGTCACTTGCAATGGTGTAAGGAAATCTTCTTAATAAGTGGAAAAACATGTAAGTGATCAAAGATGAAAATTTAAATTGTGAATACTCTTCCTTCTTAATCTTCTCCAAGTTCTCAAAAAATTGAATTCTTATAATTTCACACATATCAACTGGCACTTTGTCAACACACATCAAGTAAGCTATGTGTACCATTCTAGCTACCATGTCATCCTCTCTTGAATTTGCACAAAACTTAGTTGTTAGGATCTTGCATAAGTATCTAACATCATGTTGTTGGATATTGCTAATTACAATTCCTCTTCCATTATAGGATGAACCTGTGTTATCAATGACTATTTTTCTCATGTTCTTCTCATTTAAAGGAATAGTTCCAGATTTAGACAGTCTTTGGACTTCATGAATCAAATCAGTTGTAATGTCTATCACTCTATCTTCTAGCCAAAACTTCCCATTATGAATTCTGTTAAGGATTATCTTAGTGCATTCTTCATTATCAAACTCATACTACAATGCATACTTAACAATCTCATTGTCTTTTAGATGATCATATCCTTCTTTTAATGACATGTCCTGGTAGTAAGTCTTCTGATACTCATTGGTAAAATCACTATCACTGATGGTTTCTAACTTGCATCCAAGATAACTTCTTACATTCTCTAAATGCAAAACTTCATCTGGTATGGATGATAAAGCTAAAGTAGGGTCTTCTTCCAAGGGTTCTACTGGTTCCCTCTTCATTATAGGTCTATTTTTGTCTCTGACATTGTGAATTAAAGATATATCCATGATTACTTCAAATTCCTTTTACCGATTCAAAGATCTGCCAAGTAAAATACCTCAATTTCATGATTTTAGGGCTTGCATAGATTCTGCTAGGAATGAATGCTGAAGCCTTTGGTAGTCATTCTATAGCAGTCGTTGTTGCATTCATGACTATGATTGTCATTGATGTCAACACAGTGATATTCTGGATTTTAACAAAGTAGCAGGCACAGTTTTGTTTTGCACACATGTTATATTGCAGATTGAGTTATGCATAGCTGATGGTATGTTCTTTGGTGTGTTATTAGCCTATGGTTAAGAGTGTAAAAAGAAATTCATTTATTCATGAAAGTTATAAGCATTTTGGTGGAAGCAGTATTCTGGCAGTATTCCTGTGTAGCGATTTTTGGTAATCAGATGATATCTCCTAATCAGGATGGAATCTGATTGTACATAGTTAAAGGGAAGTTTGAGACTCATTGGTGGTGATGTGGTTCATAGTGCAAACTTCAAGGTCACATGATTGGAAAGTTATTGTATCTGGAAGCTGATAGTTTTATGTAATTTTGATGTAGTGTGTTGAAATTATTATTTTGTATTTACATGCCAACTCATTTGTAATTATTTGAGTGTGGTATAAAGGAAGGAATGTTTTCCTTGTTATGTGTATTGTTTTAATAGTTGTAATATGAAGTTGTGAAAGTTGTGATGCGAATGTATGCATGAAGTGAAGAAAAGAGCTAATTCAGTGATAAAGGAAGACTTACAAAGTACAGAGATCTGGATTTGTGATCTTGTGTAGAAGAGAGTGTGGTTTTGGCATAGTATGAAGGAGGTAAAATATTTCATATTATTCTATTGAATAATCCTAAGATCTATTGGACAGTGAGTTCAGAGATCTTGCCTTGAAGTTGTTTGGGCAGTGGGTCATTCTATCTTCCATAACTCCTAATAGGGTTAGAATCTTTTAACAGGGATTCAAAATCTCCTAACAGAGATTCATATGTACTGAATGTATTTCATAAGACTCTTAATAAGGTCCATCCTCTAACAAGGAACTTTCATATTAGTGCATCATTTTGTGGGCATCATTCCCACCGGGGTTTACTCTTTGACCAAGAGGTTCCCTAGTTAACATATCTTGTGTTATTATGTCATTGTGTATGGTTATCTTTCTATGGTTGGTTATAACATTAATTATATGGTTTAAAGCTGTTGAAGTTGATATTGAAGTTAATGTTGATAAATGGTTTAACTATAGGATAACTGATTCAACCCCCCCTCTCAGTTATCTTGGTGGTCTTTACTTTCTAACAATTGGTATCAAAGCAGCAAGTCCTTAAAAGAGAAGTTTAACAACTTAAGGAGATCTATGGTGAATTTCAAGAAAGAAAGCCCTAAGTTTGATGCAGTAAATTTTGACAGCTAGAAAGAAAATATGAAGACACATCTCTTGTGTTTAGGATTAGGTTATTGGTTGATTACAAAGAATGAAAGGACTATAATTGAAGAAGATAATTTGGAAACAAGCTCTAAAGATGAGGTAGATCTATTTATGTGTAACATACTTGCAAGAGAAGCACTTTTATCAGCACTTTTGGAGAAAGAATACAATTAGGTAAAAGGTTTAACTAAATCTCATAATATTTGGAAAGCTTTACATTCTACTTTTGAAGGTGATGAACATGCAAAGAAAGCTAGGTTACATAATTGGATTTGTGCATTTGAAGACATAAGAATGATGGAAGATGAATCTGTTAGAAGCTATATTGGTAGGATGTTAGAAATTGTTGTAGGAATAAAGTCTCATGGAGGTGAAAAGGTAGAGAATGAAGTAATATGGAAGATTTTGAGAACACTGACACCAGTATTCAAGCAGACTACACAAATGATTGAACAAGTGATACCTTGTACACTAAAATTTTCAAGAGAGGCTCTTCTTGGAAGATTGGAAGCAACAAAGATGAATTTGAGATTATCAGAAGAACTACCTAGAGTGGAGGCAGCATTCAATGCTCTTAGCATTAGACCTACTTTGTCTAGAAGTACAAGTGTGAATGGAGATTATGCCAGCAGTAGCAGATCCAAATCTAATTAAGATAAGAAGATTGAAGAAGGTATTGCCTTGCTTGTGAAAAGAGAACTAGATGGTAAGAAAATCTTTAAATGTTGGACATGTCAAGAATATGGTCATTTTGCATCTAAGTGTCCTAAGAGAGTTAAGAAGTATAGAAACAATTTTAATCCTAGAAGATCTAAAGAATGTTATTATGCAAATGATGAAAAAATTGAAGCAAGAATTGAAAGACATTTGAGTGACAGTGACAATGATAACTTTGATGACATAGAATTTGTAGCAATTAAGGAACAAAATTTTGAATTTGATATTAAAGAAGAGAAAGCCTTTGTTTCCCAAGTTGAAAAGAAAGTTGATTGGATTATAGATAGTGGTTGTTCACATCATATGACTGGTGATAAAGGAAAATTCATAAAGTTTAACAATTATGATGGAGGAGTTGTTAGAGTTGGTAATAATGCACCTTGTTTGATTAAAGGTATAAGATCTATTACTCTTGATGGAAAGACTAATACTAATGATGTTTACTTTGTTGATGGATTGAAACATAATCTTTTGAGTGTTGGATAGTTAGTGGATAAAGGATATCAAGTTTGGTTTACTGAGAAAACTTGTGTGATTAAGGATAAAGATGGAAATCTAATTGGAACTAGATCTAGAACCATAGGTAATGTATTTTAGTTGAACCCTACTGAGATGACATGCTTGATGACTAAGATTGATGATAGTTGGTTATGGAATAGAAGGTTTTGTCATATAAACTTTGATAATATTGTGAAAGTAAGCTCTACACTTGCAGTAAGAGACTTACCTAAGATTATGAAGCCTACTAACATGATTTGCAAGGAATGTGTGATGGCTAAGTAGAAAAGGAGTTCATTTCCTAGCAAGAAGTTCACATCTACAGAGAAGTTGGAGATTGTTCATATAGACTTGAGCGGTCCTACTAGGACTAGAGGATTCTATGGAGAAAGGTATTTTATGATTCTTGTTGATGATTTTACAAGAATGATGTGGATTGCATTTTTGAAAGAAAAATATGAAGCATTCGATAAGTTTAAGGTCATGAAGAATAAAGTTGAGAATGAATCAGGAATGAGGATTAAATGTTTGAGATTCGATAGAGGTGGACAATTTACATCTAAAGAGTTTAACACTTTTTGGGAAGTAAATGGTATTAAGAGATAGTTATCAGCCCCTAGAACACCTGAACAAAATGGTCTTGCAGAAAGAAGGAACAGATCAGTAACTGAAGCAGCTAGAGCTATGTTATTTGAAGGTGATTTGGCAAAGACATTTTGGAGAGAAGCAATGAATACAACAATATATACAATGAACTGAGTACAAATCAGAGCTAACATAGACAAGACACCTTATGAATTGTGGTTTGGACACACACCCTCAGTTAAGTATTTTAAAATTTTATGAAGCAAATGTTATATTAAGAGAGATAATGATATAGGAAAGTTTGATCCTAGAAGTGATGAAGGAATTTTTCTTGGATATTCTTTGAAAAAAAAAGCATATAGATGTTACAATAAGAGAACTAAAACTATTGTTGAAAGTGCAAATGTAAAAGTTGATGAGAAGTTTAAAATTTAGGAAAGAATGCTTGATTATGAATTTGATGAAGGAACTAACCCTCAGCCTAACATTGAAACTATTGAACAATTTTTTGAGACTGACAGTGAATTGTTGAATGAAATTCATGCTAAAGAAAACAAAGAAGAATCTATAGTTGAGGAAAGATTAGTGACTATGACACCTAACAGGTATATATCAAGACATCATTTGGTTGAGCAAGTTATTGGAAGTTTGGACAAAGGAGTTATGACTAGAAATAAGGTACATTTATGTTTGATTTCTCAAATTAAACCTAAGTCTACTAATGAAGCTTGTGAAGATGAACATTGGATTAAAGCTATGAAAGAAGAATTGGATCGGATTGAAAAGAACAAGACATGGGAATTGGTCCCTAGACCTAAAGATAAAAATGTGATTGGAACTAAATGGGTATTTGGGAACAAGATGAATGAACAAGGAGAAGTAATTAGAAACAAAGAAAGATTGGTATGTAAGGGATACTCACAACAAGAAGGAATTGACTATGAAGAGACTTTTTCCTCTAGGCAAGACTTGAAGCGGTAAGAATATTTTTAGCTTATGCAGCATTTAAGAAATTCAAAGTGTATCAGATGGATGTAAAGTCAACATTTTTGAATGGTGAATTAGAAGAAGTCTACATTGAGCAGCTTGAAGGTTTTCCTTTGACTCAAGAAGGAGACATGGTATGTAAACTAAAGAAAGCATTGTATGGACTAAAGAAAGCACCTAGAACTTGGTATGCTAGATTAGATAAGTATTTGTTAAAATTGGGATTTACAAAAGGAACTATTGATAGTAACTTATACACAAAAGAAATTGAGAAGGATTGTTAGTTTTGGTTATTTTTGTTGATGACATTATTTTTGGAGGAGAAGATGAAGCTAGTGACAAATTTGTTGATGAAATGAAGACAGAATTTGAAATGAGTATGATTGGAGAACTGAAATAATTTTTGGGATTACAAATAACACAAAACAAAGATGGTATCTTTATAAGTCAAACAAAGTACTTGAATGATTTGTTGAAAAGATTTGGTATGGAGAATTGTAAACTAGTTGGAACACCTATGGTTACAAGACATAAAATATCTAGTAAAGATGAGACACTAGAAGTTGAGCAAAAGAAATATAGATCTATGATTGGTGGATTGCAGTACTTGACACACACTAGACCAGATATACAACATTCAGTTGGAATGGTAGAAAGATTTCAAGCTGAACCTAGAGAGTCACATTATGAAGCAGTAAAAAGGATATTGAGATATCTTAGAGGCACAATGGACTATGGACAGTGGTATGAAAATTTTGATGATTTTACCCTATGTGCATATACTGATGCTGATTGGGGAGGCAACGTTGATGAAAAGAAAGGCACCAGTGGCAGAGCCTTTTTTCTTGGAGGAAGATTAGTTTCTTGGTTGAGAAAAAAGTAGAATTGTATCTCACAGAGTACAACAGAAGCAGAATATGTAGCAACAGCAAACAATTGTAATCAGATAATTTGGATGAAGTAGATGTTGATGGACATTGGAATCAAGTTTGATGAGCCTATTGTCATCTATTGTGACAATACAAGTATAATTAGTATGTCTAAGAATCTAGTTTTACATTCTAAAACAAAGCATAAAGAGATCAAGTATCATGTTGTAAGAGATAAAGTTGCAGATAAAGAAGTCAGACTAGAGTACATAAGCACAAAGGAGCAAATAGAAGATATATTTACTAAGCCTTTGCCTAAGGATACATTTGAGTATCTGAGAGGTATGCTTGGGGTTATGCCCCAACCTACTTTTGAGTAATGATGCAGTTGGTTGCATCCGTCTAGTGGTTTATGGCCCTATCTATTTTCTGGATTGGATGTTGGTCCTTCCTCTATGGTGGAGTATGTGTATCTGAGCTGAGTCATTGAGGACTCTTGTCAATGTATTTTCTGAATAGTGTCTTTTGACATTGAGCTATTGTTTGACATAGTGATAGAATTTCTATCATTGATGTCAATGGGGGAGAGAATCATGAAAAACATTGAGGAACTACATGTAATGCCCACCCTAGCATCTTCCTATGTTAGACTGACAGGACTATTGTTTTGACACTTTGGATTTTATGATGGACTATGATTATTATTTAGTTAGCATTTTATGATACATTTGAGCATATATATTTGGTTACTGTAGTTTATTTGGAAATATTAAATGAGTTATAATTCAATGATGAATGGCTAGAAATGAACTATCAGTAAAATGTTTTACATTGATTTGTGTTATGATGTTTTATTATGATCTAACCCTACTGACCCTATTATGGTTTAATGTTCTTTGGTTGATGTGAGTGTAGGATGAGGAGGGGCAGTCATAGTTACTCTCACGGGAGATCCACACGATGTCGCACTTTCCCTCCTTGTTTGACACTGTCTATTTATATTTATATATTTGTATATGCATATCAGTTGGTGATACAGGTACCAGGCATTGTCTCCAGTTGGCTACACAGGTCTGAGCGTGCCTTCAAAAATCCTCAAACTATTGATGTGTGGAGATTTAACCAAGTTACTCCCGAGGTTACCCATGGACCTAGAATTCTGTTTAGGAAGTTATCCTAGTTGGGAAGTGGAATTTAGTTTATGTTATGGATTTGATTTGATGTTGGTCTGAGTTTATGTTAAGAGTTAGTATTAATTTGTTTTATTTGAATAATAAATAATTATGTTATAATTGTTTGTATTTTATATAGGTTTGTTTATATGTGGGTGCACACGCATATATCCATGCTTATATAAATAATAATAATAATTGTATGTTTTCATTAATTATGTAAATGGGATGTTTTGTATAATAAGAAAATAAAGTGAGTTAAATAAAGCATATTTAATAACTGTATTAAATAAAAAGTAAAAATAATAATAATAAAAGGACAATGGCCTTTGTAGTAAAATTGGCCATCTAGGAGGGAGTTGAACTCGAGACCTCCTAGAAGTTAGGCCACTTGTTTTCCTATTGTGCTATGTGATTTTCTTGAGAGGTATTTGATTATTATTCTTGTTATGCTTTCATTTAAAAGATATTTTAATTAAATTTATTAAAAACTTGGATTAAGTCTTTATGGGAGATTATTTGTTTGTTCCTTCAACCAACTACAAAAGTTGGAGAAGTTGCTTCCCGTAAAGAAACTCCTCCAACCATATAGTTGGGGGATAAATATTTGTAGATTTTTGTGTGCGGGGGGATGTTAAAATTTTTGGAAAGATTTGTTTTCTTTTGACTTGTCTGTAATTGATTTCTCCAGAAATATTTGGTGAAAGTTTATGTGAGTTTGAGAGCTTTGGATTGCTGGGAGTTGATTGTTGGAGGAAGATTTCTGGAAGGAGATCTACTCAAGGATTGAAGTTTACAAAGATTATTCTGTCAAGGGAAAAGGATTCTCCACAGGACCCAAGGTAGGGTCTAAATCAGGAAGAATCTCCATTCTTCCTCTTTGTCTGTGAATGTGTTTGTATATGATATGTTAATAAACTATGCATGATTATATAGTTTTTGTTTATGGTCATGTGGAAGGATGAGTTCATCTAATATTGAATAAAATAGTGAAGTCCAGTAAGAAATGGGAAGGGTCATGAAGGTGTAGGATTGGATGTAGTCATTTTCTTACTATTTTCCTCTTGCAGATTTCTCTATGAGATTTATGCTTTTATTTGGATTAATGTAGCCTATAGGATCCTCAATATTCTCCTTGTTATCTCCCTTCCTTCCAAGATATTCATAAGAGCTTCCAGAATTTAAAACTGTTATTTCAACCTTACTAGTCTATGTCAGTTTGTGTACTACTTTTCTTGTCCAGATCTAGAAAGATATTTGTTAGATAGATAGGGTGGATTGATGAGCCATTTTTGAAGGGAAACTGGGAGATCTCAAATGGGTCATGCTCAGATTTGGCAACCATAGTCCCCATTATGCCCAGTTTTACTCGCAAGACATAGTTGATAGTTGTATTCTATAGTTCCAGATCGGTTTAGTATTAACCGAGCCAGGTTGGTTAAGTGTTAACCAAGCTAGGTCAGTTTATTGTTGTGTAAGTCCATTTTCCTATAAATGCAAAATCCTATGAAAATGGCCTTTTCTCTACAATTCTTAAAGATGTCCCACCCTACTACAAGCTTTTTTAATGTGTGATGGAAATCCATAGTGGTTTTATGATTTGCGCTCTTGGCCCTGTGTCCTTCATGTTGTCACCTTGCTCCAGTTCAGATCGCATCTCCTAAATCACAAAACCCAGGGAGATATTCAAGTTTTAAGGTCTGCAGGAAATAGTCTCAGAATCTGCCCAGTGTTGAAAACCCACAGTGTTGTTGAGAACCCATGATGTTTTTTGTCGTCTGTACGAAAACCCTGGTTGTTTTCAACCTTGTGCTTCCTATTTTTGCATGCTTGTCTTCTGGCGTCGAAAACCTTTGATGTTTTCGATCCTTCACTATTGTAAAAACTTTGGATGTTTTCGACCTCGCTTTTCTTCCCTTTTGCTGGCATTCCTTGTTCGTCGGTCTTAATTGCACAAGTGCGATCGGTTGGTGGGACCTTTTCCTTCCTAGGGGGTTAAACTTCAGTAAGATCTCATGGTTGTCATTATACCACTAGGGAAAGCTGCTCATTTTTTAAGGTCACGGTATAGCGACAACCGTTGAGCTTCTTCGGTGATGCAATGGACCATGGGATTGCTATCAAAGGATGCTGAGGTGGTAGAGCTCTATTGGATGTAGAGCGGTGATGTGGCAAAGTTGTCGGTCATGAGCCTAGTTGTCAGATCCCTTTGATCTTACAACTATCACATGACCACAAGGAATATTCTTTCCCCTTGCAATCATGCGACAACCATCTGATCTTCTAGCAATTCACAAGGGCAACAGTGTGGTGGGTCCGATTCTCAGCTTGTTGCAACGTGTGCACTTTTCATTAGTCTGAGGTAGTGACTTGGCTTTTTGTTAGTGGGGCCAAGGGTTGCAGTGTTTAAAGGGGTTTAGTTGATCAGTCTCCATGATGAGGTTATTCCTGATTGGCCGGTGGGTGACAGGGTGGCAATCTCGTGGCTTGTCACATGTTTCCATAGCCCAATTTTGGGTTATGCGATCATGCGACAACTATTTGGCATCGCAGTTGCAGAGTTATGGGTGGATCCACAGTGCCAGTGTTGTCGATGTGCTCTTTTCCAATTGGTTGTTGACTGGTGATGGGGCTGTTGACTTTTTGAGGGGCCTGTGACTGTTGTGAACTTAAACATAGGTCACCTGATTTGCCGGGAAAAGAAAGAGATCGATGGTCGCATTTTAAATTTTGTCGATTAGCCATTGGATTTTTTTAATTTCAAACTTGCCGAGGGTTTCTTGTGACCAAAAGGACTAAAATTGAATGCTTTCCTGGTAGATTTTCTTGCTGGTTTGATGGTGGTAGGTGTTGCGATCTAGCCTGAGGGTCTATGTGGTTGGCTGCATGATGATTTTGTACTTGGTGGAGTTTTTTTTTGAGCTTGAGAAGCTATTTGTGGGTGGTTGATTTGACTAGTTTTCATGGTTATCCTTGGTGTCCTGTACTGAGCTTGCAGATTTTCATGATTGCAAATTTGCTTGAGATTTGTTTCCTCCAGGTTGCCTGCATTTCTTGCCCCTGCATTAAGTTTTTGACCATTTCCAATTGGTATGGCAATTGTAGCCCTAACCCTAGTCACCCTAAGCTTCATGCAATCTCTTTGAGATTCCCAAGGTGGCTAGTGGTATAAGTTGTTAGTTTTTGATAGAGTCAGGGTTCAAATTTTAATCAGTCCAGAGGTTCTGATTATAGTTAGTTCCAAGGGTTTGTAGCAAGGCTATATCACATTACATGTAAGCTAAAGAGAATTTCTGGAAGTCTTTTGTAGGTTATTGAAGTGGTTTGATCTCTGTCCTACTTTGATCATGTACATGACTCATTATACTTAATATAAGTTTTTCATGCTTTCATGTCTCTCCTTGGTGTCATTCTTGTGAATCTTGGATTTTTTATCCATTGCATAGGGTTACCTTTGCATATGTTCTTGTCTTTAGTTCTTGATCTAGGATCAACTGAAATATACTTTAGAGGGGACATAGATTCAGTCTTGGTTGTCTATAGAGGGATCTTATAAGTAGTGGATGGGCTGGAATGTTTATATTTATGGCTACAAGTCTTTGACAACAGTCGGTTCATGTTTCATTGTTTGTATGTGAGGTCTGCCCAATGGATAATGGCACTGATCAAGGATTAGTACATTCAGTTGAGTCCAATGTCTGATTGGCTCTTGTCTACCTTCCCCATCCTCATTAATCAAAGACCATTTTAAGTTTTAAGTATTATTGTTAGTAGTAATATGCTTCACAAGACCATTTTACCCTGCATAGTAGAGTTGATTCAATGAATACCTGGTTAGTATTTAGTAATCCTTTACTATGATCTGCTTTATGAATCCAAAAGTATAAGGTGTGTAGTGAGTGGAGTTTTCTCTAGATTAGGTGCACCCGCCTTGGTTTTGTAGAGCTAGAAGCAGAAGAGGCCATATTAAGACCCTATAGTTGGTCCAGTTGTCTTGTAGAGCTCTCATACTTGGAATTAACCACTCCTAACATTAGTCTCAAGGCATATTGGCAGCCCTAAGTGGCGTAAGCACTTTCAAACACCAACATGTTGACCGACTAGTCCAGTGTTAACCGACCACTATAGTGTTAACTGACTAGTCTAGTGTTAACCGACCACTGCAGTGTTAATCGACCAGTCTAGTATTAACTAACCAGTGCAATGTTAATTGACCAATCCAGTATGAACCAACCAAGATAGTGTCAACTGACAGGTCTAGTGTTAACCAAGGAAAATAGGATTCAGGCTTTATACAATTATAACATTTAAGTATAATTTTTTATACTTTAGGTTATACTTGTATAAAGGGTTCAGGTACTTTCTGAGATGATTGGGATAGGTTTCAAATTCATAGGGGTTAAGATGCAATTTATAATTTTGAGATTTCTTAAGAATTCAGACTTAGCCAAATTTCAGGCACTTAAGACTTTTTCCTAGATTTTTTGAAATAGGCTATGGAATGTTGTGTCAATCCATGTGGGAAGTTTTATGTTGTGAATTTCTATACTTGGGTTTGAGTTTAAGCTTTTGTTCATACTTGGCTTTTGATAAAATCCATAATATAAGGTCAGGACCTATTTGGGTGGCCCGAGTGCACCGGAGGGTTTCCCAGACCTATGAGATGGATCATTTTGAGGTTACTTGTGGTTTTCATGGTTGTGCATGCGTGGGGTAAGGGGATAGGAACCTTAAGTGAGTGGCTCACCATAGGTGTTGGAACCCTAAAGTGGTTGCTAGATGATCCTATGGGTGGGTTTTGTAAAAGTGATAACTTTTTAAAAATTAACCTGGGAAGGGGGGATTCAAAAGATAATGAAAGAGAATATAATAATGGCCACACAGACTTGATTGGAGTATTGAGACCATGGATAGCTGCCAGGATGGATCCCTATTCATAAAGGGGGGACCATAAAGGGGGGACCAGGGTTACATGGTTTCTAGGAAGGATCCCAATATACAGGTTGTGTGATGACACTCACTTAGGTGGTATCCTAGAACCTTGACCTCTATGTTATAGTTTGATGATATTTTATGTTCTTTTTGAGTCTTGGATTTCTTTATCTTCTGAGCCTTATATTTCTTAGGGCCTTGTGATTATCTTGGTTCTATCTCCTAGCACGGAGGGTGGAACCTCATCAGTTCCACATGGTTGGGTGGAAAAAATCTTTCGAGGTCCTGTTTGTGGTTTTTGACTTGTATGCATTCAAATTTATGTATTGATGCAGATATTTGTATTTTGTATTATGTATTTTTGAAAGGAAAGATGACAAGATATGTTGTAATACCTTTGGGCCATTCATGTACTTGTTATTGAGAGATCTATTATCAGAAAGATATAATTGAAAAGAAAAGCAATGTAATTGGGAGGGATAGTTCTAGGCTTGATTTCAAGGGGTTATTATTTGAAAGAATAAAGTTGGAAATATACAATGTAATGTTGAATGATCTTTTCTATCTCTTCTTTATGGCAATGAAAGAAAATGTTTACTATGCTAAGGTTAAAATGAAATTTGTAATGAATAGCTATTCAATGTGTAGAAAGGAGAAATGAGCTTAGTATGTAAAGTATGGAATATGATTGTAAATGAAATGTTATTTTCTTACCCTATCTCTTAGTTCTAAAATTTGATAGTAAAGAAAGGAAATGAAATTCAATTTGGATAAGTAATGTATAGATGTTACTGAATGAATTCATTAAGGGAACCTTAAGGAATGTAAATGTGAAGTAGTAATGATGTAATGTAATAAAAAAATTTGTTACTTGCAATTTTTGGTCATAAGACCTAATTCCTTATGGGTTCCTTGGTGGGGATATTACACTACATTTTTTGGAGAGATTGAATAGGATAACGAAGCAAGATTTGATTGATGCTGAGCAGCAGTGTAGTTGAGCAGCAATGATTGGATTTTTGGAACATTGGATGTTTTTCATCTATGTTTCCATCAATGCCAATGGGGGAGATTGTTAGGAATGAATGCTGAAGCCTTTGGCAGTCATTCTATAGCAGTGGTTGTTGCATTCATGACTATGATTGTCATTGATGTCAACATAGTGATATTCTGGAGTTTAGCAGAGAAGTAGGCACAGTTTTGTTTTGCTCACATGTTATATTGTAGATTGAGTTATGCGTAGTTGATGGTATGTTATTTTTTGTGTTATTAGCCTATGGTTAAGAGTGCAAAAATAAATTCATTTATTCATGAAAGTTATAAGCATTTTGGTGGAAGCAGTATTCTAGCAGTATTCCTATGTAGCAGTTTTTGGTAATCAGAGGATATCTCCTAACTAGGATGGAATCTGATTCTACATAGTTAAAGGGAAGTTTGAGACTCATTATTGGTGATGTGGTTCATAGCACAAACTTTGAGGTCACATGATTGGAAAGTTATTGTATCTAGAAGATGATAGTTTTATGTAATTCTGATGTAGCATGTTGAAATTATTATTTTGTATTTACATGCCACTCATTTGTAATTATTTGAGTGTGGTATAAAGGAAGGCATGTTTTCCTTATTTAGATATAGGATTTTAATAGTTTAAATGTGAAGATATGAAGTTGTGATGCGAATGTATGCATGAAGTGAAGAAAAGAGCTAATTCAGTGATGAAGGAAGACTTGCGAAGTATAGAGATCTGGATTTGTGATCTTGTGTAGCAGAGAGTTTGGTTTTGGAATAGTGTGAAGGAGGTAACATATTTCATATTATTGTATTGAATAATCCTAAGATCTATTGGACAATGAGTTCAGAGATCTTGCCTTGAAGCTATTTGGGCAATGGGTCCTTCTATCTTCCATAACTCCTAACAGGGTTAGAATCTTTTAACAAGGATTCAAAAGCTCCTAACAGAGATTCATATGTACTAAATGTATTTAATAAGACTCCTAATAGGGTCCATCCTCTAACAAGGAACTTTCATATTAGTGCATCATTTTGTGGGCATCATTCCCTCCGAGGTTTACTCTGATCAAGAAGTTCCCTAGTTAACATATCTTGTGTTATTGTGTCATTGTGTATGGTTATCCTTCTATGGTTGGTTACAACATTAATTATATGGTTTAAATCTATTGAAGTTGATATTGAAGTTAATGTTGATAAATGGTTTAATTATCAGATAACTGATTCAACCCCCCTCTCAGTTATCTTGGTGGTCTTTACTTTCTACCATGATTATCTTAGGACATTCTTCATCATCAAACTCATACTGTAAGGAATACTTTATGATTTCATTATATTTCAAGTGTTCAAACCCTACTTTCAATGACATATCTTGATTGTAAAGCTTTTCATATTCTTTGGTAAAATCACTATCACTGAGGGTTTCAAGCTTGCATCCCAAATAACTTCTAACATTCTCTAAGTGTAGAACTTCATCTGGTACGGATGATAAAGCTAATGTAGGATCTTCCTCCAAGGGTTCTATTAGTTCCCTTTTGATCTTAGGTCTATTCTTATCTCTTACATTATGAATCAATGAAATATCCATGACTAATACAAATTCTTTAACCGATTAAAAGATCTACTTAGTAAAATACCTTGATTTTGTGATTTAGGGCTTGCGTAGATTCAACACAAAAATCCTTCACAAAATCCTTGCAAAAATGATTTCAATCACTACTCTTTGATCTCCTTAGCACTTGTATTCACCTTAATGATCAAATAATACCAATCATACACTTTTAACCTTTTAATCTCACAAAAATCTGACATCACATTCAATTCCTTTGCCGCTTCTTTCCAAAAAGTTGTTTTTGCTTACTTGGAAAACTTAAAACTTCTTGAGATCTTGCGTAACACAACATTATCCTATGCGCTCTTAACCATAGCATCAATACATCATAGACTACCTTGCATTAACTATGCAAGACTCAATTCATCCTATACTAACTTCCATACTATCCTAAGTTCCTATTCTATTGTATTTTTCATGAATTAAGTACTTTGAGATGGGTTAGGTAGAGATTCACTCTTACCATTAGATACTTCACCTTTCTGATTACCTGTAGTGCTGAATATATCTCCTTGATCTATGGCTTCAACAAAATTCACTTCTTCTAAATTACTACAACATCCTCTTTGACTGTTACTTGCATTTTCATTTCTCCTTGCATGACTTCTAGGGTTAGGGCTAGGATGAGGATGAGAAACCCTATTATTCATTCTACAAAACCTTGTTGTATGTCCAATCATGTTACATATCTGACAAACTATTCTATTGTTTCCATATCTTGGTCCTGACTGGTTAATTTGTGATCTGTAATTTCTGGCAATGTGTCCAACCTTGTTGCATCTATAACATACTACTCCATTTCTCCTGTTCATATCTTCAGTAGGTCTCTGATCTACATGGCTAGTATTTCTAAACATTCTACTATTATTATTATTCTCAACAAATTTAGGTTTTCTACATTCAATAGCTCTATGTCCAAAACAATGACAATTATAATAATAACCATTAAGAGGTTTAAATTTCTTACATGTACAATCTTTCTTCATATGACCAAAAGTATTACAAAAAAAACATCTACCTTTAAATTCTCTTTACATACCTTTAGGCGACTCTTCTTGTTCAGGTGGTTCTTCTTCTTTAGGTGTATCTTTAGATTTGTCAACTTCATCAGATTTATTTTCTTCTATGTATTCAGAAACTTTTAGATCTGGTTCCTTGCTCTCTTTACTCACTCTAGATTAGTTGAATCCAAGACCAGTTTTATCATAGAATGGTTTTTGATAAGAAAATTGTTCATCAATCTTCTCATTTGTTGAATAGAGTCTCTCAAGTTGTTGTTTAGATTGAGTTAGTTCACCTTTCACAATTGTATTGTACTTCTCAAGTTCAGCATACTGCAATTTGGTTTTCTCAAGTTCAGATGTCACTTTACAAAGTTTAGATTTCAAATCTTCTTTCTCAAATTTCAAATTTTCATTTTCAGATTTTAGATCTTCTTTCTTAGATTTCAGATTTTCATTCTCAGATTTTAGATTTGCTTCATTCTTGTTATTTCCATCTTTTAAACTCAACTTCAGATGTACTAACTTCAGTTCATGTTTATGGATCTCATTTTATTTTTCCAGGTTGTCATCACAATCTTCAATTTGAATTGTAGATTCCTTTTCTGATTTCAGATCTTCCAACTTATTTTTTAGTTTCTCAATGAGGTTCTTTGCATCATCATATTTTTCTTTCAGAGTGTCTCTTTCTTTAGTAAGCATATCAATCTATTCAAAAGCTTCTTCAACATTCTTCTATAGCTGATCCATATCCATAGAGATCTTACTCAAGCTGCTAGGCTTTCCTTGAATGATTCTTTTTCGAGTAACTTGGCTTTGATACCAATTGTTAGAAATAGCGAATACTGAGAGGGGGTGAATTAGCATTCTAAAAAATTTTAATTTTTCCCAATTATGGATATAATAGATTAACTTGATACATGCATAACATAGTAAACAAAAGAATATGCATAATAGTAAAGCAAATGAACTCATAACACATTATTTTCTCTCAAGGAAACCCTGGCCAAGGGAAAACCCTGGTGGGGATGGTACCCAAAAAGATCCACTAATCAAAAGTATCATGTTAAGGATGTTGACCCTATTAGGTGCCTATTACATGCATATAGTGTCTCAATCCTGATTAAGGGACTTTAGGCCTTGTTAGAAGCCTCAACCCTGCTAAGAGTTGGTTGTACAAAATATGATTACTACATGAGTCCACTGCCCAAACAAGTAATGTACAGTGATTAATGATTACAAAATATGGAAAGGTACAAAAACTTATACTGCCTTCTTGCTTTCACAACTTTGCATCAATATCCCTTCGCTTATATGTTCGCTATACCATCTATATCATTACAATTGCTTGTGTACTTCACATTTACAAATGCCTCATATTATACAAGTTATTAAGACTAATAACTCTTACAGTTGGCTTGACAAAATAATTATACAAAATACATATTTACCCAAGGGTTAACATCTAGGATTTCATCTCTTTATATTATTAAGACCTTATTTTGATAAACAAAATAATCCCTTAACTCTTTACCAATTCTGTCTTCATATACTATCTTGTCGGCTTGACACTGTCTCTGGTAAAACTATCATAACTTATTCCGTACATGTTGTACTGACTTGCACTCTCAGGTGAGTCTTCTATAGTCATCATAGTATCTATGTTCAAGTTCATAGGCATTGAACTTACTTGAACCATCATTGCTGATCAAAACTATCTCCGAGTACACTGGAAAAACACTGTCTCATACTTAGACAACTTTTCTTTGTGCTCTGTCATACTTGCTCTCTATCATATGTGATCTTCATGTAAATCATATGTTTCCATAATGACAATATCTAAGTATCTAACTTAGACAAATTGCCAACAGGACTATTGTGGTGAATGAAAATGTTGAGAATGAACCTGAGTTTGAGAACTTGCTAGTTCGATGAACATTGCTTGGTACAAAGGAGGAACCTTCTTAGAGGAGTAACTTGTTCAGGACTTGGTGCAAGTCTAGAGGTAAACTTTGTGATGTTATAGTTGACAGTGGTAGTACTAATAACCTTGTTGCTAAGGACATGGTTCAAAAACTTGGTTTGAATAGAATGAGACATCCACATCCTTATAGGATTGGTTGGTTGCAAAATGTTCATGCTCTAGAAGTAAGAGAACAATGCTTTGTTGATGTTTAGATTGGCCAGTATAAGGATCATGTGTTATGTGATATTGTGGGGATGAATAGTTGTCATATATTGCTTGTTAGACCTTGGCAATATGATTGCAGAGCTATGTATGATTGTGTCAAGAATGTGTTTACTGTTGAGAAGGATGACATGAAGTTTAGGTTCATGAGGTCGAGTGGTAGTGATTCTTTTACCATTTGAGATTCTGACGTTCATGCACTAAGGCTAGATGATCCATGAGGCAGTCTTTCCTTCTTGATCTTCATTGATGAAGATGCATTCTTGTTCTTCTTTTGTGATCTTGTATCATTGTATCAGATTTATAGTAATGTTATGTTGTACTTCTTTTCAGTTATTGTATTACATACCCTGTGACATGTGTAGTGGATGTTGATTATTATGGTTACCTTATGGTGCCAATTGTATTTATGTTATCATGTATATGATGTCGTATTTATCCTTCAATTTTATTCTTGGGATTCATAATTTTATCTTATCTAAAATCAATAAATTAATTCTTTCATAATCTACATCAAGGAACCCTTGAGAGTTGTAACCTTTGTTAGTTGTTTATTGCTATGCTTTGCTTCTGCATTGTAAAACTTTGATGTTAGTGATTGTTAACAAACAAAAAAAAATTATTCTGCAAACTTAGTTGCATGTTTAGGTTAACTTCTCCTGGGTTCCCTGGCGGGGCATTACACTATAGCTGCCAAGGATCCTTTAGACCAAGCTTTAAGGTTAGATGCTGATCTTGAAAAGGCTAAAAGAGAAAAATAAATACTAGCCAAAGAACTAGAGAAAGAAAAGTTAGAAGCTACTATTGTGGAAATGATAAGAAAGATTGAATTTCTCAAACAATCTTCAAGACCTACAAATTTTGTTTCTTCTTCCTTGACACAAGGTGGAAATAATGGAAACACTACAAATTAGGTAACAAATATTCCCCCACCAGTTGGAGTGAAGGTTTCTACTATTTCAAACACCAAGGCATCTACATCTCAAGGTGTTGGTCTATCATAGGTAGGCCCTATTCATGAAAGATACAAATAAATTGTTTTTTGTAGTATCTCAGGATATGCCAATACTATCCCTAATGAGATTAGAGAAACAAATCCCTAAATTTACTAGAAGTAATGCTTTTACATGTGAAGAACAATTTAAAAAATTTATTGATTTAATGGATGATTATAATATTGAACCTGATGATGTAGTAATGAAATTGTTTGTTCAATATTTAACTGAGGATTCAAGAGATTGGTTCAGAGAATTACAACATGGTAGCATAGGTTCATAGGACCAGTTTAAGCATTGTTTCAAGCAATAGTATGGTGAAAAAATTAATGAGGGTTTCATGCTGAATGAATTTAATAACATTAAGAAAAACCTAAATGAAGATGTTATTGAGTTTAATGTTAGATTTTAGAAGGCCATGCATAAGCTATTACAAGTCATCAGGTTAGATGATAGGATATGTCTTGTCACCTATTTAAATGCTTTTGATGCCAAAATGGGATATCTTTTAAGGGATAAAAATCCTAGAAATCTTGGGGAGGCTTATAAGTTAGCTATCAATATAGAAAGTAACGGGAGGATATCAGGAAAATTGGGAAGAAGAGATGACTGCAAGCCACAAATGTTGAATAGAAAGGAGCTAGGAAAGCCTACAAATATAAAACCAAAGGAAGATGATAGCTTAAAGAAAATTCTAAAGGCTATAAAGGACTTAAAGCTTGGTGAAAATAAAAATAGCAGGGTTGCAGGACAAAAATAAAAATAGCAACATCAATCAAATCTTGCTTCGTTATCCTATTCAATCTCTCCAACAAATGTAGTTCCTCAATGTTTTTCATGATTCTCTCCCCCATTGACATCAATGACAAAAATTCTATCACTACGTCAACAATAGCTCAATGTCAAAAGACACTATTCAGAAAATACATTCACAAGAGTCCTCAATGACTCAGCTCAGATACACATACTCCCCCATAGAGGAAGTACCAACATCTAATCCAGAAAATAGATAGGGCCATAAACCACTAGACAAATGAAACCAACTGCATCATTACTCAAAAGTAGGTTGGGGCATAACCCCAAGCATACCTCTCAGATACTCAAATGTATCCTTAGAAAAAGGCTTAGTAAATATATCTGCTATCTACTCCTTTGTGCTTATGTACTCTAGTCTGACTTCTTTATCTACAACTTTCTCTCTTACAACATGATACTTCATCTCTATATGCTTTATTTTAGAATGTAAAACCAGATTCTTAGACATACTAACTATACTTGTATTGTCACAATATATGACAATAGGCTCATCAAACTTGATTCCAATGTCCATCAACATTTGCTTCATCCAAATTATCTGATTGCAATTGTTTTTTTCAGCTACATATTCTACTTCTACTATACTCTCTGAGATACAATTATGCTTTTTGCTCAACCAAGAAACTAATCTTCCTCCAAGAAAAAAGGCTCCACCACTGGTGCTTTTCTTATCATCAATGTTGCCTCCCCAATCAGCATCAGTATATGCACATAGGGTAAAATCATCCGAATTTTCATACCACAGTCCATAGTCCATTGTGCCTCTAAGATATCTCAATATAATTTTTACTGCTACATAATGTGACTCTCTAGGTTCAGCTTGAAATCTTGCTACCATTCCAACTGAATGTTGTATATCTAGTCTAGTGTGTGTCAAGTACTGCAATCCACCAGTCATATATCTGTATTCCTTTTGCTCAACTTTTGGTGTCTCATCTTTAATAGATAGTTTATGTCCTGTAACCATAGGTGTTCCAACTGGTTTACAATTCTCCATACCAAATCTTTTCAAAAAATCATTCAAGTACTTTGTTTGACTTATAAAGATACCATCTTTGTTTTGTGTTATTTGTAATCCCAAAAAGTATTTCATTTCTCCAATCATACTCATTTCAAATTTTGTCTTCATTTCATCAGCAAATTTGTCACTAGCTTCATCTTCTCCTCCAAAAATAATGTCATCAACAAAAATGACCAAAACTAACAATCCATTCTGAATTTCTTTTGTGTATAAGTTACTATCAACTATTCCTTTTGTAAATCCCAATTTTAACAAATACTTATCTAATCTAGCATACCAAGTTCTAGGTGCTTGCTTTAGTCCATACAATGCTTTCTTTAATTTACATACCATGTCTCCTTCTTGAGTCAAAGGAAAACCTTCAGGCTACTCAATGTAGACATCTTCTAATTCACCATTCAGAAATGTTGACTTCAAATCCATCTGATACACTTTGCATTTCTTAAATGCTGCATAAGCCAAAAATATTCTTACCGCTTCAAGTCTTGCCACAGGGGAAAAAGTCTCTTCATATTCAATTCCTTCTTGTTGTGAGTATCCCTTACATACCAATCTTGCTTTGTTTCTAATTACTTCTTATTCATTCATCTTGTTCCTAAATAACCATTTAGTTCTAATCACATTTTTATCTTTAGGTCTAGGGACCAATTCCCATGCCTTGTTCTTTTCAATCTGATCCAATTCTTCTTTCATAGCTTTAATCCAATGTTCATCTTCACAAGCTTCATTAGTAGACTTAGGTTCAATTTGAGAAATCAAACATAAATGTACCTTCTTTCTAGTCATAACTCCTTTGTCCAAACTTCCAATAACTTGCTCAACAGGATGATGTCTTGATATATACCTATTAGGTCTCATAGTCACTGATCTTTCTTCAACTATAGATTCTTCTCTAGATTCTTCTCTATTTTCTTTGGCATGACTTTGATTCAAAAATTCACTATCAGCCTCAAAAAATTGTTTAGTAGTTTCAATGTTAGGCTGAGGGTTAGTTCCTTCATCAGATTCATAATCAAGCATTCTTTCCTGAATTTTTAACTTCTCATCAACTTTTACATTTGCACTTTCAACAATAGTTTTAGTTCTCTTATTGTAACATCTATATTCTTTTCTTTTATCCAAGAAAAATTCCTTCATCACTTCTAGGATCAAACTTTCCTATATCATCATCTCTCTTAATATAACATTTGCTTCCAAAAATTCTAAAATACTTAACTGAGGGTGCATGTCCAAACCATAATTGATAAGGTGTCTTGTCTATGTCTGCTCTGATTTGTACTTTGTTCATTGTATATACTATTGTATTCACTGCTTCTCTCCAAAACGTCTTTGCCAAATCACCTTCAAATAACATAGCTCTAGCTGCTTCAGTCATTGATCTATTCCTTCTTTCTGCAATACCATTTTGTTTAGGTGTTCTAGGGGCCGATAACTATCTCTTAATACCATTTACTTCACAAAAAGTGTTAAACTATTTAGATGTAAATTCTCCACCTCTATTAGATCTCAAACATTTAATCCTCATTCCTGATTCATTCTCAACTTTATTTTTCATGACCTTAAACTTATCAAATGCTTCAGATTTTCCTTTCAAAAATGCAATCCACATCATTCTTGTAAAATCATCAACAAGAATCATAAAATACCATTCTCCATAGAATCCTCTAGTCCTAGTAGGACTGCTCAAGTCTGTATGAACAATCTCCAACTTCTCTGTAGATGTGAATTTCTTGCTAGGAAATGAACTCCTTTTCTACTTAGCCATCACACATTCCTTGCAAATCATGTTAGTAGGCTTCATAATCTTAGGTAAATCTCTTACTGGAAGTGTAGAACTTACTTTCACAATATTATCAAATTTTATATGACAAAACCTTCCATGCCATAACCAACTGTCATCAATCTTAGTCATCAAGCATGTCATCTCAGAAGGGTTCAACTGAAATACATTACCTCTGGTTCTAGATCCAGTTCGAATTAGATTTCCATCTTTATCCTTAATCACACATGTTTTCTCAGTAAACCAAACTTGATATCCTTTATCCACTAAATGTCCAACACTTAAAAGATTATGTTTCAATCCATCAACAAAGTAAACATCATCAGTATTAGTCTTTCCATCAAGAGTAATAGATCATATACCTTTAATCAGACAAGGTGCATTGTTACCAAGTCTAACAACTCCTCCATCATAATTGTTAAAATTTATGAATTTTCTTTTATCACCAGTCATATGATGTGAACAACCACTATCTATAATCTAATCATCTTTCTTTTCAACTTGGGAAACTAAGGCTTTTTCTTCCTTAATATCAGATTCAAAATTTTCTTCCTTAATTGCTACAAATCCTATGTCATCAAAGTTATGATTATCACTGTCACTCAAATGTCTTTCAATTCCTGCTTCAATTTCTTCATCATTTGCATAATAACATTCTTTAGATCTTCTAGGCTTAAAATTATTTCTATACTTCTTAACTCTCTTAGGACACTTAGATGCAAAATGACCATATTCTTGACATGTCCAACATTTAAAGATTTTCTTACCATCTGGTTCTCTTTTCACAAGCAAGGCAATAGCTTCTTCAATCTTCTTATCTTTATCAGATTTGGATCTGCTACTGCTGGCATAATCTCCATTCACACTTGTACTTCTAGATAAAGTAGGTTTGATGCTAAGAGCACTGAATGTTGTCTCCACTCTAGGTAGTTCTCCTGATAATCTCAAATTCATCTCTGCTGCTTCCAATCTTCCAAGAAGAGTCTCTCTTGAAAATTTTTGTGTACAAGGTATCACTTGTTCAATCATTTGAGTAGTCTACCTGAATACCACTGTCAATGTTCTCAAAATCTTCCATATTACTTCATTCTCTATCTTTTCACCTCCACAAGAGTTTATTCCTGCAACAATTTCTGACATCCTACCAATATAGCTTCTAACAGATTCATCTTCCATCATTCTTATGTCTTCAAATGCACAAATCCAATTATGTAACCTAGCTTTATTTTCATGTTCATCACCTTCAAAAGTAGAATGTAAATCTTTCCAAATATCATGAGATTTAGTTAAACCTTTTACATGACTGTATTCATTCTTTGGAAGTGCTGATAAAAGTGCTTCTCTTGCAAGTATGTTACACATAAATAGATCTACCTCATCTTTAGAACTTGTTTCAAGATTGTCTTCTTCAATTATAGTCCTTTCATTCTTTGTAATCAACCAATAACTTGGTCCTAAACACAAGAGATGTGTCTTCATCTTTTCTTTATAGCTGTCAAAATTTACTCCATCAAACTTAGGGCTTTCTTTCCTAAAATTCACCATAGATCTCCTTAAGTTGTTAAACTTCTCTTTCAAGGACCTGTCACTCTGATACCAATTGTTACAAAGTAAAGACCACCAAGATAATTGAGAGGGGGGGGTGAATTAGTTATCTGATAATTAAACCATTTATCAACATTAACTTCAATATCAACTTCAACTACTTTAAACCATATAATTAATGTGGTAACCAACCATAGAAGGATAACCATATACAATGACACAATAACAGAAGATATGTTAACTAGGGAACCTCTTGATCAAAGAGTAAACCCCGGTGGGAATGATACCCACAAACTGATGCACTAATATGAAAGTTCCTTGTTAGAGGATGGACCTTGTTAGGAGTCTTATGAAATACATTCAGTACATATGAATCTCTATTAGGATATTTTGAATCCCTATTAAAAGATTCTAACCCTGTTAGGAGTTATGGAAGATAGAAGGACCCACTGCCCAAAAAGCTTCAAGGCAAGATCTTTGAACTCACTGTCCAATAGATCTTAGGATTATTCAATAGAATAATATGAAATATTTTACCTACTTCACACTATGCCAAAACCACACTCTCTACTACACAAGATCACAAATCCAGATCTTTGTACTTCGCAAGTCTTCCTTCATCACTGAATTAGCTCTTTTCTTCACTTCATGCATACATTCGCATCACAACTTCATATCTTCACATTTAAACTATTACAGTCCTATATCTCAATAAGGAAAAAATTCCTTCCTTTATACCACACTCAAATAATTATAAATGAGTTGGCATGTAAATACAAAATAATAATTTCAACACACTACATCAAAAGTACATAAAATTGTTAGCTTCTAGATTCAATAAATTTCCAATCATGTGACATCAAAGTTTTCACTATGAAGCACATCACCACTAATGAGTCTCAAACATCCCTTTAACTACACATAATCAGATTCCATCTCAGTTAGGAGATATCCTCCGATTACCAAAAACCGCTACACAGGAATATTGCCAGAATAATGCTTCCACCAAAATGCTTATAACTTTCATGAATAAATGAATTTCTTTTTGTGGTCTTAACCATAGGCTAATAACATAACAAAGAACATACCATCAACTACGCATAACTCAATCTACAATATAACATGTGCACAAAACAAAACTATGCTTGCTTCTCTGCTAAACTCTAGAATATCACTGTGTTGACATCAATGACAATCATAGTCATGAATGCAACAACCACTGCTACAAAATGACTACCAATGGCTTCAAAATTCATTCCTAACAAATCTTGAGTAGAATTCACAATGGAAAGTTTTGGTTAGATGACAGAGTGATAGATATCACAAGTGACCTAATTCATGAAGTAACCGGTTTATGTAAAATTGGAGTCATACCATTGAATGATAAGAACATGAGAAAAATAGCATTAGACAACACTATATCATCTTACAATGGAAGAGATATAGTGATTAGCAAGGTTCAATAGGATGATGTTAGGTATTTGTGCAAGATCCTTACAACTAAGTTTTGTGCTAACTCAAGAGAAGATGACACGGCCGTAGGAATGATACATGTAGCCCACTTAATGCATGTTGACAAAGTTCAAGTTGACATGTGTGAAATTTTGAGAATTCAGTTATTTGAGAACTTGGAAAAGATAAAGAAGACTAAGAACTCTTAGTTTAGATTCTCATCATTGATCACTTATATGTTTTTTAATTTGTTAAGAAGATTTCCATTTACAATCAGTGATGATTGGAATGATGGAAAGACCAAAATGGAAAGGATAAACATAGTATCCAGGAGACATCTTATTGACAAGGTCAATGAGAGTGCAATATTGGTAATTAAAACATTTCAAAATTTAATTACAAATAGAGAAAGGATTCCAAAGTCTTTAGTTGAGAAGTATAAGAATGAGATATGTTTCATGGTTGATACTGACTTTACATTCACTGAAGTAGTAGAACCTAGAATAGAATTCATAGACCCTCTTGGCTATGAAAGTTTTGAAACTAAAACTAAAGACTATGTGAGCAAATTGCTTAAGAGCAAGTTGGATATTCACAGTAATAGATTTGGGACCTTTGAGGAGAACTTTAACTCCACAAAGTCTATCTTAGAAGAGAAACAATTTAAGAAGAGAGTGGATAGTACACTAAAGAAGATTTTGAAGGACACGTGAATGACAGAACAAGAATTTATAATTGCTAAGAAGATAGTAGTAGCCATCAGAGACATAGGACAAAAGGAAATTTTGTCTGTTCCACCCTATCATCAGTTGCAGAACAACCAGTAGATAGTCAGATTAAGGTAAAAGTGGAGGAAGTTGAGAAAGATCAAGAAGTTAGAAAATCTGCAAGATCATCCTCATCTACACCTGGTAAGAGAATAAAAGAAATTGCTACTGGACCAAGCAAAAGGAAGATAACATTAGTACCACAAGTACAGAGGAAGATAGCAGACATAAAAGATGATGAAGATATCCCAATGAAAAAGAAAACATGGAAACCTAGGATTGAAAAAGTGAATGAACAAATCATACAAGATGGAGACTTTTCTAAGATGAACAAGTATTATGACCTTTAAGACTATTTAGATAGACTGAATCTTGAAAATGTAGTTGTGAAACACATGATACTATCTAATAAGAAGTTTGACACAATTCAAGGAAAGATACCTGATGATTTATATGAGAAATTAGTGAACAGGAAGAAAAGAGCAATAGAAGAAGATAATAAAATCAGAGAAAATCTTGTCAGAAAATTATGTGATGTTAAAGATGAAGAACATTTCAAGGAGATCATGAAAGAACTAAAAACTCATTTGAGAACAAAGAAAAGAACCATTCAGATTATGGGAGGAAATTATGAAGAGATCAATAGAGAAATAGATCAAGCAATAGTCAAAGTAATGACATCTAGTGTTGAAAGACACTCTAGTGCAGCAGGGCAAACAGAGCAAGATAAGGAAGTTGAACATCAGAGAATTCCCTCTCCACTAGCTATAAACATTGAAGATGAGTCAATGCATGTGGAAGGAACTAAGATCACTTTAGATAGTGATGATAACTGATGAAGGGTGCTCCCCTTAATACCACAAACACATAACAGAAACAGAGAAACCACAACAATATGCAAGAACAGAAAATTGGCTTCTTATTATCCCCACAAATGTGGAATTACAAACTTTTAGAATTACAATATGCAAAGCCACATGGGCATTCCCTTACAATATT
The DNA here is from genome assembly GCA_027943335.1 of Chamaecyparis obtusa. Taxonomy (NCBI): domain Eukaryota; kingdom Viridiplantae; phylum Streptophyta; class Pinopsida; order Cupressales; family Cupressaceae; genus Chamaecyparis; species Chamaecyparis obtusa. Next base: position 1,657,259 of record BSBK01000477.1, read on the forward strand.
CTGTAGGACAAAGCCTCGAATCAATACCTAGATCTACTACCCAGAACTATTCTGAACAGCCTAAGACAATAATACAGCCTTCCTTATATAGGCAATTTTTCACCACCTGGGAAGGTTCCAGAATTTTAGCCAATAAGGCCGACCAAACTTAGAATTATTTTATTTTACATTTTATTACATCATAGTTGGCTCAAGATAACCTTTGAAACCCGAACAGAAATTTTGAAGAAAATTATTTTTCGCCATTTCGGGTGGCCCAACTTCCGAAGACCATAAGTCATCACCAGTTGACCCGATCGGCTATTATAACCCCATTTTGGAAATGCCACGAAGTGCTCTACAGGCTTGACCCACGCAAGCACCCCTCACCCAAATTTTTGACCTCATCCGGGGCCTCTAAAGCCTTCAAAACTGAGTTCAAAGTTTCTGTACCCTGCTGCCAATACCGAAAATCTTCAATATCTTCCAATATACACTTGATCTGGCAATGAAACTTTACTGGCAGGCTTATATGACCAAAATGAACTTCCAAGAAAGAAATCAGATCATTCTGAGCACATACAAAAATTACCAAAAATAGTAACTTTCCATAAATAGCAGCTTTGCACAAAATAGCCCTTATTGAATATAAAAATAGAAATATTTTTGGGTGATGCAAGATTGCTCTTACACCCAGGATGCTCCTGCATCAATAACCCTTTCAATAATCTTGAAAACATTATTGAAAATTCAACTTTTGAAAAGCATGACAATGCTAGAGAAGAAGAGAAGAAAGATTCAAGGATTGAAGAAGAAAAGGAAACAGAGAAACAAGTAGAAGTCCCTAGTCAAGAAGAAATCAGTCTTACACCTAAGACTGCAAAGAAATCACAGATTGGATCTATATTTGAAAGCTTTGGAAAATAAGTTGATGATGATGATCAGATGGAATTGATCACATCTCTGAACAAAATAATTGGGAAGAATAAGAAAGTGAAAATCCTTGAAGGAACACTAAAGGAAATAACAGAGAAGTTGCAAAACATTGTGACTACACAGATAGCAGAGGTAGACCCACTTGAAAGAGCTAAGAAAGTTATGAATGTATTTGATGATGATTTTACTAACTTATCTAACATAGCTAAAGTGAAGGTACAAGCAGCCTATGAGGCCAAATTACTTCTAGACATAAGTCAGAATATCAGGAATGACATTAACAACCTGGATATCTATATAAAAGACTTGAGAAGGAACTTGGACAAAGGTAAAACTTTGTACATTCAGTGTACAAAATCTGAGAATCTTGTATTAGAAGAAATTTAGAAGATTAAGGCCAAAGAAGCAGAGATTCAGATAGAGGTATATCTTCTAGCCAACCCCAATGTGAAGATATTGGACATTGAGAAGAGAATCAGCAAGATTAACGATGAAATAAGGATTCTATATGATGACAAGGATAGGAAATTGAAAATATTCTCACTTCTAAGAGAGCATATTTCCATTAAGTTAAGCATTGTTGAAGGACAATTGGAAGAATGTCTTTCATCAAAGACATCTTTTCAGAAGTTTCATTTTGCAAACCTTCAAGCGTGTGAAATAGCATCTTATGGATTGTGTGAACTACTCACCATTGTAGACTCCATTAAGAAGGCATGGGTGAAGGAGATAGAGAGCATCAAGATAAATTTTGTAGATTGTGTTGCAAGCCTACCGGCTCTGCAATATTGAATCAAGGTATACACATTTTTGTTTGAAAATAGTTTTGGCACCCTTTTTTGTCATTGTTGTCAAAGGGGGAGAGATATTTAGTAGAAAATTGTTATATATGATAAGGATGTATATTCTTAGGGGGAGTATAGGATATAGTTAAGATATATGGAGTTATAAGGGCAGTGAATATATACTTTTGTTATGGCCACAATTTTGAGTTTTTGAAGTGTTATGACTTAGCCAATTTTCTCATATGTTGCCACCAATTAAAAAGGGGAGATTTTTGGAAATTTGGATGATTTAGATACTTAGATTTTGTCATTATGGAAACATATTATTTACATGAAGATCGCATATGATAGAGAGAAATTATGACAGAGCACAAAGAAAAATTGTCTAAGTATGAGACAGTGTTTTTCCAGTGTACTCGAAGATAGTTTTAATTAGCGATGATGATTGGAGTAAGTTCAATGCTTGTGCACTTGAACATAGATACTATGATGGCTATAGAAGACTCACCTAAGAGTGCAAGTTAGTATGACATGTATGGAAGAAGTTATAACAATTTTACCAGAGACAGTGTCAAGCTGACAGGATAGTATATGAAGATAGAATTGGTAAAGATTTAAGGGATTATTTTGTTTATCAAAATAATTTCTTAACAATATAAAGGGATGACATCCTATATGTTAACCCTTGGGTAAATATGTATTTTGTATAATGCTTTTGTCAATCTGACTATAAGATTTATTAGTCTTAATAACTTGTATAAATATGAGGCATTTATAAATGTGAAGTACACAAGCAATTGTAATGATATAGATGGTATAGCAAACATATAAGAGAAGAGACATTGATGCAAAGTTGTGAAAGCAAGAAAGCAACATAAGGTTATGTACCTTTCCATATTTTGTAATTAGTAATCATTGTACATTACTTATTTGGGTAGTGGGCTAATCTAGTAATCATATTTTGTACTACCAACTCTTAGCAAGGTTGAGGCTTCTAACAAGGCCTAAAGTCCCTTAATCAGGATTGAGATACTATATGCATGTAATAGGCTCCTAACAGGGTCAACATCCTTAACATGATACTTTTGATTAGTGGATCTTTTTGGGTACCATCCCCACCGGGGTTTTCCCATGGCCAGGGTTTCCTCGAGAAAAAATAATGTGTTATGAGTTCATTTTCTTTACTGTTATGCATATTATTTAGTTTACTATGCTATGCATGTATCAAGTTAATCTGTTATATCCATAATTGGGAAAAAGTAAAAGTTGGTAGAATACTGATTCACCCCCCTCTCAGTATTCCCTATTTCTAACAAGTTCGTTGGTCACCAAGCTTCTTCTGTGTACACTCAAAATAATGGTGTCCTTCTTCACTACAACTATAGAAAGTACCCTTAAAGATAACTCTACCTACCTTCTTCTTCAATTCTATAGGTTTTTGTTCATCTTCTGTAGTCAGTTTATCTTTCACCGAGTAATCAATCTTTTCCTTCCCTCAGGGATTACCATGTTGTTTCCTTTTCAACTTATCTTCTACCTTTAGCACATATTGATAAGCATCTTCAATAGAATCAATCTTTAGCATACCAAGCTCATCCTAGCTATTGAATCTCAAACCATTCACATATCGAGCTATCTTTTCCTTACCAAGTTCTCTGTGTCCAGACTGAATAGTAAGTTTCTAGAACTCCTCAGTATAATCTTCAATAGTCAAATCCTTCTATTTTAGATTCTATAACTTCTTAAACAAGTCAAGATCATAATCAATAGGTATGAACTTAGCTTTCAACTTAGTCACCATCGACCTCAACCGATTGATCTTCATTTCACCACCATCTTCTTTATCTCTTTGTAATTCTTTCCACCAAAGAGCAACATGTCCTTTCAATTTCATCTGTGCCAATCTCACCTGAAGAGGATCTTAAATTTCTTCCAACTCAAAGAAATGTTCAAGTTCACCAATCCAATCAATCAAGTTCATGGGTATCAAATTACCATAGAAAGTAGAGACTTCCATTCGATAACTATTACTTAACTGAGCTCCAAATCTATGCAACTGAGTAGTTCTATCTTCACTAGATCTATCCTTCCGCTCATCACCACTAGATCTAGAAGCTTCCTCATAACCATCCTTAGTACCAACATTTTGAGGTACACTAGTCATATCTCTCATGATCTCAGAGACCATGTCATTCTTCATCAACTCCATCTTAGATCTGAAATCAGATTTCACCTTCTCTGTAATCCTAGATCCCACAATATCATAGAGATCTACAATTACTATAGGGTCCAATCTTCTCGGAGGCATCCTTAAAGATAAGAAAACCCTCTGCAACAAATCCTACACTGACCACCTTGTAACAATCTCCAAGTTGTATGCAAGTCAGACCAGCTTGCCACCTTGCATGAACAACTAGGGAAAGATTCCACAAGTTCAATGCCATGGATCTGGAACTCAGTGTTAGAAAGTAAAGTCCAACAAGATAACTAAGAGGGGAGGGCATGAATCAGTTATCAGATAATTATAACTTTTATCATCTTCAATAGCATTAAACCATATAAGCAATATAATTACCAACCATAGAAAGATATTCATACACAATAACACAATGACACAAGATATGTTGACTAGGGAACCTCTTGATTAAAGAGTAAAGCCCAGTGGGAATGATGCCCACAAAATATGCACTAATATGAATATTCCTTGTGAGAGGATGGAATCTATTAGGAGTCTTATGAAATACATTCAGTACATATGAATCCCTGTTAGGAGATTTTGAATCCCTGTTAAAAAATTCTAACCCTATTAAGAGTTATGGAAAACAAAAGGACCCACTGCCCAAACAACTTCAAGGTAAGATCACTAAACACATTGTCCAAATAATCTTTTCATTACTCAATAGAATAATATGTTACCTCTTCTCTAACTATGCCAAACTACACTCACTATTACATCAGATCTCAATTTCAGATCTCTATACTTTGCATGTCTTCCTTCACAAATTCACTTTCATACTCAGCTCTTTTCTTCACTTCATGCATACAACATCACAACCGCTGCTACCATATCATAATTACACACTTTTCACATTACAACTACATTACAATAAGGAAATATATTCCTTCCTTTATACCACACTCAAATAATTACAAATGAGTCGGCATACAATTACAAAATAAAAGTTTCCACATTCTACACCAAAATTACACAGAACTGTCAGCTTCCAAATACAATAAATCTTCACTCATGTGACCTAAAATTCTATGCTATCATCCATGTCACTATCAATGTGTCTTAAACTTCCCTTTAATTGTGCAAGACTAGATTCCATCCCGATTAGGAGATATCATCCAATTTCCACAAACCGCTACTCAGGAACACTTCCTGAATACTGCTTCCACCAAAATTATCATAACTTCCATGAATCAATGAATTAATTTATGTGCTCTTAACCATAGAAATATGACATATCAAAGAGTATAACCTCAACATCACATAGCTCCAACTACAATAACCCATGTGCGCTAATCCAAACTCTGTGTGCTTCTCTACAAGTCTTCGGTAAATCATTGTGTTGACATCAATGACAATCATAGTCATGAATGCAACAAGAACTACTACAAAATTTCTACCAAATATTTAGCATTCATTCCTAACAATCTCCCCCATTGGCATTGATGGCAACATAGATGAAAAACATCCAATGTTCCAAAAATCCAGTACTGCAACACTGCTTCTTCAAATCCTCTTTATCAATCAAATCTTACTTCGTTATCCTATTCAGTTCTCTCCAACAGATGTCTCAGATTTTTTTTCATGCATACTTCTCCCCCATTGACATCAATGATATAAATTCCATCACTATGTCAACAACAACTCAATGTCAAAAGACACTTTTTAGAAAATACATTTACTAGAGTCCTCATGACTCAGCTTAGATACACATACTCCCCCATAGAGGAAGTACCAATATCTAGTCTAGAAGAAAGATAAGGCTCATATACCACTAGATGGATGCAACCAACTTCATCACTTCTCAAAAGTAGGTTGGGTCATAACCCCAAGCATACCTCTTAGATACTCAAATGTATCCTTAGGCAAAAGCTTTGTGAATATATCTTCTATCTTCTCCTTTGTACTTATGTACTCAAGTCTGACTTCTTTCTCAACAACTTTCTCTCTTACAACATGATACTTAATCTCTATATGCTTTGTCTTAGAATGTAATACAGGTCTCTTAGACATACTAACTATATTGGTGTTATCACAATGTATAACAACAGGTTCAGCAAATTTTATTCCAATATCCTTCAACATTTTCTTCATCCAAATTATCTGGTTACAATTGTTTTCTACTGCTACATATTCTACTTCTATTGTGCTTTGTGAGATACAATTTTTCTTCTTGCTTAGCCAAGAAACTAATCTTCCTCCAAGGAAAAATGCTCCACCACTGGTGCTTTTCTTATCATCAACACTACCTCCCCAATCAGCATCTGTATATGCACATAGGGTAAAATCATTAGTTTTTCATACCATAGTCCATAGTCCATTGTGCCTCTTAAATATCTCAATATCCTCTTTACAGCTACATAATGTGATTCTCTAGGTTTAGCTTGAAATCTTGCTACAATTCCAACTGAATGTACTATATCTGGTCTTGTATGAGTCAAATACTGCAATACTCCAATCATAGATCTATATTTTTTCTGTTCTACTATAGGAGTCTCATCTATGCTAGATAACTTATGTCCGGTCACCATAGGTGTCCCAATTGGTTTACAATCCTCCATTCAAAATATTTTCAACAAGTCATTCAAGTACTTTGTCTGATTTACAAAGATACCATCATTGTTTTGTGTTATATGTAATCCCAAAAAGTATTTCATCTCAACAATCATACACATTTCAAATTTAGTCTTCATTTCATCAGCAAATTTATCACTAGTTTCATCTTCTCCTCCAAAGATAATGTCATCAACAAAAATAACTATAACTAAAAAACCATTTTTAATTTTTTTTGTGTACAGATTGCTATCAGTTGTTTCTTTTATAAATCCCAACTTTAACAAATACTTATCCAATCTTTCATACCAAGTTCTAGGTGCTTGTTTGAGTCCATATAAAGCTTTCTTCAATTTACATACCATGTCTCTTTCTTGAGTTAAAGGAAAACCTTCAGGCTGCTCAATGTAGACTTCTTCTTCCAATTCTCCATTCAAAAATGCTGACTTCACATCCATTTGATATACTTTGAATTTCTTGTAAGCTGCATAAGCCAAAAACATTCTTACTGCTTCAATTCTTGCAACAGGTGCAAAATTTTCTTCATAGTCAATTCCTTCTTGTTGTGAGTAACCCTTACATACCAATCTTGCTTTGTTTCTTACTACTCCTTGTTCATTCATCTTGTTTCTAAATACCCATTTAGTTCCAATAACATTATTGTCTTTAGGTCTAGGGACCAATTCTCATGTCTTGTTCTTTTCAATCTGATCTAGTTCTTCTTTCATAGCATTAGTCCAACTTTCATCTTCACAAGCTTCATTATTAGTCTTAGGCTCAATTTGATAAATCAAACATAACTGTTCCTGTGCCTTATTTTGAGTAAGAACTCATCTTTTGATGCTCCCAATAATCTATTCAAAAGGATGATTCCTTAACAAACTCTTGCTAGGTGTCACTATCTTAGATCTCTCTTCCGATGTAGGTTCTTCAATAACTTCACTATGGCTTTCATTCAACAAATCACTATCAATTTCATAAAACAATTCAGTAGTTCCAGTATTAGGTTTAGGATGAGCTTCTTCATCAGATTCATAAACAAGCATTCTTTCCTAAATTTTGAACTTTTCATCAACTTTAACATTTGCACTTTCAACAATAGTCTTAGGTCTTTTATTGAAACATCTATATGCTTTGCTTTTCAAAGAATATCCAAGAAATATACCTTCATCACTTCTAGGATCAAACCTTCCAATATCATCATCTCTCTTTATTTAACATTTGCTTCCAAAAATTCTAAAATACTTAATTGAGGGTGCATGTCCAAACCATAATTCATAAGGTGTCTTGTCTGTGTCTATTCTTATATGTACTCTGTTCATTGTATACACTATTGTGTTCACTGCTTCTCTCTAGAATATCTTTGCCAAATCATTTTCAAACAACATAGCTCTCGCTGCTTCAGTCATTGATCTGTTCCTTCTTTTTGCAATGCCATTTTGTTCATGTGTTCTAGGGGTTGAATACTATCTTTTAATACCATTTTCTTCACAAAAGTTGTTAAAATCTCTAGAAGTAAATTCTCCACCTCTATCGTATCTCAAACATTTAATCTTCTTTCCAGATTCATTCTCAACTTTATTCTTAACAATCTTAAACTTATCAAATGCTTCAAATTTTTCTTTAAGATATGCAATCCACATCATTCTTGTAAAGTCATCAACAAGAATCATAAAAATCCTTTCTTTATAGAATCCTCTAGTCCTGGTAGGACCGCTTAAATCTATATGAACAATCTCCAGCTTTTTTGTAGATGTAAACTTCTTACTAGGAAAATAACTTCTCTTCTATTTAGCCATTACACATTCTTTGCAAATCATGTTAGTAGGGTTCATAATTTTAGGTAAATCTCTTACTGCAAGTGTAGTACTTACTTTCACAATGTTATCAAAGTTTATATGACAAAACCTTCTATGCCATAACCAACTGTCATCAATCTTTGTAATAAAACATGTCATCTCAGTAGGATTCAACTGAAATACATTACCTCTGGTTCTTGATCTAGTTCCAATTAGATTTCCATCTTTATCTTTTATCACACAAGTTTTCTCAATAAACCAAACTTTATATCCCTTATCAACTAACTATCCAACACTCAAAAGATTATGTTTCAATCTATCCACAAAATAAACATCATTAGTATTAGTCTTTCTGTCAAGAGTAATAGATCCTATACCTTTAATCAAACAAGGTGCATTGTTTCCAACTCTAACAACTCCTCCATCATATTCATTCAACTTTATGAATTTTTTCATGTCTCCAGTCATATGATGTGAACAACCACTATCTATAATCCAATCAACTTTCTTTTCAACTTGAGAAACTAAGGATTTTCTTCCTTAACATCAGTTTTAGGATTTTCTTCTTTAATTGCTACAAATCCTATGTCATCATTATTTTCAGTATCACTTTCACTTAAAGTTCTTTCTATACTAGCTTCAAGATCATCATTAGCATAATAACATTCCTTAGATCTTCTAGGTTTGAAATTGCTTCTGTACTTTTTAACTCTCTTAGGAAATTTAGATGCAAAATGACCATATTCTTGACAAGTCCAACATTTAAATATTTTCTTACCATCTGGTTCTCTTTTCACAAGCAAGGCAATACCTTCTTCAATCTTCTTGTCTACCTCATTTCTAGATCTGCTACTACCAGCATAATCTTTGCTCACACTGATGCTTCTTGACAAAGTAGGGTGAGCACTAAGAGCACTGAATGTTGTCCCCAATCTAGGTAAGTCTCCTAATAATCTCAGGTTCATTTCTGTTACTTCCAATCTTCCAAGAAGAGTCTCTCTTGTAAAGTTTGTTGTACAAGGTATCACTTGTTCAATCATCTATGTTGTCTGCTTAAATACAGGAGTCAATGTCCTCAGAATTTTCCATATCACTTCATTCTTTGTCTTTGTTCCTCCACAAGATTTTATACTTGTAATAATCTCTGACATTCTAGCAATATAACTTCTAATAGATTCATCTTCCAACATTCTTATATCTTCAAATGCACATATCCAATTATGTAATCTAACTATTTTTACATGTTCATCACCTTCAAAAGTAGAGTGTAAAGCATTCCAAATTTCATGAGATTTTTTCAAATATTTTACTTGACTGTACTCATTCTCTGAAAGTGATGTCAAAAGTGCTTCTCTTGCAAGTATGTTACACATGAATAGATCTCTCTCTTCCGTAGTACATGTTTCAAGATTGTCCTCTTCAATGATAGTCTTATTATTCTTTGTAATCAACTGATAACCTAGTCCAAAACATAATAGGTGTGTCTTCATCTTTTCTTTCTAGCTATCAAAATTTACTCCATCAAACTTAGGGCTTTCTTTCCTGAAATTTTCCATGGATCTCCTTAAGCTGTTAAACTTCTTTTTCAAGGACCTGCTACTCTAATACCAATTGTTAGAAAGTAAAGTCCACCAAGTTAACTAAGAGGGGGTGGGTGAATCAGTTATTAGATAATTATAAGTTTTATCATCTTCAACATCATTAAACCATATAAGCAATATAATTACCAACCATAGAAAGATATTCATACACAATAACACAATGACACAAGATATGTTGACTAGGGAACCTCTTGATCAAAGAGTAAACCCTAGTGGGAATGATACCCACAAAAGATGCACTAATATGAATATTCTTTGTGAGAGGATGGACTCTGTTAGGAGTCTTATGAAATACATTCAGTAGATATGAATCCCTGTTAAGAGTTATGGAAGACAGAAGGACCCATTGCCCAAACAGCTTCAGGGTAAGATCACTGAATACACTATCCAAATAATCTTTGCATTGCTCAATAAAATAATATGTTACCTCTTCTTTGACTATGCCAAACCACACTCATTGTTACATCATATCTCAATTTCAAATCTTTGTACTTCGCATGTCTTCCTTCACAAATTCGCTTTCATACTTAGCTCTTTTCTTCACTTCATGCATACATCATCACAACTGCTGCTACCATATCATAATTACACACTTTTCACATTAAAACTACATTAAAACAAGGAAATATATTCCTTCCTTTATATGACACTCATATAATTACAAATGAGTTGGCATACAATTACAAAATAAAAGTTTCCACATGCTACACCAAAATTACACAAAATTTTCAGCTTCCAAATACAATAAATCTTCACTCATGAAACCTCAAAGTTTGCACTATCATCCATGTCACTATCAATGTGTCTTAAACTTCCCTTCAACTACACAAAACCTGATTCCATCCTGATTAGAAGATATCATCCGATTTCCACAAACCGCTACTCAGGAACACTACCTGAATACTGCTTGCACCAAAATGATCATAACTTCCATGGATCAATGAATTATTATCTGTACTCTTAACCATAGACATATGACATATCAAAGAGTATAACCTCAACATTTCATAGCTCCAACTACAATAACCCACGTGCGCTAATCCAAACTCTGTCTTCTTCTCTACAAGTCTTTAGTAAATCATTGTGTTGACATCAATGAAAATCATAGTCATGAATGCAACAACAACTATTATAGAATGTTTGCTAAAAATTTAGAATTCATTCATAACACTTATATCATATGATCTCTTCACCAACAATATCAACTTCACAAGATCAGCCTTGTTAGGTCAACCTTTGCTCAATCAGATCAACTCAGCTCTGATACCACTTGACGCAAGTCAAGGATGGTGGATCCAATGAAGGATAGTCCAACCTCACAGCTTCAAAACAAAACAATAGAAATTTAAAAAAAATATATGTTTCAAAACATATTTTCCATTAACATGCTCGATTGTAATAGCTTTTGGGTTAGGGCCAATTACAATCAGAAACAATTCAGCAAGATCAACAAGATCCAATCCAACACCGGCTAGTTTAGTTCTGAAAACTATCAGCAACTGATGGAAACCCTAAGGAAGATCTAAACTTGATCCCACAAGCCCCCAAACAATCTCCTTGTCTCCAAGTGTGAAAACCACTAGCCTTTCTATTATAAACTATTAGATAATAATCTAATCTGCAAGATCTCATAGGATCTTTTCCATAACTTCACTTACCTAATGCCCCATATCTACTCTAGATCTACCTTTGATCTCCTTCCCCCCTCTTTAACAACTACCTAAACATCCTATAAATACTAATCATCAGCCACAAGTCAGCTGGATGACATAATTAACTCCTACAAACAAATATTAAATGCAATACAAGCTAGCTCTCAAATAGCCTTACAATTATTAAATTAAACATGTTAGCCTCAAGATCCACATAGGAGAATCCAACAAAAGATACCAACATTAAATGCACCAAGTTGGCCAACCAAATCACTAAGAACTCTAGTTGGTAAACCAAGACTACTGAGTGCTAGAGAAACAACCGAGCACCAGTGAAACAACTGACTAGGCCAAGCAACACCGAGCAACATAGGCATTACCAAGCACCAACTCCACTAAGCACAAGAAGTCTCACTAAGTTCCTTCAGTGACCGAGCTTCCTTCAATAACGAAGACCATCGGTTAAGGTTGCAACCGAGTAACACCAGCCAAGTAACACACCACCATGCAGATTTACTGAGGACACAAGAATGCCCCTGCATCATAAATAACAACCTATTATTCATTGACTCTCCATCACTATGATAGTATATTCACTTCTACAATAACAAATAAAGACTAAAAATTGGTTTTGATTGTTCTTATTTTGATTTCAATGATCCCAATCAATCCTTATCAATAAAAGATATACTTATTTAGGCCAGTGCCTTATCCATTGGGCTAATAATGCTTAAAACAAAGGGAACACAAAGATCTAAAGATAACTTGATTCATAACCATAAACATAAACACTCAACCCTTTCCTTCTTATTGATAATCCTTGCATAAATCATATGAACATGTATTTAATTTAGAGCAATATTTAATCCAATTCCAAATTAGAACTCAAAATGAAGATACATACATAGAAGTCTATGATAAACTCATAAATTCACAAATTTAACATAGAGGAGAGATAAAGACCTGATATTTTTATTAAGTATAACAAATTTTATCCTTTGTATAAAATTTGCTTTAAGAAACAAACTTGCAAATAATGGTAGAAACTTGTAACTTTCTTCTATTACTAATAAGAAAAGATACAAAATATTACAATCTTCAACTGAGACCTAGGGTTTCAAAATATATCTTCTAGACATCTAAACTCTCAATGCCCTTTATGTTCATGAAAAATCATTTTATAAAGAAGGATTGCAACAAGCATCTGATCATTTTAGGGTTTACAAAACTTAACCCTAGAAATACAACAACCTCATAGGGTTTACAATAAATGACATAATCAGATCCTGGATAGATATCTTGATAGGCAAGCTTCCTGTCTTTATGTCTTTAATTCTTCTCTCGATGTATTCAAACAATCTGATTGTACCTACAATAAATACTTCTTACATCTCACCAAGTCAAAACTGTGAGTCATCATTCTTGCTCACCTCAAGAAGTAGATGGATCATTTACTCTTTCAACATGAGGGATGTATTGATATCTCCATTCATTGAAAACTTCCTCACTTGGGAACACAAAATTGATGATTTTAGCCTTCCTACTAGATAACTACTGCCACTTGCTCTCTATTTGTACAATTTCCTCCTAGATAAAATCAAATCTTGATTTTGCAGTTAGCATCTCAATGGTATGGATGAAGAAAAGAGTATTTTCTAAAGTCAAAATACTTGTCATCCTTGTTGAAAAGTCTTCATCCATCCTCTCTCTCCACTTGACTAATTCCTTAAGTTCTCCATTTCTTTTAAACACACCTGGAATTAGCTCACAACTAGAAACTATCAGTTCTTTCTTCAGTAGATTAGCCTTTCTCTCAAAATCATCCATGATGATCTTGTATTCCACCATACTCTTCACAAATTTGCACACTAGTTTGATTAGTGGATCATGGTCAAATTGACCCTTTGAAAGCATGCATAAAAGCTTCATGTTGGAGGCACTTCCTACCCATTTATTCAAAATTAGCCCTAACTTAGCCTTATGATCATTCAATGATGTTAGTAGTGCACGTAATCTCTTAGCATGATCAAACAAAATTATAGGATTTGGATTATTTACAAATTGCATTACTTCTCCTCTGACCTTTTCCTCATATTTTTGCTCAACAAAAAATTTGGCCTTTATGTGTTCATCTCTTTCCTTGTTTAGTTTCTCTCTAGTCTCCCTCAACCTATCTCTTTCTTCAAGCAGCTATTTCTTTCCCAACTAGTTCTTGCTTCTAGATTTACCTCTGGGAAAGGAGATGGTGGAAATTCAATAATGGGGCTTGAAGAGAAGGCTACTATAGGCTGATCAACAATCATTAACTGAGGAGTCCTATGAATTTTTGGTCCAGTTAATTATGATATCAATTTATCTTTTTCAATCATCTCCACTGTCAACTCATTGTAGCATTTGAGAATAGTTACAAACTTAATTCTCAATTCTTCTTTCTCCTGAGCATCCTTTTCTGCCACCTTAAAATTAAACTTGGTTGTCTCCAAGATGATACTTGAGGCTTCAACATTTCAAGTCTCACCTACTCTATGTGTCAACAAATTTCCTGAGTATTTTGAGGGGTGTGCCTCATTTCAATCTTTATTTCCTTCCCTCTTAAGGGATCACATCACTAGGGTGGCATGATCATCTGAGAAAACCACACCCCTAGAAGCCTATTGTGCTTGTTCTATAGTGGAATGAATAGTTATTTTACTTTTTCTTACTACAAAAAAAATAATTGCATCTGCCATATCCCACTCAAGGAGAATTAAGACCCCTGCAGTATGAACTAAGGCCCTACCTTCATGATGTAGGGGCATTCTTGGTCCTTGGTTAATTTGCATGGTGGTATGTTACTTGGCCAGTGTTACTCATTTTCAGCCTTAACCGATGGTCTTCGTTATTGAAGGAAGCTTGGTCGCTGAAGGAACTCAGTGAGACTTCTTGTGCTCGGTGTTGCTTGGCTTGGTTGATTGTTTCATTGTTGCTTAGTTGTTTCTCTGGTGCTCAGTAGTTGGTCTTACTGACTAGAGTTCTGTGTGATTTGTCGGGATGACTTGGTGCATTTATTGTTGGTAGTTTTTTTTACAGGCCAACATGTTGAATTTAATTATTGTAAGGCTATTTGAGAGCTGACTTGGATTGTATTTAATATATTTTAGGAGTTAATGGTTTCATCCAGCTGACTTGTGGCTAATGATTAGTATTTAAGGGATGTTTGGATAGTTTTTTTAGCAAGGAGATCATAGGTTCTGAGAGTAGACCTAAGGGTAGCAGATAAGCGAAGTTGTGGAAAAGATCTTATGAGATCTTGCAGATCAGATTGTTATCTGATAGTTTGTAATAGCATAGCTAGTGGTTTGCACACTTGGAGGCAAGGAGATTACTTGGAGGCTTGCGAGATCAAGTTTGGATCATCCTTAGGGTTTCCATTAGTTGTTGATAGTTTTCAGAGCTGAACTAGCTGGTGTTGTATTGGATCTTGTTGATCTTGTAGAATTACTTCTGATTGTAATTGGCCCTAACCTGAAAGGCCTTAAAATTGGGCATGTTAATGAAAAATTTGTTGAAACAATTGTTGTGTTGTGTTTTCCCATGTGTTGTTCTAAACCTACAAGGTTTAGACTATCCTTAATTGGATCCACCATCCTTGCCTGTGTCACTTCATCTAGGGTTATTTTTTCAAACTTCTTAATCATCTCCCCTTTAGTTTCATTTTCAATCTCAGTGATATCCTTATTAGGGAATTCTTCTTTCTTCTTCTCACAAATATTTGTGAATTGGATAATATGCATTCTCCATAAGAATGAAGAAATGACCCATTCTTAACAAAATTATCATCCGAAATGAAACCATCACTTTCCTGTTTTAGAATTGGGTCTAATTTTTTACCTTCAAACTTTTCCATAGTGAAGTCCATTTCAATTCCCTTGGGTGCCTCTGGCATCCCTTCTTGTATTTCTTCATTTGAAACAAAAATCCTTCCCTCACTACTCATTTGTACCAGTTACTGAGCAACTCCTTGTTCATCTAATTGTAATGGGGATGGGGAAGGAGAATACATCTCCTATTTTGGTTGAGCCTCTTCTTGTCTTTTCCTCTTTGGAGAAGGCTATTCTTTGGTAGGATCATCCATAGGTCTCTTCCCTTTGGAAGTTGATGGACTAGGTCTATCCTTTTGTTGAACTGGGAGAAGGACACTATACCCCTTTCTCTCTTGAACTGTGTATGTCCCCTTAGGGATCAACTTTGCATATCTAGGTTTATTTAATATCCTTCTTACTTTGTCTGGATCAGATTGGATCACTATACCTTTCTTTT
The DNA here is from genome assembly GCA_027943335.1 of Chamaecyparis obtusa. Lineage (NCBI taxonomy): Eukaryota > Viridiplantae > Streptophyta > Pinopsida > Cupressales > Cupressaceae > Chamaecyparis > Chamaecyparis obtusa. The sequence continues at coordinate 1,673,096 of BSBK01000477.1, forward strand.
CATTCACTGCTTTCATAATCCCCTCAAAAAGTTCCATCAGGGTATCTACTTTCCTTTCCCATGGCTGGAAATATTTGAATGGATGATATTTCTTATCAAAAATCTGGATAAAATCTATAGTCTTCTTATAGATTATCCACTTTTCCTTCTTGATCTCTTGAGTTTTAAGATCAAACTCATTCCTGACTATGTCCTTAGGAAAATTGAATTGGTGTTCCATACTGACACACCTTGTATTTTCTTTAAACATCCCTGACAAGAAACCCTCATTGTCAACACATCTTATTACTACAGTTGCCACTTTGTAAGGTTGCAAAACCTTGTTCAAATGTACCCATCCACCTTTGAAAATAATATACTGGTGGGCTATAGTAATATTTGGGAAAAGAGTTCCCCTTCCTCTATTTGTCAGGGTTGTCTCCTACAAATCACCTATCTTCCTTAAAATCTCTACATATGCTATTTTCAAGGGGACTTGGTATGGCAATACATAAGGTGCCTTCTTGCAAACATACACTCTGAAAACTGTAGAAACTGGATACAAAATTATGTCATTAAATTATGGAATATGGTGATGTCCTTGCAATATTCCTTTGGTCTGATTAGTCTGAATAACTCCATAGGAATTCTATGGTTTTCAAAGAATAACAAGGATCTCAGCCTTGAAGAAAAATTCCTATCAAAGATGACATAACTAGCATCAGTTTTGTCCAATGATAACTCTATAGTCCACAGCTCGACTGGTAGAACCTCACCATTATTTTCCCTAACTATCTTCATTGTCTTGCTAAAGAAGTTAACACCATTATGCATAAACATATGCATCAACATGGAATAACATCCAAATGATTTGTCTACCTTCATGTTTTTTATCCCTATCAAACCTTGGTGAATTAAGTCTGCAAGGTAGGGGGCAAAATAAAAAATTAATGCTAGGTGGGGATGTAAGATCTGCACCATCATAAACATGTAAGGGACATGCATGTGTGTGGCCTTATCTTGACCAAGAATTAATCCCAAATATTTGTACATGTTTAGTTCCCTTAAGCTAAAAAGATCCAATCAGAAAGGCTCTGGTGTGCTTGAACTAACCATGCACAGGGTGCCAACCTTGCCAAGGAAATCTCTCAAAGGACCAAACCTCAGATATTCCCTTTGAGCCTGATAAATTTTACTAAACTCATCAAAATCAATCTTCTCCAAGCTAGTAGAAGGATCATTTAATGAAAAGACCTGTTTGATTTCATCTTTTGTGATACTTATTAAAACCTTTCCATTGATATCCCTAACACATCTTGTCACTGGATCATAGCATTTGGCTATTTGAATAAGAAGGTCAGCATCCACAAAAACACCAAGTACAATGACCTTCCCTACATCAAAATGCCAAATATTGCTAAGGGGAGCACATGCATTTCTCTGAGAATATGCAGCTTTAAAAAAAATCAAACCATTATAGTCCTCCCTAACCTTAGCATCTCTCATCGACATCCCTCTATCAAATAACCCATCATCAATATACTCCCTAGGGTTTTTGGGCACCAACTCCTTCATCCTAGATTTTTCAAGCTCTGAGTGTGGGAGTAATTGGAGTAGGTCCTCATTTACACCCCTTTCTTTATAATCTATCTTTCCTAAAAGATCTCTCTTGGCTGCCATCTTAATAACTAGGGTTTGTAAGAGAAAATGCAGTAACTAGATAAAAATCACCCTAATATTTTAAGAAACTTCAATTGATAGGAGAAAGATCAAAAAAAGTAAAACTCTAATAAATTTAGTTAAAAAATGCCTACCGTTTTCCAGAAAAGCCTTGCAGATCATGCTTGCAGAGAGAGAAAATTCACTGGAGAGTAAATAAGATAATGTGTCACTTCTAATGATTAAATCCAACCTTATAATATTTTCCAACCTGTTATAGCTGACTCTCATGAAGCACATTAAGTTTCCATTATTGAAACTAGTGGCTACAATGTTCACAGGATGTGACAGGGCTCGAAAACTTCAAATTTAAATCTAGGTCGTCGATCATTTCCTTCCTGGCACATCAAATGGTCATAAAAAATCCACTCAGTAAGTAATAACCTTTTCTTTAAGTATATTTCTTGACCAATGAGAACATTTCATTTTTATGCATGTGCAAAATTTTGTGTCCCTTTATTACTTGGTTGGATAGGTGTCAGCTCGTCACAGCCCCACAAACACTAACTGATGAGCACCTCTCAATCATGACTCAATGATTGTCATTTATCTTCCCCAGATCTGTTAGAGATTTATCTTTTATGAAAATGGTGACCCCACTTCATAAAAGGACACACGGTGGATTCTGGGACTTTAGACCCACTAGTAAGTGACATTAGAGTGGACAGATGTCTTACTGTCGCATCCCTGCAAACAAGAAGCTCTTAGAAATCTCAAGCTATGGAATAGCGACAACTATTGATTCAATTTCATCAAGTGATCATCGTTAAAAGATGAAACTTGGCTCCACTTCCATCATCATGAGTTCTTCTTTCAATCAGATGACTATCACAGTCCCACAAGGTTTAACAGGTGGCTAACTCAGACTTAAGGAAATGTGATGACTGTTGATTTCTTCCACACATTAATGACCATGTAGCTTTAAAATTGGGCCCGCATTGACAGGTGTCATCCAGTCACATCCCCACAAAGGAAAAAATTATGACAACAAGGGAGCTTACGGGGTAGCGAAAACCACTAGATCAAAATAGATCTGATGACTAGGATATAATCAGGGAAAAGCTAAAGTTTTAACAGGAATTTTTTAATGAAAGGGGACCTGGTTAAAAAGCTAACCCCCAAACATATGGGGTCGACAACTTTAAGTGATCTAATTTTAACACATGCATTTATTGGACCTTTAGTGTCTTAAAAAGGTAATGGTAAACTATAACAAGACCTAGGATAGCTAGGGTTTAATCAATTTTTTATTGCTAGGTTAACTTGCTCAAGGATTTCTTCAAAATTTAGAAGGGCAAGGGCCAAAAAAAATTTAGTACCAACACATTCCAGAAAAGATAGATCTCTTATACCACTAGACTGATGCAATAATCTTCATCACTCTCCAAGAGTAGGTTGGGGGATAACCCCAAGTATACCTCTTAAATACTCAAATGTATCTTTAGGTAAGGGCTTTGTAAATATATCTACAATCTTCTCTTTTGTACTTATATACTCAAGTATAACTTCTTTCTCTGCAACTTTCTCTCTTACTACATGATACTTAATTTCTATATGCTTTGTCTTTGAATGCAATGCATGATTCTTTGACATACATACTATACTGGTGTTATCACAATGTATACCAACATGCTTTTCAAACTTGATTCCAATATCCTTCAACATCTGTTTCATCCATATTATCTGATTACAGGGTAAAAGCACAATCGGGTGTCACCCTTTTGGCTAACCCGACTAACTCGGTCGAGTCCTACTCGGCCGAAGAAGGGGAGGTGCCACGGGGCACCAAGTGGCACCTACGTGGCTGCGAAGACTCGGCCGAGTCCTACTCGGCCAAGTAGGACTCAGCCGAGTCTACGAGGCACTACTAATAGCCCGCTCAATGGTTTTAGCCCCTCATTTGAATAGTGAGGGGCTAAGGAAAGCGGCTAAAGAGTGATAGTGCAACTCGGCCGAGTCAGAGGTAGATTTTATTTATTTTTTGTTTGTTTGTGTTTTTTAGTTATTTTTTATGTATATATGTTGTTTAAATATTTTTTAATTATTTTTTTAATATTCATATGTAAAAAAAAGTCTTTTCTTAATATGTATTGTATTTACTTTTAAAAATGTACAAAATTAACAAATAAAACTTAAACATAGAAAACATATATAATTTAAGTAAAATGTAAACTGGAATGTTTAAAAACATGAAATAGTCCACCTACCCTTGAGACATTTAATAAGACCATTAAAACCTAATAGGATGGATGTAATTATAAGATCCAATATTTAACTTAATAATATCAAAATTAAAACATAATGGACTATCTACTCTTACTGACCTAATAGGAACACTTTCAAGACTTAACATCCACTAAATATGACCTATTAGGACCCTTAAGACCTAATAGGACCACTTAAGACCTAATAGAACTTAATAGGTCAAAATAGTTCACCCTTACTTGGCTCAATAAGACCTAATTAAAACCTTTAAGACCTAATGTGACCCTTAAGACCCAATAGGACCCAAGTAACAAGGACAAGTGCAACCGCTACCTAGGTTAAATGACTAAACAGTGTAGTAAGCAACTTACCTTATGCATTCAATAATCATCATTGTTTGAGTTATATTGTTTTCATGCCATTAGATCAAGTTATATATTAAAACAACTTTTCTTTATAGCATGCACTTTTATTTTATTTCATTGTTGACTCCTGATAAATTAATCCTTAAGTTTTAAGTTGTCATATTTTTTAATATTGAACAAAGTAGTTTAATAATGACTAGATGCTATATCAATAAATGGAAAGAAACAAAATAGACTAGCATAACCAAAACACATAATAGTCACAAAAATGTTGAAATAAAGTATCATTATCCATTGTAACACTCTTTGATTTAGCCCAAATATTTAGTATATATCTTTGAAATTGCATTACTTTCTTTTTGATATTTTAGAGTTGGACCATGATATTGGCATTCATCTTTATAAGACCTATAGTTGTGAGACAGGAAAGGCAATATGAAGAAAGATGTCATAGTAAATCCTAAGAATTATATAGTTATCTGATAACAATTATTAGATAACATTTGCATACTAATGTGTTTTAACTTATCACACTTTGTAATACAAAATTAATCATTTAATTATTATCAAGCCACAAGAAAACTATACCATCAATATCATATAACTTTCTATAAAGCCAAGGTAGCCAACTAAATTGATTTGAAATAGTATTGTTTGTTTGAACACTTTGCTATCATTGAACTCTTAACACTTTTCTTTTGTATTGATTTATTATTGTTAGTAGATTGAGTAATTAAACATTTTTGTCTAGTGCCAATATTATTTAATCAATTCAATTAGTTCTCTTTAATCTTAGTCATGGTCTAGATTGTCATATTTTCTTATTCTATTTGTCATGGCCCGTGGATGATCAAACTCCCCTATGCATTTTTTTTAGTCTAAATAAGTATAGTGCTGGATATTATCAAAACTATTATTTTCATCCTTTGCTAAGAAAATTCCTATTTATCAAAATGAATAAAGCCCTAACTCTTATTATATCTAGGATACCTTAATTATAAGGTCATCTTTATTTTTAGTTGCCTAAAGTTACCAAACTAAGGTTTTGATACTATCTAAAACTTAGGATAAAGTATTTTCCTATGAAAGTTCCATAACACATTGTGGTAATCATCACACAGTCAAACATTACAAAGTCCCTCTAAGAGAAGGTTAATACCCAATAGGACCCTTAAGACAAGCTCATAAGACCCTTAAGATGAGCTCATTTAAGACCAGGTTAAGAACCATAAGACGATCTCATAAGACCTTTAAGATGAGCTCATAAGACCCATAAGACCAGGTTACTTTCAAACTAATTAAGACTCTTAAGACTCTTAAGACCCATGAACCCCTTTCCAAATTATTATACATTTTCACCATTTCTTTTAGTATTTAATTTCAATATAATGTTTTTCCCTCTCTAGTTATGGAAATTTGTACAAATTAATTTTTGTCATGTGTGTAAAGTAAATATGTACATGTAAATATGCATTCAAATTAGTAAATATGCGTGCACATGAATTAGTTCTACTACCATGATTGAATACATGTGTAAATGCCTTCAAGTTTAAATTATGTTTTTAAATATTTAAAAATATTACACATGTGCATATGTAAATGCATGAATTTAAATGTTTAATTTAATATAATTTAATTTATATTATGTAAAAATGCATTTGAAAATTAGTTCGTGTGTGTTTGTTTGAAGTTTTTAAAATGTTTTCATGTTTACTTGAAGTATTGTACAACACATGTACAAATTAAAAGTTAGATATTTTTAATTTATTTAAATTAATTTGTATATATATATATATATATATATATATATATATATATATATATATTTATCAATTGATTTTCTAACATTTGGATGTATGTATATGTGCACATGTGCCTACTTGCAGTGAGCATTTTTTATCTATATCTAGATCTAGATATATATTACCTTTGTGTGCATATCACTCATGGCTTCTAGTGGTTCAGATCAGAGTGTCCATGATAGTCATGGATCACGAGCTCCCTCAGACTGTAATAGTACCCAGGCCCCACATGCTAGAGATAGTCATAGAGATGAGACTATCTCTAGGATGCAGGCTGCTCTGATTGCATTAGAGCGAACATTGCAGAATAGTACTACTCTCCCTAATAGGGAGAAATTGACAGCTATACGCACTGAGCTCGTGAGTATGATTCAAAAGGCTGAATCATACAATCCATATGATGATGTATCGATTGATTTTTTTTATCATAGCCTATCTAGCACTGTCATAGGGACAGTAGGTTGGAGGACAGTTGATTCAGATGTCTCAGTCACTCAGGTGAAGAACATGTTTGGCACCCATTACATCAATAAGAGGGTGGTTCGAGCATATAGGGTCACTTTTTGTATAGATGACATAGTGGCCCCTTTTATATATCCTAGATGGTTAGCAGCACATCATATGTGGCCCCAAAAGGATGAGGTGCCACTATATTTCTGCAAACAATTGTTTGCAGAGTTTCATTTGGGCTATGATGTTGACTACATAGATCTACCTCCACATGCTGGTCAGGGTCGGGGGAGATATCAAGATAAGTGTAGACGACCTGATATACCACAGCCCCCTAGTAAGAGGGCATTGGTGGGTCAAAACCTTTTGGTTCTTCCAAAAGGTTTGGAGGCCTACACTGGAGTTGGGCAGGTTGCAGCTAAGGACACACATTTAGATATGTATTCTAGCATTGCCACCATTGCGACTCAGGTTGAGCAATTTTCATCTGATCGTGTGGGTAGGTACATGCTTCGATCACAGATGAGTGTAGGTGTATCACCATCTAGTCCATTTTATGACCCATACATCAGATTTGATCTTCCTACTCCAGATGAGATAGGATGACTACCTGAGGATCGCGTGCATGAGATTAGTGGTATGTTAGTGAGTGATCTCCTAGCTGCTTACCAGAGGATTTCTACATTGCATGGGATTGAGCCACGTGATTTACCTACTTTCATTGGAGGAGGATAGTGTCGTAGATCCTCCACAGGCAGCAGTCAAGGTCAGAGCTCAGATGCAGAGGCAGGTTCCTCTAGACAGAGTGTGGATGATCTTACACCACCTCCACAGCATACACAGGCTCCCACACAGCAGACACAGGCTACGACCTCACGAGTTCATAGTAGATTCTCAGATTTGCTTATGGACGACGCCATTGATCCTGATGCAATGTCCTTGCACTCTTTTGAGTTATCCGACCTTGGACGTTAATTACAGCAGGTACAAGAATCTAGATTTAATTTCAATTTATATAGATATACATGTGTACATATAGTTCTATATTTAAATTTAAATGTATTTAAATGTGGTACAGGACATTGCGACAGGTGCTGCATATGGAGATTTAGAGGAGCCTGCTGATCCGATTCATCATGATACAGAGGTACACTTGAAATATATAGGATCATGGATGTCTATGACATTGTCATCATCTTCATAAGGAGGCATTCTAATTAACACTTTATGATCCCATATTGAAACATATCCATTTGCAATAGTAACACATTGACTCATTGTGTTGTTGTTAAGACAATCTTCACAAAAGCATGATTTATCTCTTAGTTGAATCAGTGGAGGCTTGTGTTGTCCTGTAGTCATCACTTGATGCAAACTTCTAATTCCAACAATTGATTGACAATTGTAGGGATTCGATCGATCGATATCTGGATTGGATGGATTGATATATAGATCTCAGTTTGAAATCATGAAAAATGTGAAATGCATTATATATATATATATATATATATATATACAACAAGTTAAAACACACATACATGACATACCTATATATGTAGTTTCATGAATTTGAGTTTGAAAAATAAAAGTAAATTAAATAAATACCTATCACTTCCCAAAAGTAACGTTTGTTGTATTTTGTGTCTCAAGTAGCGAAATGATTTTGACACCATTCAACAATCTTCTTTGAATTCTCTATCATGTTACCTAGAGAGATATATTTTTAACAATTTAGTTATATATATACATGTGTACATGTAATGTAAAGTTTTAAATAGTCTAGTCAAGTAAACAAGTTGAATATCAAATGTATGTACACATACCTTGAAGTTCATGTTGTCGGAGTGCACGCTTCACACATGCTCCTGCTCCATCATGTTCTCCTTTTCCATGTCCACTTTCAAAGAAGTTCCAAACAAACTTAACGTTGTGTCTAGCATGTTGCATGACTAACCAATTAAAAGCTTTTGCAGACTTAAATTGACCTACAATTCAAATAAATACAAAAATGTATTTAAATGTGACACATAAATATATCTAGAAATGCTCAAAAAAAAATTAAAATAAAATTTATAATGCATGTACGTACTTACCTGCACACCCATCAGACCAGATCCAATGTTGTGAAGCATTTATCCCATGACTTGCAAGATTGTTGAAAAACATGTTGAAACAATGAGCCACATAGCTCCTATCATGAACCTTGTCATCACTAATATAGAAATGAACCTCCTTGATGATAATGCATTCATTTTGATCTATACCAGATTCTATCCCATCCAAATCGTATTGTGCATGTCTATAGGTCACATGCACAAATATTGCAACTTGATCAGAATGATAATATTGACTTTGGAGCTCCTTTTGAGGGGAAAATGTATAGTTCTCCGCAAAATCTACAACTGAAAGAATACAACCAAGTGGGAAACAATTTTTGGAATCACAAAACTGTTTAGCTTGCCATCGTGCACCATGACAATGTTGGATATGTGGATAAATCATAGATCGAAATCTGTCCATGAACTGAAGGTACGGTAATTCACTCTCTTTTAATGTAATTTTTTTTGATTCACCTCCTATCTTCATTTGGTATATCTCATATTCAAATCTCTTCCACTGGACTGGTGTTGTAACATCAATATTATCAAATTGTAAAGGAAATTGCTGCAAATTTCCACAATTATTGCATTCATTTTTTATACACTGGACATTAAATTCATCTGAATCTTCTGATTTATCACATAAAATGGACTTTACAAATTTTGTTGTACTTCCAGTAACCATACCTAGATTAAGTATTGTCGTAACCTTTTTATATGATTGCAAGTATAAGTGAAACTCAACATGATTTCGACAACATGTTTCATGAACCTTATTTATGCGTATGAAGCAAGGGTACAACATCTCAAACATTCTCTGACATATTTTCACATCTGAAAATTCATGTTTGAATGCTTCAAACAATTCACTTTGTGTAGTATCGACAAAATGTTTTGGATGTGAAATCTTCATACCGGTCTCTTCATTGTCCATTTGTATAGTGTCCCTTCTATTGGAAGAAACGCGAGAGTGGTTGGTCCAAAAATCAATGACCTGTCTTCTTACATCTTCAGAAATTCTATCTTTACGGGGAAGTCTACAAATCTGTACCCAATTCTTTTCAATATTCATATCCAACATATTTCTCTTCCTAATATATCTCTGTATAGTTCTTCGAGATATGTTGAGTAAATCAGAAATTGCTCGAACTTGATTTCTATGTGTCAATTTCTTACTAGTTATCATAGTCATCAAGGCTCTTTTAGCTGCATTTGAATCTGGTCCTTTATGATCTGCCTTGTTAACAACATTCAGTGCATCTTGTAAATTTTGAATTATTGTCTCTTTTACTTTACCTTCTCCAACTTTCCTATTATCAATACCCAATAATTCCAAAACCGGAGTCATTTCTTTTTTCTTGAATAACTTTGCAAACAATTATGTTTTTCCCACCAAATATTTACTCTCAAAATATTCCATCTACATATTTTTGAGATGCAATTTAATAGTGCTTTCAGGTACCAAGTGTTTCGGTTCAATTTGACTAATAAGTGATTCCTCATTTATGTCCATCAAATTCTGCATTGTAGGAAAAAAATGTATACTTCGACTACTACCAATATCCTCCCCTAGTTGAGTTGCACCTTCTACAGTGATAGGTTCTTCTTCAACATCCATTGGTTGCTCTTGGACATGTTTCGTATGACCTTTCATTTGGTCATCCCTTTTACGATCATACTTCCTTGTTCTAGTCCTTTTATTTTCCATTGCTCAAATATTTAAGCAAGATTTTTTTTATTGTTTTACTACTTCGTCATTGAAAAACTTGTCTTCAAACTCTTTTGAAATCAAAATTTCTTTCAAACTTCTCCAAAAGAATGACTCCTTGCTTCAAAATATCCTTATATCCTAAAATAAGAATGTAAATTTGCAATTGATATATATTTTTTTTAAAATATTATGCACATATATACCCTTCGGTTTGAAAGGACCGGTCGCTCATGCGACCGGTCGCGAGGGGCCGATGACTTGAGGGGACTCGGCCGAGTCCCACTCGGCTGAGTCATCCTAAGTGGCATGCCAACTTGGCAGCCAAAACTTAAAAAACACAAATAATACACAATTTGCACTTGTGGTATTTTTTCTCTTCTACAAATTAAAAATTTGAAAAAACTAAAACTACCCTTTTGTAGATCTCGGAATTACAATTCTAAAAACATAAATTTTATATAATTTCAATTGGAAAATGTTAAACAAATTTGTAAAAAACCACATGTAGGTATATAAAGCTTTGAGAAGTTGCCGATTCGAAAAATTTAAAAAAATAGTAAATCAATTAAAAAAAAAATTAAAATTATATGAGGCACTAGAGAAGAGAATCTTCTTGAAGAATATATAATTTATTTGAATTTTAGAAAAATTTTGATAGCTGAAAAGTGGCGGGAGATAAAAACTACTGATTTCATGTAAGTTGTACTTTGAATACTTATAACGGGCAAATTATAGATCGAAAACACTTCTTTCCTTTTTGTTGCACTAGGTATACATGTCATCTAAAACATATTTTGAAATTGGAAGAAAAAACAATGTCTTACTTATAATTATTTGACGGGAGGTAAACCCCCTGATTTGCTGTATTTTCAGGACATGAAAAATAGACTTTAAAAATTAAAAAAATATATTAATTTATGTCCAAAATAATTTTAAAAAATTATAGGCATAAAATTCATCCTATTTCACACATTTCATCAGTTTACACCATCTTCAAATTCTAAATAGAAATGTGACTTTTATGCCCTTGAAGTTTTTTCGTTTTGGTGTTGTTAGCCTCTTCCTTTGTAAAAGGGTGACAGCTTATTGTGCTTTTACCCTACAATTGTTTGTTTTTGCTACATAGTATGCTTCTTTTGTGCTCCGTGAAATACAATTTTGTTTCTTACTTAGCCAGGAAACCAATCTTCCTCCAAGGAAAAATGCTCCACCACTTGTACTCTTTTTGTCATCAACGCTACCTCCCCAATCTACATTAGTATATCCACATAGGGTAAAGTCATCAGATTTTTCATAACATAATCCATGTTCACTTGTACCTTTCAAGTACCTTAGTATTATTTTTACTATTGCATAATGTGATTCTTTAGGATCAGCTTGGAATCTTGCAACAATTTCAACTACATGTGATATATCTAGTCTTTTATGAGTTAAGTACTACAATCTTCCAATCATAGATCTGTACTTCTTTTGTTCAACTACAGGAGTTTCATTTGTAAATTTATCACTAGCTTCATCTTCTCCTCCAAAGATAATATCATCAACAAAAATAACTACAACCAACAAACCATTCTCAATTTCTTTTAGATACAAATTATTGTCTATTGTCCCTTTAGAAAATCCCAGTTTTATAAAATACTTATCTAGTCTTGCATACCATGTTCTAGGTGCTTGTTTTGGTCCATATAAAGCTTTGTTCAGTTTACATACCATGTCTCCTTCATCAGTCAAGGAAAAACCTTCAAGCGTCTCAATGTAGACTTCTTCTAATTCTCTATTTAGAAATGCTGACTTCACATCCATCTGATATACTTTGAATTTCTTGTAAGCTACATAGGCCAAAAATAATCTTACTACTTCAATTCTTGCAATAGGTGCAAAATTCTCTTCATAATCAATTCCTTCTTACTGTGAGTATCCTTTACATACCAATCTTTCTTTTTTCCTCAAAAATTCTCCTTGTTCATTCATCTTGTTTTTGAATACCCATTTAGTTCCTATAACATTCATATCTTTAGGTCTAGGGACCAAAGTCCAAGTCTTGTTCTTTTCAATTTGATCTAGTTCTTCCTTCATTGATTTAATCCAATTTTCATCCTTACAAGCTTCATTTGTAGTTTTAGGTTCAACTTGAGAAATCAAACAAACTTCTTCTTGTACCGTATTCCATGTGAGAACTCCTTTTTCTATGCTCCCAATAATACGATCAATAGGGAGATTTATTGCTAGATTCTTGTTAGGTGTCACTGTCTCAGTCCTTTGGTCTACTCTAGGTTCTTCTCTGATTTCCTTAGTATGACTTTCATTCTACAAATCACTGTCAATTTCATAGAATAATTCAACATTTTCTAGATTAACTCTTGGACAAACTTCTTCTTCAGATTCATAATCAAGCATTCTTTCCTGAATTTTGAATTTCTCATCAACTTTAACATTTGCGCTCTCAACAATAGTTTTAGTTCTCTTATTGAAACATCTATAAGCTTTTTTTTTCAATGAATAACCAAGAAATATACCTTCATCACTTCTAGGGTCAAACTTTCCAATGTCATCATCTCTTTTAATATAACACTTACTTCAAAAAATTCCAAAATACTTAACTGATGGTGCATGTCTAAACCATAATTTATAAGGTGTCTTATTTGTATCTGCTCTGATTTATACTCTGTTGATTGTATATATTATTGTGTTCACTACTTCTCTCCAGAATGTATTCGCCAAGTCATTTTCAAATAGCATAGCTCTTGTTGCTTTAGTTACTGATCTATTCCTTATTTTTGCAATACCATTTTGTTCAGGTGTTCTAGGGGCTGAAAGCTGCCTCTTAATACAATTCACTTCACAAAAAGTGTTAAATTCCTTTGAAGTAAATTCTCCACCTCTATCAGACCTTAAACATTTAATCTTCATTCTAGTTTCATTCTCAACTTTGTTCTTAATCAACTTGAATTTATCAAATGCTTCAAACCTTTCTTTAAGAAATGCAATCCACATCATTCTTGTAAAATAATCAACAAGAATCATAAAATACCTTTCACCATAGAATCCTCTAGTCCTTGTGGGACCGCTCAAATTTGTATGAACAATTTCTAAATTTTTTGCTGATGTAAACTTTTTGCTTGGAAATGAACTTCTCTTCTGCTTAGCCACCACACATTCCTTGCAAATCATGTTAGTAGGTTTCATAATCTTAGGCAAATATCTTACTACAAATGTAGTACTTACTTTCACAATGTTATCAAAGTTTATATGAAAATATCTTCTGTGCCATAACCAACTGTCATCAATTTTAGTAATCAAACATGTCATCTCTATAGGATTCAACTGAAATACATTACCTCTAGTTCTTGATCCAGTTTCAATTAGATTTCCATCCTTATCCTTGATCACACAAGTTTTCTCAGTAAACCAAACTTGATATCCCTTATAGACTAACTTTCCAACGCTCAAAATATTATGTCTCAATCCATTCACAAAATAAGCATCATCAATGTTAGTCTTTCCTTCAAGAATTATAGATCCTATACCTTTTATCAAACAAGGTGCATTATTTCCAACTCTAACAACTCCTCCATCATAATTGTTAAACTTTATAAATTTATTCATGTCTCTAGTCATATGATGTGAGCAACCACTATCTATAATCCAATCAGTTTTCTTTTCTACTTGGGAAACTAAGGCTTTCTCTTCCTTAACTTTAGTTTTAGAGTTTTCTTCTTTTCTAGCTACAAATCCTATCTCATCATTCTCATTATCACTTTCACTTAAGAATTTCTCAACACTAGCCTCAAGTTCTTCATCATTAGCATAGTAACATTCTTTGGATCTGCTAGGTTTAAAGTTCTTATATTTCTTTACTCTTTTAGGACATTTAGATATGAAATGACCATATTCTTGACAAGTCCAACATTTAAATATTTTGTTACCTTTTGGTTCTCTCTTCACAATTAAGGAAATTCCTTCCTTAATCTTTCTATATTCTTTGGTCTTAGATCTGCTACAACTAGCATAGTCTCCACTGACACCAGTACTTCTTGACAAAGTAGGGTGAATACTAAGTGCACTGAATGCTATCTCAATTCTAGGTAAATCTCCAGACTGTCTCAAGCCTATCTCTGTTGCTTCTAATCTTGCAAGAAGAGTTTCTCTGGTAAACTTCTCAGTACAAGGTATAACTTGCTCAATCATTTCTACTTTCTTCTTGAATACAAGAGTCAATGTCTTTAGAATCTTCCATATCACTCCATCCTCAGTCTTGTTTCATTCACAAGATTTGATACCTGCAACAATCTCTGATATCCTACCAATATAAATTCTAATAGATTCATCTTCCATCATCTTTTCATCTTAAAATAAACATATCTAATTATGTAATTTGATTCTCTTAGCATGCACATCACCTTCAAATGTAGATTGTAAAGCTAACCAAATTTCATGAGATGAATTAGAATTTTTACTTGACTGTATTCATTCTTTGGAAGTGTTGACAAGAGTGCTTCTCTAGAAAGTATGTTACACATGAATAGACCTCTCTCTGTATCAGTACATTCTTCAATTTTTTTTTCTTCAATGATAGTCTTCTCATTCTTTATAATCAACCAATATCCCAGTCCTAGACATAGAAAATGTGTCTTCATCTTTTCTTTCTAGCTGTCATAGTTTACTCCATCAAATTTAAGGCTTTTTTTTCTAAAATGAGTTGTCATAGATCTCCTGAAGTTGTTAAACTTTTCCTTCAAGGACCTGATGCTTTGATACCAATTCTTAGAAAGTAAAGTCCACCAAGATAACTAAGAGAGGGGGGGGGGGGGTGAATTAGTTATCTGATAAATACAACTTTTATCACTATTAATAGATTTCAACCATGTAATCAATGTAAGAAATAACCATATAAAAATAAACATACACAATGACACAATAACACAAGATATGTTAAGTAGGGAACCTCTTGATCAGAGAGTAAACCCCAGTGGGAATGATGCACACAAGAGATGTACTAATATGAAAATTCCTTGTGAGAGGATGAACTCTATTAGGAGTCTTATGAAATACATTTAGTACATATGAGTCCCTGTTAGTAGACTTTGAATCACTGTTAAAAGATTCTTACCCGGTTAAGAGTTATGGAAGACAGAAGGACTCACTGTCCAAATAGCTCCAAGGGCAAGATCACTGAACACGCTATCCAACTAATCTCTGTATTACTCAATAGAATAATACCAAATAATTACTGATCTCAACAACTTATCTTTTCTCCTCTAACTGTGTCAAACCCCACCAACTGCTTCACCAGATCCCAATACCAGATCTCTACAATTCGCATATCCTCTTACAATATCACAATATCATCTCTCCCTTGTATTCATACTACAATTAGGAAAGAAATCCTTCCTTTATACCACACTCAATTAATTACAAATGAGTTGGCATACAAGGCTTAACCAATTACAAAATATACACCTTTACACGTTACATAATATTTTTACAATTACATAAAAACTGTCAACTTCTAAATACAGTGAATCTTCACACGTGCAACCTCTAACCACACTATCTCATTGAGGTCACCACCAAAGTGTCTTCATCAACTATACAACTTTTTATGCCTAGATTCTATCTCGATTAGGAGATATCATCTAGTTACCACAAGCTTTTTCTCAGGAACACTGCCCGAATATTGTGTCCACTAAATTACACATAACTATCATGAAAAATTGAATTTTTGAGTGCGCTCTTGACCACATTCTTAGGACACAATATAGAGTAAGTCCTTAACTCCACAACTTAATTTGAAATACTCCACATGTTCTAATTTAAACATTGTCTGCTTCTCTACTAATCTCTAGTAGATCACTGTGTTGACATCAATGACAATCATAGTCATGAATGTAACTGTAACTGCTATAGAATGGCTCTGAATACTCTCCCATAGGATATATTCAACATTCATTCCTAACAACTAGAAGTGGTTTCAAATTACATTGAAACCCTACAAAAAAGTGTCACATATCCCATAATAGAAAAATAATGACATGTTTCTCCTTGGCATGATTATAAAGGGTTGATGACTCTGTTAGATGTCCTTGCAGATCTGCATGAGCTTTACATGTGTACCCTAGGTAAATGAAAAAGGAAAGAAAGAGAATGACAAGAATTTCCTTGGAATAACTTCGCAGTGGTAAAGATCATGCATAATCAAGCCATGCAAATTGATGGGATTTGAATGTGCGTCAACAGAAGTGAATCTTGCAGCTTTGCAAGATGTAAACACTAACAAGGATGGATGTTTCAACCTTGAGACTGAATTCAAAAGGTTACATAAAGTATCAAGCACAAACTCATAGTGATTAAGGTTAAAACATCCTATGGCTTGTGAATGTGTGAGTTATTGACATGTTTCACAAACTATTAGAGAAATAAAGATTTGATTTCTTGGTTTCATAGAGACATGATGATAAGTACAATATAAAAGGGTTGAACCAATAGTTGCATTCCATTTAGTACGAAGCTAGACATGAATTTATTATATGGTATAGTCAAATTATTTTGAATTTATCATGCAATTTGATATTTATGGAATCAACAACTAAGATTTAAAATTAATCTTTTACACGACTAGTCAAATTTAATTGTTCAAATAATTCAAAGTAAATTGTGAAGGGATGAGACTTCTAATTGTAAGATTGTGGAAATAAATATGTGGATTGGGTCATCATTTTCTACAATTACAATTATAAGAGCTAAGTAATGAAGCTGGTGCACATAAAATAATTTTCTGACTAACAAGAGATCAAAAGGTATCTAGAAAGTAGTAAGTCTAGTTTTTATTTATTTCCTTTGAATTGTGAAACAAAATTTTGTGATTCTTGTGCCCTAATTTCTATAATTTTTTAATTTGATTAAAATGAGTGGAGGGAACTTCTAAGTCTGAGTCTATGAAGAAAACATAGGGTAGGCCATTGTGCCAATATTTTATTGATTTGTTACTTGAATATTCTAACACCTAACCATCTAATGAATATTATTTGGGGGATGAATCTCACACTTTAAAAAATGCAAATATACCTTCATTAGGGTGTGCATTGTTCTATTTTTATTAGAATAAGGTTAAACCACCACCAATGTGTAACTCATGGGACTTGAATTTGGATAAATTGATAGTTATTGGCAAGGAGATATTTCCCAACAACTAGCATTATAAGAAGAGGAGATAACAAATCCCTAGTAATAACTGACATGAGAATTATCACAAAGGCTTTTAGGATAATAGGGGAAACCTACACAAATATTGACTTTGATAGGAAAATAGGAAGTTGCAAAGCTCATAGGGCTTCTTTGAGGGAAAGGGAAATACCAAGGTATATGACCTAGGATCCCAAAAGGAAGCTCATCTCTATTACTAGTACTGATCAGGAGCCCTTGGATATCAAGTCATTTGAATTTTAATTTGCATACATAATACATAGGTTATGTCATGTTCTTGGCTTTGATATGCACCAATTGAGATAATATGTATCACAATGACCATCTAGAACCCAAATGTGAATATTGATTATGAAAATATGGGATACATTATTAAGGCATTGTATGAAGGGTTGATTTTCATCTAGCAGAACCTTGACAAAATTGATTTCAAATATTATTATTTCTTGTATCACCTTATTCTTCACTTTAATGATCACAAATTTGATAAGATACCGAGGATAAATGATTTTAATGAGTATGGAAATAGATTGTCCATTCAATATTGGACAAGATCCCATAACATGAATTATTTATCTCCCAGCTTTATGTATTTTGAAAATTGGAGTGTCAATCCATTACTAAATCTTATTGGAAAGAAGAATTTATATTGGCTTTCCCCATAGATCAAGAGATTTTTGAGGCCAAAAATAGAAACACCAAAGGGCCATATGATCATAACTAGAGTGAATTATTTTAATTTGATAATTTCATAATAATAAGATTTTATGGTTTCCCAAAACCACCTCATGTGCTACCAATATTTATTCCAAGGAGAATTACAATAATTGAGCTCTGTTAGCAATTTCTTTTAATTGAGAAAGAATACTCAGAGGGAAAGAAGAGAGGCACTTTTTCACCTAGGAAATCACATTTTGTGAGATTTTTTTAGAAAAAGGTCTTTACATGCATTGAATATTTTTTTAAGGCAATATAAAATAGATACAACTGTTCCTAGATTCTTCGATCTGGATGGATTCATGGGGTCGACATTGGTAAAAATGTTAAACAAGAAGGATGTTCCCCCTCATGATACATTGTATAAGAGGATATCATCAGGATCTATTTTATTAAGGAATAATTACATGTGATAAGAGGGAAATAGAACAATTGTATTTCATTGGGTTTTACCTAGATTTACCCCCATTGAAGAGAATTGAAGTAATGATGAATAACTATAATGAATAGGCCAACATTACCAAATCCTCTACTATAGAAAAAGATGAAGGGAATCATAATTAGAGATCAACAGGAAGAGGAGTCTATCTCTAATCACGGGGTTAGTTCTACTCATGAGGGGCCACCATAGAAAAGGAAAATAATTGAATCTTAATTTGAATATTCTATTTATAAAGATATTAGAGATAGTGAGGGATATGAAGTTATCCACCTACCAAAAGGTTAAGATAAAAGATAGATGAGGAGCCGAGTGATGTAATGAAATTGTATAAGAACCAACCATGTGGTAAGTTCATGGATGAAAGGGAGATTGGAGTAGAACAATTCCTTCAAGATGATGACATTATCAATACTGAGGAGTTGAAAAGTCTCCTAATAAAACTAAAAGGAAGAAAAATAAAGAAATTAGTGGAGCAAGAAGGATAGGTTGCATACCTTGATAAATATAAATAGGCCACACTTTCCACTTTACAAAAAATAGATCCAAATATATTAAAGATGCGAGTTGAGGAGGCAATGAATTTGGTCATGGATAGTGAAATACTATTACTTGTAGGTTGGGGCCATCAGTCTTCATTTACCATTGACTAAATAAGAAATTAGAAAAATATTGTGTTTACATCAGAGTTTGAGTTTGGATACTTTATGATAGGATATGGATTTGATCCTAGGTCCTAGACCTTAGCAATTTGAGCATTAGCCCCAACCACCCACAAACTACATGTAATTAACATTGGAGAAGAGAGAAGATGAAATTCTCTAGTAAAAACATTCAATAATATATCGATTGTGGATATCTCTAGTATGATGACTCATTTACCATTGATTAATTAGATAGTGGTAGAGGTCATAGACAATTGCATGTTGACATTATGGAAATGTCAAAAAAATGTGATGAACTTTATATGCATGTTGATATTATGTCAATGTCAAAAATATTTGATGAGTTGTATATTGAGAATGCAGAGCTAAAGGAACAACTATCACAATTTTCATCATAGCTTCTCCTACTTCCTTCAACTACATAGAGTAAAGAATAGATTATGGGGAAGCCAACAACAGCGGAGACATTTGTGCCTAAGGACACTTTGAAGTAGTTTAATGAATATACTGGTAGAAATGAAAACTTGGAGGAGGATGTACTAAAAAAGAGTTTGGGTGTTTTAATGCAAGTTCTTTAACATAGAGTTGAAAAGATAAAGGTCAAAGAAGATATTGTATATCCTTGTTACTTCTCTTTAGTTCAATCTAAGAAGTTTTTCTCTAATTACATATCTTTTCTAAAGCCCTTATATAATAGATGGTCTTCTAGGTTTGTTTTAATGGAGAAATTGGAGGTTTTTGTAGATTATATGGATGATTTTCATTCCATAATCATGGAGACCAAGAGTAATGTTAACATTGTTAATTCATTATTTCTATTCTTTGAGAGAAATAAACAATTGATAAAAGGAAAAATTTAGTCATTCTTGGGCCTTGAGCACCCCATAGTTCTTGATATTTTGGACAAAGATAAAAGCGTGAAAAGCTTAGATAAGTGGGTAGGATAATTTTATTTAATTTGTCCAAGTGTGGAGACTATGGCCGTTATTTATGGGGAAATTGACATCTATGAGTGTAATGATATTATTGAGAAAATGTTTAAGTTTGAGAATAGTTATGCCAAATCCATCTCAGACGCTCATGCAATAAAAATGCAAGATGGAAATATGTTGTGACACAAGTTGAAAATTTGAAGAATATTTATTGGCCAGGTGACAAAGAAGTTTGAAAATGGGAAGGTTTCACAAAGAAGAAGATATAAAGAACAAAAGGAATAAGTAAAAAGGGATCACATAGTTTTGTTTTTTTGTGAAATTTTTTGTTTGTGTGATGATAGGGCCATTAAAAGACTTCAAGCAAGTTAGTCATTTTTTAGTATAGACATATTTCTTAGCTCAGTTAATGTCATGAATGTAACACATAGTTAGGAAATAAGATGATAACCAGTTTATAGGTGACGAGATGTATTTAGTGCACTTTTATCTTCTCCAACTATTTTTATTTGTTATTTATTCATGTAGTATATGAGAGACACGTCACCTAGTGATGAAAAAACTTCTTCAATGGTTGCAATAGATCAAATTTTCTAATCTGATAAAACATCAGAATTGACAAATCTCACAAGCATTCTTACCTTGCTGGGATAAGTTAGGGATAGAATATTTTATTGTTAACATGTAATATTGTACATGATTTGAAGCATGTTACATTCCCTTTTCTATAAAAAGAATATCAGGATCATTTTCTAGGTCTTCTAAAATTGGGATCTTAGAGATCATAATAGATACAATGTGTTAAGTCTATAGGTTTTAAAGAGATTAGTATTTTAAGATGTATGATCTTTTGTGATACAATGGTAATGATATCTCTACAAGACCTTTCAAGTTACATTACTATCTCCACTTTGTATTAAGACATTTCACATGAATCAAATAAAATGTATATTTTTAATCATCTCTTTGTTTTCATGGGTAAGTGTTAATTATTTTATGCTTTCTTTCAAGAAAAGAATTAAATGGATTTAAGTGATTGATTGTGAATGTCAAGGTATAGTGTGGATGTGTCGTAGAAATTTATGTCATGTTGATCCTAATAAATGCAATGTGTTATCTATAGGTTTTATTCTGAGTTGTCTTGAAGTTGTTTAGTAAAGTAAATACAACTTATGGTATATTATTTCTATTTCCAATTGGAATAGAAATTCAATTAGGGTATGAAGGAGAGGCAAAAAAATTCAAAATCAAAATTATTTTAAATTATGTTTTAGTAGTAGGTTTAGGTTAGAATTCATTCTCAATAGTCTTTGAAGTCATCATGGGATGATGTATTAAAGTAATGAACTAGAAACACCCATTATATCAAAACTAATAATCATCCACTATTAGAAATATATACTTATTATTCAAAGTATGTTTATCTTACATATAGATCTAAAAATGGGAATATCATCCTAAGTTTTTTGAGCTCAAAGTGAAGAAGGATTTATACCTTTTGATGTTGCATCTCCCCATCTTCAATTGATGAATAACATTTTTCAAGCCTATTGTTAATTATTTTAATTTCTATTAGGATTGAAGGTAGGAAGAAAATCACTAACACCAAAAATGGGTTAGAATGAATAAAACCCCTCTATACAACCTTATTCCTTTTTTTTTGTATGCAGGAATAGGTGGCGATCTTACTATTGTAGCTCTAGAAATTACATGATCTGATGAACAATCTAGAAAAGTTTTAGAAAAATTTGTACGGTATATAGTGGGAAGGTGTTATATACCTGGGTAAAGAACAATTAGGCAGTATATACCCTCTAACTCAACTTTAAATTTGAACCACATGTTAATACTATAGTTCAGTCTATTTCTAGTTTTACAAGTTCCTGTTTGATTTCTGCCTATTTGTTTCTATTGAAAGTTATCATTTAAACTTATTAAGTATTGTATCTTGCATCATTCTATCATTCAACTCATCCTAATTATTATTGCAAAGGATCATTGCACTCACTCAATTCTTTAGTCTCATTTGAGCCTATTGGGCCATCTTCCTTCCTAATGTGAAATAGGAAATAGGGTCAACCACCTTATTTGCATTGTGCTTCCTTTTTATTATTATATAAATAATAAAGATAATTTAATTAAAATTAGAGATGAGAAATCAATTAAATAATAAAGATCATTTAAATAATTTTAAAATAATAATTAGCCATTTAAATAACTAAAATGATTTAATTATGACAATATTAGAGGAATGTTAGAGGAATATTAAAATAATATTAAATAATGATTTAAAAATTATTCAATTATGAGAAATAAGAGGGAAATGAAAATTTGAAATTCAAATTTAGAAGAATAACACAAATTAATCAAATAATAAAGATTATTTAATTAATTAAGACAAAAGTTAGTAAGAATGTCGCTCGCAAGTGATGGGACAATTTTTAGTGTCTACAATTTGATTTTATGGTCTTGGATAATCATGACAATACTCCATAAACTTTATTAGCCCAAGATTAGTGAAAACCAAACCAAAATAAAATTAATTTGCAAAGTATTGTAGAAAGAAACCAATCTATCATAAACACACAAGAACAGTTATACAAATGCGTAGAAATAATGAATATATGTGAAGTAACATACAATAAATACACAAAAAGATTTCAAGAAATTTTACTATTTTAATAGATAAATTAGGAAAATCAGATGAACTTATGTCTCTATGGAATTTTTTCTTCTGCTATGAATGTGCATAATTGGTTGATGGATGTGCAAGAATGACATGTTACATTTAAAACACTCACAAAAACTCAAAAACTTGCTAAAAACTATGGATTGATCCCACAATGGGCACCAAAAAAGTGTACTTGAAAATGATCTAAGCATATTTAACTAAGAATACCACAAAATACTCTAAATTTTTTTCATTTATCAAGACAACATCAATGAAACTTTAAGAAACAATTTAAAACAAATATTATACATTTTTATCTATTACCATGCATATGTCCTATTATCGTTCTTCCTAATGAGATCTTTTTAAATTGCTTCTTTTTCATCAGAACTTCTAGCACTCCAAGATGACTTCAAAAAGGTTGAATGACATGTTAATAAAAATAAACTAGATGGAAGTCTAAGATGCAACACTATGATTATTATGATAAAATGATATGAATGCAAGATAAATGCTAAAATGATCAAGATGTGGCTGCCATAATTAATCTAAGATGATAAAATTATGGTGAAATTATGCTAATATGATGCTAATATAATGAAAAGATGCTAAACTAAAGGAAAATGAAAACAATATTAAGCTCAAAATGCACTAGATCAACATATTTTCAAAATGTTCTACTTGCTAATTATTCCCCAATGAGGGAAAATGAGTTCAAGAAGCAATGACTGAGAATAAGCCTTCAAGAAATAAATGGCTAGGATGCCATTGGTTGAATGGAGGTAGAATTAGTAGGGAGATAGTTAGATTGTGAGATAAATTTTTGGAGGATGTTCCTCCTACATTGACATGGTGGAGGAACAAGTGTGAGTGAAAAATATTTTTTAAATGTCTCTCGATGAATGTGAGAGAAAAGAGGGAGAAACACTCCAAGTTATTGAAATGTGAGATAATAAACAGCATATGTCAAACAAGTGTCTCATGAGTCATTTCTAACTAGATGAGGTGGAGGGACAAATGACTAGATAATAGGAAAGGTGGAGAAAGACTAGGGGATGTGAGGACACATAGGCTTATCCCTCCTTCTAACTAGGGATGATTGTTGAGGATAGTTAAGAAATTTAAATATTAAAGAAAATTAATTTCCTTAGCCTCGTGTGGTTGAGGTGGTAGATAAAGTAGAAGGATAAAGTGGACTAATCAAGTGGACTATAGAAGAACTAACTTTTTCATGCAATGACAAGGAATTAAATAATTTAAGAATATTTGATTATTAGTGAATTTTAGAAAAATAGGACTAGAAGAATAATATAGACACATGTTCAGTGCACATGATAGTTGAGAAGTATCCTCACAAGGCTATGCTTATGGTCTTCTCAGAATGACCCTCGTGAACTAGTCCTTTGCTCCAGCCAAGCTTAAACATTGTTCCTTCTTTTTATGTAGAGTCCCATCGAAGGCTAGATAGAATGATCTATTTAAGGTCCCCTTGAACTTGTGTGTATCAGACAAGACAATGGTGAACTATATGGGTATAATTTGCTGATGCGGTAAGGTGGAAACGTTGCTGGAATCCCCGGAAGAGCAGATTCAAAGAATCTTTAGTTGAGAAAATGAGGAGCAGGTGACTATGGTGATGATTTTGGGAGGAGATTACTGGGTCAAAAATCATGTTCACAATGAAAGGCTGGTAGCAGATCTATTTCAACCACTCATCCAAATTCTTGGTCATCCCCTACCCATTATTGGCATGGCCCGCAGGATTGTGGTGGATGACTTGTATACAAAGGTGGTGGTGGCAATGGATAGCATTGACACATAGCTTACAAGTGGTTTCTTGCTCAGTCATTTTGTGCTGGAGGTAGAAGGAAAGAAGACCTTGAGGAAGAAGGCTTGGACAATCTTCAAAGTAGGCATGAAAGATTACGACTTGACAAAGTTTGAAGCCTTTGTTCAGGAAAATGGGAATATTTTTCCCGAGGAAATAGGAGCTAGGTTGTTAGAGATTGGTCAGGGGATTATGTATTTATACCATTGATCATTTTTTTTTGTTCAAATTTGGAGTTCCTTCTCCTAGTGTAACTTCTTTTTTATGCAATATAAAGGGTACTACCCCCTAGGTAGAGCTTTCTTAAAAAAAAATATAGACACGTTAAGTTTTGATCAGATTTATATGTTATAGGAATTTTATATATCATGAATGTTGCTGGTGTATTCTTTTAAAAATATCATTTGATATAATCCCTCCAAGTTTTGTTGATGTATACTTTAAGTATTATTGATATATATACTTCTCATGTATTATTGATGTGCAAGTATCGATCTATGAGTGCTAAGAAATATTGTTGTATGTATATATTGATGGGAAACTATCGATACTCAATATCGATATGGATTATCAATGTACTTATATGTATATAATTTTCTATTCACCATATCTCATCAAATGATATTTTAAAAAATATATATGAATCAAGGGGTGTCTCACATAGAGACACAACTCTATGTGATACTGTTAAGAATGGGAACACTAAGAGGGGGGGGAGGGGGGTGAATCAGTTTTATAATGTTTTTTTGCTTCTTGAAACTTAGCCCAATTACTTAATTACTGAAATGAATAGTAAAGTAAATAAAACATTCAACCATAACACATAACACAAGATATGTTTATGGGGAAACCTTGGCCAGAGGAAAACCCCGGTGGGAATTAGCACCCATGAATAATTGCACTAGTCCTATGAACTTGTTAGAGTTCCTTTTCCCTGTTAGGAGCAATCATTACAATACTGAGTAAAATGACTCTGTTAGGAGTCTTGAAGAACAAAACCCTGTTAGGGGTGGATGGCTCACTACCAAAGCTCACTGCTCAATGAAGAAGGCTACAACCTCCTAGTTATTAGATACACACTATATCTGGTTGGGTGAACTGTTGCTTTGACATTGTTGTCTGATTAGTTCCTTTTGTGTGTTGTTGCTCTAACTTCTTTTAGAGATTTATCTCATACTGACTGAACTCTTATATATGTCCATCATGCTATCTATTGTATTAAATATGAAAGCGTATGTCATATATATACATGTTGAATGAGTGCAACCAAAGCTAAATAATGTGTTGGCTTAAAACCTAACATTTACAAAGCTTCAAAATTAATTAGCTCAAGTGTGTTTACATACAATGATAATAACATGTTTACATCACTATTACAATAGGTGCATAGCCTTTACAAAACAAAATGATATATGAGCTAAACAAAAAACCTCGTGTCAGCTACATGCTCTGTTCTATTCTACTGCTTAACTCCCAGAGTCACTTAGACTTGTTGTAACTTATCAATACTATCAAATCTAACCATGCATTCTTAGATTTAACATAATAGCATACTCAAAAGCTTATATCCAAGGGTGCATACCAAAACTCGATCATACACATGTGCATCGATACTCTGATCATTAGGTGCTTCACTGTTTTCACTTTGTTCTATACTTAGCCAAAATATGATCTTCAAAGTTAGTGTGCTGACTATCAAAACTTCATATGACTTTTTTGCCATAATGAAAACACAAAACTAGTCATATATTCTTAGTAAAGTCAACTTGCCAATATTCTCCCCCTTTGTCATTAATGGCAACAAAGGAATATGGTGAAGTTGCTAAACTATATCTTTACACAAAAAAATTTCTATCATATATGATCTTACTGTTCTATCTCCCTTATACCATATACACTACTCCAACTTTGACATTAATGAAAAAGGTGCTTAAAGAGGAAATCTTTAAGTACTTATGCAAAATATACATCAGGATATGCAATCTAAAGGTTTTTGATATCTTGCTGCCAAAATACCTTAAGTGCATCAATTGTCTGAAGATGGGTGCATAATGCATATGTGAGCTTCTCCATCTTTTCTAAATCCATGTAGGGACCTTGATCATATGTCACAATAGTAGCATCTATATGCTTGATGTTTTGATTTAGTACATCTAGTGAGGGTGCTAGTGCATTTCTTAGCTATGCTTGTCTAGCCCTTATCTTTGCAATCTCTTTTTTTGTCTTCTCTATTTTGTCTATCTATCCTTGATAAACATTATTGCACATATTTATGTCTTGAGAGGGATCTTTAGTTGATTTTCTTACTGCTACCATTAGAGACTCTTCTTCCTAAATCTTCTTAGAGTGGTCTGAAGTGATTTTATCCTGGTTCATGTAGTTAGCAATCATCTTTCTTCCTTTCGCTACTAACTCTTTCAGCATTGCTTGACCAATCTTAAGTGAGTTTAGGTCAAGTGAGAAATTTCCTATCAAATCATTTAGCCTTTCCTTGTTGTATTTCTCTTCTGCAATTTTTGTTGCTGAGTCTTCTAGACTTGAGAAGTTTTCTTTGAAGCTCGACAAGATACTACTAACATCATCCACTAAATGAACACTAATCAATTTCTTATTCTCAGGAAATAAATTATTTAGTACATGCTAATTGATTCAACAAATAGAGAATTCCTCATTACTTTTTTTTCTTTGGCTTTCTCCATAGCCATAACACTTATCTTTATTAGATCCTCTTCTCCCCAAGAATCTAAGCTTATTGTATCAAGAGTCAAACTTGACAACAATGATATTGAGGGCTTAGGAGTAAGAAATAAGTTTGTGCTTTGAATTATGTCTATAATCTCACTCTTTACCTTAACTATGATGCAGGGGCATTCTAGGGTACTCAGTGAAATTGCATGGTGGTGTGTTACTTAGTCGGTATTACTCAGTTGTAGCCTTAACCGGTGGTTTCAGTTATTAAAGGAAGCTTGGTCACTGAAGGAACTCAATGAGACTTCTTGTGCTTGGTGGAACTGTTACTCGGTAATGCTTGTATTGCTCGATGTTGCTTGGATTGGTCAGTTGTTTCACTGGTGCTTAGTTATTTCTCTAGCACTTGGTAGTTCTGGTTTACCGACTAGAGTTCTTAAAAATTTGCTTGGCTGACTTGGTGCATTTATTGTTGGTAGCTATTGTTATAGGCTAACATGTTGAATTTATTAATTATAAGGCTATTTGAGAGCCGACTTGTATTGCATTTAATATTTGTTAGGAAGAGTTAATGGTTTCATCTAGCCAACTTGTGGCTGATGATTAGTATTTAAGGGATATGTGGGGTATTTGTTTAGGATGACTTAGAGAGATCATGAAAGTAGATCTGAGGGTAGTAGATAAGTGAAGTTGTGGAAAAGATCTTGCGAGATCTTGCAGATCAAATCATTATCTGATAGTATGTAATATCAGAGCTAGTGGTTGGCATGCTTGGAGACAAGGAGATTTCTTGGAGGCTTGCGAGCTCAAGTTTAGATCTTCCTTAGGGTTTCAATCAATTGTTGATATTTTTCAAAACTAAACTAGCTGGGGTTGTGTTGGATCTTGATGATCTTGCAAAATTACTTCTGATTGTAATTG
Organism: Chamaecyparis obtusa; assembly: GCA_027943335.1. Classification (NCBI taxonomy): domain Eukaryota; kingdom Viridiplantae; phylum Streptophyta; class Pinopsida; order Cupressales; family Cupressaceae; genus Chamaecyparis; species Chamaecyparis obtusa. The sequence goes on from BSBK01000477.1 coordinate 1,701,490, forward strand.
GCCCTAACTCGAAAGGCCTTACAACTGGGCATGTTAATGGAAAATATGTTTTGAGACATATCTTATTATGTTGTGTTGTGTTATTTTTTTGTGTTGTTCTGAAGCTGCAAGGTTTGGACTATCCTTAATTGGATCCACCAATCATCTTGGTTGCATCAGGTGGTATCAGAGCTAAGTTGATCTTGTTGGCGAAGAGATCGTAGATTTGAGTTGCAGATCTGGAGTGCTGAACTTGTGAAATATTTCCCTAGTTGTTTGTGCGAGGTGGAATGATGATCTGAATTGCTTACAACTTGGATATTGTCACAAGGTGGTCGGTTTAGGGTTTATTTCAAAGGGTTTCTCTTATCTTTAAGGATGCCTTTGAGAAGATTTGACCCTAGAGTGATTATAGATCTCTGTGATACTATGGAATCTAGGATTATAGAGAAGGTGAAATCATATTTTAGATCTAAGATGGAGTTGATGAAGAATGACATGGTTGCTGAGATCATGAGAGCCATGGATGGTGTACCTTAGAATGTTGGTACTAAAGATGGTTATGAGGAAGCTATTGAAGACTTTGAAGCTACTAGATCTAGTGGTGATGACCGGAGGGATAGATCTAGTGAAGATAGAATTGCTTAGTTGCATAGATTTGGAGCTCGATTAAGTAATAGTTATTGAATGGAAGTTTCTACTTTCTCTAGTACTTTGAAGCCCAAGAATTTGATTGACTGGATTGGTGAACTTGAAGATTTCTTTGAGCTAGAAGAAATTGGAGATCCTCTTTGGGTGAGGTTAGCTCAGACGAAGTTAAAAGGAGATGCTTCTCTTTGGTGGATAGAATTACAAAGAGATAGAGAAGATGAAGGTGAAATGAAGATCAATCGGTGGAGGTTGATGGTGACTAAGTTGAAAGCTAAGTTCATACCTTCTGAATATGAGCTTGACTTTTTAAAGAAGTTGTAGAATCTGAAACATAAGGATTTTTTTGTTGAAGATTATACTGAGGAGTTCTATAAACTTACTATTTAGTCTGGACATAGAGAACTTGGTAAGAAAAAGGTAGCTTGGTATGTGAATGGTTTGAGATTCAATATTTAGGATGAGCTTGGTATGCTAAAGATTGATTATGTTGAAGATGCTTATCAGTATGCTATGAAGGCAGAAGATAAGTTGAAGAGGAAACAACATAGTAATCCCCAAGGGAAGGAAAACATTGATCACTTGGTGAAGGATAAACCAATGACTGTTGAAGATGAACATAAACCTATAGAGCCAAAGAAGAAGATAGGTAGAGTTATCTTTAAGGGAACTTGCTATAACTGTGATGAGGAAGGACACCGTTCTTTTGAGGGAACATAGAAGAAGCTTTGTAATCGACGAGCTGATGTGGTGAATGAAAATGTTGAGAATGAACCTGAATATGAGAACTTATTGCTTCAGCAAACATTGCTCGGTACAAAGGAGGAGCCTTGTCAGAGGAGTAACTTGTTTAGGACTTGGTGCAAGTCAAGAGGTAAACTTTGTGATGTTATTGTTGACAATGGTAGTACTGATAACCTTGTTGCTGAGGACATGGTTCAGAAACTTGGTTTGAATAGGATGAGACATCCACATCCTTATAGGGTTGGCTGGTTGCAAGATGATCATGCTCTAGAAGTAAGAGAACAATGCTTTATTGATGTTCAGATTGGCCAGTATAAGGATCTTGTGTTATGTGATATTATGGAGATGAATAGTTGTCATATATTTCTTGGTAGACCTTGGCAATATGATCACAAAGCTATGCATGATTGTGTGAAGAATGTGTTTAATGTTGAGAAAGATGACAAGAAGTTCTCCCTGATGCCTTTTCTAGATACAACACTCAGTAGGAGGAGTCTGAGTATTGGTAGCTGAGTTGAGTTGGTAGATCCTAAGAGAATGAATGATCAATTTGGAGATTAGACCTATGTGTTATCAAGGAAAGACTTGAAGAGACAGAGGAAGCTAAAGTGGAAGAATATGCAAAGTGAAAAGGTGGAGGACTTGTATGTGAAGAACCAGTTTAAGGTTTATGTACTGAATCCTGGAAGATGTTCTTCTCACATATGAACATATTTTCAAACCTAGCGTGTATGATGCGGGGGTATTCTAGGGTACTCGGTGAAACTACATGGTGGTGTGTTACTTGGCTGGTGTTACTCAGTTGTAGCCTTAACTGATGGTTTTAGTTATTGAAGGAAGCTCAGTCACTGAAGGAACTTGGTGAGAATTCTTATGCTTAGTGGAATTAGTGCTCGGTAATGTCTATATTTCTCGGTGTTGTTTGTCTTGGTTAGTAGTTTCACTGGTGCTCAGTTGTTTCTCTGGTGCTCGATAGTTCTAGTTTACTAACTGGAGTTCTTGAAGATTTGCTTGGCTGACTTGGTGCATTTATTGTTGGTAGCTGTTGTTATAGGCTGACATGTTGAATTTATTAATTGTAAGGCTATTTGAGAGCTGACTTGTATTGCATTTAATATTTGTTAGGAGGAATTAATGGTTTCATCCAGATGACTTGTGGTTGATGATTAGTATTTAAGGGATATGTGGGGTAGTTGTTTAGGATGACTTAGAGATGACTTAGAGAGATCATGAAAGAATATTTGAGGGTAGTAGATAAGTGAAGTTGTGTAAAAGATCCTGCAAGATCTTGTAGATCAGATGGTTATCCGATAGTTTGTAATAGCACAGCTAGTGGTTGGCATGCTTGGATACAAGGAGATTTCTTGGAGGCTTGTGATCTCAAATTTAGATCTACCTTAGGGTTTCCATTAGTTGCTGATAGTTTTTAGAACTAAACTAGTTGGGGTTGAGTTGGATCTTGATGATCTTGCAGAATTACTTCTAGTTGTAATTGGCCCTAATGCAGAAGGCCTTACAGCTAGGCATATTAATGGAAAATATGCTTTGAGACATATCTTGTTGTGTTGTGTTGCATTATTCTATTGTGTTGTTCTCAAGATACAAGGTTTGGACTATCCTTAATTGGATCCACCAATCATCTTGGCTACATCAAACTAGGATCTCAACAAAAGGCTCTTCTTTAGGTTCATCTTCCTTCTCATCTTCATGTCCTATTATATCTTCAATTATGACTTCTTGCTGCATAGGTGTTTCTTCACCGCATAGGATTTCATCTTCTTCAGTACTCACAAAATTTTCTTCAAACTTATTTAGATTAGTATATGTTGCCTCCATGGTGATTTCAACATCATCAATCACAATAGTTTCATCGTTAGCTTCAGCCTTGGGCGCAAAATCATGTGGACCTGAAAAAGGTGCATTAGGGATCTCCAAATCTTTTTCTTTCTTTGAGGGAACTTGGGTCGTAGGCATAGTGGGATGGTACATGTGTCTTTCCAAAAACACTATTTCAAATGATTTCTCTTTTTCCTTCACAATCAGCTCATAATCATTGTTCATTATATGCATAGTTTTGATTTTTGTTCTTAGATGAGGCTTTACCAAATCTAATAGCAATAATTTCTCTTCTAGTGAACAAATAGGGAGGTTGTCATCCAAAGTCTTTTCTCTAATTCTCATATCCTCCTCTATGGCTTATCTTTTTAGTGAATCCAATATATTACATACATGATCAGGAATGACTATCTTAAGTTCCAAAACTAACTTTTTGAACTTAATCATATGCTTGATAATCATAGAGTGAATTTATGATTTATAAATCTCATGGTGTTTGTCATAGAATTTTGCAATTTGATCTATCATTCCTTCATCAACAACTCTAGTTCTCAAAACTTCCAAATTCGGTTTAAATCCTACCTTAGCAGGTGCTTGAGTGTTATTTCCTTTGCTTCTAGTTGTCCTTGAGGATGGGTGGCTTGCACCAATTTTTTTCTTCCTTCTAGACACCTTTCTTGGCTCAGGAGGTGGAGTGGACTCCAGATCAATTGTGTTAGAAGGCACAGAGGTGATAACATCCATCTTACTCTTCTCCTTCGATTCATTAGATTTTTATATTTTGACTTCAGATGTGGGTGCACTCTCAAGTTGCATAGAAATCTTGGCATCCCTTTCTTTGTCTATGTCTTCTTGGGTGACACCATGAATTTTCAAAATAGCTGAGGTAATTCTGGATGCTTTTCTCTTACTCCCTGCACTGTATAAGAAAGAATCAACTTGTCTTGTCTTCTCTTCATATGTGCCCCATCTAGGTTCATTGGGATCCTTTGGCACTGATAGGAGGACTTCTGCATAACCTTCCAAAATGTGCTCATCAACTTCATAACCAAGTGGATGAATCCACTTTATTATTGGATCAACTACTTCCATTCATGTAGTATCAATTTCCACCATGAAGCATATAGTGTCCTTGTATTTCTCCACTATTTTCTTAGGTATTATGTACCTTCTTTGCATCTTGATTCTGAATGTTTTAATCTCCAATTCCATGTAATCCTTTAAAGTTCTCTTTGATGTTTCCTTAAATGAAATTTGAGGCAAGGTAGGTATGCTTTTATCAAGATAGAGATCAGAAACCTTACCAACTATATGAAAGTACATATATATGATCAATGAACCAAATCTGAATATTTTTCTCTTGTCATGCTTTATAGCTCTTATGTTGTCTAACAATTGTGTGCACAAGATCTCACATAGGTTAAACTCTCCATTTACTTTCACTATCCTTGTTGCTACTAGAATTGTAGCCATGGATACACTGTTCACTCTATTTGCATGTTGGAACTTGTATCCAAGGATCATAGCCATGAGTTTAATTTCTTTCTCCTCTATGGGCTCAATAGTCATGCCACGCTTATCACTCCTAGACTTACATGCCTGCTCAACCTATTTTCTGACATCTTTTTATGTTGGAAGAATGGCATCGGTCTTAGAAATTCTAGTCATCTCATGAATAAGATTAGTTGTAATATGGACATGGAATTCACCAATCCAAAACAAATCATCATGAATCTTGCTTAGTAAGATCTTAATCCATTCTAATTCATAGAATTCATAATACTCTATGATAGGGTTATCTGTGAGGTACGTGAATTTATCCTTGAATGTAAAGTCTAGATTAACCATTGATTCCATGTGCAACCTTATCCTGTCTAATCCTACAGACTCTTTCTTGTACTAGATGTAGGCACAAATATCCTCAACATGCATAACTCTCATCAGAGTTTTGAAAAATGCTCCTTCTAAATCATCTAACACTAACTTAAACAAATGTTTCTTAAATACATATCTCTTCCTTTTTGTGACATAAAAGACTACTGGAGTTTCCATTACTTGCTTCAATGCTTAAAGAGGGTTCCAAGAGATTTTTGAAATGACGCATCCGAGCTAGGGTTCTGCAACAAATTAAATCTTCTTTGTTGATTAAACTCTTTTAATCTTTCAATACTTAGATGCTTTGATCTCCTGTTCTCTCCAAGGGTTTGATCTTGAATGTAAAATTGAGGATAATAGATCTCTAGTGACTAATAAATCAAATTTCTTGCAATTAATGCTTGCCATCATGACACAGGTTATAACAATGATTTCAATCTCAGTTCTTGTAGCCAATCAGATTGTGCAATCTTGCATACTGTATTAACTAGAAACCAAACAACTAAAACCAAAGGTGCATACTCTAAGGGTGAGTATACCAGTCGCACAGGGGTCTAGAGCTTATCTAGCTCCCCTATGACCATGAGGGTCATTTATCCAGAAGTAGAAGGTGCATCCACTACTTTGTCAGAAAAATTATCTTTCTTTACTTCCATCCAAATTTTGTTCACATCCTCTATAGCTTTCACAAACTTGACTTCTCCAGATTCATCCAATATCAATCCTTGAGACTTATTAGGTCTTTCTTGTCTTTTCTCTTATGATCTACAAAATTTTGAGATGTCTCCAACCTTGTTACAAGAGTAACAAATAACTGGAGGCCTTGTATTCCTAGGTGCATTGATGTGAGTTAGCATACTACATTGTCTAGCTATGTGACCATTGTAATTGCATATCTGACATGTGATGTTCTGAGAAGAACTTTTTTGTGGTTGAATTCTTTAATTGTGTTGTGTCTGACTTCTTTGATTTGATCTACACTGAATAGTTCTATGACCAAACTTATTACATGAATAACAATAACCATTGAGAGGTCTTACCTCTTTACAATCTCTTTCTATATGTCCATTCTTGTTATAGGCATAACAAGTTTTGTTTACTAGCTTGTGTTCATCTTTAGGTGGTTTTGCTTTAGTTTTAGTATGATTTACAATCATCTTAGCTTTTGTAGATCCTTCTGGTGCTTTCATTCTTTCTTGCATTGCATTGATTTGAATTTGTGCTTCATTGAATCCAATACCACTAGAATCTCCTTTTATCATTTGTGCATATATTTGAGAGTCTAATAGATCAGTACTTGTGTACAATTTGTCAATATGATTATTTTCTTCTATCAACTTAGATTCTATCTTTTTCTTGACATTTTCTAACTCCAAGATTTTCATGTTTTCTTGCATGAGTTCTTTATCCAACTGTTTATTTTCTTTGATCTATTCTTCATATGTTGTCTTGCTATCAGTTAATTGTTCATTCAAATCTTCAATCTAATCCTTCAGAGATGTGTTTTCTTCATTCATATTTTTGACCATTTTCCCCAAATCATTTTTTGAACAATCATTTAAATCTTTTCTCAGTTTCTTGATGAATACTTGTAAACCACTGACCTTCATTTTCAATTCTTCAATTTCTTTTTCAGATCTGTCAAGATATTCAAGAGCTACTTCAAGATTTTTCTTCAAGTGTTTCACTTCAGCTGTATCCATGATCTCCTCAAGTGGTTAAACTTATCTTAGAGGACCAAATCTCTAATACCAATTGTTAAGAATGGGAACACTAAGAGGGGGGGGGGGGTGAATCAATGTTCTACAATTAATGTTTTTCTACTTCTTGAAACTTAACCCAATTAATTAAATATTGAAATGAATAGTAGATCAAATAAAACATTCAACCATAACACATAACACAAGATATGTTTATAGGGAAACCTTGTCCAGAGGAAAACCTCAGTGGGAATTAGCACCCATGAATAATTGCACTAGTCTTATGAACTTGGTAGAGTTCCTTTTCCCTGTTAGGAGCAGTCATTACAATACTGAGTACAATGACTATGTTAGGAGTCTTGAAGAACAAAACCCTATTAGGGGTGGATGGCTCACTGCCAGAGCTCATTGCTCAATGAAGAAGGCTACAAGCTCCTAGTTGGGTGAACTGCTGCTTTAACATTATTATATGATCAGTTCCTTTTGTGTGTTATTTATCTAACTTCTTTTAGATCTTTATCTCATACTGACTAAACTCTCATACTTCTTCTCTTCTATATGTACACCATACTATCTATTGTATTAAATACAAAAAAGCATGTCATATATATACATACTGAATGGGCGCAACCAAAACTTAATAATGTGTTAGCCTAAAACCTAACATATACAATGCTTCAAAATTAATTGGCTCAAGTGTGTTTACATAAAATGATAATAACATGTTTACATCACTATTACAATAGGTGCATAGCCTTTACAAAACAAAATGATATATGCTAAACAAAAAACTTTCTGTCAGCTGCATGCTTTGTTTTGTTCTGCCGCTTAACTGCTAGAGTCACTTAGACTTGTTGTAACTTATCAATACTATCAAATCTGACCATTTGTTCTTAGATTTAACATAATAGCATACTCAAAATCTTATATCCAAGGGTGCATACCAAAACATGATCATACACACATGCGTCGATGCTCTGATCATCAAGTGCTTCACTGTCTACACTGTCTTCCATACTTAGCTAAAATATGATCTTCAAAGTTAGTGCGCTAACTATAAAAACTTCATATGACTTTTTTATCATAATGAAAACAAAAAAATAGTCATATATTCTTAGTAAAGTCAACTTTCCAACAAGGACATCTAGCAACAATATGGCCAATCTCTTTAAAATTAAAACAAGCTAAAGATAACTTTCCTTTATACCTTCCTTTACATTTCTGAAGTCTCCTAGCCATAAGTGATTCAAGGGATGACATAAAAGAATAATCAAAACTCAGTACAATACTATTGTCATAGTTATTCAGCTCAAAAGTAGTCAAATTTCCAATCAAACTATCAAGTGTAAGAGTACTACCAGGTGCAAATCTCATTTCATGAATAGTAGAGATTCTAATAGCATAGATAGGAAGAAAGGTTCTTAGTATCTTCAAAAATAATACCTCCTTCTCCTTAGATAGCATTAACTACCTCATTCATTCGGTTAGAGTCTTGTGTGATGTTCTCACCTTATTTCATATTCATATCATCAAATCTGCCTCTTAGGCTTTCATCTCTAGCTCTCATTACATTTACATCACCACCATGAACTAGTGCAAGTTTGTCCCACATTTATTTCATTGTAGTGCATTCTTTGACATCTTCAAATTCAGCATCAGTTAGAGAAACAACAATCTATATCATAGTTATGTTGTGCTCATGTCTATCTCTCAACTGATCAACTACCAAAGGTCCAATAGTCAGTTGTATGTAGCCATTGTCTAGGAGACGTAGAGATGATTCTCCAATTCCAGATATGTGCAGCCTCATCTCGCTTTTCCATGTTGTAATGTTTTCTTTATTCAGCTTAGGCACTTCCCTTTTATACATCTTGTGATCTTTTTCTCAAGTCCTTGAAATTTCCTCCAAGCAACCAATATTCTTTGATACCAATTGTTAGATAGATGAGAGGGAGGGTGAATCAATTAAATTAGTTATCCTACAGTCCCAAACTCTCAGATGTACTTTTTCAATCTTATTCAACAATTCAAATGGCTCGGTAAGTAAAATAACTATCTTTCCAATTATTTACCGAATACCAGTAATTATCCAAAATTGTCTTTACTGATTAATCAAATATGCAACATGTAAAGTATGATAGAAAAATAATCATAAAACATAACACAATGATTTAATGTGGAAACCCTACTAAGGGAAAAACCACCTACGACTAGTAACCCAAAAATATTTCACTCTTTTGAAGTGAGCCCAGCCAGGAGCCAACATTGTTAAAGGTTACAATGCACATTGTCAGGTGTGACTTGGTTAGAGGATATATCACTAATAGTTATCTTTTGACCAACATTCACTATGGGGTCAACAAGATAACAATTAACATTCCTTGAATTTCATATAGAAATACAAAAGAATGTTAAGTCCACTCGGTTAAGAGATTTTGCTGTAACAATGGTTAAATTGATATAGTACTAATTTGATTCAAATACAACTCTATTTGCAAATATTCAGATCTATACTAAGCTCATAAAAACTCTTCTGATCAATAACCAATTCACTTCCTCATATCCTTCAACTTACTTCACTCGATGTATATCTCCGACGCTCGGTTATGCCTACAACTCGGTTCTGTCTGTAACCATTTTGATCAGGAATGCATGAAAAATATATTCACATGAAATATTTTGCATTTTATATTTTATCTAGCATGTTTCAACAATGAAACTCATGTCTCTTAAATAGACAAGTAAACCATTTTCATATCAGCCATTAGATTTTTCCTCTTAATCCTCATCTTCCATTTTGCCGCTTCAACCTTCCTCAACATATGTGTCAATAAAAAATTTCAATCTCTTCCCTTAGATAATCTATGAATTTTTTCAGTCATGGATCTTATAACAAACTTCATATGTTACCTCATAATCATAACAACTTATAGCTCATCAATTTTAGTCAGTTGTTATAGCATTTAATGTTTTCATCCATACTCAATTAATACTGAATGCATCGGTGATAACTAAATCGGTTATTACTCTCACTCAATATACACAAGACTGACTCGGTGTATACATAAATCTTCAATTACTAACCACATTAACTTGTTTAATTCATATCTCTTCTTCATAATAGAATATTATCACATGCTCAAGTGAACAATATAAAGCCATAGACTCATCAATAAGTTACCCAATGTATACCTTATCCTTATCTATCATATCCATCTTTTCCTTATGTAGATGTCTCATTTCTTCACCATTTCTTCCTTCTATAGATATTCAGATGTTTGTAACTATCATGATAAGTATAGTCAAAACTAGTTGACATCAATGACAATGTATTGACTGATTTAATCATCTTACATATCACTTTAATAGCTCGGTGATCTCTAATCATTGTCTCTTTAGTTCATCAATATATTCAATCAGTTGTAGATAATCACTCAATCCTCTACCAAGCTACCCAAGAAGAGGGGGAAGTTAATAAAAAATAAAGATGACATAGACTCAGATGAGGAGGACACCAAAAAATTCAAGGTAGTTGTTAATAAATCTTAGACTATTGATGAAATTTTAAATGAAATAAAGGAAAAGGGAGGACTTTCTCACACTAAAATAAATAGGTATGTACATATATCTACCGAGGATTAAGATAAGTTGGAGGAAGAAATCATCCACATGATGATTAAATTTAAAAGTTTACCAGTTGAATTTGCAACTTATATTCCAAAATAACTGTATGATAAGGTATCAACAAGATGGACACATTCCTTGCATACCGAGAAGAAGATGATGGAAAGATGATTAATTTTGGCAATGCCAAACCTATCTATCAAAGAGATTGATGATATGATGAAAGAATATGCTAACAAGTTTTTGATGAAAGGAAGATAAATGAATATCCTACAAGGGAAAATCCAAGAAGTCAACGAGGAGAGTAAAGAAAAATGGACTAAAATTTTGAAGTCCAAAGCTAAAGCAGAACAAACTACACTTGCAATTATTCCCGAGCAAGGTGTCACAAGAAGAGGCAAAGGTGTACATTCTGATGATGTAGATATTACTGTATAAAGGAAAATTGAAGAGACTATTCATATATCAGATATTGAGCATCTAGAGGATGATACATATGCAGAAGATTTTTATCCTATTGACTACACTGAGAAAGAGGATACACTAGAGAAGTTAGTGATTATCAGGAATGAAGAAGTTTTAATTGAAGATATCACTAAAGGTGATCTTGATAATGAGGTGAAGGAAGATGAAGATTTTACTGTTGCTACCGATATCATAGAGGAAGCATGGACTACCATGGCAGCCACAGTAAAAATATTGGGTAACTTACTGATTTTGGTACAAGCCATAGAAATTTATACTATAGAGAAACCCGAGGACCCAACACTAAAGAAATCCATGGATACCACATAAGAGAAGGGTGAAGAAGGAGAAAAAGAGAACACTGAGATTGAAACAAAAGAGGAAAATGACAAAGGAGCTAAAATAGAAACAAATGTAGATGATTCTACTACCAGAACAAGACCAGAATCCCAAGGGACCTCACATTGAGGGAATAATAAAGGGGCCAGAAAAAGAGGAAAGTGTCTCTACCGAGCCACCAAAGTTAAATCTAGAGAAGAAGGCTCTAGTTCCTTATGGGAAATCCCCTACATGTAGAAAACATGAGAAGAAAAAGAAGAATAAATATGGAAAAGGTCTGGTCACCCTGGATGAAGTCATAGAGATACATTTATTTGACCTGAGAACCTTAGACCCTAAAGCTCTCAAAAGGTATCAATAATTATGCACTAGAAAAGTATCTCAGGAGAAGCCGAGGAAGGAAAGTAAACATAAAAAGGTGCTTGACAATGTGAGAGAAATCATAATGCAAGTTGTACCTAATGTCAATGTTGATGAGGAAACTCCCATCATTGACCAGCTTGCAAAACTTATTGGGTACATAAATTCTCCCAATATTGATACTGAAAAGAAGATAGAAGAGAGAGCAGAGTAAAAAATACAATTTAAAATAACCAAGAAGATCAACCAAGTTGTGGTCATTCACAAGGTGAAGCTATCTGAGACTATAACTGAAATTGAAAGTCTTATTCAGTAGATACTCACAATTTTAAAGAAGCTTTTCACTATAGACTTTTTCAATACAAAATAAAATAAAAGCTTAAGAAATTAGATGATGATCTGCAAAAGAGTGCAAAAATCTTAATTATAGAACCTCATGCAGGGTATGTGCAAGATCATGAGGGGCCAAAAAGTGGTGATGTGAAAACTATTCACTTTTCACTCATCCAAAAGTGCATGAAAATACTTGTTGACTTTTGAGTAGGCCTGGGTGTTAGTACACCTGGGAAAACTTGACACCAAAGCACAGGCCTAATCGGGTACCCAATAACTATGGCATAAATCTGAAACCCATGAGCCCTTTTCTTCATTTCTTTCCACATTTTTTCTTGTGAAAACATCTTGAAATATCATATACTCGATATATTTTTGGGTATCTAATTTGGGCAACAACAAATTTGACTCCCAGCATATTCGGTAAGTAGATTTTTTATTTATTTTGATTATTTTATTTTATTTTCATGCCAAATGTCATTTTTTTTGTTGAAATAGGGTTTTCTATTTATATTTGTAATACTATATGAAATTAGATTGAAATTTAGATTTGTTTTTTATTTAATCAGGCATGGATGACAACAATGAAGAAAATAACCCTCCCACACCAAATAACAATCCTGAAAACAATCCCCCATGTCAAAACCCTCGATCTTTAGAAGATTTGATACAAGATAATTTGAACACAATACGAGGTTTCCAAAACATGTATCAAAATATACCTACATTAGGTCCCATTCTTGCCACACTAAATACAATTGCTGAAAATATTGACACACTCACACAGCAACATAATGCTGCTCTTCATTGGCGTGATGATATGCATGCCCAATTTGATGATGGGCTTGACCATGATGGGATTGCGGCCCTTAATATAACCAAGGAAGATATAGCCACCCTTTTTGTCAATCTTAAAACCAGAATACCAGTTGACCCCAAAAAACCCAAATTATCAATAAAATGGTGCACAAATGAAGCAATGCACACAAACTTTTGGGATCGCTGGTGGATGGTGTTTGATAAACCACCCCATAGCAATTTGGAGGTCCCATTTTATTTCATAAAAAAATTGTATGCTGATTTTGTGCTTGGTCACCATGTTGATTATTGGAGTATGAGGCCCAACATGGGCGTAGGTGGAGGAGCTCCTCAGAATAGGCCATTTTCCCAGTGCAAAAAGGCCACTACCTTTGTCCCCCCCACTCATGTCACACCCTCTCCTCGAGTGCAGCATCCCGATATCATTGCAGAGGTTGCCTCACAGACTATTAGGGCCATTCATTTATTGAGTGATCAGTTGATCATGCAGACCAAATTAGTGTTGCCTCTTGGTGTGGATGATGCTAACGCATTGACATCTCATCAGAGTTCATATGTATGTGAGGCCCATATTTGTATTATATGCAAGAATATGTGCCTCAGACCACTTACTAATGTTGATATATATCAATTACATGTTATTGATGAGGAGGATATAGGAGATGTAGTTGTAGAGGCTGCAACACCTCATGGAGCATCTACATCTCATGAGAGTGCTCAAGAGGTGTACGCAGAGCCATTGACTCCTATTGATACAGTAAGAGTAAACATTATAAATAAATTTGTCACGTGACTTATTTAATTTAAACATAATTTATTTATTTAGATTAGTTTTAATGATTGCATGCACTTGTGTATATATATTTTTTCCATTTATGTTCAGTTGATGACATAGGAGTAGGTGAGACAGGTGGATGAGTCCACACTTTTGGCCATTTCATTTGGCCTTGATGACTATACGGTTTATTATAAATTATGTACCCATTAGTTATTTTTTATATTATTTGGTGTACATGCTTAAATCACTATCAATTAGAGCAATAAAATTCATACATTTACTTATATATTGTCATCTGATTGTGTTCTTGTAGGGTAGAACCGATGTCAGTGGGGGGCATGAGGGGGTTCCTTCATCAGGTGTCGACAAAGAAAAGGTAGTTAATTGTTTAAGATTAATTATGCATGCACATGTATGCCACTTGTGTGTAGTAATAAATATTTTACTTTCACTTTATTGTATAGGGTGTGGCTATTGATGATGTCTCGACAGCTGTTTGACAGCATAGTGTTATAGGCATCTCGATTTAGAGTGATAGCCCGATTGTACGTAGACTTTTACATATTGTTATTTGTATTTTGTAACCAGGTTTTCTATGATGAAGTACATTTATATATAATTGACAATCTTTTTACTCTCAAAGGTTACTCCGAGTGTGAGGGAGGGCCCACGAGAATCTTTCGTATCTTTGTTGACCCAGCCCACCATTCCAAAGGAGGGATCATCAAATGTAAGTTTTAATTTTAGTTCAATCAATTTGTAATTTTATTATGCTATCATCCTATTTTGTAGATTTATTACTTTATGTTGCACCACTCTACTAATCTCATTATTGCAAATATATATTTATAGGTCACAGTTGGTATTGTTGGCATGGTCCCTTCGCTACCTAGGACTTATGCTAGGACACCTGATCATGGTAGGTGACCGAGAGACCAGGTATAGATATTTTTATTTAGTTATAATTTTAATTAAATTAGTGTTTGAATTATGAACTATATATATGTACAAATCATATAAAGTAAGCAATCTAACTTGGGTTTGAACTCATTTTTTATGCAGGATCAATCAAAGCCCAACACTTCTTCAAAGAGGCTACATTTTGATGATCCCCCTATGGCATAGGATGTAGTTTTAGTTTTGTGGTCATTTAGAGATGCCACTTGTAACATTTTGAGATGGCATATATGCCACATTTTACACCTTAAAACATTGATTTTGTAGACATTTTGAAATGGCATGTGCCATATTTGTATATGGAGATACTTTTGATACATTTGATACTTTGTATATATAGAACATGTTCATTTATATGTTATATTTGCATCATCTTTTGTATATACATATTTACTATTCATGTTTATGGAATTGAATGGTGAAGTTATATCTTGACTATGATTATCATTATGATTGAAATTATATCTTGTTGAAGTTACATTTTTTTTTCTTTACTTTGGAATACCCTGTTCATGGAGCTTATTATGTTTGAGGTTTAACTTCTATAGATTTTCTATGTTATTATGTTTCATACCATTATATATACTCACTTGAGCCACTTAGTACTACATTGTTTGAATACTATATATATACTCACTGTGTATATAACTCATCATATTGGAGTCACTTGAGCCACAGAAGATCGCTGCCCAATCGTGCTTAGTGCACCTTAGGGTCACTTGGATTGACCATGGTCGTGAGCATTCTAGTGACTCCATGGGTGAAATGAGGTTGTCACTGGCATTTACCGGGCCAACTAGAGCTGATGGAGTAGATGGTTCGATGTAATGTCAGATGGTTTGAAAGATATGCTGCTAAGACACTTTCAATTGAGATCATCTTGCCAAATGCAAAATAAGTTGAATCACCCAAAATATAGAGAGGTTATTATAGACCTTAGAAACATGATCTTGTAGCCCTTGATAGTTTTTCAATACCTCTCATGAGCTCTAAGATACGAGCCATAGAAGATCTTTGCCCAATCGTGCTTAGTGCACCTTGGGGTCACTTGGGTCGAGCATGGTCGCGAGCGTTCCCGTGACTCCATGGGTGGAATGGGGTTTTCACTAGTGTTTACCCAGCCAACTGAAGCTGATGGAGTAGACATTTTGATGTCAGATTAGATGGTTCAAAAGATACACTACTGAGCCACTTTCAACTGACCCTCACTGCAAGTTTTGGCATCGACTGAGATTGCCTTGCCAAATGCAAACGAAGTCGAATCACCCAAAATTGAGAGAGGTTATAGTATACCTTGGAAACATGATCCTATAGCCCCTGATGGTTTGTTAATACCTCTCATGAGCTCCAAGATATGAGCCTCAGAAGATTTCTGCCCAATCATGCTTAGTGCACCTTGGGGTCACTTGGGACAAGCGTGGTCACGAGCTTTCCCATGACTCCATGGGTGGAACGGGGTTGTCACTAGTGTTTACCTGGCCAACCAGAGCTAATGGAGAAAATGGTTTGATGCTAGGTTAGATGGTTTGAAAGATATGCTGTTGAGTCACTTTCAACTGACCCTCACTATAAGTTTTGGCATTGACTGAGATCACCTTGCCAAATGCAAATGAAGTCGAATCGCCCAAAAATGAGAGAGGTTATTGTAGACCTTGGAAACAAAATCTTATATCCCTTGAAGGTTTTTTGATACCTCTCATGAGCTCCAAGATATGAGCCCTAGAAGATCGCTGCCCAATTGTGCTTAGTACACCTTGGGGTCACTTGGGTTGAGCATGGTCGTGAGCTTTCTCGTGATTCCATGGGCAGAATGGGGTTGTCAATGGCATTTACCCAACCAACTAGAGCTGATGGAGTAGATGCTTTGATGCCAGGTCAAATGGTTTGAAAGATACACTGCTGAGCTGCTTTCAACTGACCCTCACTGCAACTTTTGGCATCGAGTGAGATCACCTTGCCAAATGCAAATGAAGTCAAATCACCCATAATAAAGAGAGGTTATTCTAGACCTCAGAAATAGAATCACATAGCCCCTAATAGTTTTTTGATACCTCTCATGAGCTCTGAGATATGAGCCCTAGAACATTGCTGCCCAATCATGCTTAGTGCACCTTGGGGTCACTTGGGTTGAGCATGGTCGTGAGCTTTCCCATGACTTCATGGGAAGAATAGGGTTGTCACTGGTGTTTACCTAGCCAACCAAAGCTGATGGAGCATATGATTTGATGCCAGGTCTGACTGTTTGAAAGATATGCTGCTAAGCCGCTTTCAACTGACCCTCACTGCAAGTTTTGACATCGACTGAGATCGCCTTGCCAAATGAAAACAAATTTGAATTACCCAAAACTGAGAGAGGTTATTGTAGATCTTAGAAACATGATCCTATAGCCTCTAACAATTTGTTGATAATTCTCATGAGCTCTGAGATACGAGCCCTGGAAGATCACTGCCCAATCGTGCTTAGTGCACCTTGGGGTCACTTGGGTTGAACATGGTCATGAGCTTTCCCGTGACTCCGTGGGTAGAATGGGGTTGTCACTGGCATTTACTTGGCCAACTAGAGCCTATGGAGTAGATGGTTCAATGCTAGGTCAAATGGTTTGAAAGATATGTTATGGAGCCACTTTCAACTGACCCTCACTGCAAGTTTTGGCATCACTGAGATTGCCTTGCCAAATGAAAATGAAGTTGAATTGCCCAAAATTGAGAGAGTTTATTGTAGACCTCAAAAACATGATCCCATAGCCCCTGATGATTTGTCAATACCTCTCATGAGCTCTGAGATATGAGCCCCGGAAGATCACTACCTAATCATGCTTAGTGCACCTTGGGGTCACTCGAGTCGAGCATGGTCGCGAGCATTCTGGTGACTCTGTGGGTGGAATGAGGTTGTCATTAGCATTTACTTGGCCAATTAGAGCTAATGGAGTAGATGGTTTGATGCCAGGTTGGATGGTTTCAAAGATACATTGTTGAGCCACTTTTAACTGACCCTCACTGCAAGTTTTGGCATCGATTGAGATTGCCCTGCCAAATGTAAACAAAGTCGAAACACCCAAAAATGAGAGAGGTTATAGTAGACCTTGGAAATACAAACCCTTAGCCCCTAATGGTTTGTTGATACCTCTCATGAGCTCTGAGATACAAGCCCCAGAAGATTTCTGCCCTATCATGCTTAGTGCACCTTGGGGTCACTTGGGTCGAGCGTGGTCGCGAGCTTTCTCATGACTCCGTGGGAAAAATGGGGTTGTCACTAGAATTTAATTGGCCAACTAGAGTTGATGAAGTACATGGTTCGATGCCAGGTCAGACGGTTTGAAAGATATGTTGCTGAGCCACTTTCAACTGACCCTCACTGTAACTTTTAGCATCGACTGAGATCGCCTTGCCAAATGCAAATGAAGTCGAATCACCCAAAACTAAGAAAGGTTATTGTAGACCTCAAAAAAAAGATCCCATAGCCCCTAATATTTTTTTGATACCTCTCACAAGTTTTGAGATACGAGCCCTGAAAGATCATTGCCCAATCATGCTTAGTGCACCTTGGGGTCACTTGGGTCGAGCATGGTCGCGAGCATTCTGGTGACTCCATGGGTGGAATGAGGTTGTCATTGGTGTTTACCTAGCCAAATGGAGCTAATGGAGAATATATTTTGATGCCAGGTCAGATGGTTTGAAAGATACGCTGCTGAGCTGCTTTCAACTGACCTTCATTGCAAGTTTTGGCATCGACTGAGATTGCCTTGCCAAATGCAAATGAAGTCAAATCACCCAAAATTGAGAGAGGTTATAGTAGACCTTGGAAACATGATCCTATATACCCTAATGGTTTTTTGATATCTCTCATGAGCTTCAAGATACGAGCCCTAGAAGATCATTGCCCAATCATGCTTAATGCACCTTGGGGTCACTTGGGTCGAGCATGGTCGCGAGCTTTCCCGTGACTCCATGGGTGGAATGGGGTTGTCACTAGCATTTACCTAGCCAACTAGAGCTAATGGAGTAGATGGTTTGATGCCAGGTTTTTACAATTTGAAAGATATGTTGTTGAGATACTTTCAACTGACCCTCACTGCAAGTTTTGGCATTGACTGAGATCACCTTGCCAAATGCAAACAAAGTTGAATCACCCAAAATTGAGTGAGGTTATTTTAGACCTTGGAAATATGATCTTGTAGCCCCTAATGATTTATCAATACCTCTCATGAGCTCTGAGATATGAGCCCCAGAAGATTGCTTCCCAATCGTGCTTAGTGCACCTTGGGGTCACTTGGATCGAGCGTGGTCGTGAGCTTTCCTGTGACTCCGTGGGCAGAATGGGGTTGTCAGTGGTGTTTACCTAGGCAACTAGAGTTGATGGAGTAGATCATTTGATGCCAAGTTAGATAGTTTGAAAGATACGCTACTGAGCCACTTTCAACTGACTGTTAATGGTATGTTTGAAATTTGAACTGTGAAACTAATCATGATTAATCTTGTAAAATTTGAACTGCGAAGCTTATTATGTTTGAGGTTTAACTTTTATAGATTTTTTGAAATGATAAAAAATAATATCCTTAAAGCATTATAAATAGAAATCAAATATGTAAGAATTCAAACCATGCAAATGACATAAGTAAATGACATGTAAGATCCCTTCTTGGCACTATTGGCCACCCATACATGATTTTGGTCATAAGTCCTTATCAAAAGTTTTAGGACATTTAACTTTTAAATCAAATTGATTGTTACAAATTGCCATTATAGGCTTCAAAAGATCTCAATTAACCATTAAGGATCCTTTCATCCTTCTATCTCTGATTGGATCCATGGTGACCATAGGTGTCTTCATAGGTGCTCCTACACAAGTTACAATCCACATACAAAACCAAGTTTATTGACTCAAAATACAATCTAAGAAAGGTGAAATTAATGTATTGAAATTAAGCTTAACAAACTTAGAAAACAATGCACTAAGTTAATTTATTACCTAGTCAAGTGTTCCTGAAGGGTCATCTCTTTGCTTCAGGGTCTCCAATAGTGCTTCATGATCAATAGTACTAATAGTCCAAAGTTCTTTTGTCTTTGGTCTTCCTTGATGCTTTGACAACTTGACATTTATTGCTATAACAAGGTGTGAATACATGAGAATAGTTTTGTGCTTCTCATAGTCTTCAAATGCAGGAATTCCATTCTTTCTAATCATGTATGTTTGTAGCCATGTTCTCGCAACAACAACTGAACTAGTAGGATATGTGAACCCATCACCATCTGTCATCGGTTGTACAAGCTTATGTTTACCTTGTAAATAATGTGCTAACCAATAATTTGACCTCTCATCATTCCCCTATGGTGCAACCAATGCAAAAAAATTTCCTAGCTTCAGAAGATTTGAAAGATGGTCATAGTCAACTGAAGTGTCCATGTCATCATTTCTTATAGAGAGTGTCAGAGATAAAGGAGTTAGATACTATGGAACCCATGTATCCACCCACTCACTTGACTTGCAATGATCCCAATCATATTGAAAACACATGGGGCAAAAACAAGCCAACTCTCATGTCCAAATGGTCCATGTACTACTATTGGAGCTTCGGAATGAATGCATTTTTGAAGATTCTTTCACTATTTGACAATCCAATCTATCTCCTATAGTTCCCTCCTCAACCAACCAAAAGAATCTATGCACTATAGAATTAAGTGTCCCCCCTGTGACAATGCTAAAGTACACCAATCAATAATAGAATGAGCATCAAGAAGTACAACACTTGAAATCCTCAATTGCTCCTTAACTAGAGCTCTCTTCACACACACACACCTGCTCTATCATGCTCCCCTTTCCCATGCCCTGACTAAAAAAAACTGAGGTACACCTTTCTCTACATGCATTCTACACAACCAATAAAACATTCTATCATTCTTAAATTGACCGATGCAATTATCTGACCAAATGAGATGCCTATCCATAGCAATACCATTTTCCTGCAAGAAGTCAAAATAGTTCTGGAAACAATGTTGAACAAACTCATGAGAGCGAGGACTATCATCACTCATATAAAAATGGTACTCTCTAATTATCTTTTTCTCATCTTTTGTACTATCAGGGGAATGTCTATATGTGATGTGTACAAAAATAACAACCTGAATGGAATTGTAATATTGAGCTTGAGTCTCATTTTGGGGCTGCAATGTATAGTTCTCCGCAAAGTCTACAATGGATATAATAGTTCCAATGGGAAAAGTGTCCTTACATGTCCTAAATTGTTGATCCAACCATTGAGACCTGTGACTATGCCTTGCATACTAGTAAAAAATATTTTTCTTGAAATCTGAGATAAAATCAGCACCGTTGTATTCTTTTGCAACTAACTCACATCTAGAGCCTTCACCTCCACTCTTCAATGTATATTTCACCATTTCATATAGCTTTTTTTGGATGAGTGTCTTTCCAAAATTGTGTTCCAAACCCTCATGAAAACATGTCCTAAACTTGGACAAGCCACCACATTCTGAGCACTTGGCATTTAAGCAATCTTTTTTATAAAATAAACAACCATCATCTCTATGACATAAAAATTGATCTAGCAAGTCTCTTGATGATTTGGGAAGACCACTTGCACCACAATACTCTAGCATTTCATTAGTGTGCAAAGTAGAAAGAATGGACCGTAATAATTCATGATGCATTGAAAACTCAACATGATATTTGCAACAACATGTATTCTAAATCTTAAGGGGTACACAATAAAATGGCTTCATGGATTCAAAAGACCTTTGTGATATTTTCAATGTTGTATGTGTCTCACAAAATTTTTTATATAACATTGTTTGACTTACCTCCACATAATGTTTAGGATTTGGAGTGTGGCCTCAATTGCCAACTCTCAACTTCAAGACATCCTTCACATTTGGTGACACTCTTAAGTTAGCATCCCAAAATTGTTGAATTTCATCCTTGACAACATCTATTAACTTCTTATCGAAACATGGAAGTCTCCCACCATAAGCCCATGTATCAATTTGAAGTGGATCATCAAGTCTTTCTCTTCTTACAAGTTCTCTACCCAAATTTTTACAGTCTATATTGAAGTCAACACAAGTTTGTCTCATCAAACTAGCCTTTCTCAACTGATGACTTACTAAGGAGGTTGTAATAATCCTCCGAGAAACTCTCTTGTCTTTTTCTTTGCTAGTCTTCCCAATGCTATTGAGAGCATTCAAAATATTCTTCACAACAATGGCATTTCTCTCCATTTTTTTTTTCACACAAATCTTCAATTTCACAAGCACAGGTCTCATCTTTTGCATCTTTAACAACTGCACAAAAATTTGACATTGCTCAACCAATGTCTTGTTTCCAAAAAATTGATCATAAAGTCTTGAAGCCCACAACCTAACGGTTCTATGTGACCTCTTTCCTTCCCAATTATTCATAATGTTCTCCTCAATTTCAATTAACCATTTAGGTCTTCCTGAAAGCCCTGAATTTGAAGTTTGATTATCTTTATTGCAAGGAACTTCATTTCTCATATAATTTAGAGATGTGTAATGTTCATGTGGTTCTTGTGCAACATTTTCATTCCCCAAGTCTACATTTTCAATCTCCATCTATACATTTTCAAATTCAACATCCTCTTCACTTACAACTACATTTATAGGGTCTGATTCATTAATGTTTAACATACCTTCTCTCCTTCTTCGGTGATTTTCCTTATCCTTTTCCCTATATGCTTGAATTTCTTCATCCGTCATCTTCCTCTTGTGTTTAGCCTTTTGACGACTATTGCTTCCCATGGTGAGACCACAAGTCGACAAAAATCAAACAATGGGCCCCAAATCACATTTTTTTTTCTACAACGCGTGAAAAAAGTATAAAATCTCATGATTGTCTAGTTTGTAGGGATGGGGAATATTTTGGTCAAATATTACCTATCAAAAATCAGGTATCTGATTTCATATCAGGTACCTGATATTCCTATGTAGATTAAAAAAGGGCAGGAGCAAATGAAAAAAATTGAACTTTTACATATATTAATATATATATATATATATATATATAAGAGGCATATGATATATATAATGTATATATTATATATATACTAATGTATTATAATATACTAATGTATTTTATGTACTAATGTATAATATACTAATTTATATTATATACTAATGTATTATATACTAATTTTTATTTTTCATTTCTTCTAGGTCTTTAAAGGTGGCTGGTTAAATCTTTGTATTAAATGTTATCGAATGCATGAAAATAATATGATTCTGAGCATGAGCATGAGTCCCTATAGGGGCATAGTTGTGCCTTTTATAGGCATTGTAAACCCTAGCCATGCAGAAATGGAGGTTTTGAAGAATAGTTCATTGGAGGCAGATTACAGAAGCAAAGGGAAAGAGAATCACTGTATTTCCACCACCTGTGGTTGTGAAATGGTATCTTTCCCTACTTTTTCAACTGGGACGCTAAATTGCAAAGGTTCTTGAAATAGATTCTGGTTGAACCGGACAATTGTACCACACCTGTTGATAATTTGGTAGCTCAACAGAGTCATTGGGAGGTTAAACAAGAACAACCAAATAAATCTTTGAACCGATCAAAGATTATGGAGAGCGGGGAAGGGTTTGGTAAAATGAGCAGCTAAGCTAGAAATTATGCAAGCATCATAGAACTGACCGCATTAATAAATTTAAAGAAGAGATCAGTGGCGGTGCAACATTATGAGGAAAGCCTTGCTATTTCGATGGCACCACCCCGATATTATGAAGAATGTCTTGCCAATTCAATGTCGAGGCTGCCTCTATCTCAGACTTTCACCATTGCTTCTCATCAGTACTTTGAGATATGGCAAGGATTGTGGGCTTTTACATAATATAGTTCATCATAAATTCTCTATAAATCATCATGCATTATAGTATTCTACTCAAGTGTGTCTTAAGGGGTCTTAGGAACCCTTCAGACACACTTGAGCATTCAAATGTGTCAAAAGGGGTCATGGGGACTCCCTAGGGGTCATAGTACACCTTATCACATGTTAGGACCCTAAGGGAGTCCCCATGAACCCTTTTGACACATTTGAATGCTCAAGTGTGTCTTAAGGGGTCCTAAGACACACTTGAGCATTCAAATGTGTCAAAAGGGGTCATGGGGACTCCCTAGGGGTCCTAGTATGCTTTATCACGCATTAGGACCCACAGGGAGTCCCCATGACCCCTTTTGACACATTTGAATGCTCAAGTGTGTCTTAAGTGGTCTTAGGAACCCTACAGACACACTTGAGTGTTCAAATGTGTCAAAAGGGGTCATGGGGACTCCCTAGGTGTCCTAGTATGCCTTATCATGCGTTAGGACCCCTAGGGAGTCCCCATGACCCCTTTTGACACATTTGACCACTCAAGTGTGTCTTAAGGGGTCTTAGGACCCCTTCGGACACACTTGAGCTTTCAAATAGATCAAAAGGGGTCATGGGGACTCCCTAGGGGTCCTAGTATGTCTTATCATGTGTTAGCACCCCTAGGGAGTTCCCATGACCCCTTTTGACATATTTGAATGCTCAAGTATGTCTTAAGGGGTCTTAGGTCCCCTCCGAACATACTTGAGCATTCAAATATGTCAAAAAGGGTCATGGGAACTCCCTAGGGGTCCTAGTATGCCTTATCACACATTAAGACCCCTAGGGAGTCCCCATGACCACTTTTGACACTTTTGAATGCTCAAGTGTGTATTAACGGGTCTTAGGAACCCTTTGGACACACCTAAGCATTCAAATGTGTTAAAAGGGGTCATGGGGACTCCCTATGGGTCCTAGTATGCCTTATCATGTGTTAGGACCCCTAGAGAGTCCCCCTAACCCCTTTTGACACATTTTAAAGCTGAAGTGTGTCTTAAGGGGTCCTAAGACCCCTTAACACACACTTGAGCTTTCAAATGTATCAAAAGGGGTCATGGGGACTCCCTAGGGGTCCTAGTATGCCTTATCACATGTTAGGACCCCTAGGGAGTCCCCATGACCCCTTTTGACACATTTGAATGCTCAAGTGTGTCTTAAGGGGTCTTAGGACCCCTTCAGACACACTTGAATGTTCAAATGTTTCAAAAGGGGTCATGGGGACTCCCTAGGGGTCCTAGTACACCTTATCATATGTTAGGACCCCTAGGGAGTCCCCATGACCCATTTTGACACATTTGAATGCTCAAGTGTGTCTTAAGGGGTCTTAGAACCCCTTAAGACACACTTGAGCATTCAAATGTGTCAAAAAGGGTCATGGGGACTCCCTAGGGGTCTTAGTACACCTTATCACATGTTAGGACCCCTAGGGAGTCTCTATGACCCCTTTTGATACATTTGAATGCTCAAGTGTGTCTTAGGGGGTCTTAGGACCCCTTCAGACACACTTGAGCATTAAATTGTGTCAAAAGGGGTCATGGGGACTCCCTAGGGGTCCTAGTATGCCTTATCACATGTTAGGACCCCTAGGGAGTCCCCATAACTCCTTTTGACACATTTGAATGCTCAAGTGTGTCTTAAGGGGTCTTAGGACCCCTGCGGACACACTTGAGCATTCAAATGTGTCAAAAGGGGTCATGGGGACTCCCTAGGGGTCCTACTATGCATTATCATGCGTTAGGACCCCTAGGGAGTCCCCATGACCCCTTTTGACACATTTGAATGCTCAAGTGTGTCTTAAGGGGTCTTAGGACCCCTTCAAACACACTTGAGCATTCAAATTTGTCAAAAGGCATCATGAGGACTCCTTAGGGGTCCTAACACATGATAAGGCATACTAGGACCCCTAGGGAGTCCCCATGACCACTTTTGACACATTTGAACACTCAAGTGTGTCTTAAGGGGTCTTAGGACCCCTTTGAACACACTTGAGCATTCAAATGTGTCAAAAGGTATGATTGGGACTTCCTAGGGGTCCTACTATGCCTTATCATGTGTTAGGATCCCTAGGGAGTCCCCATGACCCCTTTTGACACATTGGAATGCTCAAGTGTGTCTTAAGGGGTCTTAGGACCCCTTTTGACACATTGGAATGCTCAAGTGTGTCTTCCGGGGCCTTAGGACCCCTTTGGACACACTTGAGCATTCAAATGTGTCAAAATTGGTCATGGGGACTTCCTAGGGGTCTTAGTACACCTTCTCACACGTTAGGACCCATAGGGAGTCCCCATGACCCCTTTTGACACATTTGAATGCTCAAGCCTATCTTAAGGGGTCATAGGACACCTTCAAACACACTTGAGAATTCAAATGTGTCAAAAGGGGTCATGGGGATTCCCTAGGTGTCCTAGTATGCCTTATCAAATGTTAGGACCCCTAGGGAGTCCCCATGACCCCTTTTGACACATTTGAATGCTCAAGTATGTCTTAAGGAGTCTTATGATCCCTACAGACACACTTGAGCATTCAAATGAGTTAAAAGGGGTCATGGGGACTCTCCAGGGGTCCTACTCCACCTTATCACATGTTAGGACCCCTAGGGAGTCCCCACCCTTCAGAGACACTTAAGCATTCAAATGTGTCAAAAGGGGTCATGGGGACTCCCTAGGGGTCCTAGTATGCCTTATCATGTGTTAGGACCCCTAGGGAGTCACCATGACCCCTTTTGACACATTGGAATGCTCAAGTATGTCTAAAGGGGTCCTACGACCCCTTCAAACACACTTGAGCATTCCAATGTGTCAAAAGGGGTCATGGGGACTCCCTAGGGGTCCTAGTACACCTTATCATGTGTTAGGACCCCTAAGAAGTCTCCGTGACCCCTTTTGACACATTTGAATGCTCAAGTGTGTCTTAAGGGGTCTTAGGACCCCTTTTGACACATTAGAATGCTCAAGTGTGTCTTAAGGGGTCTTAGGAACCCTTCAGACACACTTGAGCATTCAAATGTGTCAAAAGGGGTCATGGGCAGTCCCCAGGGGTCCTATTATGCCTTATCATGTGTTAGGACCCCTAGGGAGTCCCCATGACCCCTTTTGACACATTTGAATGCCCAAGTGTGTTTGAAGGGGTCTTAGGACCCCTTCGAACACACTTGAGCATTCAAATGTGTCAAAAGGGGTCATGGGGACTCCCTAGGGGTCCTAGTACACCTTATCATGCATTAGGACCCCTAGGGAGTCCCCGTGACCCCTTTTGACACATTTGAACTATCAAACATGTCTAAAGGGGTCTTAAGAACCCTTAAGACACACTTGAGCATTCAAATGAGTCAAAAGGGGTCAAAGGGACTCCCTAGGGGTCCTAACACATGATAAGGTGTATTAGAACCCCTAGGGAGCACCCATGACCCCTTTTGACACATTTGAATGCTCAAGTGTGTCTGAAGGGGTCCTAAGACCCCTTAAGAGACACTTGAGCATTTTGATGTTTCAAAAGGGTTCATGGGGACTCCCTAGGGTTCCTAACATGTGATAAGGTGTACTAGGACCCGTAGGCAGTCCCCATCACCCCTTTTGACACATTTGAATGCTCAAGTGTGTTCGAAGAGGTCCTAAGACCTGTTAAGACACTTGAGCATTCCAATGTGTCAAAAGGGGTCATGGGGCTTCCTTTGGGTCCTAACATGTGATAAGGCATACTAGGACCCCTAGGGAGTCCCCATGACCCCTTTTGACACATTTATATGTTCAAGTGTGTCTGAAGGGGTCCTAAGACCCCTTAAGACACACTTGAGTGTTCCAATGTGTCAAAAGTTCTCATGGGGACTTCCTAAGGGTCCTAATGCATGATAAGGCATACTAGGACCCCTAGGGAGTCCCTATGACCCCTTTTGACACATTTGAACACTCAAGTGTGTCTGAAGGGGTCCTGAGACCCCTTAAGACACACTTGAGCATTCAGATGTGTCAAAAGGGATCATGGGGACTTCTTAGGGGTCCTAACATGGGATAAGGCATACTAGGACCTCTAGGGAGTCCCCATGACCCCTTTTGACACATTTGAATGCTCAAGTGTGTTCGAAAGGGTCCTAGGACCTCTTAAGACACACTTGAGCATTCAAATATGTCAAAAGGGGTCATAGGGACTTTCTAGGGGTCCTAACGCATGATAAGGCATACTAGGACCCTTAGGGAGTCACGATGACCCCTTTTGACACATTTGAATGCTCAAGTGTTGCTGAAGGGGTCCTCAGACCCCTTAAGACACACTTGAGTGTTCCAATGTGTTAAAAGGGTTCATGGGGACTTCCTAGGGGTCCTAACACATGATAAGGTGTACTAGGACCCCTAGGGAGTCGCCATGACTCCTTTTTACACATTTGAATGCTCAAGTGTGTCTAAAGGGGTCCTAGGACCCCTTAAGACACACTTGAGCATTCTAATGTGTCAAAAGGGGCCATTCCAAATTCTTTAGTGCTTCTAGTGAATCCAAATTTAGTTCTTATAAAGATGAGATGTTAGTGAATGACTTTTTGCTAATACTACTCTTCCACTAGAGCCCTATTTCAATCATTTTGTGGATCTACAGGTTCAATCGCGAGCCCACAGGATTGGCCAAGAGAAAAATGTGATTGTATATCAACTGATTACAAAATGTT
Source organism: Chamaecyparis obtusa (assembly GCA_027943335.1). Taxonomy (NCBI): domain Eukaryota; kingdom Viridiplantae; phylum Streptophyta; class Pinopsida; order Cupressales; family Cupressaceae; genus Chamaecyparis; species Chamaecyparis obtusa. Next base: position 1,729,480 of record BSBK01000477.1, read on the forward strand.
TAGTTGAGGAGAAAATATTGCAATGATCAAGAAGAAAATTGACTATGGAAAATCTAATTATGAATTTTGTTAAGAATGAAACTATTAAGGAATTGCATGAATCACAAACCATGAAAATAACCTTCTGCAACAAAGAACATTCAAGCTATAGAATTTATTAACTCTAAATTTAAATGTCTTATCAGCATTCATGGAAGAGATTTCATTAGCATCCATGGAAGAAATTTCATTAACTTCAGACAAAATCATCTAAAAAAATTCATTAACTTCAGGCAAAATCATTTAAGACAGAAAAAAACAAAATCTTATTACTCAAAAATGGCAGAGAAAGAAAATGAGATAAACCAAATTTATCAAATTCTTGCAATCCGTAGCTTCTCTTCAAGTGCAAAATCATAATCCATGGAGCCAAAATTATGGTGAAAATTATATTCTTCGTGTAAGTCATTCAGAAATGTGTAGATTACTATAACACATGAGGATTTATAGAGAATTTATGATGGACTATGTTGTGCAAAAGCCCGCAATCCCTGCCATATCTTAGAGTACTGATGAGAAGCAATGGAGAAAGTCTGAGACAAAGGCGGCACTGGAATTGAAGCGGCAAGACATTCTTCATAATATCGGGGTGGTGCCATCGAAACGGAAAGGCTTTCCTCATAATATCACGCCGCCGCTGATCTCTTCTTTAAATTTATTAATGTGGTTGGTTCTACGGTGCTTGCATAATTTCCAGTATAGCTGCTCATTTTACCAAACCCTTCCCCGCTCTCCATAATCTTCGACTGGTTCAAAGATCCATCCGGTTGTTCTTGTTTAACCTCCCAATGACTCTGTTGAGTTGCCAGATTATCAAGATGCATGGTACAATTGTCTAGTTCAACCAGAATCTATTTTTGATATTAATATATAATTAAATAATATTTAATATAAAATGTATATTATATATAATATATAATCTAATATATAGTTTTAATGTAAAATGTATATTATATAATATTAATATATAATTGAATAATATTTAATGTAAAATGTATATTATATAATATTTAATATATCTAATATATAGTTTTTTATATATAATATATCATATGAAGGATGGAGAAATGGGAGGGAGAAAGTGGAGGGAAGGGAAAGTGAAAATTAAAAATTCTGCCGTCATTTTTGGGTACCCAAAAATATCAGGTACTCGATTAGGCTCGGTATTGCCTTGTGCACCAAACCTACATGGTCAACTATTGAAATGTCTCAAATACATGTTTTTCCCCTATTTCTCTGAGTTCCAAACTTCGTCAATGTAGCTGACGAATTTTTTTCACCTGAATTTGATAAAATGAAAAGGGTATTTTAAAGATATTATCATCTTTCTATCGATATAATTGCTATCAAATTTTGAATTCAGTAAGTAATTATTAGTTATTTTCTAATTGAGCTACCTCTAAAGTGCTGATTTAGATACTGATAGAAAAACAACTATAACTTTCAAATGGTATAACATTTTTGAAATCCAAAAAATGTGTCACATTCTATGCTTCGCCTACTATAAGAAATTTTTTTTTTTTGAATTTTGTAAATTTTTGAATGAGTTAAGGTGGTCAGACACAAAAAAAAATTTATTCTGAAAATGTTGTAGTAGAAAATTCATAATTAATTATTTTTTTCGAATAAAATTACAAAAAAATATGTGTCACATCTGGGCATGAGTCAACTACTTATATATTAAATCTTATAAAAAAATATTATCATTTGATCATGATTAAGGTGGTCAGACATACACCTACTTATTCTTTTCCTAAAATTTTTGTACTGTTGTATTGAAATCTATAGTTTTCACCAATTATATTAATTTTTTTTAAGAAAAGGCCTAGTAGTTTAGAAACTACATTCAATTTCCTACAAATTCTATTCTTACAACTTTTTGGTATTAGGTTAATAGCTAGTTCAAATTTTCACGTCAAGTTGACTAACCCTGATCTGCTGATTTTTCATTGCCACTTTTGGGCATAGTTTGGCTCCTCATCATCTTGCACATACCCTGGCACATTCTAATGAAGGGTGCTCCCCTTAATACCACAAACATATAACAGAAACAGAGAAACAACAACAATATGCAAGAACAAAAAATTGGCTTCTTATTATCTCCACAAATGTGGAATTACACACTTTCAAAATTACAATATGCAAAGCCACATGGGCATTCCCTAACAATATTATGTAGGAAAAAGCCTCGAATCATTACCCAAATCTACTACCCAGAACTTCCCTAGACAATGCTACGTACCTTCTTTATATAGGCATTTTCCACCACCCGAGAAGGTTCCAGAAATTTAGCCCTAAGGGCTGACCAACCTTACAATTATTTTATTTTTTCAATTTATTACATCAAAGTCAGCTCAAAATAAATTTTGAAACCCGAACATAAATTTTGAAGGAAAATTATTTTCTGCCATTTCAGGTGACCCAACTTCCAGAGACCATAAGTCATCACCAATTGACCCGATTGACTATTATAACCCCATTTTAAAAATGCCACGAAGCGCTCTACAGGCTTGATTGGTGCAAGCGCCTATCACCAAATTTTCAATCTCATCTGGGGCCTCTAAAGCCTTCAAAATTGAGTTCAAAGTTTCTATACCCTTCTGCCAATACTGAAAATCTTCAATATCTTCAAAACTAGACCTAATCTAGCCATGAAACTTTGCTGGTAGGCTGATGTGACTGAGATGAACCTCCATGTGTAAAATCAGAACATTTTGAGATTGTAAGACCAACTTACTAAAAATAGCAAGTTTCCATAAATAGAAGCTCTGCACAAGATAGCCCTTATTGAATACAAAAATAGAAATATTTTTGGGTGATGCAAGATTGCTTTTACACCCAGGATGCTCCTGCATCAGACACCTGGGGTAATTTGAGAAGTGACCCCATCACGACTCAGGTGTGCAGAGGAAAACCAAGATGGTTAACCTCCTCCTTTGTTAGCCATGATGAATCTTCAATAGGTCATCCTTTCCATTTGACCAAATACTCTTCATATGTCCTATTCCTTGTGCTTCTGCCAACATGACTATCTAGTATGTCTTCAATCTCCTTGATATCTAAACTAGTTGCTAGAATACTCCACTGTGCTGCTGTAACCTCATCTACAAAACCTCCTTGATGATACTCTATCAAATCTAAAATGTTAAACACTGGTGAAATATTTAGCTTAGTAGGCAATTCTACCTCATATGCATTTCCTAAATCATGCTTCTTCAGTATCTTACATGGCCCAAACTTCTTCATTTTCAAGTTGTTATATGTACCAACCAGAAATCGCTCCTTCCGCAAATGAACCATGACTTCATCTCCAACCTGAAATTCCTTATGCCTCCTTTTCACATCCGCTTTAGCCTTATACTGCACATTTATTTTGGTAATATGATTCCTCACCTCCTCATGGATGTTCTTCAAGTGTTCCACAAAATCCTCAGCTTCAGCACTGCTTATTTCTCCTTTATATATCTTTCTCAATTCTGATGCATTTCTGGGACTACTCCCATATACAATTTGGAATGATGATTTACTAGTGCTCCTATTGACAGAATTATTGTATACAAATTTTTCCTATGGTAAAATCAAATCCCATCCTGTTGGCTTATCTCCAACCAAACATCTTAGCAAATTTCCCAAACTCCTATTCACCACCTCTATTTGTCCATCAGTCTGTGGATGATGTGATGAACTGAACTTCAAATCTATCTTCAACTTCTTCCACAATGTATGCCAGAAATATCCAATGAACTTAGTGTCTCTATCTAAAACTATGGTCTTTGGCAAACCATGTAGTCTCACTACTTCTCTGAAAAAAAATTCTTCTATATGAATAGCATCATTAGTCTTCTTGCAGGGAATGAAATGTGCCATCTTCTAAAATCTATCAACCACCACAAAAATTTAATCATGTCCCCATTGTGTCCTTGGTAAACCAAGAACAAAGTCCATACTGATATCCTCCCAAGGCTTTTCTGGTATAGGTAATGGATGATACAACCCTGTATTCTTCTTCACTCCTTTCACCATCTGACATACTCTACAACTTTGTACAAACTTCTTGACATCTTGCTACAACTGTGGCCAATAATAATTTTCACTAACCAAAGCAAGGGTTTTATCTCAACCAAAATGTCCAGCCAATCCTTCGCTATGCTTCTCCTTGATGAGATTCTCCCTCATAGAACTTCATGGAATGCACAAATGACTCCCTCTGAATAGCATATCATCCTAGATGATAAAATCCAGCCATTTCATCCTATCTAGAGTAACATGCTCTTTACAAGCTTTCCAAGCTTCACCAAAATCAAGATCCTCTAGATACAAATTTTTTAGTTCCTTGAACCCAACCATCTCAATATGCATCTCTATCAGCAATAGTTGCCTTCTGCTAAGCGCATCTGCAACCCTGTTAGACTTTCCACTTTTGTGTTTCAAAACAAATGTATAACTCTGCAAAAACTCAACCCATTTCAAATGCCTTTAATACAACTTTCCTTGACTATTCAAATATTGCAAAGCTTGATGATTAGTATACAAAACAAACTCCTTAGGAAGCAGATAGTGTCTCCACTTCTTCAATGCCTGAAAATTCCTGATCATAAATAGAATATTTTCTCTTGGCATCATTTAACTTCTTACTGAAATAAGTAATAGGTTTGCCTTCTTGGCTCATAACAGCTCCTATTCTAGTACCGCTAGCATCATAGTCTACTTGAAACACCTTATTAAAATCTGGAAGTGCTAAAACAGGTTGTTCTATAACTTTTTGTTTCAACAATTGAAAGCTCTTTTCTACCCCATTAGTCCACTTAAACTCTTTTCTATCTCCTCTCATTGTTTTAGTCAAGGGACCACAAATACTACTAAAATTTTTGATAAACTTTCTGTAAAAACTAGCTAGACCATGAAAAGATCTTACCTCGGTAGCACTCCTTGGAGTAGGCCATTCAAGGATAGCATGTACCTTCTTTGGGTCCATTTTTAGACCTTCTGTTGAAACTACAAATCCCAAATACACTAACTCTTTCTTCACAAAACTGCACTTCTTCAAATTAATCAATAATTTCTCATCTCTCAACTTCTCAAACACCATACGAATATGCATCATATGTTCCTCCAATGTCTTGCTAAAGATCAAAATATCATCTAGGTAAACAATGACAAACTTACCTAGAAATTCTTTCAGAACCTCATTCATGAGCCACATGAAAGTGCTCGGTGCATTGGTTAGCCCAAAAGGCATGACTAACCACTCATACAATCCTTCCTTTGTTTTGAAAGAAGTCTTCCATTCATCTCTTTCTCTAATCCAAATCTGGTGATATCCACTCTTCAGATCTATCTTTGAAAAATACACAGCTCCACTCAAACAATCCATAATATCATCCATTCATGGCAATGGAAACCTATACTTGATTGTGATCTTATTTATTGCTCTAGAATCTATACACATCCTCCATTCTCCATTCTTCTTTGGTGCTAATACCACTGGTACAGCACAAGGACTTAGACTCTCTTGAATCAACCCCTTCTACAATAACTCATGTACTTGTCTGTTCAACTCTTCACTTTTTGCTGGTGTCATTCTATGTGTTTCCTTGTTTGGAAAACTAGCTCCTAGAATCAAATCCATTTGATGACTGATCTTCCTTACTAGTGGTAATCCATCAGGTACATTATCAAATACAATATCTTGAAAGTCATTCAACAAATCTGCAACCTCTATAGGTACATCCTCTACTTCTTCTTTACCAGCTTTTGGAATTAAAGCAAAACACACATGCTCATGCCTCATACTATCTAAGAATTTTCTTCTATCAACAAAAGTTATTCTTGCATTACCACATACCTTTTCTTTAGTCTCCTTCAATGGCTTTAGCTTATGTCACACTCCATCCTTTGTCAGGGAATAGGTATTTGCACGACCATTATGTACAACACATCTGTCAAACTACCATGGTCTACCCAACAACATATGACATGCATCCATAGATATGATATCACATAGTGCCTCATCTTGGTACCCACCAATCTTGAACTTTACTAGGCATTGTTCACTGACCATGACCTTGTGGTCATCTTGCACCTAGGCAATCCGATATGGATGTGGGTATTTCTATCTCTTGAGCTTCAACTTTGTCACCATCCCTTCTGACACTAAATTGTTAGTGCTTCCACTATCAATAATCACATCATGACATTTTCCCTCACACTTTCATCTAGTGTGAAATAGGCTCCTCATTTTCCCTCACACTTTCATCTAGTGCGAAATAGGCTCCTCCTTTGTTTCTCCTCTTTCAACATCTTCTGAATTTGATGATCTGGCATCTTCATCTAGATGTGAAACTTTGGCCTGGCCTTCATTCCTCCTATCTATCCTTCCTTGGTGTTGAGGACATTCAAATTCCCTATGACCTTCTTCTCCACAGTGAAAACATGTTCCACAGAAGCCTCCTCTTCCTAAACCTTGTCCTTTGCCTCTTCCTCTCTGATCTCTATTGTTCTGATCTCAAAAATGATTCAAATTGTTTCTTCTCTAATTTTGACTGCTACTGGCTTCATCCTTCTTTTTTGGATCTTCATTTTGGCCTCCATATGACCATCCACCGGATCATCCACTGCAACCTCTTCCATTTTGTCTGCTCTCAAACTTCTTCTTCAACTTTTCCTCTACTTTTAGGGAAAACTAGTATGCCTCTTCAATACTATCCATTCAAACCAAATTTAGCTCCTCTTGAATGCTAGGCCTCAACCCATTAAGGTAATGAGCAACTTTCTCCTTATCAAATTTTGCATGGCCTGTTCTGATGAGGATTTGATAGAACTCTGTATACTCCTGAACAGATCATCCCACTTGCTTCAAACTTTGCATTTTCTTGAGTAGGTCAAGCTGATAATCAAAAGGGATGAACTGTCACTTCAATTTATCCACCATCTGATCCCATCTTGTGATTTTATCTTTCCCTCTTCTATTTCACTCCAATTGAATCTCTTGCCATCAGATCTTCGCATGATGTTTTAGTCTGGCCTTTGCAAATTTGACCCTATTAGGATCCTCAATATCTTCATACTCAAAATTTTCTTCACATTCATTGATCTAGTCAATCAATTCTTTTGGGTTAAGATTTCCTAAAAATGTAGGAACCTCAATCTTAGGTCTTTTTTAGATCTTGGAAATGGCTTGAAAAAGTCTTTCTTCTTCTTGGTTCACAACTTCGACTTCTTCTTCTTGATCTTCTTCTTTGGCTTCATCCTCGCTTTCATCTCTGACATTAAGATTCATTCCTCTATGAATCTCCTCTTGCAATGCTTTCACTTGTCTCTAGAGCATTCTAACCTCAGGTGTTACAACACCAACTCTTTCACCACATTCCCTTCATGGAGACATTTTTGCGATGTGCGTTGAAACCCTAACCATGGTCCTGGTGCAAACTGCCTCATAGTCGGTTGTCTATTTACACACTCAAGAAATCCTGCTCTAATACCACTTGATGAAGGGTGCTCCCCTTAATACCACAAACATATAACAGAAACAAAGAAACAACAACAATATGCAAGAATAGAAAATTGGCTTCTTATTATCTCCACAAATGTGGAATTACACACTTTCAAAATTACAATATGCAAAGCCACATGGGCATTCCCTTACAATATTCTGTAGGACAAAGCCTCGAATCATTACCCAAATCTACTACCCAGAACTACCATAGACAACACTACGAGCCTTCTTTATATAGGCATTTTCCACCACCCGAGAAGGTTCCAGAAATTTAGCCCTAAGGGCCGACCAAATTTAGAATTATTTTATTTTTCAATTTATTACATCAAAGTCAGCTCAAAATAAATTTTGAAACCCGAACATAAATTTTGAAGGAAAATTATTTTCCACCATTTCAAATGACCTGACTTCCGGAGACCATAAGTCATCACCAGTTGACCTGATTGACTATTATAACCCCATTTCAGAAATGCCACAAAGCGCTCTACAGGCTTGACTAGAGCAAGTGCCCGTCACCCAAATTTTTGACCTCATTCGGGGCCTCTAAAGCCTTCAAAACTAAGTTCAAAGTATCTGTACCCTGCTACCAATACTAAAAATCTTCAATATCTTCAAAACTAGACCTGATCTAGCCATGAAACTTTGCTGGTAGGCTGATGTGACTGAGATGAACCTCCACATGTAAAATCAAAACATTTCAAGATCGTAAGACCAACTTACTAAAAATAGCAAGTTTCCATAAATAGCAGCTCTGTACAAGATAGCCCTTATTGAATACAAAAATAGAAATATTTTTGGGTGATGCAAGATTGCTCTTACACCCAGGATGCTCCTGCATCACATTCAAATTACACTATACAAAAGTCAAGAACATACATGGGTTAAGAAATGATCTAAGGAGAGAAGAAGATAAGATCAAGGATAAAAAAACTAAGCTACAAGAAGAGTTGTTACCACACACTGAGGTGATGTAGAGGTATGTAAAGAAAGCCAAGGATCTAGTAGCCACTTCCGAGCTATCAATAGTAAATCACATATTTGACATGCATGTAAAGTTGGTTTGGAGTAGATTGCATTAGAAAGTTTGAAAGAGGAATGGGAAAACCTTTTTAGCCAACTTGAAGAAAATCCATCAAAACATTTTTGATAAGATGTAAGTATATACAATTTTGGCATTATTACCAAAAAATGGGGTAAATATGTATAGTATAGTATGCATACTTTACTTACCAAGGCATATAGACAAGGGGAGTATACAATTTTGAAATTTTGATTATGGCATACATATGTGTTTTTGTCACTAATGCCAAAGGGGGAGAATGTTAGATTATAAGTTATCATTAGTGTCACACATATAGTCGGTAAGGGAAGAAAATGGGCTAGTCAGTCAACACATCAAGTACAGTAACTGAGTAGAGAACAAGGAAGAATATCATAGTAACTACGCACAGTCTGGACTGAGCACATACACTGACCAGATGATTACCAAGCACCAAGTACAGTTATAACTGAGCATTTAGATTTAACGAGTGTCAGTATTTTATCGAGTCATGAATGTAGTATATACCAAGTAATACAGGAAAGACATAGAAGTATGTAATGCCATATAATATAAGGTAAACAGTTTGAACTAAGCTAGATATTGATTTACAAAGATTGAGGTGAATATTAAATAAAGATGTAATCATTAAATAATTGATGATCCCTATGTAATTATGTTTTAAGTTATTCATTTAGATCGTAGATCTTAGGCTTTATAAATGATACCATAACCCTAAATAGGTCAAAATATTTTGATATAAGAATGATCAAGATGTCATTTTAATAAGGAAGACACATGAAGTAGCTACCTACATAGACATCTGAAGATTAGACAGGGTTGTGAAATTAAAGTTTTGATAGAGAATTCAAGGAATATATTCAGAATCACAACAAAGGCTACCAAGTAGAATTCAAAGAAAAAATCTATCACAACAAGGTGATAATAGTTGAGTACTTATCAAATATGAAATCAGGAAACTAAAGTTTCTACATACAGATAAAATGTATTGTTACTATCTAACAATTGTGGCATACTTAAATCTCTTAACAGAGTATACCTAACAAGTCTTTTTGTAAATCTCTTAACCGAGTGCACACTTAACAGTGTTTCTTAAATCCTCTAACTAGGTAGATCCTAATAGGTCTTTATTGTTACTCCTCATAGGGTAAGATCATCAGATGTGATCCAATATTGTAGCCTTAACTAACAAACTTTATTACTGCAGTTAGTGAAGCTTTGTGGGTGTCATCCCCACTGCAATTTTTACCTTCTAACAATGGTTTCTACGATACCCAAATACTTGTGTATTGTGTATGAATTTTCATGGATGTTTACATGTTAGATTAGAAATCATTTCTTATTTTTAGTAATATTATGTATGGATGAAAAGATAACATGTCAGTCGGTTAATGAAATACATTGTCTTAAGGAATTAGTTCAACAAGTTTTTAAGGTTACTGATTCACCCCTCCCCTCTCAGTAACTCACCTTTCCATAATCCCAACAACTACTCCATAAACTCCACTCAAATAGTACTACACCAACTCAGCTCAAGCAGTAAAATGAACATAAAATTTTGTTAAAAAACTAAATTTTTACAAATGATTTTGTTTCCAATGTAGGAATCCTCTTGGCTTAATAAGATCATAAAAAAAAACCTAAATATGGAATCCTATCCCTAACCATGGAATAAACCTAAAACCTTATCCTAATCCTAACCCTAATCAAAACCCTAACCCTAAATATAATTCCAACCATGATATAAATAAAAAACCTAATCTTAATCCTAAACAAGATCATAACCCAAACCCTAAACCTAGTCCTAACTCTAACCATTTCTCAAACCTAAACCCTTATCCTAATCCTAATCCCACACTCTAACCCTAATAAAAATCCTAAACCCAACTATAATTTCAACCTTGATATAAATTAAAAACCTAGTCATAATCCTAACCATAATAAAAATACTAAACCTCAACCATTACAATAATACTAAACATGATATATGTTAGAAATACGAAATAATGAGAGGGGGTGAATCAGTATTTCACAAAATTTTACTTTTTCTGACTTATGGATATATGTAATTAAATTGTAACTTGCATAAGAAACTAAATTGAATAAACTAAATAATAAAAACAACCATAAAATAAAGGAACTCATAACACCGTGTTTGTTCTCGAGGAAACCCTAGCCAAGGGAAAACCCTAGTGGGGATGGTACCCACAAATGATCCACTAATCAGAAGTATCTGGCTAAAGATATAGACCCTGTTAGGAGTCTATTACATCTATATAGTGTCTCGGTCCTTGTTAGAAGCCTCAACCCTGTTAGGAGTTGTTATTACAAAATATTAATGTATGCAAGATGAGCCCATTGCCCAACATGCAACATACAATGATAATCCTCAATACAAAAGATAGAATACAAAAACCTTTTACTGTTGTTGAATATCTTCAATATTCTAATCTAGCTTGTAGGCTCTTTAAAAAACTGTCTATTAGACTACATTGCTCTGATCATATATCAAATTTTTCATAATACAATATTATACATCAATACAAAATCATTCTTTCAACTTCGCATTACAAAATACTTTCCTTTATACAAGCTATCGCAAATATAGTTTTCTAGTCAGCTTCCATGTTACCAAAACATGATATTAATTCTTGTTGCCTTAGGGTTAACATCTAGGATATCATCCCAAATTAGTTAAGGCATTTTTTTGATAAACAAAATAATCCCTTAAACCAAAACAATTATTCACTAGATGTTGTCATGTTCTAGTCGGCTCAACATAGTTTATGTAAAACATTAATATATTTGTTCATACGTGTACAATATTGTGCTCTTAGATGTAGCTTCAATATACCTCATATAATCTATGCTAGAGTTTGCATGCACTGAAAATTCTTTTGTGAACTTTGTTGATCAAAATAGTCTTTGTGTAGAAAGATAAACACTATTTTACTTAGAAAATTTTCTTTAAGTTCTCATCTATAACTTTATCCTCAGATCATGTTGTCTTAATACTGAATTTTTTGTTTCCATAATGACAACATCATGATATCCTACTCAGCCAAATTTCCAACTGTAAAGAATAAAAAATTATTGTTTGGTTAGTTGGTTATGTTGTGATGTTTTCACCAACATGTAAATAATATCCTTTACATATAGAAGAATTGGGGAAGGTAAGATTCTCTTCTTAACCCCAAATTCCCAAAGGAAAGATCCAAATTGATTAAGCACAAGAAAATGGTCAATGCATAAATGAATCAATGGATTAGTACTAAGAAGAAAGAGTAAAAACTTCATTCCATTTTGGAAGGGAGTATTAAAATATTAATTGAAATGAATTGAAGACAAATACTAACCTCAAAGTATAGCAGATCTGGAAATTGCTATTTTCTGGTGTCTGTACTAATTTTCTAGAAATTCTATAGCCTGCCCTAACATGGAAATGTAGAGATGGAGAAAACCCAAAAATCTTTTTCTTTTCTGATTCAGGTCAAACTTGACCCAAATACGGGAGCACAATCGTGCCCCTTTATGTTGACCTTGACCTGCACTGCTCTAATAGAAATTCTGTTTGTGGATCCTGAAATTTTTTCAAAAAGGGTATTCAAATATGCTCTGTAATTCATTGTTTCGTACCTACACCTACAAGAAAAATGGTTTTGTTGTTTGGATGAGGGGTTTTCCTTGGTCAAACCTCAGTTTTGAAATTAACCATGAAATAGAATTGAAATTGTAGTAATAAACAAAGTAAATAGAAAAATTCACCTTGCTTATGTTGAAACCCTTGTGGAGGATTTGAATCCTTAAATCCATAAGTATGGATGATCCAAATAGATTTAGAATTGTAGGATGTAGGATGTCTCAAATTAATTTCTTTTAGATATTCAACACCAATCTTGAATGGATCTTGGAATAGGAAGAATATTTAATGGATATGGATGGAGAAATCTTCAACAAGAGGGCTCCATAGAGCTTGAATCCTCCAATGGCTACCAATGGATCTCCTTGATGAATAGAATCTTGAATGCTTGAATGCTCACTTTGATAAATTATGCATAGATGATCCTCCCTTTCCTTTCCTTCTCTTTTCCTTTTCTTTTCCTCTTTTCCTTCTTTTTCCTTTCCTTTTCTTTTCATCCTCTTTTCCTCCCTAAAATGAGAGGAGAGGCTTCCTTATATACTAGTCTAGGACACTAACTTCTAGAGAGGCCGACATATGAGAAATAAATTCCCATTCAGCTCATACCCTTAGAAGTGGACCTATATTAAATGTCTTTTAAGAGTTTCCATTTCGAAGCCCAAAGCAGCTGACCTGGAAGCGAGAAAGAATTCTTTCCAAACCTTGACATATGGAAATATTTGGAATTTGAAATTTGGACCCTAGGTCAAGATTGAGGTCAACCCTCAACTAGGTTAGACTCAAGGTTAACCTTGGCCTTGAGGTCAAGAACTTCAAAATCTCAAAGCAAGATACTAGAAATAGGTAGGAAAGAAGTGGAAAATAGGGCAGGACAAAGGAAAATCTAGATCCAAGTCAAAGACCCATTCAAGGCATTTGACATGACCCCAAACCACTTACTCAGAGAGTTAAACCATTCCTAAATGGAAGTGCTTCCATTTTATGATGATACATTTAGCCCCCACTTTAGCAAGAGTATGGACTCGATGCAAACTCTTGGTGAAGGAGGTCACAAAGAAAAATAAAATATTACTAAAATCAAAGGGACAAAGAAATCCTCAAGCCTCCAAGGGCTCAAGTCTTTGTCAACCCCAAGATTACAATAAGGGATAAATCACTAGAAAAAATAGAGAAGAGGGTGTGATTACCTTTCCTAATGAGAACATATGTCCCATTGTGAATCACACAAGGAAATAGTGCAATTGGAAAGATGGAGTTGAACCACCTAGTGAATGTGGCTTCTCACTAGTCAACCCATCAAGGATTCACCCTCAGGAATATTCTATTCCAAAAGAGAAAAGCCAAAACAAGAGAGATCCAGTCTTAAGGGATCAAAACTTTATAAATTAAAACTGGAGGGATCAAGAGATCCTATAAGGTAAAAAATCCATGCTTTAAGGATTAGTCTCTAATCCATAAAGGGAGAAAAAAAAAGTTTTAAGTCTAAAAATATTTTGGAACTGTGTGTGTGCAAAAAGTGAGCAGAGTGTATTCCCCCATGTTAAAGTCATTGCTAACACTTTAACATGAGAAATGGCTTGAATGGAAACATAAATAGCTCCACTGTTTACGTTTCCACTACAAGATTCCCCCAAGAGAAGAAAAATCAAGGGAAATACCACATAAACATACAGAGAACACATAAGGGATCTACCTACCGTGGGGTCAACTTATGATCATAATATTATATGATTATATATATATATATATATATATATATATATATATATATATATATATATATATATATATATATATATATATATATATATATATATATATATATATATATATATATATATATATATATATATATATATATATATATATATATATATATATATATTATTGCAAATGAATTGACATCATTCCCCAAAGAAAGTGCAACTACAATCACAATGGAGGAAATAAAATGCAAGAGTTGTGAAGAAGAGTCTTTTTAGACCACAACATGGAGACCAAAAAGAATCAGTGCTACCAAGTCGCAAATCCAAGAGGACTACATAAGAAAAATATTTATGAACAATAGAATAGGTACAATATAACATGAAAATAACATATAGAAGAATAGAGATACATATAGAGGAATAGTACAATAGGTTCAATTCCTTTATCACCTTGTACCAACAAAGTAACAAGGGTCATATAAAAGAATATAACAAACATTTAGAAAACACATTATGGGAGAAACACAATACAATAGGAAAACACACAAAAAGATACCATGGAGGACAAGCCAATCAAGCACATCTCCTACTCTCCCCATCTTGGTCTATATCATTTAGGGAAGGTGGGAAATTCACAAGAGGGACTATATCTAACATAGTAGGAATAATAGCTAGTTCCAAACAAGGATCCTCTTGAGAATCATGATGTTCAATACTAGGTGTAATTATTAATTATGTTGAAAGCATATTAGGTAAATCAATATCAATGTCAATAGTCTCATATTCATCATTAGCATCATTAGGATCATCAAGAGTATCTTCTTCATCAAGATTAATCAAAATAGAATCTAAGATATGAATAGAATCATCATAATCATTCCTCTTAATATCATTATTACCATTAACTTCTTCCAACACATCAGGCATAGGCTAGTCAAAAGAAGGTAAATAACTTTGAATAATAGAGGCATGGTCCCTAGCTTGAGCCCAATGCTTCTTATGATGTTCATTGGTAGACCAGTTATATTTTGTCTTCTTTGAAATATGTTGAGAACTAGGAGGAACAACAACCGGTTCCTTCACAGGTTCTATAGGAGGATTAGTAGGATTCTTAGTAGGCTGAAAAGAAACACTAGGAGCTTGATTAACAAAACTAGAAGCAATGGATAGAGGATGTATGGAAGGCATTGGAAAAAGACCATGGTTAAGATCCATTTGAGGCATGCTTAACTCAATAATCTTGTGATGTTTATAGGATTGATATGAGCGAAAAAGGTTATCAGGTCAAGAAGAACATGAATTAGGTAATGAAGCCAAAAATAAGTCAAGGGTAGCACAATCCCTAGGCCTAGAAGGTTGATATAAACTATGATTAATTGTCTTCACTTCTTCATCATGAATGAATTTAATACACTTATGGATAGGAGAAGCAAATACATGCATGACATTCAACTAAGGCAAACCAAGCTTAACTTGAAATTGATCAGAAGTAGGGACAACAACAAAGGTAGTGTCCACAACTTTACCACAAAGTTCAATAGGAAAGTTAATAGAACCAAATGATGGATAGAGAAAACCATTACAAGTTTGGATCCACACATTAGATGTATCATAACAATCACGTTGTAAGTTCTTCATAAAAAGGTTTTCTTTGGTAATGACATTAACTAAGGATGTAGGATCAACAAGAAAACCACATGTAGGTATCTTAGAAATCCTATCATAAATGTAGAGGAGACCATCGGGAGCTTTAATAGTCTTAGAGTTATCAAAGGTGATCAAGAGTTCCCTAGGTCTTATTATTAGGTTTTTTTCAAAGTTTAGGTTGAGGTTTCGGTTTAGGATTAGGTTGAGGTGGAACTTGAAGTTGAGGTTGAGATTGAGGCTAGAGTGGAGATACAAGTTGAGAAAAAACAACATGCTCCACATGGTTAATAATATGATTGATATCATCCATCTTTGAATCATAAATAATATCCATACAAGATGGATGAACAATGGTATTCGTATCATGTGTAGGAAAAGGATTTGTATAGATTTGGAGGTTTTGATTAGGACAAGAGACAGATTTGTTACCACTACCATCAAAATTATCAATAGATAAAGCATTAGAATCAATTAAGTCTTGAACCTTATATTTTAGAGAATAACACCTCTCAGTATCATGGCCATTCTAACGATGGTATTGACAAAAGGATTTGGATGCCATTGTAGTAGGTAAAAGAGGTCGAATAGGAGGCAAAGTAATCATATTAGCATTCAACAATTTACTCATAATAGAATGTAAAGAATAAAAAAGAGGAGAAAACGTACGATTTAGATGAAAAGAAGTGGATGAAAAAGTGGCATTGTTGGATGCAACAACAACTTGATCAGCAACTACATTTTCTTTTATTTATCTTGACATAGTTTTTAGGTTTTTGAAACTTGGTGGGATTAGGAGTAGCATCACTCTTATCAATTGGAATAGGAGCCATTGGAGTGTTGCTCTCAATTTGACTCACTTGTAATTGATAATGATGAAGTGTTGCACAAAGTTGTTAAAATGAGGTAAATTTAGTAAGAAGAATCTTATCTCTAATATCCTTTTGTAAATTTGAAATAAACATATGTTGAATATCAATATTAGGAACATGATAAGAAATTTGAGCATACAAATGCTTAAATCTACCAATAAATTCAATCCATTTTTCTTTAGTATTTTTTTTACAATGCATCAAATCAGTTAAGGACACTTGCAGACCAATGTTATTTTGGAACTGTTGGATAAAGGCATTAGCAAGTTTTGGAAAAGAATCAATAGAATAATGTGTTAGAGTAATAAAGTGTTTAATGATTAATTGAATCATATTGATTTAGTTATTCAGTCATTTATTACCTCTTTCAAATTAAGCTAAACTTTAGGAATATAATAATTAATTTCTTTATTGATTATTATTATGCAACCTAAGGTTTTACCTTTTTAGGTTTTCTGATCTCCTTTTATAAGGATTGATCTCATAACACTTTGTAACTTTTTATGACATTTCATTATTGATTGCAACTTTTGTTTTTGCACATCAAGGATTTCTCCTCTCTCATGGATCCATATGTTCAGCTCACCATAGTTGTTTGCTTCTCTCTCTTTCTATGAAAGGTATTTGCATGTAGCTATTCTTGGGAGCTTTAGGTTGTTTATTCATCAACTCCAATATGGTATCAGAGCTTCAAATCTACTTGCCCTTGTCCTCTTCCTGAGAGATTTGGACGTGTTCATCAGATCTACATTTTTAGAGGGTTTCCTATCAGATCTGGGGGGACCTATTTTTTTGGTCATCTTGGCTTCAAACAGACCTCATGGTTGCATTCAAAATGTCCAAGATCCCCAAGATCCATATAAAACTTGTCCAATTTCGACAAAGCTGGTATCTTTGGCAAAAGAAATTTGCAACCGGCCCTAGCAAGGATCAAGAGGTGATCACTATTTTTTGGAGCATTTTTGGCCCAAACAGACCTACCGATTGCGTCTAAAGCATCTGAGATACTCAAAATTCATATAAAACTTGTCAATTTTGGACAAGTTGGCTTCAGAGGCAAAACAATTTTGTGTACCAAGTTGTATAGCCTGGCATGCATCTCGAGGTAGATACATATCTTTAAAAAATAAAAAATTTACAATGGCAACACTGTCAAGTAGCTACCCAGGTGCCACCATGGGTGGCTCCACTAGTGGGAACCATTGACGACCCGCGGTTAAGCTGTGGTCACCTCCAGCGTTACCGTCGATAGCCCACGGTTAAGCTGCGATCAATGCTGGTGTTACCGCTGATGGCCTGCAGTTACCACTATGGTCACCACTAAGGTGACTAGCAGTTACCCTAACTGCTAGGGTTAAAGATTTTTTTTTGCTTATTGCATTGTTTTTTGAGCACATACAGACAGGAAGCTGGATTTTTGCCCATATCTTGGGCATGTGGGATCGTAATCGAGTGTGCAATATACCATTAGAAAGTTGGTTCTGAGAATGATCCATTTTTGCTGGTATGGTTTTTGGATTTTTCCATTTTGATGCCATTTTTTTGCTTTCAAAGTCATATGTTCTCTGTGATCTTGGTGTTTCACACCTCCGACATTTCGGGATCCGTTTCTCTTGCATCCGGGCTCCATTTTTGGCAAATGAGATATTGCCAGAAAGGTCTTTCTAATATTTTATCAAATCTGATGGTTTAATGTGTTATTTTGTCCTTTTTCTGATGTCATCCATCTTTAGATCCTTCCAGACACCTTCTTTGGGCCCTCCAGCATAGTTATTGGTTTTTTGCTCATATCTTGAGCATACGGTGTCAAAATTTGGCAAACAAGATATCGTCAGAAAGATGATTCCGAGCTCCTTCCAAATATGTAGGTTTTATTTTATCTTTTTTATTTTTTGATTGTATTTTTCACTGTCAAAGATAGATGTTCACTTATGCACTCTAGGAGCTCTATCTTGCACATCCGCACTCCATTTTTAGAAAATGATATATCATTGGAAAGCTTGTTCAGAGAGATTTCCAGTACTATGAGTAATTTTTATAGATTCTACTCTAGGTTTATTTTATTTATATTTTTGCATTTTTGCAATCTGGTGGATATCTTGGATGTTACAGGTCCTAGGATCTCTTCCCTTTAAGGGATGGCTCATCTTAGGCTGTTCTTTTGTTTCAGTAGCATTCGCTCTTCTTTGAGCAGTGTATACTTCATTTTTTGTAGCATTCTTTAATGCACACACATTGAGATAAAGTTTCATTCTATTGTATATATGAGATCTTGCACATGTTTGTGCTTTATGTACTTGCACTCCCTTATAAAGTGCAAGGGAGGTTTGATGTTTACCTTTGTTTTCCATCTTCTTTTGTCATGTGAGAGTTCCTCCAATGAAATTAACCTCAGGTATCTCTATATGTGTTTGTACTCTCTCTACAATTTTGATGTTTCAGATTCTTCTTCATCATGCAGTTCATATTGGACAATCTTTTTAGTGTACATGTCATTACTCCCTTTTCAATAGTATGGGTGGGTTTCTACTACTAGTTCTACTACTTCCTTGGTTTGATAGTGTGAGATATGTATTCAGTATTTGATTCTATGTACTAGGTGGATGCAGTGGCTAGCTACCTATGCATTTCGGTGAGATGGATCATTTACCATATGGAAACTCTTTTCTTTCCTATTTTTGGATGTAGTCTTCCAGCTTTGATTGATTAGCTCTTCAAACTTTTGGTGTTTATGCCATCTGTATCTTCAAGTTCAGGTGTTTGCCTTTGTTTGCATCTTGATTCGAGTAGTGTTATTTGAGGGCACTCATGCAGATTGCAATCTTCTCTACCTGGTCATATTTCTGTGGAGGATCTTCAGATCATTAGTTTCTTCTTGATAGAGTTTGTAGTTTCATGCTTCATTGATGTTGTACATATTCATCTTTCTTCCTATTTTTTGTAACATTCCTAGTTTTGGAGGCTTCTTCAGTCCTTCAGACTAGTCTTGGTCTCTTTTTGGAGTAGAGTTTTTCCCATGTGGTTTTCTCTATTTCTCTTCTTTATAGAGACTCTCTTTTATACTTGGGTACCTGATTAGGCCTTTTGTTGCCGGGACCCATTTTCTTTCAGTAGTTCTTTCTAGGTTTTTAGCTTCTCCCAAAGTTTATCTTAAGGGGGGTGTTAGAGTAATAAAGTGTTTACTAATTAATTGAATCATATTGATTTAATTATTCAGTCACTTATTACCTCTTTTGACTTAAGCTAAAATTTAGGTATATAATAATTAATTTCTTTATTAATTATTATTATGCAACCTAGGGTTTTACCTTTTTAGGTTTTCTGATCTCCTTTTATAAGGATTGATCTCATAACACTTTGTAACTTTTTATGACATTTCATTATTGATTGCAACTTTTTTTTTGCAGATCAAGGATTTCTCCTCTCTCATGGATCCATGCATTTAGGTCTCTATAGTTGTTTTCTTCTCTCTCTTTCTATGACAAGTGTTTGCGTGCATGTCTTCTTGGAAGCTGTGGGTTGTTTATTCATCAACTCTAATATAAGGATGAAAGGAAAAATACCATTTGAAGGCCTTATCACAAAAATTTCTAGCAAACAAGTTGGCTAAAATCCTATGGTCATGAGCATAGTCACTAAAAAGGATTTGAAATGTTTTAACATGAGTGATAGGGTATCCCTTACCATTGTAATTCTCAAGATTAGGCATATCGTCTTGCTAAGGAACATGAGCACAAATAATGTCTAGGGATAAAGGACTACCCATGTCACATGTAGGAATACTAAACTTGGATTGAGTTAAGGACACAATTTTTTGTTGTAAAGAGGACACGGTTTGAGCTAGAATAATGATTGTGGAATTATTACAAGAAATAGGAGGATAGAAACATTAGAAACACTAGGGAAAGTGTAGGAAGTGGCAGGAATGGAAGACAGAACCAGTGGAACACTTGGAACCATAGTTGGAAGAGGGTTGGAATAGGTAAAAGGAACACGGTGGTAAGAAGGTTGTGAGCTAGGTAGAGAAACCAATGGAACACTCACATGAAGAGATGGAAGAGATGTAGTCACAAAAGGAGTATAAGTAATAATTATAGGTAAATGAATGGAAGAAGGTTCCACACTAGTGACAAGAGGAGTGAATCCTATATCTTGAGCTTCTTGAGCTAAAGGTTTTATATTTAAATGCACAAGATGAGTGATACCACGCAAGAGATTAACACCTTGATCACTATCCTGAAGAAATTTATTCAGAGCCTCTATAGCTCAAATAGAATCTTGATTATGGTTTTCTTGAATAAGCCAATTTCCCATTTTATCAAGTTTAGTTGAAAGTTTTTGGACTTGTTCAGGAAGAACTATTAAAGCATCATCATCATCATGAGATGAGTGAGAAGAGTTATGCTCCATAGTAGGATTGGAATCATGAGTGATCAAATTGTCATCTAGGATCCTAAGGAAAAGAGAGGAAGACTCAGGATCAAAGGAACCCATAAGTCTGTGACTTATTCTAACTGAGATATTATAAGTAGGACTAGAGCTAGTAAAATTCATACACCAATGCAATGCAAATGAACTAAATTAGGAAAACACAAGGCATGAACAAATAAATGTATTTGTATTATTTTTTTGTTTTATTTTTGAAATGTAAATGCAAGCACATAAAAGAAGGCTAATCTAATATACATGCAAGATCTAACATGAAATGTAAATCTAACACCACAAAAGAAAGAGTTGTCGTAAGTGGGTTCACCAAAATGTAAAGAATAAAAAATAATTATTTGGTTGGTTGGTTATGTTGTGATGTGTTCACCAACATGTAAATAATATCCTTTAAATATAGAAAAATTGGGGAAGGTAGGCTTCTCTTCTTAACCCCAAATTCCCAAAGGAAAGATCCAAATTGATTAACCATAAGAAAATGGTCAATGCATAAATGAATTGATCGATTAGTAATAAGAAGAAAGAGGAAAACCTTACATTCCATTTTGGAAGAGAGTATTAAAATCTTAATTGAAATGAATTGAAGACAAACACTAACCTCAAAGTATAGAAGATCTGGAAATTATTGTTTTCTGGTGTCTGTATCAAGTTTCTAGAAATTCTACAACCTGCCCTGGCCTGGAAACACAGAGACGGAGAAAACCCAAAAATATTTTTCTTTTTTGAGACAGGTGGACTTTGACCCAAATACGGGGGCAAATTGTGCCCCTTTATGTTGACCTTAACCTGCACTGCTCCGACGAAAATCCTTTTTGCAGATCCCAAAATTTTGATGAAAAGGGTTGTTGGCAAGTTGACTATACTATTGTATATGACTTAATATAGTGTTTTCATTATGGAAAAAAAGTCATATAGTGTTTTGGTGACAACACACATCATCAGAAGATCAGTATTTGGCTAAGTACAGAAGAATGGATAGTTAATAGAGCACCAGTAGATCAGAGCATCACCACACATGCGTATGACCAAGTTATGGTATGCACCCTAGGAGATAAGATGGTAAGATTATATTCATGCTTATTATAAGAGCACATGATCAGAAGATTCAGTATGACAAAGATACAGATAGTTGAAGTTACATAGATAGTGAATGCCAGAACAGAACAATGTATGGAGCTCACTATTAGTAATTTGATTAGTGACTATAATATTGTTTTGTAAAGGCTATGAGACTATTGTAATTAGGTTGTAGACATGTAATTATCTTTGTTTGTAAACATGCTTGAACCAATTCAATTTGAAGTGTTGTATGTAATCGATTATAGGTTGACCTAGTTAATTATTTTGATAGCACATATAAATATAAGATGCACCTTGTAATTAGCATGGAAGTTGATATAGAGTTGATATAAGTAGAGAAGAACTGTGTGAAGAGTTAATAAGATGTATTAGAGCTTTGCAAGATGTCAAAGGATCAACGCATCAAAGGAACTAATCAGACAAGCAGTGTCATAGTGCTAGTTCATCTAGTAGATATAGTGTGTATCTGAGATCAGAAGGTTGTAGCCTTCACCACTTGAGCAGTGAGCTCTAGGATAGTGTGTCCCCACCCCTAATAGGGTTAATTTTAAAATAATCCTAATAGGGTCTAACCCTTGACAAGGTCACTATACTAAAAGCATTGTAAAGACAACTCCTAGCAGGGTTAAGGATCTTCTAACAAGGATCATAATACACTAGTGCAGATTATTTGTGGGTGTCAATTCCCACCAGGGTTTTTACCTATTTGGGTTTCCCTATAACCATATTTCTATTATGTGTTGTGTTCATCTATCTTGTTTATGTTAATGTTCATTTCATTACTTAAGCATTCAAGTTAAGTTTAAAGAGTAAAGTAAAAAGATTGAATATAGTGAACACTGATTCACCCCCCCCCTCTCAGTGTTCCCATTCTTAAAAATTGGTATCAGAGTTCTGGTCCTTAGAAAATAAGTTTAACCGCTTGAGGAGATCATAGACAAGACATAAATGAAACATCTGAAAAGAAATCTTGAAGCTGCTCTTGAAGACCTGGATAGATCTGAAAAAGAAATTGAAGAGCTAAAAGAAAAAGTCAGTGATGCTCAAGTAGTCATCAAAAGTCTAAGGAAAGATTTAAAAGAATATTCTACTAGTGATTTAGGGGTCATGATCAAAAATCTAAATGAAGAAAACACAACTCTGAAAGATCAAATTGAAGAATTGGATGACAAGCTAGCTAACAATCAAGAATTCTATGATGAATAGATCAAAGAGAACCTTCAACTGAATGAAGAATTGAGGCAAGCAAACATGGAAATCTTGGAGCTAAGAAAAAATAGAGAAAGCTTGGAATTTGAATTGAAGGAGGCTAAGAATCACATTGATAAATTACACACAAGAAAGGATCTAATTTAATCTCAGCTATATGCTCGAAAGCTTAAGGGAGATACCAATGACATTGGATTCAATGAAGCACAAAATCATATTGATAATATGCGAGCAAGGATGAAAGCACCAGAAGACACCAAAGATGCTAAGGAGACTGGAAATTAGACTAAAGTTAGTGTTGAACCACCCAAAGATGAGTGCAATCTAGTAGACCGAACTTGTTATGCATGTAACAAGCATGGACATATAGAAAGGAATTGTAAAGAGGTAAGACCTTTCAATGGTTACTGTTATTCATGCAATAAATTTGGTCATAGAGCTATGAATTGTAGGACAAGTCAGAAGAACAAGACTTGACATAATCAGAGAAATTAGAATCAGCCAAATGTAAGAAGTTCTCAAAATGTTACATATCAGATATGTAACTATAATGGTCACTCAGCTAGACAGTGAAAAATGGTAACCCATGTCAATGCGCCGAGGAACTTAATGTTAGAGTAGTCATATTATAGCTAATAATTAATTTATTTAATTATTAGTCTATTATTCTCTACACTTAAGTTAGACTTAGGCATCTTATTATTCTTTAGGGTTTTCACCTTTAGGGTTTCATGTTTCCTTTTATAAGGATTCACCTCTTTGTATTTCTTAACAGTTTTAGAATATCATATTGTAATATTGTGCATATGATGTCTCTAGCTTTTTGGCCTTTATAGTTTTTTCTTTCTTCTATTCTTTGCTTCTTCCATGTGAATGGGTTATGCATGCAGGTGTTCTTGGGAGATTAGTTTTTCACCTAATCTAACATGGTATCAGAGCCATCTTGCTACTCGTTGTTCATGTCTTGTTGAAGTGATTCAGAAGCAGGAGGGTTTAAAAAATTTTCAGTTCTGGTATTCTTTGCAAGACGTTATTTTTTATTTCTTTTTTGCCTATAAAAAAGAAAAAATAAATTTGGGGGGTATTTTGAGCAAAAACGGATGCCACCATTGCATCCAGAAGGCCCAAAAACCCCAGAATCCATATAAAATTTGTCCATTTTGGACAACTTTGCCATCTGAGGCAAAAAAAATTTTCAATACCAGGCTGTATGGCCATGGCACACATCTCAAGGCACAGTACGGTGATTTACAAAAAAAATTTAAATTTTTTTCTCACCACCCGGGTGCCACCACGCAGCCACCTAGGCATCACCGTGAGCGGCTCTGCCCGCAGACCGCTGGGGTTACCACCGATGGCCCGCGGTTAAGCCGCGGTCACCGCTGGGGTTACCGTCGACGGCCCATGGTCACCGCCAGCGTAACCATAGACAACCCATGGTTATTGCTATAGTCACTGCTGGGTTAACTGCCAGTGGTTACCGAAACTGCCAATTTTTTTTTGGCCTTGTTGCATTATTTTAATGATGAGTTATGACAGGGTGTTGGTTTTTCTTGCATAACTTGGGCATCTGGGATCGTCATTGGGTGAACGAGATATCACTGGAAAGGTAATTCTGAGATGGATCTAAATTTTCTAGTGTGGCTTCCTATTTTTTCCATTTTGATGGCATTTTTTTCTGTCAAAGTTAGATATTTTTTTTGCCTTCCGGGAGCCATATCTCGCTCATCCGAACTCTTTTTTGGGCTCACAAGATATTGTTGGAAAGCTGGTTCAGTGAGTTTTTTAGTTGCAAGGGTCTTTTTTCTAGATTCTACTCCAGGTTTTTTCTCCTCTGAGTTTTGCACTTTCACACTCTGGTGGATTACTTGGTTTCTACAGGTCCTGGGATCTCTTCTTCTATTCTTTTGGCTCACTCTTCTTTCTGACTTTTGAGCTTTGTATGCTTCTCTTCTATAGCATTTTTGTTTCTATAAAAGCACTAAGATAAAGTGCCTACTTCTGCATATCTAGGATCTTATTCACCTTGTGTTTGTTTGTACTTGCACTCAATTATAAAGTGCCATGGGGGGTTATGATGTTTTTTCCTTTTGTGCTCATCCACCTTTGTCAAGTGAGTGTACCTTCCATGACATTAGCCCATGTTATGTGTCTATGACACCGCCCTTTATCCTGTGCTTGTACTTTTGTTGCACTGTTGGTGTTCCTGATTCTTCTTCTTGCAGATGTTTTTGGCATTGCATTTCAGTGTTCCTATCACCCCTCTCCTTATTCAGCATTATGGGGGGGTTCACCTATTGGTTCTATTGCTTCCTTGGTTTGGTTGAGTGATCTACGTATTCAGTTTTTGTTCCTATGTACTAGGT
The DNA here is from genome assembly GCA_027943335.1 of Chamaecyparis obtusa. Taxonomy (NCBI): domain Eukaryota; kingdom Viridiplantae; phylum Streptophyta; class Pinopsida; order Cupressales; family Cupressaceae; genus Chamaecyparis; species Chamaecyparis obtusa. The sequence continues at coordinate 1,755,034 of BSBK01000477.1, forward strand.
GGATGCAGTGGCTAGGCACCTATGCATTTCGGTGAGATGGTTCATCTACTATATAGACACTTGTTAATTCCTATTTTGGAGGTCACCTCTTTGATTGATCAGCTCTTCAGACTTTGTCTTCTCTACCTGGTCATGCACTATTTTAGTGGGGGTTCCAGTAGTTTCTTCTGACAATGTTTGCAGCTTCATGCTTTAGAGATGCTTCATGCTCTTTCTTGTTCCTTTCTCTGGGACATTCCCTAGATTGGAGGCTTGGTTTCCTTCATCTAGTTTATTTCTTGTACTTGGGTACCTGATCAGGCCTTGTTGCCGGGACCCATTTCTCTTTCATGCATTTTTGTTTTCATGCATCTTTTTAGTCCTTAGTGTTTAGCTTCTCCCTAAGTTACACTTAAGGGGGGGTGTTAGAGTAGTCATATTATAGCTAATAATTAATTTATTTAATTATTAGTCTATTATTCTCTACACTTAAGTTAGACTTAGGCATCTTATTATTCTTTAGGGTTTTCACCTTTAGGGTTTCATGTTTCCTTTTATAAGGATTCACCTCTTTGTATTTCTTAATAGTTTTAGAATATCATATTGTAATATTGTGCATATGATGTCTCTGGCTTTTTGGCCTCCATAGTTTTTTCTTGCTTCTGTTCTTTGCTTCTTCCATGTGATAGGGTTATGCATGCAGGTGTTCTTGGGAGATTAGTTTTTCACCTAATCTAACACTTAAAGCCTCCAGTTATTTGTCACTCATGTAACAAGTCTAGACACATCTCAAAGTTCTATAGATCAAGAATGCAAAGTCAGGAAAGCCCTAAAAATCCAGAAGAATCAATACTAGATACTGAAGGAGAAGTCATGTTGGTGAAAGCTTTAGAAGATGTGAGCTTGAAGGATAAGGTTGATGAGAATGTATTGGATGCATCCATAGTTGATGCACCCTCTACATATGGATGAATGACCCTCAGGGTCATAGGGGGAGCTAATTTAGCTCTAAACCCCTATGCGGCTGGTATACTCACCCTCAAAGTATGGGCCTTTGGATTTGACCTTTTGGAGACTAGCAGAACCTATGTGCAAGAGGGCACTAGCTGATTGATAGCAGAATGAAAGTTGGAGATTTTCAATGAAAGTCTAGTTTATGCGGCAAGCATTAATGGTGGAATTTTTACTTTAAAGTACATAGAAGCTTATAGATCACTCATTTCATTTGAGTTCAGAGCGATTGAAGAGAAAAAAATCCCTAGAAATTGATTGTGAAGGATTGCAGACTAATTCACCAGCAAAGTAGTATGTTTGATCGGTTGGAGAAGCCCTAAGCCATCATGCTAATTCAAAAGCTCTTGGAAACCATTAGGAAAGTGATATACAAGTAAGTGATGGCTAATCCTATTTTATTTGATCTTGTAGAGAAGAAAAGATATGTGTTTAAAAGGCACCCATTAAAATCTACATTGGATGACCTAGAAGGGGCATTCTCCCACACTCCTATGGGTGTTATGCATGTCGAAGACATCTGTGCATACATATATTGTAAGAAGAAGCCAGTAGGACTTGACAGGATAAGAGCACACTTAGAAACCATGACGAAACCTAATAAAACCTTCCTGGATGAGTATGTACAATTTGAAAACCACCCAATAATTGAATATGCTATTGCATATGAGTTCTATGAGTTCGAATGGATAAAGATTCTACTTAGCAGGATTCATGATGACCTATTTTGGATAGGTGAAGTGTCGGTCAAGATTACATGAGACCTAATCCATGAGATGACATGTCTCTCTAAGAAAGGTTCCATTCTTCCAGTAGGCAAGAATGTGAGAAAACTTGTTGAGAAAACATGCAAATCAAGAAGTGATAGGCGTGGAATGACTATAGAGCCTATATAGGAAAATGACATCAAATTAATGTCTATGATACTAGGGTATAGGTTTCAACACACTAGTAGAATAAACAATGTGTCAGTGGCCACAATTCTTGCAACAATAAGACTTGTGAGAGAAAATGGAGAGTTTAATCTGTGTGAGATCCTACACTCACAACTGATAGAAAACATCAAAGCCATTAAACATGACAAGACCAAAATATTTAGGTTTGGGTCTTTGATCACATACACATACTTCCACATTCTTGGAAAGGTGTCAGATTTGTATTTGGACAAGAGTTTCCTACAATGCCACAAATATCATTTGAGGAAACAACTGAGAGTACACTAAAGGACTACATGACACTGGAATTGAATACATTTAGGGCCAAAATGCAGATGAGATATAGGATTCAAGAAAGCGTTGTTGAAAAGTAAAAAGATAGCATTTACTTTATGGTAGAAACTAATGTAACATGTATGAAAGTAGTAGAGCCAAGAACAAAGTGGATCCATTCACTTGGATATGAGGTTGAGGAGAAAATCCTAGAGGCATATGCTCAAGTACTGTTATCAGCACCTAAAGACCCTAATGAACCAAGATGGGGGACTTATGAAGAGAAAATAAGAGAGGTTGATGTTTTTCTAAACAACGCATCAACTAAAAGAAAAGTAGCTAAGGTTACTTCTGAGATCCTCAGAATTCATGGAGTAACACAAGTAAACCTTGACAAAGAAAAGAAAAGAAAAGCTTTCTTTGGGGTTTGAGAGCGTATCCATAGTAGAAGAAAAGTCTGATGATCCTAAGTTGAAGAAGATCAAGATTGAGATGACTAATGATCAAAAGGATAAACAAGACAAAATTGATGTTACCACTCTTGCGCCCACTATTACAGTTGACATTGAGACCACAAATGCATCTCCCAAGATTCCTAAGAGAAGAAAACAAACTACTACAAGCCACCCTTTAGCTAGAGCCACAAGAAGCAGAGTGAAAAATATGCAGCCACCTCCAGAAGTAGGATTCCTACCTAGTATTCAGGTGTTAAGGACTAGAGTAGTAGAAGAAGGAAGGCTAGATCAGATAGCCAATTTTAATGACAGATACCATGAAATTGATAAGTCCAAGATTCATGAGATATTAATCAAACACATGATAAAATTCAAGAAGATGGTTCTTGAATTGAAAACAGCTATCCCAGATAAGGTATGGGAGATTTTGGATACCTTGAAGAGACAAGCCACTGAAGAAGATTTTAGAATCAGAGAACAAACACTAGATTACAATCTTCCAGTATGTTCTATTGAAGAAAAGACATTGTTACTAAATTTGGTAAAATTGCACTTAAGGACAAAGATGAGAACATTACACATCATGAACAAAGATTATGAACTGGTGACAAAAGAAATAAAGAAAGCCTTTGAAAAGGTATTCTTAGAACAACACATGCAACCTTCATCTGTGCCCATCACTTAAACATCTAATGAGAAGGAAAAATTAGAAGAGATCACTAATGTACTAGTGACAAGTCCTCATGACTCAGTTCCTACATTTGAAACTCCTATAGAGGCAGAAAAGTCTGTGCCCATGACAAAGACACACAAAGATGACACAACTTTTATTGATAATGTAAAAAATAATATGGCGGCCACAGACATTGATTTGGACAAGTTTGAAGAAGCTTTCATAAGGAAACAAGAGGTTGAAACTCTATGTGGTAACACTCCTCCTAATCAACAAGAAGTATTGATTGAGGATATGACAGAAGTTGAAGGAGAAGAAGAAACAGAAAAAAGAGATAGAAAAAGAAGAAGAAAAGAAAGAAGAAGAAAAAGAAAAGGAAGCAAAAAAAAAGGACAGAGAAGTAGAGATGAAAGATAGTGAGCCAACAGATGAGCCATCTATTGAAATGAAAATCAGAGTAAAGCAAGAAGTAGTGGATAGCACTCCTATCATTCCTTCTATATCATTGTTGTCAAGATTGACACCAGACACCACTAGTCTAAATTCTTGGGGAGAAGAAGACCTGATCAAGATCAGCATCTTAGCTATGGAGAAGGCCAAAGAGAAACAAGTAATGAGGAATCCCCTATTTTTTGAGTTAGTGAACATCTTGAACAACTTGCTACCTTCAGACAAGAAAGTGTCAAAGGTTCATTCAGTGGATGATGTGAGCACAATTCTTTCAAATTTTAAGACAAACTTTTCTAGCTTGGAAGAATCTACATCCCTAGTTGCAGAAGAAAATTATATGAAGAAGAGGCTTAGTGAATTGGTCAGTAACTTTGCACTTGACCTAAGTTCACTCAAGGTTCATCAAGAATCCTTAAAAGAGTTTGAAGCAAATGGAAGGAAGATCATTGCAGATTGTATGGACCAAGATAAGCTAACTGACAATCATTTTAAGAAGATACAAGAGGTAGAAGAAATGATAGAACAAGTAAGGAAATCAATAGAAGACCCCTCCACTAATGTAAATATGGCCTCCAATGACATGCAACAATTGCAAGATTTGCATAAAATAGATTTGTCAAAAATGTCATAGACATATTTTAAACCAAATTCTTTGGCTTCATTCTCCCTACTTACGGTGGGATGTTTTACACATTGCAGAATGATTGTGAAATCGTACACATAGCAGCTGAAGAGGATTTACAAACTTTAAAGCTAATGCAAGAAAATGTAAAGCCTTACTCATCAAGCTTTGTTAGCATCCTCTTTCTATTTTCTAAATGCAAGCATGCAACCCCTTCTTCTAAATACTCTCTACACAAAATATATATAGGATTTTAAAACTAATTATCAAATTTAATAAATTAAATAATATGATAGCATAGCCCTTCATATTTTTTTATCAAACATTCAAAACCAAATATAATAGTAGAAAATAAATGTTAAATATAAAAATTATATAAAATAAAGTATTAAAACTAAATCTTAAAGATTTTCCTATTTTAAATTAGGAACAAGAAAGATTTTTCACCATTTTAAACCATTGCAAATGAATAATCTAAAAATGAACTCGAAAAGCTTCCTATAGTGGCATCCTTCATTAATGTAAACATTTTGGCCTACAAAGGATTTTCTCTCAAAACTAGATCTCCTACCTAAAAACTTCTTGGTTTCACTTTCTTGTTATATCCTCTTGACATTCTCTTCTGATAAACTTTGAGATGGTTAAATGCCTATTTCCTGAGCTCATCTAGCAATTCCAAATCTTGCAGTCTAGAGATTTGATAGTCCTCATCAGTGACTAGATGTTTCAATGATACCCTCAGTGATGGAATCTCTACCTCAATTGGTAATACTGCCTTTGATCCATAAACTAGTGCAAAAGGAGTTACACCAATTGGTGTTCTGATGCTGGTTCTGTAAGCCCATAATACTGGATTAATGTGTAAATGCCATTCCTTTCCTGATTTATTCATTGTCTGATGCAAGATTTTCAAAATACCTTTTTTTTTATGCTTTAGCCTGTCCGTTACCTTAAGGTTAATAGATCAAGGAACAGTGCTGAGTGATTTTTAATTGAAGACACAAATCATCTATGTCTTTGTTTTTGAATTGACCCCCATTGTCCATCATAATTGATGAGGGTATTCCATATTGATAGATGGTATACTTCAAGATAAAAAGTGAATTTTTTTTTCCAGTTGCATTAGACAGTGGCACAGCTTCCACCCATTTTGTGAAATAATCAACTATAGTAATGATGTATTTATCTCCATTTGATGAATTTGGGTGTATCTTTCCAACTAGGTCAAAGGCCCATTGCTAGAATGGCTAATGTGTTATGAAAAGAATTAACTCCCTTGCTGGAGCATGTATCAGGTTACCATGAATCTGGCATTTCTTACATTTTTTTGAAAAATGGATAGCATCTTTTTCCATTATGGGCCAATAATATCCTACTCTTAAGAGTTTCTTGGCTAATGAAAAACCATTCAAGTGTGACCCACACACACCCTCATGAACTTCCTTTAATGCATGATTAGACTCTTCATGTTCTAAACACCTAAGATGTGTACCATCTAGACTATGTCTATGTTAGAAAGTAAAGACCACCAAGATATCTGAGAGGGGGGGGGGTGAATCAGTTATTTGATAATTAAACCATTTATCAACTTCAATATCAACTTCAATAGCTTTAAACCATATAATCAATGCAGTAACCAACCATAGAAATATAATCATACAAAATGACACAATAACACAAGATATGTTAACTAGGGAACCTCTTGATCAAAGAGTAAACCCCGATGGGAATGATGCTCACAAAATGATGCACTAATATGAAAGTTCCTTATGAAAGGATGGAACCTGTTAGGAGTCTTATGAAATACATTTAGTACATATGAATCTTTTTTAGGAGATTTTGAATCCTTTTTAAAAGATTCTAACCCTGTTAGGAGTTATGGAAGACAGAAGGACCCACTGCCCAAATAGCTTGAAGGCAAAATCTCTGAACTCACTGTCCAACAAATCTTAGGATTGTTCAATAGAATAATATGAAATATGTTACCTCCTTCACACTATGTCAAAACCACACTCTCTGCTACACAAGATCACAAATCCAGATCTCTGTACTTTGCAAGTCTTCCTTCACCATTGAATTAGCTCTATTCTTCACCTCATGCATATATTCGCATCACAACTTTCACAATTTCATATCACAACTACTACAATAACATCTTACAACAAGAAAAAAATTCCTTCCTTTATACCACACTCACATAATTACAAATGAGTCAGCATCCAAATATAAAATAATAATTTCAACATGCTACATCAAAATTACATAAAAACTGTCAGCTTCCAGATACAATAACTTTCCAATCGTGTGACCTCAAAGTTTGCACTATGAACCAAATCACCACCAATGAGTCTCAAACTTCCCTTTAACTGCGCAAAATCAGATTCCATCTTGATTAGGAGATATCCTCTGATTACCAAAAATCGCTACTCAGGAACACTGCTAGAATACTGCTTCCACCAAAATGCTTATAACTTTCATGAATAAATGAATTTATTTTTGAGCTATTAACCATAGGTTAATAACACACCAAATAACATACCATCAACTACACATAACTTAATTTGCAATATAACATGTGTGCAAAACACAACTATGCCTGCTTCTCTGCTAAACTCCAAAATATCACTGTGTTGACATCAATGACAGTCATAGTCATGAATGCAACAACCACTACTACAGAATGACTACCAAAGGCTTCAGTATTCATTCCTAAAAATCTCCCCCATTGGAATTGATGGCAACATAGATGAAAAACATCCAATGTTCCCAAAATCCAATCACTGCTTCTCAACTGCTCTGCTGCTCTTCATCAATCAAATCTTGCTTCGTTATCCTATTCAATCTCTCCAAAAAATGTAGTTCCTTAATTTTTTTCATGATTCTCTCCCCCATTGACATCAATGATAGAAATTCCATCATGATTTCAAACAATAGCTCAATGTCAAAAGACACTATTTAGAAAATACATTCACAAGAGTCCCCATGACTCAGCTCAGATACATATACTCCCCCATAGAGGAAGTACCAACATCCAATCCATAAAATAGATAGGGCCATAAACCACTAGACAGATGCAACCATATGCATCTTTACTCAAAAGTAGGTTGGGGCATAACCCCAAGCATACCTCTTAGATACTCAAATGTATCCTTAGGCAAAGGCTTTGTAAATATATTTTCTATTTGCTCCTTTGTGCTTATGTACTCCAGTCTAACTTCTTTCTCAGCAACTTTCTCTCTTACAACATGATACTTGATCTCTATATGCTTTGTCTTAGAATGTAAAACTGGATTTCTTAACATACTAACTGTACTTGTATTGTCACAATGTATGACAATAGGCTCATCAAACTTCATTCCAATGTCCATCAACATCTACTTCATCCAAATTATCTGATTACAATTGTTTACTACTACTACATATTCTACTTCTACTGTACTCTATGAGATACAATTCTTCTTTTTGCTCAACCAAGAAACTAATCTTCCTCCAAGAAAAAAGGCTCCACCACTGGTGCTTTTCTTATCATCAATGCTGCCTCCCCAATCAACATCAATATATGCACATAGGGTAAAACCATCAGAAGTTTCATACCACAATCCATAGTCCATTATACCTTTAAGATATCTCAATATCCTCTTTACTACTGCATAATGTGACTCTCTAGGTTCAACTTGAAATCTTGCTACCATTCCAACTAAATGTTGTATATCTAGTCTATTGTGTGTCAAGTACTGCAATCTAGCAATCATGGATCTATATTTCTTTTTCTCAATTGCTAGTGTCTCATCTTTACTAGATAGTTTATGTCCTATAACCAAAGGTGTTCCAACTAGTTTATAATTCTCCATACAAAATCTTTTCAAAAAATCATTCAATTACTTTCTCTAACTTACAAAGATACCATCTTTATTTTGTGTTATCTGTAATCCCAAAAAGTATTTCATTTCTCCAATCATACTCATTTCAAATTCTATCTTCATTTCATCATCAAATTTGTCACTAGCTTCATCTTCTCCTCCAAAAATAATGTCATCAACAAAAATAACCAAAACTAACAATCCATTCTTAATTTCTTTTGTGTATAAGTTACTATCAGCTGTTCCTTTTGTAAATCTTAATTTTAACAAATACTTATCCAATCTAGCATACCAAGTTCTAGGTGCTTGCTTTAGTCCATACAATGCTTTCTTTAGTTTAAATACCATGTCTCCTTTTTGAGTCAAAGAAAAACCTTCAGGCTACTCAATGTAGACTTCTTCTAATTCACCATTTAGAAATGCTGACTTCACATCCATCTGATACACTTTGAATTTCTTAAATGCTACATAAGCCAAAAATATTCTTATTGCTTCAAGTCTTGCCACAGGGGCAAAGGTCTCTTCATAGTCAATTCCTTCTTGGTGTGAGTATCCCTTACATACCAATCTTTCTTTGTTTCTAATTACTTCTCCTTGTTCATTAATCTTGTTCCTGAATACCCATTTAGTTCCAATCACATTTTTGTCTTTAGGTCTAGGGACCAATTCCCATTTCTTGTTCTTTTCAATATGATCCAATTCTTCTTTCATAGCTTTAATCCAAAGTTCATCTTCACAAGCTTCATTAGTAGACTTGGGTTCAATTTGAGAAATCAAACATAAATGTACCTTCTTTCTAGTCATAACTTCTTTGTCCAAACTTCCAATCACTTGTTCAATAGGATGATGTCTTGATATATACCTGTTAGGTGTCATAGTCACTGAGCTTTCTTCAACTGTAGATTCTTCTCTAGATTCTTCTCTATTTTCTTCAACATGACTTTCATTCAACAACTATCAGTCTCAAAAAATTGTTCAATAGTTTCAATGTTAGGCTGAGGGTTAGTTCCTTCATCAGATTCATAATCAAGCATTCTTTCCTGAATTTTAAACTTCGCATCAACTTTTACATTTGCACTTTCAACAATAGTCTTAGTTCTCTTATTGTAACATCTATATGCTTTTCTTTTCAAAGAATATCTAAGAAAAATTCCTTCATCACTTCTAGGATCAAACTTTCCTATATCATCATCTCTCCTAATATAACATTTGCTTCCAAAATTTTTAAAATACTTAACTAAGGGTGCATGTCCAAACCATAATTCATAAGGTGTCTTGTCTGTGTCTGCTCTGATTTGTACTCTATTCATTGTATATACTATTGTATTCACTGCTTCTCTCCAAAATATCTTTGCCAAATCACCTTCAAACAACATAGCTCTAGCTGCCTTAGTCACTGATCTGTTCCTTCTTTCTGCAATACCATTTTGTTTAGGTGTTCTAGGGGCTAAAAGCTATCTCTTAATACCATTTACTTCACAAAAAGTGTTAAACTCTTGAGATGTAAATTCTCCACCTCTATCATATCTCAAACATTTAATCCTCATTCCTGATTCATTCTCAACTTTATTCTTCATGACCTTAAACTTATTAAATGCTTCAGATTTTTCTTTCAAAAATGCAATCCACATCATTCTTATAAAATCATCAACAAGAATCATAAAATACCTTTCTCCATAGAATCCTCTAGTCCTAGTAGGATAGCTCAAGTCTGTATGAACAATCTTCAACTTTTCTATAGATGCGAACTTCTTGCTAGGAAAGGAACTCCTTTTCTACTTAGCCATCACACATTCCTTGCAAATCATGTTAGTAGGCTTCATAATCTTAGGTAAATCTCTTACTGCAAGTGTAGAACTTAGTTTCACAATATTATCAAAGTTTATATGACAAAACCTTCTATGCCATAACCAACTATCATCAATCTTAGTCATCAAACATGTCATCTTAGTAGGGTTCAACTGAAATACATTACCTCTAGTTCTAGATCTAGTTGTAATTAGATTTCCATCTTTATCCTTTATCACACAAGTTTTCTCAGTAAACCAAACTTGATATCCTTTATCCACTAACTGTCCAACACTCAAAAGATTATGTTTCAATCCATCAACAAAGTAAACATCATCAGTATTAGTTTGTCCATCAAGAGTAATAGATCCTATACCTTTAATCAAACAAGGTGGATTGTTACCAACTCTAACAACTCCTCCATCATAATTGTTAAACTTTATGAACTTTCCTTTATCACCAGTCATATGATGTGAACAACCACTATCTATAATCCAATCAGCTTTCTTTTCAACTTGGGAAACTGAGGCTTTCTCTTCCTTAACATTAGATTCAGAATTTTCTTCCTTAATTGCTACAAATCCTATGTCATCAAAGTTATCATTATCACTGTCCCTCAAATGTCTTTCAATTCCTGGTTCAATTTCTTTATCATTTGCATAATAACATTCTTTAGATCTTCTAGGTTTGAAATTATTTCTATACTTCTTAACTCTCTTAGGACACTTAGATGCAAAATGACCATATTCTTGACATGTCCAACATTTAAAGATTTTCTTACCATCTAGTTCTCTTTTCACAAGCAAGGCAATACCTTCTTCAATCTTCTTATCTTCATCAGATTTGGATCTGCTACTGCTGGCATAATCTCCATTCACACTTGTACTTCTAGACAAAGTAGGTCCGATGTTAAGAGCACTGAATGTTGTCTCCACTCTAGGTAGTTCTCCTAATAATCTCAAATTCATCTCTGCTACTTCCAATCTTCCAAGAAGAGTTTCTCTTGAAAATTTTGGTGTACAAGGTATCACTTGTTCAATCATTTATGTAGTCTTCTTGAATACCGGTGTCAATGTTCTCAAAATCTTCCATATTACTTCATTTTCTATCTTCTCACCTCCACAAAACTTTATTCCTGCAACAATTTTTGACATCCTACCAATATAGCTTCTAACAAATTCATCTTCCATCATTCTTATGTCTTCAAATTCACAAATCCAATTATGTAACCTAGCTTTCTTTTCATGTTCATCACCTTCAAAAGTAGAATGTAAAGCTTTCCAAATATCATCAGATCTAGTTAAACCTTTTACCTAACTATATTCATTCTCTGGAAGTGTTGATAGAAGTTCTTCTTTTGCAAGTATGTTACACATGAATAGATCTACCTCATCTTTTGAACTTGATTCAAGACTATCTTCTTTAGTTATAGTTCTCTCATTTTTTGTAATCAACCAATAACTTGGTCCTAAACACAAGAGATGTGTCTTCATCTTTTCTTTCCAGCTCTCAAAATTTACTCCATCAAACTTAGGGCTTTCTTTCTTGAAATTTTACATAGATCTCCTTAAGTTGTTAAACTTCTCTTTCAAGGACCTGTCGCTCTGATACCAATTGTTAGAAAGTAAACACCACCAAGATAACTGAGAGGGGGGGGTGAATTAGTTATCTGATAGTTAAACCATTTATCAACTTCAATATCAATTTCAATAGCTTTAAACCATATAATCAATGTAGTAACCAACCATAGAAAGATAATCATACACAATGACACAATAACACAAGAAATGTTAACTAGGGAACCTCTTGATCAAAGAGTAAACCCTTGTGGGAATGATGCCCACAAAATGATGCACTAATATGAAAGTTCCTTGTGAAAGGATGGACCCTGTTAGGAGTCTTATGAAATACATTCAGCACATATGAATCTCTGTTAGGAGATTTTGAATCCCTGTTAAAAGATTCTAACCCTGTTAGGAGTTATGGAAGACAGAAGGACCCACTACCCAAATAGCTTCAAGGCAAGATCTCTAAACTCACTGTCCAATAGATCTTAGGATTATTCAATAGAAAAATATGAAATATGTTACCTCCTTCACACTATGCCAAAACCACACTCTTTGCTACACAAGATCACAAATCTAGATCTCTATACTTCACAAGTCTTCCTTCACCACTGAATTAGCTCTATTCTTCACCTCATGCATATATTCGCATCACAACTTTCACAATTTCATATCAAAAATATTAAAATCCCATCTTAAAATAAGGAAAAAATTCCTTCCTTTATGCCACACTCAAATAATTACAAATGAGTCGGCATCCAAATATAAAATAATAATTTCAACACGCTACATCAAAATTACATAAAAACTATCAGCTTCCAGATACAATAACTTTCCAATCGTGTGACCTCAAAGTTTTTGCTATGAACCACATCACCACCATTGAGTCTCAAACTTCCCTTTAACTACACATAATTAGATTCCATCCTGATTAGGAGATATGCTTTGATTACCAAAAACTGCTACTCAGGAACATTGCCAGAATACTGCTTCCACCAAAATGCTTATAACTTTCATGAATAAATGAATTTCTTTTTGCATTGTTAACCATAGGTTAATAACACACCAAAGAACATACCATCAATTTTACATAACTCAATTTGAAATATAACATGTGTGCAAAACAAAACTATGCTTGCTTCTCTGCTAAACTCCAGAATATCACTGTGTTGACATCAATGACAATCATAGTCATGAATACAACAACCACTGCTACAAAATGACTGCCAAAGGCTTCAACATTCATTCCTAATAGTCTATATAAGTCAATATCAATGATTATATAACACGATGCCACTCTTATAAGGAATCTATTTTCATTTCTGGAATAGCCTTCAGGGATTGTTTGGTCTTTAAGTAAGAGTATATATGGGTATATCTGGATAACACCCGAGTTTCAAGGGCACAAAAATTTTGGGATTCACATGAGTCATAGGATGGGGATGGGAGTTCTTCCACTAGGAATTCATAATGAAATTGATGTTCTTCAAGTTGTAACATTGATGCTCAAGTAGCCATCACATTCGTTGCTCTATTTTCTGATCTTTGAATTTTCTCAAATGTGATGAAGATAAAGTATTTCTTCAACTCATCCACCATTATTTTATAAGGTATGAGCTTATCATATTTTTTCTAATATTCACCATTCACTTGATTGATAATGATTTGTGAATCTCTATAGATATGCAGTTCAATGAATTTCCATTCTATTGCAAGTTTCAATCTATTCACGAGAGCTTCATACTCTGCTATGTTTTTGGTACATGGAAAGATCATCTTATATGATTTTGGAATTTTATACCCTTGTGGCATAATGAATAAGCATCCATCTCCTGATCCTTGTTGCATGAAGGAGCCATCAAAATATATTTTCCATGGGTGGTCTGTTAAGTGCATAATAGATTCATCAGGAAATTCAACATGTAATGGTGTATCATCTGTTAATGGTGTTTCTACAAGTTGATCAAAAATTACTTGTCCTTTAATGGCTTTTCTATCAACATATTCAATGTCAAATTTACTTAGAATTAGGACCCACTTTGCTAGTCTCCCTGTCAGCATTGCTTTACTTAATAGATATTTGAGTGGATCAATCTTAGCCACTAGCTTCACCTTATGTGCCAACATATAATGCCTAAGCTTTTGGGATGAAAATACCATTGCTAAGCATGCTTTTTCAATCATGGAATAGTTCAATTCATATGTGACCAAAGTTCTACTGATATAGTATATATCTCTCTCCTTTTTAGCTTCATCTTCTTGTGCAAGCAATACTCCTAATGATGTATATGTCACTGATATGTACAAAAATAAAGGTTTTCCATAAATTGGAGCCATTAGGATTGGAGGATTCATTAAATATTTCTTGACTTGTGCAAAATTTTCTTCACATTTCTCATCCCAAGTAAATGTAGTTCCTTTGCGCATTAGCTTCATGAAAGGTTGTTCCTTATCTGCCAATTGAGATATAAAACTTCTTATGGATTGTTGCTTACCTTGGAGTGTCCTCATTTGACTAATATTTATAGGTGGTTGCATTTCAAGAATAACTTTTACCTTTTCTAGATCCACTTCGATTCCTTTTGCTGAGACTGTGAATCCTAATAACTTTCTAGATGATACCCCAAATGCACATTTCTTGGGATTAAGCCTTAATTGAAACTATTCCATTCTGTCAAAGATTTTCCTTAGATCTTCTATATGTGTTGTCCTCATCTTTGATTTTTCCAATGTATCATCTACATAGTCTTCCATGTTTCTATGCATCATGTCATGAAATATGGTGATCATTGCTCTTTGATAAGTTGCACCTACATTTTTTAGACCAAATGGAATCACATTCCAACAATATGTTCCCCATGCACATGTGAATGCGGTCATATCTTGATCTTTAGGAGAAATTTTAATTTGAATATATCCAACAAATCCATCCATCAATGAGTACATCTCATAGCCTGTCGTCAAATCTAAAATCACATCTATGTTGGGAAGTGGAAAGTCATCTTTTGGAAAAGCCTTGTTTACATCTCTAAAGTCTGTGCAAACTATTATGGATTTTCCTACTTTAGAAACATGAACTATGTTTGAAATCCATTCTGCATAATCAATGGCTCTTATGAATCCATCTTTTAATAGTTTTTCCAATTCTGCCTTAACTAGCAATCCCACATGTGGGTTCATTTTCCTTAGTTTTTGTTTTACTGGTTTTACATTGGGAGAAATAGACAAGTGATGCATTATCAAATTTGTATCCAATCCAGGCATATCTAAAGAAGACCAAGAAAAATTGATCTTCTTTTCTTTGAAGAAGCTAGTGAATCATATCTTTTCCTCTTTTGTCAATGAATGAGCTATGTGAGCTAGTTGAGGAGTTTTCGTTGTTCCCAAATTAATGGGTTTTGTTGGTTCAATCACTACTGAAGATCTTTCCTAAAAATGATCTAGGAGGATATCAAGAATCCCATCCTTTGGTGCCTCTAGGAGGTTTTCACCATTGGATGCATCTTTTTCTTTTTGTCTTTTTGAATCTAACACTGCCACTAAGTGGTTTTCACCATCAGATTTCTTGTTCTTTTTGTTTTTCATTTTGAGACTGGAAAACTTGATGTCCTCCACAGTCATGGTTTATGTCTTTACATTGGTGGAAGAAAGGAAAGGTTCACAAGCACTTAGATAACAGGCTTGTGGATGTAGGCTCATTCCAATCTATTAGTTCAGGTTGTATTAAGGAAAAAGATTTAGTGGGTTCAAGAGATAGCACCGTGTTATTATCAACATCATTAAATTGCAAGATGTTTTCCATTAGGTTTGCTTCTAAATAGATGTTAGGATTATTAGAGTCATTATCATTATTATTAGAGTTCATGTTAATGTTATGTGTGTCTAACTCTAGCAATCTAGCATTAGAACTATGTCCTTCAATTAGGACTCGAGGAGAATATTTATGTATCACATCCACTTTTATATTCATAGTAGCCTCAGAAAGGATATCCCATTCATATTCATGTGAGTCTACCTGACTATCATTTGAAACCCCCAAGAAGTGGGCAATAGTCATCGGTACTTCAACTTCTTCATTAGCATTGTTCTCTTCTTTTGGAAAGGGCCCTTGTGGAAATATCATCTCTGGTTCTTCATCAAAGTGAGGTGTGCCAAAAATAGGGAGTCCTTGTTCTTGTTGTCCTTTAGGTTCTTTTGCTTGTCCTTCTTCTAGTTCTTGTTCAAGATTTATGTTAGAAATAGGAATACTGAGAGGGGGGGTGAATCAGTATTCTACAAACTTTATCTTTTGCCCAATTATGGATATAACAGATTATCTTTATACATGCATAACATAAGAAGCTAAACAACATGCATAATAATAAAGAACTCATAACACATTATTTGTTCTCGAGGAAACCCTAGCCAAGGGAAAACCCTAGTGGGGATGGTACCCACAAAGATCCACTAATCAAAAGTATCTTGTTAAGGATGTTGACCCTTTTAGGAGTCTAGTACAAGCATATAGTGTATCAGTCTTGATTAAGGGACAATAGGCCTTGTTAGAAGCCTCAACCCTGTTAGGAATTATAGTACAAAATGTGATTACCAAATGAGCCCACTACCCAAACAAGTAATGTACAATATACACTGATTAAAAAATGGGTTAAGGTACATAACCTTATACTTCTTGCATCAATATCACTTCACTGCTCTTTCACTATCACTATTACATATGCTTCATATACTTCACACCATATTACTTGCTGCTTGTTACAATTACTTCTTACAATTACAATTGCATTTACAATTACATTTATAAAAATAACTTTATCAAAGAGTTAACATCTAGGATGTCATCCCTTTATATTGTTAAGTCATTATTTTGATAAACAAAATAGTCCCTTAACTCTTTACTAGTTCTGTCTTCATATTCTATAAGTCGGCTTTACACTGTCTTTGGTAAAACTATCATAACTTCTTTCGTACATGCCGTACTAACTTGCTCTTTGAGATAGGTGATCAATAGACATCATAGATTCTATTTTCAAGTGTGTAAGCACTAAAATATTTCTAGTCAATGTCGCAAACAAAAACTATATCTAGGTTCACTGGTAAAACACTGTCTCACACTTAGACAAATTTGCAATGCACTCTGTCATACTTGCTCTGTAACTTGTGCGATCTTCATGAGGATCATATGTTTCCATAATGACAACATCTATGCATTCAACTCAGCCAAATTGCCAACAATCTCCCCCTTTGTCATTGGTGGCAACATATGAGAAAATTGGCTAAGTGTACAACTCAAAATCTCAAAAATGTTCAAAACTATGGCCATAGTATAAAATACATACTATCCTTATAACTCCTCAAAAATTATTTCCTCTAATATAATACTCCCCCTAAGAGTAACAACCCTTATCATATATTATCAATTTTCTTCTATATATCTCTCCCCCTTTGACAACAATGACAAAATAAGGTAGGGAGGGTCACAAAATTGTATCACAAAAAGTTATACCTCAATTTGTTTATTGCAAAGCTAGTAGGCTTGCAACACAAGCTACAAAATCTATCTTCATGGCTTCTATCTCCTTCTCCCATGATTTCTTAATGGAATCTACCACATTGAGTAGTGCACTCAGTCCATAATAAGCAATTTCACATGCTTGGAGGTTTTCAAAGTTAAATTTATGAAAATATGTCTTTGCTGAAAGACAATCTTCCAACTGTTCTTCAATTATGCTCAACTTCATAGAAACACGCTCTTTCAAAAGAGTATATCTTCTCAGTTTCCTATCTTTCTCATCTTGTACAATTCTAATTTCATCATACAGTTTTCTAATTTTCTTCTCAATATTACAAACCTTTACATTAGGGTTAGATAGAAGATTTGTTTCATTTAGAATCTTTTCTTCCTTCAATTTTATCTTCTGATCTTCCTCAGCTGTCAAAGTCTCTGATTTTATACAATGTATGTACAAAGATTTTCCTATTTCCAAATGTTTCCTCAAATCTTTGATACAAATATCAAGAGGATTGATATCATTGTTGATGTACTGATTGATGTTCAAAAGCATTCTAGCCTCATAATCTTCCTGTCCTTTCACTTTTGCAATATCAACTAAGTGTGTGAATTCATTATCAAATGTACTCATTACCTTCTTTGCCTTCTCTATAGGGTCTACTTCTAAAATTTGTGTGGTCACAATACTTTGTAACTTCTCAATTTGTTCCTTCAGACACCCTTCAAGACTCTTCACCTTCTTGTTCTTACCAATTATTTTGTTTAAGGATGAAATTAGTTCCAACTGATCATCATCATCCACTTCTTTTCCCAAATGCTCAATCATAGAGCCAATTTGAGTCTTCTTTCCAGTCTCAGGAGTAAGACTGATATCTTCTTTGGTGGGAAGGGGAACTTGTTCTTCTACAACTAGTGGATCTGAAATAGTGGTCTCTGTCATCTCTTCTTCTTTTGTAGCTTCCGTTCCTCAAAGGCTGAATTTTCAACAATGTTCTCCAAGTTCTTGAATACATTCTCATTAGTATCCAAGGTAATTTGTGTACCTTGCACATTCATTTTTTCATCTTCAATGTTAATAGCTAGAGAAGAGGGAATGTCCTCTTGTACTTTCTCACTTGCTTGCTCTGTTGCAACTGATGATTCTCCAACATAGTCTGCCATAACCTTGATAATTTCTTGTTTAGTCTCAGAATTTACTTCTTCATACCTCCCTCCAATAATCTGAATTGTTCTCCTTTTGGTTCTCAAATGGGCGCTTAGGGCCTTCATAATCTAGTTGAAATGAGCTTCATCTCTTATCTCACAAAGCTTCCTCACAAGCTTTTGTCTGATAACTGTCTCTTCATCTGATGCTCTCTTCTTTCTATTCAGAAGTTTGTTATAAAGATCATCAGGTATTTGTCCTTGAATAGTATCAAACTTCTTTCCAGTCAAGATTAAGTCTATTAGTATAATCATAAAGATCATAATATTTGTTCATTCTTGAAAAGTCACCATTCTCAATAATCTACTCATTAAGCTTTTCAACTTTAGGTTTCCAAGATTTCTTCTTTGTAGTTACATCATCTTTAACCTCTGCAATCTTTCTTGGAATAGGTTGCACTAGAGTTTTATGCCTCTTTCTTGGTCCAATGGCACTCTCCTTAACTCTTTTTCTAGGTGTGGAGGAAGTGGATCTAGTAGACATCCTTATTTTTATGTCCTTCTCAGGTACTTCCACTTTCACCTTTACTTGTGGTTCTTCCTATGGCACTTCAATTGATGATAAAGGAGGGATAGACAAAACTTCCTTTTGTCCACTCTCTTTGATTACTGCTGTTGTCTACTTTGCTACCAAAAACTCTCTCTCTGTCATTCCTATATCCTTTAAGATTTTCTTAATGGTGCTCTCAACTCTCTTCTTAGACTTCTTTTCTTCAATTAGAATCTTTGCACAGTTGAAGTTCTCCTCAAAGGTTCCAAACCTATTACATTGAGTGTCCAACTTACACTTCAATAGTCTACTAACATACTCTTCAATTTCTACCTCATATATTTCATAGCCAAGAGGGTCTATGAACTCTATTCTAGGCTCTACTACTTCAATATAAGTAAGGTCAGTATCCACCATAAAACATATATCATCTTTGTATTTCTCAACAAGAGACTTAGGGATCCTTGATCTGCTAGACACAATATTTTGAAATTTCTTAATAACAAGTACTACACTTTCATTAACACTGTCAATAACATGTTTTCTATATACTACATTAATCCTTTCCATTGTGGTTTTTCCATCATTCCATTCATTTCCTATGGTGTAAGGAAATCTCCTCAAAAGATGAAAGAACATGTATGTGATTAGGGATGAGAACCTAAACTGTGTATACTTAGTTTTCTTGATCTTCTCTAAGTTCTCAAACAATTGAATTCTAAGAATTTCACACATATCAACTGGTACCCTTTCAACACACATAAGATAAGTTGCATCTACCATTCCAACTGCCATGTCATCTTCTCTTGAATTAGCACAAAACCTAGTAGTTAGGATCTTGCATATGTATCTCACATCAACTTGTTTGATCTTGCTAATCACAATTCCTCTACCATTATAGGATGAATTAGTGTTGTCAATGACTATTTTTGTCATGTTTTTCTCATTAAAAGGAATAGCTCCAGTCTTAGATAATCCAGTGACTTCATGAATCAAATTAGTTGTAATATCTATCACTCTATCCTCTAGCCAAAACTTTCCATTATGAATTATACTCAAAATGATATTAGTGCATTCTTCATTATCAAATTCATACTATAATCCATATTTGACAATTTCATTATGTTCCAAGTATTCAAAACCTTGTTTTAGTGTCATATCTTGATTGTACATCTTCTGATATTCATATGTAAAATCACTATCATTTACTGTCTCTAGTTTGCATCCAAGATAACTCCTAACATTCTCTAAATGTAAAACTCCATCTGGTACGGATGACAATGCAAACCTAGGGTCTTCTTCCAATGGTTCTACTGGTTCTCTTTTTACTTTAGGTCTATTCTTGTCTTTGACATTATGTACTAATGAAACATCCATGATTTCTTCAAATTCCTTTACTGATTCAAAGATTTGTCAAGTAAAATACTTCAATTTCATGATTTTAGGGCTTGCATAGATTTGACACACAATTCTTTTCCAAATCCTTGCAAAATGCTCTCTATCACTGCTCTTTGATCTCCTTGACACTTGATTTTGCTTTGATGATTAGATAATACCGATCGTAACCTTTTATTAATTCAATCTCACTTAGATCTGAAATCTCATTCAATTCTTTTTCCGCTTCTTTCCAAAAAGTTGTCTCTGCTATCCTGCAAAACTTAAAACTTCTTGCAATCTCACAAAACATAATATTTTTCTTTGTGCTCTAAACCACATCACTAGAATATCATAAACTACCTTGCATTAACTGTGCAAGACTCAACTCATCATATATCTACTTCTATACTAAATATAAGTTCCTATTCTACTACAATTTACATGAATTAAGTACTTTGAGATAGGTCAGGTAAAGATTCATTCTTACCTTTCAATACTTCACCTTTCTGATTACCTTGAAAGTTGAATATGTCTCCTTGATCTATGCTTTTGATAAACTTCACTTCATCTAAATTACTACAACATCCTTTCTAACTATTACTAGCATCTTCATTTCTTCTTGCATGATTCCTGGGATTAGGATTAGGATGAAAAACTCTATTGTTCATTCTGCAAAACCTTGTTGTATGTCCAATCTTGTTGCATATCTGACAAACAATTTCATTGTTTCCATATCTTGGTCCAAGTTGATTGATTTGTGATCTGCAGTTTCTAGCAATGTGTCCAACCTTGTTGCATCTATAACATACTACTTCACTTCTTCTGTTCATATCTTTAGTAGGTTTCTTATCTGCATTGTTAGTATTCCTAAACATTCTACTACCATCATTGTTCTCAATAAATTTAGGTTTCCTATAATCAATAGATCTATGTCCAAAACTATGACAATTGTAACAATAACCATTAAGAGGTTTAAATTGTTTACCTGTGCAATCTCTCTTCATGTGACCAATAGTATTACAAGAAAAACATCTACCTTTGAATTCTCTTTGCATACCTTTTGGTGATTCCTCTTGCTTCGGTGATTCTTCTTCTTTAGCTATATCTTCATATTTGTTGATCTCATCAGGCTTCTTCTCATCCATGCTATCAGATATCTTCAGATCTGGTTCCTTGCCTTCATCATTTGTTTTGAAAGTGTTGAATCTAAGACCAGTCTTATCATAGAATGGTTTCTGATAGGATATTTCTTCATCAATCTTCTCACTAGTTGAATATAGCCTTTCAAGTTGTTGTTTGGATTGAGTCAGTTCACCTTTCACAATCTTATTGTATTTCTCAAGTTCAAATGTTACTTTAGAAAGTTTAGATTTTAGTCCTTCATTTTCATTCTTTAGACTTTCATTCTCAAATTTTAGATTTGCTTCATTCTTTCCATTTCTATCTTTCAAACTAAGCTTCAAATTTGCTAAATTATTTCATTCTTAAGGATCTCATTTTCTTTTTCCATATTGTCATCATAATCTTCAATAGAAACTTTAGATTCTTTTTCAGATCTCAAATCTTCCAATTTTTTTTTAGTTTCTCAATGAGGTTCTTTGCATCACCATACTTTCTTTTGAAAGTATCTTTTTCAATAGTAATGAAGTCAATCTATTTAAGAGCTTCTTCAAGATTCTTCTGTAGTTGATCCATATCCATAGAGATCTTACTCAAGCTGCTAGGCTTTCCTTGAATGATTATTTTCCGAGTAACTAAGCTCTGATACCAATTGTTAGAAATAGGGAATACTGAGAGGGGGGGCTGAATCAGTATTCTACAAACTTTATCTTTTGCCCAATTATGGATATAACAGATTATCTTTATACATGCATAACATAAGAAGCTAAACAACATGCATAACAATAAAGAACTCATAACACATTATTTGTTCTCGAGGAAACCTTGGCCAAGGGAAAACCCTGGTGGGGATGGTACCCACAAAGATCCACTAATCAAAAGTATCTTGTTAAGGATGTTGACCCTGTTAGGAGTCTATTACATGCATATAGTGTATCAATCTTGATTAAGGGACTATAGGCCTTGTTAGAAGCCTCAACCCTGTTAGGAGTTGTAGTACAAAATGTGATTACCAAATGAGCCCACTGCCCAAACAAGTAATGTACAATATACATTGATTAAAAAATGGGTTAAGGTACATAACCTTATACTACTTGCATCAATATCACTTTGCTTCTCTTTCACTATCACTATTACATATGCTTCATATACTTCACATCATATTACTTGCTGCTTGTTACAATTACTTCTTGCAATTACAATTGCATTTACAATTTCATTTATACCAATAAATTTATCAAAGAGTTAACATCTAGGATGTCATCCCTTTATATTGTTAAGTCATTACTTTGATAAACAAAATAATCCCTTAACTCTTTACTAGTTCTATCTTCATATTTTGTCCTGTCGGCTTTACACTGTCTTTGGTAAAACTATCATAACTTCTTTCGTACATGTCATACTAACTTGCACTCTAAGATGAGTGATCAATAGACATCATATATTCTATGTTCAAGTGCACAAGCATTGAACTTACTCCAGTCAACATGACAAACAAAAACTATATCCAGGTTCACTGGTAAAACACTGTCTCACACTTAGACAAATTTGCAATGCTCTCTATCATACTTTCTCTATGACTTGTGTGATCTTCATGAGGATCATATGTTGCCATAATGACAACATCTCAATCACCTCAGCCAAATTGCCAATAATTTGTGCCAATTTCTGATAATGGATCTCCTTGTAAGAGAAGAAACCTTTCATAGGAAATAGGTTGTCCTTCCACTTCCTCTTCATCATCTGAGTCTCCTGATCTATCAAATACAAGACCACTTTTTTCTATAGGGTGAGATATTTCTTCCTTGAAGCCTAATCTAGTATTGTGCTTCGGGGTTCTAAAATCCATATGTATAGGTTCCACAAGTCCTTGTTTTCTTTGTCCCAATGGTCCTTTTCCTTTGTAACCCATTAATTTCATAATCTCATATCCTTTTCCATATTTATGGGTAGCTATATCAACATGTTTGATATTTCCATCTTCTTCATTTTCCTTATAGAGACATTTGAAGACATCTTTCTCTTCATTTTCTTCTTCAAGGGATACTTTTGCTTTAACCATTCCTATTCCTTCATGTATTATTAGAACACTACCATTGGAAGGAGTAAATGTATTTCAAGGTCATCCTTAAGACCTAGGAGATATGGGAAAATCCATTAAAGACATTGCAGGATCTATCTTGTATTCACCCATACTCATTTCTTGAATGTTGACCTTTTTAGAAAAGCTTTGTAGAACCATTTCTTTAGATGTCTTCGCCTTATTGGAACTTTCTTTATTGTGTGGAACCATGTTTTTTTTTTGTTTAAGATTGTTACAAGGATGTGTTTTTTTAGCTAGAATAGTCACCTCCACTCTATTATGAGGAAATTTTATGCATTGGTGGTAAGTAGAAGGAACAACTTGCATTAAGGGTATCCATGACCTTCCAAGAAGAATATTGTATGCAAGTGGTAAATCAAGGACTTGACATATGACATCTCTTTCCACTAGTCCCACTTTGATAGGTAAAATAACCAATCATTTGGAGGATCTTTCTTCTTCATCATAGGCTTTGATTGTTATCTTTCTTATGGGATCAATTGCATGTTCAAAAAATCCCAATTGTTTTACCAAAATATATGTGCATATGTTCAATCCAGCGCCTCCATCTATCAAGACACACTTGACACGGTGTTTATGAATAACAACCTCTAGATGCAATGGTTGGTTATGTGGCTGGTTCAATGATTTGCCATATTTTTGTGAGAAAGATAGGTAATGTGGAGAATTGAGGTGACCAACCATAGCTTGGAATCTGTCCATATCTAGATCCTTCAGCACATTAGTATTAAGCATGACTTAATCAAGGACTTCCCTATGACTAGGAGAGATTTTTAAAAGCTCTAAAATGGATATTTGAGCTAGCTTGCACTGCAACTGGTCTACTAGATTAAACTTTGGAGGTAATGCCAATTGTTTAGATGTTTTTGTTGTAGCCGGTGTGTTCATTGTTGAAGCTCCTTTGAGAGTGATCTTAGCATGATTTCTTTTTAAAACATTAGATGACTCAGTTTTATTTTGGACTCCTTTTAGAGTAATCACATGGATGGAGGGTTTGCATGGTTCCACCATATGAATTACATTATCATTATCAGTGTATGTATAATTAATCTTGTTACTCTTGGAAGATTCTATGTTTTCATAGTTAGGTAATGGAGTTTGGAATTCTTTATGATCATTATTTGTATGATGTCCATCCACCTTAACTTTTCCATCTTTGATTAGATCTTGGATAACATGTCTTAATTTCATGCAGTTGTTTGTTTTGTGTCCTTTATTGTGATGAAAATCACAGTAATCATTATCATTCCACCACCTTGGTTTTACTTCTGGTTCCCAAGGTTTGGAGTTTGGAATTGTAATGATTTTATTGTCCAATAGCGACTTCAAGACCACTTATAATGTATCTCCCAATGGTGTGAATGTTTTCTTAGGTCTTGCTTCCCAAGGCTCTATTCGAGTAGTAGGTTTATTGTAAGTCTTGTTAGCCATTGGTGTCACTGTAGAATTTGAAATCTTGCTCACTTGAAGACTCATTGTGAGATTAAAAACTTTCGATTTTGGTTTAGTATTAGGAGTATCAACAACTCCATCATTGACAACATTCTTGTTCTTGTTTCCTTATTTGTACTTGTCTATGGAGGAATAATGTTTGTCCTTATTTTCTTTGTTGATAGTGATCTCCCCTTTCTTGATGAAGACCTCCTCAATCTTGATGGCACTATCTATCATCTTATCAAAACTTGGTGGACCTTGTAGCTGCATTGGTAAATTCATTTGAGGAACCAAGTTGTTAATAAAGATGTCCATCTTTTCACTTTCAGGAATTTGTCTAGCTTATCGTGCAAATATCTTCCTCCATGTTTTCAAGAAAGTCAAGAATGATTCTCCAGTTTTCTATTTGGTATTGCATAAATCCAACATTGTCATAGTGTGTTGGATTTTATAGGAGTATTATTGAATAAAATTTTCAACTAGTTCTTCAAATGATTTAATTCTTGTAGGTAATTTTGAGAACCAGTCCTTTACTTTCCCACCTAATCTTCATGGAAGTAACCTCATAAGGTACATTTGTTCATGCATGAATTCCATACTAGACGTGCAAAATTCCCACACATGATCTTGAGGGTCATAATTTCTGATGTATTTGTCATATTTTGGAATTGTCACATGTTGAGGAAACATAATCATCTTTAATCCCTTATCAAAAGGGAAAGGAAAAATGTGTTCCAAGGATTATTGTTTTGTTAGTTTGTCCTTATTTTTCTTGAGTTCTTGTATTTCTTCTTGCATGGCAAGTAGTTTTCTTGTCAAAATAGACATAGGACTAAGATATTCCTTTTGTTTAAGCTGATTTATGTCATATTCCTTTGGTAGTTTCACTCCTTGAGAAGCGAGTTCTAGTAAGTACTTTTCCTTGTTTTCTTCCAAAGTTCTCTCAAGGATTTTGTTGAATCTCTTACTTTTCAAGGCTCTTTGATATTCTAGTTTTGTAGGGTCTTCATCATCATCATAGTCATAATGCACTTCATGGCGCCTTGCTTCTTCTTGTCTTTCATCCCAATGAAAGTCTTCTCAGTTATTCATGTTTGTCGCATTAGGTGTTGCTCCAAATAGAGGATTAAGTTTGTAAGTTTCTCCTCTTTCAAATGTGAATAATGGAACTTTGTTAAAAAATATATTCTTTTCCAATTTTTATGATTTGTGTCTTGTATTAACCATGAAAGCTTAGACTAAGGAATTTTGAGTGTCTTATGTGAAAGTGGGTTTGAAAATATGCAAATGTCCAACTGTGAGTCTAAGAATGCAAAAGAGGGTTTGAAATGTCTTAAGGATTCAATTTCAAAGGGTGTTAGAGTGCCCTGATAGTGAGTTGAGAACCAAATGCAATTGGATTGTGTGATCGGTTTGAAATTTCTAGTGTCAAAGGGTGTTAGAGTGCCCTGATAGTCAACTAGAAACTTGATTATAACTAGTGTGATAAGGAAACTGTAGATCTCTATAGTTTTGTTGACTATTAGTGACTTACACTTAGTCATTATCTAGGAAATGATGGTTAGTCATCACTGCGACTGAGTCATTATGTATAGGCCAAACTATATACTGTATACTTATCGAGTAGTAGTGATTGCCGAGTAAACCAATGGTCACTATGTATTTTTGTTAGCCGAGTTAAGTTTTTGCTAAGCCATGTAAGAAATGATTACTGAGTGACAGAGATATCAACATATGCCAAGTAGAGTGAATGTCGAGTATTAGGAACAACATTTGCCAAGTTAGCTAGGAATGACATATGAGTTTGTTATGGCACAATGATCGAGGTAAAAAATTTTGGCCAACATTCATGTTTTGTATTTTGTTTGTTGAGTAAATCACAGAGATGATTACACATGTATGTTGTAATCATTGATCCCCATGTAATGGTAAAAGCCAATCATAAATTAGTAAAACTTAAGCGGCGAAAGGAGATAATCTGAACCATAGATTTTGAATTTTGAAGTTGTTTTAGTTGTCTATATAAGGAATATAAGATCTAAACCCTAAAACATGTTAAGGAAGAGTATGTGAAGGGAATTAAGGAATAAGCAAAGTAGATCATATTTTGATCAAATTTTGTAATCCCTAATAGGAAAACTTATTACTGCAGTAGTGAAGATTTATGGGTGTCATCCCCACCCTAGTTTTACCTTTCAAAGGTTTTTGGGTAACCAAAATTACTGTGTTGTGAGTAATTTCAAGAATGATGCTTAGTATACTAGTTACTTTGTTTTGATGAAGTTTTTTTGATGCTATGCAAAAGTTTTATGGAATGTTAATATAGATTAGTAGGTGATATCTGATTCACCCCCCCCCCTCTTAGTATCACATTTCCCAACTATACTTCCAATAATTGGTATTAGAGATAAGTTCCTCTTAGCAAGTCTAACCACTTGAGGAACAAGATCTTGAGATGGAAGTTTATAAGTTGGGAAAGGTCATAGAAAATTAGAAGATTGATGTACAGTTGGCATTACAACAACTGGAAGTAGCTAGAGGTGAACTAAAGAAATCCTTGAGCAAGAGAAGAGAAATTGCTATTCAGCAAAATTATTGACAATATCAAGAAGAAGATACCACTAGACTATTTGACAATGGGAACTCTGCAGAAAGTGAAAAAGGCATAAAAGAGCTACTGGAGAAAAATACCATACTAAATGATGACATCAGAAATATAAAGAGAGAATAAGAAATTTGATCTGTCAGACTCTATGAAATAGTTGAATAGAAAAAGATTAAAGTTGAAGATGACA
The DNA here is from genome assembly GCA_027943335.1 of Chamaecyparis obtusa. Lineage (NCBI taxonomy): Eukaryota > Viridiplantae > Streptophyta > Pinopsida > Cupressales > Cupressaceae > Chamaecyparis > Chamaecyparis obtusa. The sequence continues at coordinate 1,782,676 of BSBK01000477.1, forward strand.
AGACAATGGCTGAAGAAGACAAAAGAAAAATATCAATGAAACTAGATGAAGGACAAGTGACATGCAAAGGTTGACCAAAAATCAACTAGACATGGTAAATCAACTGCTGCTGGTTAATCAAGAGTTGGGCAGGAAAGATATGGAAATCAACAATCTGAGATTTGAAAATGATCAACTTAGGAATGAATTGACATCTGAAAAGGAAATTAATGAAAGGATGCACAAACCAAATGAAGCTGCAAAATAATTTGAAGGGCTGTTAAGGTCACCTAGAAAATCTGGTGATAGATTTGGACTTGGACTGAATGAGCATTCATCATCCACTGAAGAAGGAGAATCATCAAAGGATGGAGAGAAAAATAATGTAAAACCAAAGAACAACAAGCCCACATGCCATCACTATGGAAAGACAAGACATACAACTAACACATGCAGAAGTAAACATGGTAAGTCTAATCTTAAACCTAAATTTAATGGGCATTTCTTTAATTGTAAGAAACATGGACATCAAGCACATGAATGTAGGTCTAAGGTCAGTAGTCCACCTACCTCATCAAAATTTCAAGGACACTATTTTAATTGTCATAAATATGGGCATAGAGCATTTGAATGCAGATATAAACCTAAATGGTCATCAAATGAATAGACTAAGCCACCTATGAAGAATAACTCATACAATTGGGATTATAACACTTTTTTCAATTGTCATTACTATGGAAAATATGGACACATTGGAGAAAATTGTATGAAGACTCATTTCAGAGGAAAATCTAAAAGCTGGATGAATGGAAGCATGGTATGTTACAAGTGTAATAAGATAGGTCACTTAAAGAAAGATTGTAGATCACCTATGCTGAGAAATGATCAAAATCAGAATGAAGATATCCATGAGACATTGAGAAATCAGATGAACAAGACATGGAAGAAGAAAGAAGAAGAAAGCACCAGTGAAGCTAGCACATCTAAGGTCACCCAATCCGATGGATTAGGTGATCACACTTCTTCAAACTAAACAAAGAAGGTATGTTTGGAATTGAGTCTTATAATGTTTTATCTTACATCAGTTCCTAACATTAGTTAAGTAAAATTCCATATCTGCATAATTAAAGATGCATTAGGACATGTCTAAGAAAAATAGAGTATTTCATTTTTTATGCCGAGCGTTAGTGTTTTGACTGAGTTATCAATATATGCCAAGAACCTGTTGTAGCTGAGATGTGTTGTACACTGAGTTGTGTCTAAATAGTTATATTGACCAAGCTTGTGTTAGCTGAGGTTAATATAGGTTTTTTGAGACAGTTGTATTCCACTTAAAATATTGTACGGAGCATTTATGAGGCCCTAATTTGAATTTTTGGAATCTATAAAGTGTAAAATTGCCGCTCATTTCATTTCACCAAGAAAATTGAGATTTCTTTGAGCAATTTAGAGTGCAAGTAACCAGTTTGTCAAGGGCAATTCCAAAATATTTTTAGTGTGCCATCGGTGAATCATTTGCAGAACACTTACGAGAAAGGTACCCTACCGAGCAATATTTATTTTCAGAAATTTTTAATTAAACAAAAAAAATGGCATCATCATTGTTTGCTGCAATGAAGAAACAAGGGATGAAGGTTTTCAATGTGTAATTGGTAAGGAATGAAGTTTGCAAGCCGTAGAAGTTTAAGGCAATTTAGGAGAGCATGATCAAAGGAGATCTCAATGATGCTCTATCCTCAATTCCATAGAATGTGCTGATAATGAATGATATTAGGTCTTGTTATATGTGCAAAATTAGAGAAATTGGAGACTATGAGATCAAGGAGGTGTATGAAAAATTGTGTGACAATGGAGTGTTGAAGCTGGAGTATAAAGCAATTGCCAAACAAGGGTTAGTGCATGCCCTAGATTTCCCACAAAATTTCAAAGTTGAATGGATAAAAATTGTGCTGAGTTGAGTGCATGATTTGCAATTGTGGCTGGAAGACAGACCAGTGAAGATAATGAAGGAAATTATTCAACAGGTAACTAGATACCCTATAATTCAGGGAAAAAGAATCATGAAGTGTGCAAGTAAGGAAGAAATTTAGGTGAACACACAGGTAGTTTGGAACAAACATGGAATGGTGATTTTCACCATCATCGATCCAGAGATTGACTTTGTAGTTAGGATTATCCCACACAAATTCTACCAATCCAGTCAGTGGGACAATGTCCCCTATATGGCAGTGGACAAGGCATGGAAAATCATCAAGAAAGGAACACTTATGATCTTGCCAAGCTCCAGATGACTCATCTTATCGAGAACCTAAACTCAATCTAGACTGCAAATAACTCTATGTGTAAGTTTGGTTCTTTGCTACTCTATCTATTCTTTTAGTTGTAGAAGTATTTTCCCACTGTTGGAGGTGTGATATGGGATAAGAACCCCATTACTATTCAAATAAATGATTTCATAGGTCAGATAGGAGAAATTTCAATGGTGTAATGGAGAATTATTTTATTGAATTCAAAAAGAAAATGAGGAAGAGGAGTAGAGTCCTCGTGTCATTAGTTGAGAAGTATGCCCAGGATATATATTTTCTAGTTGACATAGACTTCACCTATGCACAAGCATTTTTACCAAGGGTATCATGGCTAATACCATTTCCTTATGAGGTAAACATTGATGAGAATACAACTACTATTACAACCCTTCTAGCTGAATAAATTGATAATAAGGCACCTTATTTTGGAACATATAAAGAAGCCAAATCCAAAATCACTATGGGATTGCATGATGTAACTATAGAGAGAAAGAGGAAGAAAATTGTAAAGAATCTAGAGAAATATGTGGAAGAAATAGAGAAAGATGCACCACTTGAATTAACCCAAGGATTGGGAGAAGATGAAGCAAGTGACTCTAGCAAGAGTGATGAAGAAGAAGAAGTACAAGTTCATAAGAAGAAGAGTAAGAGGCCAATACTTGTTGAGCCTTCAACCAAAAGAATATAGAAACCAAAAGTTACATCGACACCTATGCTTAGGCCTAGAATAAGGGCAGTCTCTTCAACTACCGAGACACCAAAGAAATCCCCTACTTTAGGAAAAAGAAAAGTTGTTCATCCTAAGGTAGTGTCGAGCAAGGAAATCAAAAGGCCTAGAAGGAAACTTGTTTTAGAAAAAGAAGATGATGAGGAAATAGAAAGTTATGAAGAGGTGAAGAAGAAGATTGCAACACAGAGTGTAACACCTAATGTGGATGAAATATGCCACAATATCACAAGCTCTCCTGGACTGGAAGATCTGAAGGAACTAAACTTTGGGATTCTAAGCATAGGAGACAAAGAAAAAGTTGAAGCTATTCTTGAAATGATTTGCACCTTAAAGATATTACCTATATAGTTAGAAAAATGGATTCCTAAATAGTTGAGTAATAGAGTTGCACATAAATGGCAATATACTCTTAATACAAAGAAGGAAATAAGAGAGAGCATGCTAGCACAAGTTGACTCAAATCTAACCCTTGCAAATGTCAAGAAAATTGTGGAATAATATAGTAACAAATTTATTCCCAAACAAAGAGCTTATCTTATCCTTCAACACAAGGTTGAGGATGTTGTACAGGAAAGTTTAAAGATTTGGAAAATAATTTTTGGATTGATAATTGACAAAGATGATAGTACATCTAAGAATGCTAAGCCAAACAATATACAAAGTGCTCAGGAGACAATTGAGTTACTAGTTCAGGAGACAAAAGTTTCTATGGAGGAGGAAAGTCAGAAGGTATCAGAAGTAAAAATTATTGATATAACAGAGGATACCCTAGTAGATACTTAGGTATTGACCGAGGATGATATACAGGTTGAGGAAGCAAAAGACACATCTTTTCTAGGAAGCAATACTGTACTTTTACAAGTAAAAGATTATCCGACAATTGATGATACAACAACTTTTAACACTACCCCCGCCAAACCTGAAGTTGTTATAGTTGACATGCTAGCTGGTATGAGCACTACCAAGGAATAGAATCAATTAGCAATAGAAAATCAATCTACATTTTTTGAGGAGTCACAACAAGATAAAGGAGAGAATTCCACAATAAATGATACAAGTCCTCATGTGGAGAATAAGGGGACAAAGAAAAAAGAAGAAAAAGAAAAAGATATTGACATACAAGAGCCTAAGGAACAAGAGGCAATACAATCTCTTGTACAGATGCTGAGTGGGAGCACACCAAAGAAGGAACTTAAGAAGAAAAGGAAAGTCTCTTGATCGGAGGTAACTATTGACAAAGTTATTGTTATTCCAAAATGGGATTCTGATAACTTATCTTATGAGTAGATGCAAATACTACAAGATTTATTGAAGATAAAAGATAGGTAGGAAGAACTCAAAAGAGAACATCAGCAAAAGTAGGTCTTGTATGAAATAAAAGAAATATTTAATGATTCTTTTGAGTTATCTGATGTAAATAGTTCTACTCCCATACTAGAACAACTTGTCCATATAGTTCAAAAAGTGACTAATGAAGATATCGGAGCCAATGATAAGTTGTTGCAGTGGTCGAAAAGAAAGTTTGAGACCAAGATGATGGAAAAAGAATCTGCAGAGATTGCAATGAAACATGTAGTGTAATCACCCAAAAATGGTCATCTAGACTATTAGCCCCTTTCTAGCATTATTTGCTAAATTTATTAATTGCTTATTCTTGATCAAATCCTAATTTTATCATTTATTCAATTATATTGTATGTATTAACCATTTTATCCTAAGTATTTATTTAATTAAAAGGAATTCCCTCTCCTTTTATTAAATAAAAAGCCCCCACTTACCTTTATCCTAAGTTGCACAAATAAAGCATTATTCCTATTTAATAAATAAGAAGAAAAGACTTTTTGTCTTACATAGGGCACAAAAGTCAACACTTTTTTCTCACTAGAGGAGACTTGTGCACAAGGATTGCTCCCTCTTTCAAACTCCAACCTTTGATCAAATCTTTTTCCTCTTAATCTCCATGGTCTATTTATCTTTAAAAGGAGAGCTCTCTTCTCATTCTAGGATCCCCACTCTGGATGCTAATGTTATGTTGTAGGTTTACTTGGTGCCATTGGAGCTTTTGAAGAATTTATTGCATTTTAGTCCTCATATTTGCATTATAGCTTAGTTCATATAGTTTAACTAGTAATAGCTTGTAACACTCTCATTTCCATAGTTTAGTTGCATTCTTGCATCCTCATTCTAGTATAGCTTGCATTGCATTTTTCATTGTGATTCTTGAAGATATTGGCATTGTTTCCCTTGTCTCTTTGAGTCTCCCATTGCATGGTTTACTAGCAAGGTTTCATGCTTAATAGCTCTAGCCGAGAGCCCTCTAAACACCCTTGCACTCCATGCCTAGGAAGCTCTAGGTCACTTTTCAAGGTTTCCAATCCATGGTTGCCCTTGGAATCAATGGTTTAGAGAAGTGCACATTTTGAGTGTACATTTTTGGCACCCACCGTGGGGTAGAAAAACTTTGTTTTGCCTTTCTTTTCTTGCATTTCCACTACATTTTCGTCACTTTTATCTTGCTTTTTTGGATATTTTTTTGTATTCACATGATACTTTGCCAGTCAAAAGTATCATACGTCCATATAGAACTTTGTCGCCCAGATATATAACATTCTGTCACTTGGGGTAGTGTGAAGTGTCACTCAGAATAGAAGTATCACAACCCTATACTGCAAACTATCATGCGAACCTCTATCGGTAGAAACTGTCGCCCGAGCCTGAAAGTGACTATTTTTGGTTCTTTTCTTTGCAAGATTTGGGTTTTCTACTTTTTGGTTTTTGATTTGCTGTGTTAGGATAGAGATTTATTTGTAGATTATACCTAGTTTTTCTATACTAATCCTTGTGGGCCTAATGAGTTGTGCTTGTAGGTGTACCCTAATTACTTGCATAGTTTTCTAAAAGAATTCATGTCAAAGCTTCAAATGCACAAGGGCTAGTAATATTTCTTGCAGGGCTGCCCAAAGCATAAAAACCAAATAACCAAGTGCTTGTTCTTTCTTTTCATTTTTTAAGTGCAGCATTATACTAGTTCATTTTCTTAGGCACTTAATATCTTGTCATTAGACTCTTTTGGTGGTAGGAAAGTATGCTCTTCATCCTTGTGGTGAACCAAAAATCTTGACCCACCTCTATATTTTGAAAGCAAGAGGGTTGATTGAACATTTATTGGTGTGTTTGGGAAAGGCTTTTGAGATAGGAGAGTTTTCTCTTCACCCTTGTGGTGAACCATAAATCTTGACTTTCAAAGGTTGATCCACTTCTTGTTTAGTCTAGAATCCTTTAGAGGGCCTTCTTTTGAGAAGTCAAGAGGAACGACCCAAGTGGGGACAAGCTAATACCCAACTATTCTGACCCACTATAAACTCAAGGCTAACAAGGACACAAAACCTTGGTAGACATAATACTTTTCTTTGCTAAGTATGAGTACTTGTGGGATTGTGACCATGATAAAAATGCTAAGCAAGAATGCTTAAGGTACTCTTGTGGTTGCTAGGTCCTTTACTTGCCGCAAGGTAAGGAGTCCCTTCGGGGAGCAAGAGGGGTATTGTGAATGAAATCCCTTATTATGAACCTTAGATAGAAGCTACCTAATTTTTCCGCTAAACATCTTGGTGCAAGGATCGATCCTAGTGGACTACCCTAATCACCCCAAGATTTTACACTCACCATTTGTGTTCCTTTGGTTGTGTCATTGGCACTTCCATGACAAAGCCAATATTTTTTGTGGGAAACCACTTTGTGTGAGGCAATGGGACATCAAATATGAGCTAAGTTTTTGAGTATTGAGCCTTTTTCTATTAGGAATGAATGCTGGATGTTGGTAGTCATTCTGTAGTAGTTGTTGTTTCATTCATGACTATGATTATCATTGATGTCAACACAGTGATCTTCTGCAGACTAGTAGAGAAGCAGAGAGTGTTTTGATTAGCACACATGGGATATTGCAGTTGGAGCTATGCAATGTTGATGTTATACTCTTTGATATGTTATTTGTCTATGGTTAAGAGTGCAGATAGTAATTCATTGATTCATGAAAGTTATGAGTATTCTGGTAGAAGCAGTATTCAGGCAATGTTCCTGAGTAGCAGTTTGTGGAAATCAGATGATATCTCCTAACTAGGATGGAATCTAGTTTTGTGGAGTTAAAGGGAAGTTTTAGACACATTGATGGTGACATGGTTCATAGTGCAAACTTCGAGGTCACATGAGTGAAGAGTTATTACATCTGGAAGCCAATAGTTTTGTGTAATTTTTTATGTAGCGTATGGAAACTTTTATTTTGTATTTGTGTGCCGACTCATTTGTAATTATTTGAGTGTGGTATAAAGGAAGGAATGATTTTCCTTATTGTATGTATTTTTAATATGAAAGAAGTGTTAGCATGGTTTTGGTTGCATGTGAATGTAAGCATAAGTGAAGAAAAGAGTCTAAGAGGTTGTGAAAGTGATATTGTGAAGGAAGACATGCGAAGTATAGAGATCTGGAATTGAGATCTGATGTAGCAATGAGTGCGGTTTGGCACAGTAAGGAGGTAACATATTTCATATTATTCTATTGAATAATATTAAGGATATTTGGACAGTGTGTTCAGTGATCTTACCCTGAAGCTGTTTGCGCAGTGGGTCCTTTTGTCTTCCATAACTCTTAACAGGGTTATAATCTTTTAACAGGGATTCAAAATCTCCTAACAGGGATTTATATGTACTGAATGTATTTCATAAGACTCCTAATAGAGTCCATCCTTTCACAAGGAATATTTATATTAGTGCACCTTTTGTGGGCATCATTCCCACTGGGGTTTACTCTTTGATCAAGAGGCTCCCTAGTCAACATATCTTGTGTTATTGTGTATGAATATCTTTGTATGGTTAGTAATTGCATTGCTTACATGGTTAAATTTTGTTGAAGATGATAAAATTTATAATTATCTGATAACTAATTCAACCCCCCCCCTCTCACTTATCTTGGTGGACTTTACTTTCTAACAATTGGTATCAAAGCGGCAGGTCCTTGAAAGGAAAGTTTAATAGCTTAAGGAGATCCATGGTGAATTTTAGGAAAGAAAGCCCTAAATTTGATGGAGTAAATTTTGACAGTTGGAATGAAAATATGAAGACACATCCATTGTGTTTAGGAGTAGGCTATTGGTTGATTACAAAGAATGAAAGGACTATAATTGAAGAAGACAATCTTGAAACAAGTACTAAAGATGAGGTAGATCTATTCATGTGTAACATACTTGCAAGAGAAGCACTCTTGACAGCACTTTCAGAGAATGAATACAGTCAGGTAAATTTTTTTAAGAAATCTAATGAAATTTGGAAAGCTTTACACTCTACTTTTGAAGGTGATGAACATGCAAAAAGAGCTAGATTACATAATTGGATATGTGCATTTGAAGATATTAGAATGATGGAAGATGAATCTATTAGAAGCTATATTGGTAGAATGTCAGAAATTGTTGCAGGGATAAAATCTTATGGAGGATCAAAAATAGAGAATGAAGTAATAAGGAAAATTTTGAGGACATTAACTACTGTATTTAAGTAGACAACACAAATGATTGAACAAGTTATACCTTGTACTACAAACTTTACAAGAGAGACTCTTCTTGGAAGATTGGAAGTAGTAGAGATGAACTTAAGCTTATCAGGAGACTTACCTAGAATGGAGACAACATTCAATACTCTTAGTATTCACCCTACTTTGTCAAGAAGTACCAGTATGAGTGGAGATTATGCCAGCAACAGCAGATCTAAAAATGAAGAAGATAAGAAGATTGAAGAAGGCATTGCCTTGATTGTGAAAAGAGAACCACATGGTAAGAAAATTTTTAAATGTTGGACTTGTCAAGAATATGGTCATTTTGCATCTAAATGTCCTAAGAGAGTTAAGAAGTACAGAAATAATTTCAAGCCTAGAAGATCTAAGGAATGTTATTATGCTAATGATGAAGATCTTGAAGCTAGTATAGAAAGAACTTTGAGTGAAAGTGATACTGAGAATAATGATGAAATAGGATTTGTAGCAATTAAAGAAGAAAATTTTGAATCTGATGTTAAAAAAGAAAAAGCATTAGTTTCCCAAGTTGAAAAGAAAGCTGATTGGATTATAGATAGTGGTTGTTCACATCATATGACTGGAGATATGAAGAAGTTCATAAAGTTTAACAATTATGATGGAGGAGTTGTTAGAGTTGGTAATAATGCACCTTGTTTGATTAAAGGTATAGGATCTATTACTCTTGATGGAAAGACTAATACTGATAATGTTTACTTTGTTGATGGATTGAAACATAATATTTTGAGTGTTGGATAGTTAGTGGATAAGGGATATCATGTTTGGTTTACTGAGAAAACTTGTGTGATAAAGGATAAAGATGGAAATCTAATTGGAACTGGATCTAGAACTAGAGGTAATGTATTTTAGTTGAATCCTACTGAGATGACATGCTTGATTACTAAAATTGATGACAGTTGGTTATGGAATAGAAGGTTTTGTCATATAAACTTTGATAATATTGTGAAAGTGAGTACTACACTTGGAGTAAGGGGTTTGCCTAAAATTATGAAGCCTACTAACATGATTTGCAAAGAATGTGTGATGGCTAAACAGAAGAGAAGTTCATTTCCTAGTAAGAAGTTCACATTGGTAGAGAAGTTGGAGATTTTTCATACAAACTTGAGTGGTCCTACCGGGACTAGAGGATTCTATGGAGAAAGGTATTTTATGATTCTTGTTGATGATTTTACAAGAATGATGTGGATTGCATTTCTGAAAGAAAAATCTGAAGCATTTGATAAGTTTAAGATCATTAAGAATAAAGTTGAGAATGAATTTGGAATGAAGATTAAATGTTTGAGATCTGATAGAGGTGGACAAATTTACTTCTAGAGAGTTTAACACCTTTTTTGAAGTGAATGGTATTAAGAGAGTTTTCAGCCCCTAGAACACCTGAACAAAATGGTACTGCAGAAAGAAGAAATAGGTCAGTAACTGAAGCAGCAAGAGCTATGTTATTTGAGAATGATTTGGCAAAGACATTTTGGAAAGAAGTAGTGAATACAACAGTATATACAGTGAACAGAGTACAAATCAAAGCAGACATAGATAAGACACCTTATGAATTATGGTTTGGACATGCACCCTTAGTTAAGTATTTTAGAATTTTTGGAAGTAAATGTTATATAAAGAGAGATGATGATATTGGAAAGTTTGACCCTAGAAGTGATGAAGGTATTTTTCTTGGATATTCTTTGAAAACAAAAGCATATAGATGTTACAATAAGAGAACTAAAACTATTGTTGAGAGTGCAAATGTTAAATTTGATGAGAAGTTTAAAATTTAGGAAAGAATGCTTGATTATGAATCTGATGAAGAAGCTAATCCTTAGCCTAACATTGAAACTATTGAATTATTCTATGAGACTAACAGTGAGTTATTGAATGAGAATCATACTACAGAAGAAACCAGAGAAGAAACCAAAGAATAATCTAGAGAATAACCTATAGTTGAAGAAAGATCTGTGACTATGACATCGAACATGTATCTATCTAGACATCATCCTGTTGAACAAGTTATTGGAAGTTTGTATAGAGGAGTTATGACTAGAAACAAGGTACATTTATGTTTGATTTCTCAAATTGAACCTATATCTACTAATGAAGCTTATGAAGATGAACATTGGATTAATGCTATGAAAGAAGAACTAGATCAAATTGAAAAGAACAAGACATGGGAACTAGTTCCTAGACCTAAAGACAAGAATGTGATTGGAACTAAATGGGTATTCAGAAACAAGATGAATGAACAAGGAAAAGTAGTAAGAAACAAAGCAAGACTAGTATGTAAGGGATACTCATAACAAGAAGGAATTGACTATGAAGAAACCTTTGCACCAGCAGCAAGACTTGAAGCAGTGAGAATTTTTTTGGCTTATGCAGCTTTTATGAAATTCAAACTATATCAAATGGATGTGAAATCCACATTTCTAAATGGTGAATTGGAAGAAGTCTACATTGAGCAGCCTGAAGGTTTTCCTTTGAATCAAGAAGGAGATATGGTATGTAAATTGAAGAAAACATTATATGGACTAAAGCAAGCACCTAGAACTTGGTATGCTAGATTGGATAAGTATTTGTTGAAATTGGGATTTGCTAAAGGAACAACAGATAGTAATCTATACACAAAAGAAATTGAAAATGGAATGTTAGTTATAGTTATTTTTGTTGATGAAATTATCTTTGGAGGAGAAGATGAAGCTAGTGACAAATTTGCTGATGAAATGAAGATAGAATTTGAAATGAGCATGATTGGTGAGATGAAATACTTTTTGGGATTATAGATAACACAGAATAGTGATGGTATCTTTGTTAGCCAAACAAAGTACTTGAATGATTTGCTGAAAAGATTTGGAATGGAGAACTGTAAACCAGTTGGAACACCTATGGTTATAGGACAGAAACTATCAAGCTAAGTTGAAACACCAACAGTTGAGCAGACTAAATATAGATCCATGATTGGAGGATTGCAGTACTTAACACACACTAGACTGGATATACAACATTTAGTTGGCATGGTAGCAAGATTTCAAGCTGAACCTAGAGAGTCACATTATGCAGCAATAAAGAGGATATTGAGATATTTAAGAGGCACAATGGACTATGGATTGTGGTATGAAAAATCTAATGATTTCACCCTATGTGCATATACAGATGTTGATTAGGGAGGTAGTGTTGATGATAAGAAAAGCACCAATCGTGGAGCCTTTTTTCTTCAAGGAAGATTGGTTTCATGGCTGAGCAAGAAGCAGAATTGTATTTCATAGAGTACAGCAAAAGCAGAATATGTAGTAGCAGCAAACAATTGTAACCAGATAATTTGGATGAAGTAGATGTTGAAGGATATTGGAATTAAGTTTTTTGAGCCTGTTGTCATACATTGTGACAACACCAGCACAGTCAGTATGTCTAAGAATCCTATATTGAATTCTAAGACTAAGCATATAAAGATCAAGTATCATGTTGTAAGAGAGAAAGTAGCTGAGAAAGAAGTCATACTGGAGTACATAAGCACAAAGGAACTGATAGAAGACATATTTACAAAGCCTTTGCCTAAGGATACATTTGAGTATTTGAGAGGTATGCTTGGGGTTATGCCATAGCCTAATTTTGAGTAATGATGTAGTTGGTTGTATCGGTCTAGTGGTATATGAGCCCTATCTTTTTCTAGATTAGATGTTGGTACTTCCTCTATAGGGGAGTATGTGTATCTGAGCTGAGTCATGAGGACTCTTGTGAATGTATTTTTTGAAATAGTGTCTTTGGACATTGAGTTGTTATTGACATAGTAATGAAATTTTTGTCATTGATGTCAATGGGGGAGAAGTGTACATGAAAAACCCTATGTACCATCTGTTGGAGAGAACTTAATAGGATAACGAAGCAAGATTTGATTGATGAAGAAGATTTGAAGAACTTTCAGAGTATTAGTGCAGTAGTATTGGATTTTTGGAACATTGGATATTTTTCATCTATGTTCCCATCAATGCCAATGGTGGATATTGTTAGGAATGAATGCTAGATGTTGGCAGTCATTCTTTAGCAGTTGTTGCATTCATGGCTATGATTGTCATTGATGTCAACGCAGTGATCTTCTGGAGACTAGTAGAGAAGCAAACAATGTTTTGATTAGCGCACATGGGATATTGTAGTTGGAGCTATGTGATGTTGATTTTATACTCTTTGATATGTTATTTGTCTATGGTTAAGAGCACAGAATATAATTCATTGATTCATGAAAGTTATGAGTATTTTGGTAGAAGCAGTATTTAGGCAGTGTTCCTAAGTAGCAGTTTGTGGAAATCGGATGATATCTCCTAATCGGGATGGAATCTAGTTTTGTGAAGTTAAAGGGAAGTTTGAGACACATTGATGGTGATGTGGTTCATAGTGCAAACTTTGAGGTCACATGAGTGAAGAGTTATTGCATCTAGAAGCTGACAGTTTTGTGTTATTTTTTATGTAGCGTATGGAAACTTTTATTTTGTAATTGTGTGCCAACTCATTTGTAATTATTTGAGTGTGGTATAAAGGAAGGAATGGTTTTCCTTATTGTATGTAGTTGTAATATGAAAGAAGTGTGAGCATTGTTTTGGTTGCATGCGAATGTAAGCATGAAGTGAAGAAAAGAGTCTAAGAGGTTGTGAAAGCGATATTGTGAAGGAAGACATGTGGAGTACAGAGATCTAGAATTGAGATCTGATGTAGCAGTGAGTGTGGTTTGGCATAGTAAGGAGGTAACATATTTCATATTATTCTTCTAAATAATATTAAGGTTATTTGGACAATGTGTTCAGATATCTTACCCTGAAGCTGTTTGGGCTGTGGGTCCTTCTATCTTTCATAACTCTTAACAGGGTTAGAATCTTTTAACAGGGATTCAAAATCTCCTAATAGGGATTTATATGTATTGAATGTATTTCATAAGACTCCTAACAAAGTCCATCCTTTCGCAAGGAATATTTATATTAGTGCATCTTTTGTGGGCATCATTCCCACCGGGGTTTACTCTTTGATCAAGAGGTTCCCTAGTCAACATATCTTGTGTTATTGTGTTATTGTGTATGAATATCTTTGTATGGTTAGTAATTTCATTTCTTACATGGTTAAATTTTGTTGAAGATGATAAAAGTTATAATTATCTGATAACTAATTCACCCCCCCCCCCTCTCAATTTTCTTGGTGGACTTTACTTTCTAACATTTTCTTTCTAGGTGAGCAAGTGCTTGAATTGTCTTCGCTGTGATCCACCCATGTAAACATTCTCAAACATCAAACATCACAGTAGTGTTCATAGGATTTTTTGTTTTGATATCCCAAGTGCATGTCTTGGCAAGGTTTCTTCTTCCCTTGGTCAAGTGTTTTATGACACATTTGATCCCTCACTATTTACAAACCTATTTGTTTTCTGATGTTACTGCATTCCAATTTGAGAAATTGAACTTATCAAACTGTAACTTTGATCAAATTACCTTCAAAATTGGGTTTCACATGTTTGCTGGTCAAACATCATGTGATACTAGATAATTATAGCACCACCTACCTGAGTATTATTGTGCGATACTTCACTACTGACTTTGTATCACCTAAACATTATACAGTATATCACATCAACTACCTGGTTACTATTGTACTGCTATGTGTGAAATATCATCTAGCCAAATTGTATCATCCTACTATCCTGTGAACTATTGCACATAATCATTTTGTTGTCTTACTGTTGTTTGCAATCCAAAGCTCTCAAATTTGAATCTTAGTTTGTTGGAAAGTGTCCTTTCCTATTCTTACCTGAATATGGACTATTATTTGCATGTTTAAGTTTTTTCTAGACAGAGAAAGATGAGTTAAAACTATTGGGTTTGAACCTATCAAATGCTACTTTCAATCACTTGTCACACTACGGTTACCTCTCTAGCTATTTTCTAATCGAGCTTCTTGCTCATATCTCAGCTTGAGTCAATTGACTGCTGTAAATTATTGAGCACCTTTGACAAGCCATCTCTATTGTGCTATCTTGACAAGTGATCTTTATTGTCTTTTCTTATCTCAAATTCTAAGAAAATTTGCCTCATTCTATTAGTCAAACAACATTTCTTTTCATGCCAGTTACAACTCAGTTTCAATTTGAGTAAGGGAGTCACCCTCTATTCAACAATACGTAGTTACCCTCTCCTACAAGATGCTCATGAGTGCTACTTAGTGATGATAGTTCTAGCCTAGACAAATCTAAGGATCCCAAGGATCCCAAGGTCACCCCGTGGTATAAAGGAGGCTTCCTTTTTTTTGCATTCAAGACCCCCAAAAACATAGATAGTGTCTCACTTACCATGACTGAGCAAGAGAAATATCAGCATTTGCAAGAACACTTTGAGCATATAGACAACCAAGAACACTTAGATAAAGAGCATAATAAAAACATAATGGATGCTGCTAGGTGCATGGCTTCAAGAGGAATGTCTCGCGATCAACCCAAGACTAGTGATTATGAAAATAGACCTTTTTTTTGGTACTAGTAGCAATCATGGTAACAATACGCCACCAAGGTCACCTCCAAGATGAAATTTTTCTACACCTTCTTCACCTCCTAGACTTCCTCCCTCTCATCATGAGGAAGAGGCCAATGATGACATTTCTAGCGAAGAACTTATGAGGTTTGAACAAGATGAGGCTTCCCAATGTTTGATGCATAAACTTCTAGAGCGTAATGGAGATCAATACTTTCAATACATGACTTCTAGAGGATACAAGCTCCCTCCTGGTTATGATGTCCACCAAATCATTCTAGAAAGAGTGCTAACCAAGTATGAAATCCTTAGAGATGAATTACAATGAATGAGTCAGTGTCTTGCTCAACTTATGATAGAAAAGGAACCTCCAAAGGTCTCTTTTGTAGAATCTATTTGTGCTCTTCCCTTTGATAGGAGTCTATACATGGTCCCATTTCCTAAGGATATTGAGGTTCCCAAATATGATAAGTATGATGGAAATGGTGATCCCCATGACCATGTGTGCCATTTTTATGCTCTTAGCATGGACTTCCTTCAAGAGGGCACATTTCTACTACAGTTGTTCCCTAGGAGTTTAAGGGGACAAGCTCTGGAATGGTTCACAAAATTGACACCCCCTCTCAAGACCTTTGATGAGTTGGCTAGGCATTTCACTCAACATTATTCATACAACATTCAGTAGCCTATTTCCATGATAGATCTAGGTGCTTTCAAGAAAAATCAAGGTGAACCATTCCCTACCTTCTTTCAACATTGGAGGTCGTTATATTCTAGATATCCTCATCAACTACCCAAGAGGGAAAAGATCGATATCTTTGTCAACACTCTTGTACCTAGACTATATTATGATCTAAGGAAAAAACTATTTTCCTCTTTCAATGACATGGTTGAAAGTACGTACCGTATTGAGGATTTTTCCATAAGGAAAGGGGATATTGTCATCAACAAAGATACCAAAGGTAATGGAAAGGAAAAAAGAAAACCCTGGAACAAAAACAAATATGTTGTCAATGATGGGGTTGTGGATGTTCCTAAAGCTAAAGAATTCACTTTCCACCTCTCCAATGCTATCTACGTAGCTAAACAACAAGAGGCTGCCAACACTCAAAGTGCATCTAAACCTCAATATGTAGACAAACCCAAGAAGTCATATCAATGATGAGTCTACACCAAGTTGGCTGAACCTTATGATGTGATTCTTAAGACCTTGGTTGCCAACAAGTATCTTATGCTTCCTGACAATTCTCATCCCTTCAATCCACCAGTTAAGCCTGATTGGTGGAAAGAGGATCATTTCTACAATTACCATAGAAATAAGGGACACAATATGGATAATTGTTTTAAGCTCAAAGATGCTATTCAAGATATTATTGATGGAGGCGTAGTTCTCACAGATAGCTTGGTTAAGAATTTTGATCACAAGGCATTCAAAACCCCTCTACCTGAGTATGAAAAGGAGGATTCCTCTCAAGCAAACAAGAAAAATCATGATGCCAAGATCAATTATACATATACTAACAATGAGAATGTGATCAACATGTTAGAGCCTGTTGAGAGTGTTTTCATGATGAGATCTCAAGGTAATAGTGATGTCAATCATGATACACCTAAGTTGGTCTTGCAAACACTTGATGGTTTATCTTCTTGAAGTGAGACACTAAATGTTGTTACTAGGGGGCAGGCCAAAATCATCCTTCAAACTGCTCACAATTCCAAACAAGCCTCATCTTCTAAACAAGTGGCTCCTTCAGCCATATCTAGCTATGATCTTGTTCACCAGTTGCAATGAACACCAGCCCAAATATCCATTTTTGAGTTGCTTGAGCTATCCCCCTTGCACAAAGAGATCCTTGAAAAGGCTCTATGCACAATGAATGTCCCTAATAACATTGATCTAGATAGGTTTTAGGCTATGGTCAATCATATCTCATCTCCTCACTATCTCTCATTTTTTGCAGAGGATGACACATCCCTTAGTCACCCACATAATCTTGCTTTACATATTAAGGTCCAAGTCTACCATACTCGAGTCCATTGAGTCCTGATAGACAATTGTGCAAGGTTGAATATTGTTTCCTTTCATGTTGTGCAACAATTGGGATTGTCTAAATTTGTTGTAGATCCTAAGCGAAAGATCACTATCAAAGAATATGATGAAGTGGAGAGGTCTTCAAAGGGTCTTATTGTGCTACCTATCTGAGTGGGTCTAGTTGTGAAAGATATTGTGTTTCAAGTATTAGACATCCCACTCACATACAACATTCTTCTGGGTCATCCTTGGATCCATGACATCTACCTACCATTGATGTGTCAAATTCCCATACAATGGAGTTGAAATTGTGATTCCTGGGGACAATGCTATTTCTATTAATACTCTCACTACCGCTAAAATGTTTGTCTTGTACAATAAGCCTTCTCATGACTCTAGTGCATCCCTTATTTCTGCTAAGTAGAAATTAAAAATGATGAGTATCGGTATGGGCGAATACACATTAGATTCTATTGCTTCTATGCCTATCTCTCCTAAGTCAAATGGTAGACCTTTAGACAAGGTGAAGCCTTTTGCTTCCACTATGATGGTTTTTGGTACCTTTGTTCATACATCCATACCCTTAGAGGAAAAAAAAGAAGAACAAGCTATTAGAGATTGGATCTATAGAATGGAAGAAGACAATACGATAGTTGCTACTCCCATCTCCCCTAGATGCTATGGTAAAGGCTACACACTTTTGCAGCAAATGGGCTATCAAGGTCAAGGACCTTTAAGTAATAATGGACACACTCTATTTGAACCTTTGAGTCATACCGATGGTTGACACTCTAAGGATACCATGGGTCTAGGATACGGTGCCGAAGATGAACCCCCTAAATGTTTCAAAAATGTTCCTATGATTAGTGACTCAGATAAAGATATGGATGAATCACCACTATACACTATGGCCCAAATGGGAGATGGTCTCCCTTCTACTTCACTCCTTTGGGGAGAAGAATGCATACCTAATGATGACATAGCTGAAGCCTCTACATCTAGAAACAATGTGCCTAATGAATCTGACTTCAGAGGTAGACAACATAGAAATATTGCGCGGTTACTAGAAAGAGGTCTCACACATAATGGCATGGGTGCCTCTACTTCAAGGTTTCCTAAACCTTCTTGGTGCAAACATCCCAGTAGAAGTTCAATGACAGATTCAAATGAGTATGAATGGGACACTCTCTTAGATGGATCTTCCATAGTGGATATGAAAATTGATGTGATTCATACTTATAGTGTCCAACCCAACATAGTTGATGAGTCTCATGTAGGGTTTGATGAGTTTGATCCACATATTGCTTTAGTGAACCATGCTAGTCCTTCTATGTCAAATCTAGATCTTGATACTTTTGGAGCCTACTCTATAGGCTTGACTTCTCTCATCACTAGAGATGATACCTATCACATCAATAACCTTGAATCTGTCACTTCACTTCCTCTCATACACCCAGACCTCATAGATTGCTCCACCCAGGATCAAAGACCTACATTGCCTTCCTTCCAAAATGACTATGAGATCACTTGTTACCTCAATGCCATTGAACTTGTCACCTCTTCCACCAGCAAACCAACAACAAATATGACAGAATCAGATATCAAGTACGTTAGTCATAAAATCAAAAGAAAATAGAAATGGTCAGATGGTGAAAACCACATTGTGGCAGTGTCTAAACCCCAAAATAGTAAAAATAAAGATGTATCTAAGGGTGAAAACCTCTCCGAGGCACTTGAGGATGAGGTACTTGGTAGTCTACCCAGCTACTTCTAGGAAAGATCTTCAATTCTGATAGAACCTACATAGCCAATCAACTTAGGGATAGAGAAGTCTCCTAAGATAATCCATGTAGATTAGTCCCTCTCAGCAGAGGAGAAAGAACAATTTACCACATTTTTTCAAGAGAAAAAGATCAACTTTGCATGGACATATTCAGACATGCCTAGTTTGGACATTGAGCTTTTTATGCACCACCTCTCTATTGCTCCAAGGGTAAAACCTATCAAATAGAAACTCAGAAAGATGCATCCTCATGTGGCATTATTGGTTAAGGTTGAACTTGAGAAGCTTCTAAAAGCTAACTTCATAAGAGCTATTGACTACACTAAATGGATTTCCAATATTGTTCTTGCTTCCAACCATGATAAGTCCATTCACATATGCATTGACTTCAGACATCAAAACAAAGCATGCGCTAAGGATGATTTTCCACTTCCAAACATCGATATGATAGTGGACATGACAACGGGATATGAAATGTATTCCGTTATGGATGGCTTCTCCGGATATAACCAGATCAAAATTGCCCCTAAAGACCAAGAGAAGATAGCTTTCACATATGCATGGGGTACCTTTTGTTGGAATGTCATGCCATTTGGTCTTAAGAATGCTGGTGAAACCTATTAGAGAGCTATGACTACCATATTCCATGATATGATGCATAAAAACATGGAACATTATGTTGATGACACAGTTGCTAAATCAAAACAAAGAAGCACTCATTTATCTAATTTGAGTTTGATATTGGACCGCATGGAATGATTTCAACTTAGATTGAATCCTAAGAAATGTTCTTTTGGTGTCACTTTTGGGAAACTACTAGGCTATATCATATCAGAAAAAGGAATAGAGGTAGACTCGAAAAAGGTGTAAGCTATCATGGAGATGCCACCTGTACACACTAAATAGTGTACTTCTCTAAGTCATTACTTCCAAGGGAATCCATGAATGGGAAACCTTGAGAAAGTGACCTAGAGCTCCCTAGGCATGGAGTCACAAGGATGTTGATGGTACTCACAGCTAGAGCTATTGAAGCATGAAACCTTGCTAGTAAACCATACAATGAGAGATTCAAAGAGACAAGGGCAAGAATGACAATATCCTCAAGAATCAACAATAGAAATGCAATGCAACTATGCTAAGAATGAAGATGCAAGCTAAGCTATGGAAATGAAATTATTACAAGCCTTGCTAATTAAGCTATGTGAGCTAATCTAGAGCATAAAAGAAAATAAGCTACATGCCATGAAAGCTTAAGCGAAGAATGCAAGAATGAAATCTAAATGCATGAAGATCTCCAAGAAATCCTGCAACATAAGATTAGTATTCAAAGTTGGGATTATAGAATGAGAAAAGAGCTCTCCTTTTAAAGGAATTGAGAGAGAATGGACCATGGAGATTAAGAGGCAAAAGATTTAATCAATGGTGAAGCTTGAAAGAGGAGCAATCCATGTGCACAAATATCCTCCAATGAGAAAATAAGAGTTGACTTTTGTGTCCATATGAGACAAAAAAGCCTTTTCTTCTTTTTATAAAATAAGAATAATGCTTTATTTGTGCAACTTAGGATAAGAGGAAAAGGTGGGAGATTTTTATTTAATAAAAGGGGAGGAAATTCCTTTTAAATAAATAAAGACTTAGGATAAAAATGGTTAGCCCATAGAAAATAATAAAAAATGATAAAAATGGGATTTGATCAAGGAAATTAATATAATTGAAAAATGTTGATTTTTCAAAATATTGATTCAAGGGTTTGATAAATTGCTGAATGGGGGCCCAAAGTCTAGGCGACCATTTTAGGTTGCATACATTTTCCCCTCTTTGACTAATGTGAGATCAATTTGGGATCACATGTGGTCAAAGAATGGAATTGAAATGTGAGATCGATTTGGGATTACAAAACAACCCAGATGTGTGTTTGACGAATGGGAACACATCAGGACAAAGATAAACATAAGATGACAAAGATAAGCTAAAAGACAAGACCAACATACCTATAAATAGGAAATTGTCAAGTCTCAAATAAGAGATAAGGATCTCAAGCAAGGTTTGATTGATAACACTGAATCAAGGATTGAAGCCGATAGGTACTGCCCCCTCAGAATTGAAATTGAAATCAAGTAGAGGAGAAAAAACAAATTGATAAATCTGATCAAATCACTAGAAATCACAATCGAAGGTGAAAGATGATAGGATAACCATCAAGCAGTGAAGATATACCCCAGTTTGAGTAGGTTTGACTAAAAAGATATAGGATAAAAATGAAGTCAAACCTCAAAGGGATGGATCAAATGAAAATGAATGAAAGACTAGAAGGTTGAAAGAGATGAAGAAATGAAGATGCCCCAACAAAGATCGAAGGATCAGGCCTCAAATGGTCAGCAAACTACGCAGAAGAAGGGGAAAGGTTTGAAATGTGATTTTGACTATCAAGATGAACTCATGTTTTTATTTCGATCCTAAAAATGGATCTAGGATGTCAAAATTAGCCAAGGATGCAATTTTTGTAAAATTCTAAGATGTTTTGAAAATTGGTCAAAAAGTCAAAATGCTATAAGAGGGGGTAAAAAGGTCATTTTCAAATCATTTGTCTTATTGAAATTTGAGAACTTTTAGAGCTCAAAGAGAGAAAATGGCCCAACAAGCAGTAATTCTGGTTCACAGACATCAATTCGAGCACACCCGATTGCACAATCGGCCTCCTCAGTATGGTGCCCCAGTAAGTTTTTAGAAAAATTCACCCTTTAAGTCATTTATGAGCATAGTTATGTCATTTAAACACATTTTTAATTATTTCAAATATTTCAAATTTTACTTGGGGGACATGGGTTTTGGGTACTTGCTGCAAATGCCCCATATTTGAGTAGATCATGGGCTATTGATGGGGTTGGCTGACAGGTGGCATAGTGAGCATAAAACCTTTCACTTGCTGACCAGAGAGGCCACTATTGCCTTGGAGGATGTCTATCAGATCCTTTGAGTGCCTAGCCACAGAGATCCAGTGAGTATAATCATGCTTATAGCTGTTCATAGATGTAAAGTTTCCATATGATAGAAACTGACATGATTGTTTGTTGGCATAGGTATACTACGATCAGGATTAGATCAAGGGATGACAGGTCATGCAGGATATGTTCCAGGATGTTAGTTTTATTGATAGACACCTCAGTTGGGATCGGTTGATGGAGGAGTTCAGCAATAATTTCCCTGTTCCGTGTATAGTGTGCTCTATAGTAGCATAGGCACTGATTACCGATAGGAGCCAGAGAGGGTTCCCATTGGGCTAGGGCAGGTTGGTTGGACAGATGGCATGGGGCCCAACCATCCTAGCTGACATGTACCATGAGCTCCATGAGATCATCTATAGGGAGAGTAGGACATGGGCATGTGGTGCGGTCTTAGAATAGGTATAGGCATGGGAGCACATCATCGTTGTGTGCCCACATGTGTAGCCAAGGGAAAGGAGGTGCCCCTACATCTATAGGTACATAGGTTTCCTCTCATAGCCAAATAGCGAAGATGTGACATATTATAGGAGACTATTGGGTGAGCTTACATCATTTCAATGGAGACCATACAAGGCTTGTGAGAAGTGGGGTGATCAGGAGCAGGAGCTAGGATATATGTTATGTAGCCAGCCACTAGTAGGTCGACACTCTGAGATAGTAGAGAGCTTCATGATCACTTAGGTTTGGAGATATTTTGGGTGACAACAGAGGGTACCCACAAAGATCACTACCTATGCCTGGGTTAGGGATGAGGAGGGATAGGGATGGCTACCAATGCTGGACTACCAAAAGGTAGTATAGGACACTGCGACTATATGTAGGGAGCCATGGGACTATCTCCCAAATATGGTGAATGTAGGTGTGCATGCAGTCTATAGGGCAGAGTGATGGAGGTTTCCATTCCCATAGTTTACTATACCTGATGCATAGCTGACATCATAGGGAGCTGATGGAGATGACAGAGATGGAGGGGATGGAGGAGATGGAGGGAGGGTTAGAGGGAGAGGATAGGGATCCTAATCAGGTGGCTAGAAACAATCATGGAGATAGGGTTTTGAGGATGAGGGGGATGACATGACGAGACCATCTCACCGACGGGTGATTGCTGGGTAGGATCAACTTGTAGGTGGAGGAGAGGAACTCAGGGAGAGGATCTAGGTTTTGGAGATGGAGATGCAATAGCTGTGAATTACTATAGCCATGAGAGATCAAAAGCTGACTAATCTATGAGCTAAGATAGATCAGTGGGAGAGTATAGCTTAGGTAGATGCAGCAAAGATTTAGAGGGAGGTAGCACAAGCTGCTTACTATCATGGTCTCTACATACAGTCTATATTAGAGGGATAGAGAGTGCCACTCTACTCTCAGAGGGTAGGCATGTCAGACATGGTACTTGACAAGGCAGCGGCACCACCTCCACCACCACCTCCTCGTGATGGGGTGAGTCAGTCTTAGGTCTAGGTGGTAGATGTATAGAGACATATCCTGGGACATTATCCAAATTTTGGATCCCACATTGTATTTGTATCATGACATATATATATATATATATATATATATATATATATATATATATATATATATATATATATATATATATATATATATATATATATATATATATATATATATATATATATATATATATATATATATATATACATATATATATATATATACATATATATATATATATACATATATATATATATATACATATATATATATATATATATATATATATATATATATATATATATATATATATATACATATATATATGTATATATATATATGAGATTTACTAGATTTGTGATATATCTTGTGTACTTGTCCCACTTGTGATGGATGTTTCAATTTTATATTGTCTTGTGATATTGCTCAAAATGTATGTTATATATGCTCATGTGTATAATCTCTCTCATAGATGTATGTTTAGTTCTCATGTTTATGATATAGACTCATGTTTCTGAAAATGATCTCTTTAGGATATAGATATGATGATAAGATTAACCCCTTGTGATGACAGGAAAAGGACATGATATGAAAGACAAGGAGTGAAAGACATGATTGAGAGAAGGAAAGGTGAGCACAGTTGACCTACAAGTCCATGAAAGATGAAAGGAGAGCTCTCCCCATATGAAAGATGCAAAACTAAACTAACATGAACCTAAAAATGCAAGCTACTATGAAAATTGGTTTACTTGCAAGGTCACAATGCTTTTAGACTCTAATATTCATCATCGAGCATTATTGGTAGCATCACAAGATCATACAATACACACTATTATGACTATGTGAATTTGAATATGATATATATCAGATAGATATGTGGGAATCTCACCTAAGCATCAAAGACATATAGGTCAAGATGACTAGTGCAGTGAGATTTCATAAGTTTAATATGGCAAGATTATACTCGCATCAAGACACAAGGAAAGTCAAGATGGCTATAAGTATGCACTTGTGAAAAAAGTCAAGGATAATACCTTGTAGATCCTAATGTCAAGTGGAACAAGTATAAATGCTAATGATAGGTGGGATCAACAAAATATACCCATAAGCAGAAAAAGCAATAAAACATGTCCTCATGCCCCCAGTCTTCTAGCTCGACATCATCAAAAACTATTAGGGAGAGAACACTCATCAAAGAAATCATCATAGATAGAACACAAAGAAATAAATTCAAACAACTCTCAACGAGTCGAGTGTTTAAGTGCATGTGTGTAGGTCATAGAGTCAAACTTTGAGTATCACATTGCCAATGAGAAATATCATATCATGCTAGACTGTGGGTAAGATATATGATAAGTGTTGAGAAACACTTGACACTAGGGTAGTGTTGAAAAACATAGTTTGGGGTGGTGTTGAAAAACACCATTTGCAAGATGTCCTAAAGACCAACGCATCCTAGAGACCAAAGCCAACATAGTGATGCCCCCTAGAAAAGACAAAGACCAATTCCAAACCAAGGCAACAAGGTCAAGGCATGATGGAAAAAGGTGAAGTGTCAAGGACACATGCTAATAAACAAGGGTGCAAAGGCCTCAAGTAGCACATGTTTCCAGGTTTTCACCACTTGGAGATTTTTTTTTATTTTTTCAATTTTTTTTGTATTTTTGCTACCAAGGCGCCTGTTTACAGGTTTCCACCAAGGCACATTTTTTATTTTTTATTTTTGAATTTTTGAATTTTTTTTATGTTTTTTGGAAGAAGGAAAGCTTTTTAGATAATGCTCCTTGAAAGGATAAACCATGATATGCCAAGGATTCAAAATGATATGCTCAAAGATGCTGAGAGGGAAAGGAAGATGGAAGAGAAAAAAATGGAGGATAAGGTTTTATGTAACGCAAGTGAGGTTGGAACATAGGAGGAATAGGCAAATGAGGAAAAAGGATAGAAGGTAGAAGGATAATGAATGGATGGATTGTCAAAGGGTAGATGGAAAGGAAGGCAAGATCAACATCAACACACACCCTGAAGGGTGGTGAGAGGATGGAGGAAATGTGAATGAAAGAATACGTGAAGGAATATGGTGAATGGAAAGCAAAGGTTGTGGTTTAGGTGCATGAAATGAAAGAATGTTTTTGGAAAAAGATGAAGTGGAAGCCTATGTAATCTTGAATGTCAACTTCACTTTTTGCTCATCATCAGACTCTTTCAAGAGAGACTTTGGAATCCATATAGCCATAGGCTTTTCATTTCTTTTTGATGATTTAGAGAGAATATCTTTAATGATGGATTTTGGAACCCATACTTGTCTAGTAGTTTTCTTCTTAGATATCTCTTTTGACTTTATGCCTCCATGTCAATTAGAGGAGACATGGTGATCTTCTTTTTTTGATGGATTCTTGTATTTCTTTTTCTTGTATTGAACATTCAAGTTACTTCCAAAAGACTTGGGACTTGTGGAAGAATAAGGAGGATATGACTAGTTTAGATGGGTGGGTGGATGAAAAGGATTCAAGGGTATCCATCTATGTTGATCTTGAGGAAAGATAGGAGATGGAGGGACGTAAGGACCCAAGATGGATGAAGAATTAGGAGAGTTAGGAGGGGAAAGTGAAGGGACATAAGGGCCCAAGATTTAAGGAAGATGTGAAGCCCTTAGTATTGGTGGATGAGGTCCAAGGATGGACATGGAAAATACAAAAGGATAATCAATAAGCTCATCAACATCGATATGACAAACAAGGACATCAACATCTTTAGAATGAGCATTACGATTTGCAATAGGATCATGAACATCTTGAATAGAAGCAACTTCTTCGATAGGATTTTTCAAAGCTTGCAAAGACTTGGGAGGAGTAGAAAGTGGAAGCGAACATGAAGTGGTAGAACAAGAAGATGAAAGACTTTGATCTTGACAAGGAGATTTGGATAGCATAAGCGTATAACTTTTCTCTTGATTTGCAATAGGATTAACATTGGAAGTAATGACACTATTTTTAATAACCTTAATGGAAGTATCATCTTTGGAAGGTGCAAGTGTAGTAAGGTTATTTTGATTGCCAATAAGCTCCATGGTGCAAGTAGCAGCTTGATCTTGTTTAGGAGAAGACTTAAGACATGGTGGAATGAATGAGAAAGGGCATAAAGGATCAAAAGAACCATGAAACAGATAAGAGACATCATGAAAATAATTGGATAACATGGAGGGTTCTTGATCTTGATCTTTCTTTATGTTCTTTTCTTTATTTTCAGTCCTCTTGACATGGAGCCACTTCTAAGGACAAGGAAGCATGTTGGGATTGTATGGAAGAATTTGGAAGAGATGGTGAAGGACTAGCTGAAGTAGGAATTATAGCACATACATGCTTAGGCTCTTTAGGTTTAGCATTATTGAAATTATTTACAGCCAAGTGAAGGTTAGCTTGAGTTTCTTTAAGAGGTAGCCCTTGAGGATAACTATAGGGAACTACATGAAAATTATTAGGAACTTTGTTGGATGAAGGATTTGTGAAATATTTAGAAGACTCAGAAGCTTTAGGAAATGTATGGGT
This sequence comes from Chamaecyparis obtusa, assembly GCA_027943335.1. NCBI lineage: Eukaryota > Viridiplantae > Streptophyta > Pinopsida > Cupressales > Cupressaceae > Chamaecyparis > Chamaecyparis obtusa. The sequence goes on from BSBK01000477.1 coordinate 1,809,579, forward strand.
ATTGGAGGAAGTGGGGTATGGAAGGGAACCATCATAAGACAAAGGTCTATCATTAACATAATCTTTCTCGAGAGTGCAATCTTTATTTTCAGCATGAGAGTTCTTAGAGGAAGAATTCTTATAATATTTATGTTTCAAATCAGTGCAATACATTTTATATTCCTCAATAGAAGTAGATGTATCATCTAGGTATTATTCATAGAAATCATCAAATTCTCTTTCAAAATCAGAATCATATAGATCACCATCATGATCTATCCAATGCGATGACCCATTTCCAGTAAGCACAAGCACATGATGAGGAGGACTCTTAGGAATAGAGGTTTTATAGGTATCATTATATTGTCCATCATCATAGTCATCAAAGATAGGTGTGTGAATCTTCATAGAAGAGGTGTCTGAAGGACTATCATATTGCTCATCATGGTATGTCTTGAGATGAGGAGTAAGACTCTTGGGTGAAGTAGAAGAGGAATAAGATCATGGAGAAGAGGAAAGTGAAGACCTAGTGGAGGAAGAAGACTTGGATAATGGGGAATGCAAATAATGTCTAGAAGAGTCATGGTAAGACTTGGAAGATGAGGAAGAATGAGAAGAATTAGAAGATGAAAAATGTTTGGAAGAAGGAGCTCGTGACATAATCATGTCTATGATCCTAGCAAAGGCATCCGATTCACTCAATTTTTCTTTTATTTTTGTTATAAATTTATCACCCATGAGATTTTTTGAGGAATAATACTCTTCGAATTGAGAAATGAGTTCAAGATCATCTATTTTCAAGAGAGGTTCCATAGCAAGATAGTTGAAATTCATGGTTCTAGAAGAGGAGAAATCAAGCATGGAAGAGACAAAAGAGATGAATAGAAGAAGGTAGACTAGATAATAAGAGGAAAAGAACCAAGAAGACGTGAAGATTTTAGGAAGAAGAGGGAGATGTGGAAGAAAGAAGACCAAGAGTCATTTTGTGCAACTTGATACCATTTAAGTTCATTTGAATGTTGAGAAACATGTCATAGCACCTAAGATCTGACCTGGACTGACCAAGGGAGACTGGAAATAGGACACAAATTAGCTTCAAATTGTAGACAACTGTGAGGTAGAAAAATAACTCTATGCAATAGTTCTCAGAGTAACAAGGTGATACAATTTTCCAGTGCAATATTTCACAAGAAGTAGTGCAATATTTTCTAGCAAGTGCATGTGATATTATCCAAGCAAGCAGTGCGATGGTTGTGCAGCAATGAAGTGTCACATGATAATTGACCAGACAGTGTGTAAATCTCAATTTTGAAGGCAATTTGGTCAAAGTTGTAGTTTGGTAAGTTGAATTCCTTAATTTAAAGTATAGTACTAGTAGTATTCAGACAAGTTTTCAAATAGTAGGTGATCAAAAATTTCATAAAACACTTGCACAAGGGAAAAAGCAACCTTGTCAAGATAAGAAATTGTGATATCAAAGCAATAAAATCCTATGAATGCTACTGTTATGTTTGATATTTGAGAACGTTTACACGGGTAGATCATAGCGAGAACACTTCAAGCACTTACTAGCCTAAAAAGACAATGGCTCAATACTTAACAACTTGGCCCACACTTGATGCTATTAGAATTAGGAGAGATAGGTACTGAGAGGGGAGGGGTGAATCGGTGCCTTCAAAAACTTTCTCTTATAAAACCTTTTTGATCTATAACTGAATACTATGATAACTAATCAAAATAACTTGAATACAATTGTATAAATCAATCATCTAGTTAACTTAAGAAAGTAAACAGCATGAAATCAATATGACAATCAAATAACACAAGTATTTTGGTAACGCAAAAACCCTTGTAAGAAGGTAAAAACTACGGTGGGGATGACACCCACAAATTCTTCATTACTGCAGATAGAAAAGGTTTGCCTATTAAGGCTACAAGTTTTGATCACTTCTGGTGATCTTACCCTGTCAGGAGTAACATATTAGATCAACTAGATCTACCTAGTTATAGGATTTAAATAGCACTAATGAAGTGTGTACTTAGTTAAGACATTTACATAAGACTGTTAAGTCTACTCTATTAAGAGATTTATCAAAACTCTATCACAATTGTTAGAAAGTAATAGGTAATTATCTGCTAGTTGACAACTCAATTGTTTGAAATAGATCTATAAGTGCTCATAAAAAATATCACCTTATCTATGATGGTTCTCTGCTCTGTTCTACTCGGTAGCATTCTCTAATTCTGCTCAATCTGACATCCTCTGTGCTCTGTTCTACTCGGTAAACTGATTGTCTTGAAGATAGGCAATTTCTTCAAGTGCTCTATGATTCATATATATTAGTTCACCCAACCTCATAAAAATGGTGCGAACATACAAAATATATAGTGTTCTATTTTTTCACCTTAGCAAAAATTAGGTTACAAAAAATAATCATAACCCTAAGATCTATGGTGCAAAATAACCTAGATCAACTATTATAATAAGATAAACATTACATTTAATGAGTATCAATTTACAATAAATTCTCCTTGATCTTGGTAAACCATTTTACAATCTATTGTAACCATTTGCATAGAATAATTTGCCATTTCAAATTACTATGCCATTTTCTATGATCATCGGTAAACACTGTATAATCTACTCAATGTATACTATGATGCTCGGTGTTTACTGACCATCGGTGTTGGTGTCACTGGTGCTCAGTTAACTGTGTGATACTCGGTGTAAAGGCTTTATCGACTGCTCTATCTTACTTCTTGTTACCGATCGACTCAATATAAGTAACCTGACCAACTTGTTTACTATCCTTTGATACTAATGACAACCTTAAATGCTCAATAGAGATTAACAATCTCCCCCTTTGGCATTAGTATCAAAACTTTGAATGTATATAGACAAAACATTTCTATATATGCCTTATGTCTCCGCCATATACATATCCACAACAAAAATTTCTAAGTACAGAGTACTCCCCCTCGGTGCATGCTCCTGGTAGTATGTAATATACATATCAAAATATACTTATTTGGCATATACAAGGTTTTCCCCCTTTTTGATAGTAATGTCAAATGCAAAAAATATATATATAATGTATACTTACATTTTATCAAAAATGTGTGGATGGGTTTTCTTTACAGACTCCAAGAGGTTGTCCCATTCCTCTTTCAAGTTGGTAAGAGCACTATGCTCAAGACCAACTTGTGCATGCATGCAAAAGAAATTATCCAACACCAAAATCTCTAGTGTTGCCACAAGTTGTTCAGCTTTGACAATGTGTGCTTCAAAAATTTTCAGGTAAGGATTGAGTTCTTTCTATAAATCTGTAACCTGATTGATGATGAGTGCTTCTTGTTTCCGTAAGTCTGCTATAAGCCACTGGAGTTCCTGAACTTAGGTAATATTCTTTAAGAAAGCAGTTGGCTTGGTGATAGCTACTTGTGTACTCAACTTTATCTCTTCTTCTAAAACTTTTATCTTTTTACTGACTTCTACAATGAAGGTGTTTGATGTACATAGCTTGATTAGAAGTTGACAGATTATCTGGGTGATAGATTTTACCTCAGTAATGACCTTAGATAATTTTACCTTGTTCAATGCCACTTTTGTGCTTATCCATTATGTCAATTTGTTCTGAATCTTTGATTCTTCCCTTTCTTCTATTCTTTTGTTTGCATCTATATTAGGGGCATTGATTTTTTCAGCGAGTGTGGAAAGTTGATCTAAGATGGGAGTATTCTTGTCAATATTTGTTTCCAGTACTATCTATTGTAGAATATCCCACACATCATTTAACACTTCTTTACATTTTTGTTCTTGCCTTAACTTCTCTTGTGCCACTTTTCTGGAACATAATTCCCCATATCTACTTAGTTCCTTGGGGCTTAGGGTTCTCAGGTCACATTCTGGTATAGTGATAACTTCATCAATGGTGACCAGCCATTTGGCTTTCTTCTTCTTCTTCTTCTTCTAGGAAAGAGGTGACTTCTTCTCACTTATGAAAATAGCTTTTTCTTCACTTCTCAGAGTATCCTTCCTAGGTGACACTGTATCATCCTTCTTCAACTCCTCGGTAGATGGTGTGGGAGTCTCAGTTGTAGTGTTAGGTGGGTTCACCTCGGTTGACTTTATTTCTTCTAGTTCCTTTGTTTCTATAGACTGTGCCTTTGTTTTGTTAGGCTCATTTGTATCAGCAGGTTGCTCGAGTGCTTATATCTCAATTGTATCTTTATTTGGCTCAGGATGAGACAAATCGGGTTGTACTTGTGAAAGTATTTCAACTGCCTCTGCAAGTATAGGAAGTTCACCTGGTAGAGATGTGAGCACACTATCAGTGTCTAATGCTTCATCTTTGTATGGTACAATTGTCACATCTTCATCATCCTCATCATTAGGATCACCATTAGTGATGTCCTCAATGAGTGCATCATCATTAGTTTTCTTTTGCAAGTGGATCTTAACTTGATCCAGTGCATCCTGTGAAATTTTGATTTCTTCCTTTTGTTCGGTGATATCAATTAGCTCGGTAACTGATATATCAGTGTCTTCCATTTTCTTACCTTTGTTATCATCAATGAAAACACCTTTATCTTTTGAACTATCTCTTCTTAGATAGTTTCAGGAATGCTTCTTGTTCAGCTTTCTCTTCTGCTTTCAAAATTGATGTCCATAGAGAATCACAAATGACATCCATATCATCCACATTCTCATCCATGATTTGCATAGCTCTATTCTTGACTAGAAATCTAGCCTGATATTTTGTCATGTATTCACTTACCACATCATAGCTAAAGTGTGAGGTTGCACAGCTTAGTGACCGTTCTCTTTTCCTTTTCTTTGTATCTAGTGCAATAGCCCATCTCTCACTTATTTTGTCATCAAGTTCTTTTGGCAATTGACATGCAAATTCCATAGGTACTCTCTTGAATTTAATCATCATTTGGACGATAGCATGTTCTATCTTTGTCTTGTCCTCAATTGACATTTTGTCAAATTTGCCTATGCCTGGATCTGTAAGATTTCCATTCTCAATTATATCTTCAATTATTTCTTCTATAGTACTTTCCCTATTTTGAACTAACTTGAATTGATTAGGATCATTTTCAGTTTCTGTATCCTCTAGATCTTCCTTATTTCTTATGTATTTCCTCTTTTTCTTCAGTGTCTCAGCTACTTTCTTGGTCTTTCTCTTAACATATTTCCTTGTCAGTGTAGCTTCTCTTCTTTTTGCTACTTTTATTGCTTCTACTTGCTCGGTAGATTGTGTAGTAGTTGATGAATGTGTCTTCATTCCTTCAGGTTCTAGTAGTTGCATATCTTGTTCATCAGTTGTGGGAGGAACCGATGTGTGATCCTTTTCTTTGTTTGACTTAGTTTCCTCGCTATCATAGAGCTTGTCAACCAACTGTAACTGACCTTTGGTTGCTTCATCAACCGGTGACTCCTTAGGTGAGTCAGATGAAGTTCCATATTTTTTTGTGAGATATTTTCTCATTTTCTTTTCCCTTCTTGACATTTTACCAATCTTTATGTCTGTTGTGATTCTAGACTTAGCTTCCTCATATACACCAAACCTACTAGCAGTGATGTCTATCGGTAATGCCAGCAATGCATTGATAGATTTCAAAGTGATATCATGATTCATTTCATATCCCATTGATGCTAGCCATTTTGTTCTCAATTCTATTGCCTTTAACATTGAGTGGTTTGTGTTGACTACAAAGCATATATCATCTTCAAATCTGCTCACTAATTGCCTTGGAATTCTACTTCTTTGTTGCATTTTTGTTTGAAATTCCTTGAAATATGCATTGAATTCCTTATTCAGATTGTCTCCTAAAATTTTCATCATTTCACCAATTTGAGTAGTTATCAGTTTGTCTGATTGCCAGTTTACTTTACCAATAAGAGGTACATATTTTTGTAGATAGAGAAATGTATAGATAAGAAGTGATTTGTACTTACATGTATTGGAATTCTTTTCTTTTATTGTCTTCATATTGCCATGCAGTTGGTGTAGTAGTAGCTCGACAAGATCAACTAGGTGATCTTTCTTCACAATTTTGTAAGCCATGTCCACGACGCTGCAGGGTACACTATTTGGTCTGCTAGATTGGAATATCTTGTACCCAATGACATGAGCTGTGAATTTTATGGCTGGATCTTTGATAGTTGATATTTTCAATGCCCTACCATCCCATTGAGCTCCAATGTTCTTTTCTACATCGGGATGAGATGAACTTCAAAACGCTTTGGCTTTGTCGGTTGTAGGGTACCCAGTAACCCTACTGATAATCTTCTTAGTGACCTCAATAGGTTTATCCAACCAAAATTTTCAATCATGAAATCTACTTAGCATAATTCTTATCCAGTCATTGTGGAAATATTGTGGGAAGTATGTGAAACACCGTAACCCTGACTCCTCAATCTTCTTGTATTCAGTTTTAATCTTGCCATCCGGTCTACAAACTTGCTGATAAGCAGCAATGGTCTCAAAATCACATACTTCACCAATCTTGTAGTGAATGTAAGCCCTAACATCTTATGTTAACAAAACCCTATCTGGAATACTAGAAAATGCACCCATATCGTCTGTTTGTGCTATGACCATGGGATGAGGTTTGAATTCCTCCTTGACAAAATGTTCCCTAATAATTAATTCCACTTCCTCCTCAATGTTTTTTGATTTGCTTGCAGTTGATTTTGATGCCATAAATTGTTTCTAGGGTTTTAGCAAACAATAGATAACTAGTGTTTGGTAGTCAAATGAACTTTCTCATTATCGTCAAAGATTTTTCATCGGTTTGATCTACACTAGCTTGGAATCTTTTCTAAAAAATCTCTAGCTCGAACTCTTCTCTATAAAATCTCTATTCTTCGAAGTTACAATGTAACAATGAACTCTATTTTCACGTATAAATAGATTTTTTGATATTCCCACTCAAACTTTGATGCATTAAATGCATGACCTAACTTTTGATACGAAACAATTGTCAGCTTGATTAACATAGAATTTCTTCATTGGTTTGCACTATTGTCGGTTAAGCTTGTATAGTGATTACCGATGGGTAACCAACTCATGTTTCTTCTTTTTCTGACTATATAACATTTGTAAACTTATAACAAATAAACCATAGTGCATCTTTATTCATGTAGATTTGGTATTTGTACATCATATATAAGGAACTGTATGTAAAATGTGATCATTTAAAATGTCAATTCCATACATACCTTTGTCAACTTAAGTGGAGGTACCGATGTCACCCAATCCAGTGGATGAGGTTTCACCGATAGTGTTACTTGACTCAACATTCTCATTAGATGCCTTCTTCCACATTGTGTTCCTGTATGCAAATTAGATGTCTAACAACTAGAAATGATAAATTAACTCTAAAAGCCAATGAATCTATCTAATGCAAACACAATGAAGAATGCAAAGTAACTATGAAATGATTAAACTAATTCAATTACCTTCACCTACCATGTAGCTTGTCTCCATTGTCCTCCTAGCTTTGATTTCTTGAAGATGTTGAGCTCTCAGATTTCCAATATGAAGCCTTCTCCCAAGATGCTACCAAAGTGTGGAGATTGAATGAAATTGTGTGCACAATAGCTTATGCAAACTAATGGATGAAATGTAAATTAAAATGGTGATTGTTATGGAATGCTTGATTGCTTGAATGCTTGAATGCTTGTTATCAAAAATACCTATTAGCTCGCAAATGAGAAATGAGGCTCCTTTTATAAAGTTTTGGAGGATCTAGGCCTAGGTGGTAGAATCCTACGGTTGAGAATGAAAGTTGGAAAATCCTAGGGCTAGGATTGACTTGGTTGAAGGAGTTGAGAGAAAGGGGGATGTAGTTAGAATGTGAGAGGAAGAATACGGATGATGTTCCTCTCATATTGACATGGAGGAGAAGAAGGTGGAAGGGAAATACACATGTCAAGTGTCTCACAAAGACCAAAGAGAGAAAGAGGGAGAGACCTTTTCCTCATGAGGACTCTTTGCACAAGTGTCCTATGAGTCACCCTTGACCCTTAGAGGTGGCTTGAGAAGCCCCTTAGGAATAGGGAATGTCTCTTGACTTGGTTGTTGAGAAGACATGTGGTCATGAGACCAAGTCCTATGAGGCCACATAGCCCTTAAGAATATGACATGTGTGGGTGAGGATAAATATGAATAAATAATTAATAATAATTATTTATCTTAGCCAAGGTGATGTGTCAGGTGACTAGGTGGATGAAGTGGACTAGGAGACTTAGTCATATTTGGGTGATTGTGTATTTAATTAAATCACTTTAATAGACTATTTAGAAGACTTAGGATATAGAATTAGACTATAGTGAATTTATTAAATAAATTAAATAATTTACTTAATAAATAAAAGAAATAAATTTTAATTAAATAATAAATATTTAATTAATCTATCAAGTCAATAGTAATTAAATAATAAATATTTAATTAATAAATGAAACCATTTTTAAGTGTATACATTTTTCCCCTCTTTGAAATAATGTGTTGGTCACATTGTTTCAAAGAAAAATCAAGCATTTTTGCCCCTACCCCAGACAATGTCTCAGACGACCTATGCATGCCCCCTCGAGAGATGGATTGACAAAAAAGATTAGTTGAAGTTTTATTGGATTTTTTGTTTTTTGTTTTTTTTTGTTTTTTGTTTTTTTTTGTTTTTTTTGTACAATCAATCTCACGAAAGAATGGTAGAAAATATTGAGGAAAATGGGGTGGAATGGAAGAAAAATGGGAGATAGGGTCCACACACCAAGCACATCAGGTCCACAGGGTATAAATAGGGCTAAGGGGTCCACAATAGGCTCATTGTGCACACTTGTCACTTGCAGATCAGAGCGCGAGAGAGAGAAGAGCAAAGCTGCCAGGATGTCATTCCCCTTGTGAGATCACCGCTTCAAGAGAGTTAGACGCTTCCAGCGACCACCTGATTCAGGTGAACTGGTAGGTGACTCGATCTTGCTTTGTAATTCCATGATTTGATGTATGTTAATGTAGAATTTTAGCATGTTTAGGGTAGATCAAATGGTAGAATTAGATTAGAAAATTTTTAGTTTTCTAGGCGGAGGATGAATGCGCAGTTTCAGTGCACCAATGCGTAGCAACTTGTGATGTTTGCATAGAAATTCAAATTTTTTGTGCATTCGGTAAGGATAATTGTGTATTCAAACTAGGATAATGGTAGTGTTGCGCAAGCATGAAATAAAAGTGCGCATAGATACTTGCTGCGCATGTGTTATGAAAAGCTACGCAAATGGTCAACAAAATAGCACGTATGTTTAAAGTTGTGCAAATGTCAGGAAATGTTGCACAAATGTGGAAGAAGACTACGCATCAATAAAAACCTACACAAATGTGAAAGAAAGTTGCGCATGAATGTTTCAATGCGGCGCATATATGTGAAGTGATAGAATGTAGTGAAAAGAGATAGTCAATTAGGTCAAACTTGATGTCGATAAGCCAATTTGATCTGTCGGCGGTTGATTATGATCGATTTGATAAAGATTGGTAACATTGTATCATGTTCGCTAGTTAGCCAATCTGAAATAGACAATTGATAGAATCATCTGTTGAAACACATAATAAACATGTTTGAAATTGATATGATATCATAGATAGATTGGTAGACTAGTTTATCAAAATCTGATAGGTTGATTGTTGTTGACTTGAATAGGAGGATATCACAGATGTTCTGATGTCATGAGAGAGATATCCCATTACACAGAATCTAAGACCATCATTATCAGAGATAGAGAGACTGTTTATTGGAGCATCGGGACTTTACTATGTGATTTACATGCCCGAGATTCGGGCGAATTTGAGCATGATGACCGCATTAGCTGAGAGATGGCACTCGGAGATGAGTAATTTTCATCTTCTGATAGGGGAGATGATAGTGACACTAGAGGATGTATATCGCATCCTCCATCTTCCCATCACAGGAGAGTTAGTGCAGTATGATCGGCACGACAGAGTCACAGAGTGCAGAGCCGTCTTTGGGGATGAGGATATAGATGATGGAGAGATTAGTTGGGAGGATATGGTCAACTTCTATGACCCTCTTCCAGTGGTTCTAGAAAATGCGATTGGGGGATTCGTATGCCCTGATTGGAGGTCACATGGATTTGCAGTTGGATGGGGCCGCACATTACAGCGGGTGATGGAGGGGACCCAATTTGCATGGGGGGTGTGTTTATTAGGACACCTATTGATGAAGGGTGCTCCCCTTAATACCACAAACACATAACAGAAATAGAGAAACAACAACAATATGCAAGAACAGAAAATTGGCTTCTTATTATCTCCACAAATGTGGAATTACAAACTTTCAGAATTACAATATGCAAAGCCCCATGGGCATTCCTTTACAATATTCTATAGGACAAAGCCTCAAATTATTGCCCAGATCTACTACCCAGAACTATTCTGAACTGCCTAAGACAATAATACAGCCTTCCTTATATAGGCAATTTTTCACCGCCTGGGAAGGTTCCAGAATTTTAGCCAATAAGGCCGACCAAACTTAGAATTATTTTATTTTACATTTCATTACATCATATTCGGCTCAAGATAACCTTTGAAACCCGAACAGAAATTTTGAAGAAAATTATTTTTCGCCATTTCAGGTGGCCCAACTTTCGAAGGCCATAAGTCATCACCAGTTGACCCGATCGGCTATTATAACCCCATTTCAGAAACGCCACGAAGTGCTCTACAGGCTTGACTAGTGCAAGCGCCCGTCACCCAAATTTTTGACCTCATCTGGGGCCTCTAAAGCCTTCAAAACTGAGTTCAAAGTTTCTGTACCCTGCTGCCAATACCGAAAATCTTCAATATCTTCCAATATACACTTGATCTGGCAATGAAACTTTACTGGCAGACTTATATGACCAAAATGAACCTCCAAGAAAGAAATTAGATCATTCTGAGCACATACAAAAATTACCAAAAATAGTAACTTTCCATAAATATCAGCTCTGCACAAAATAACCCTTATTGAATATAAAAACATAAATATTTTTGGGTGATGCAAGATTGCTCTTACACCCAGGATACTCCTGCATCACCTATATCATGATTTACATCAGGTGGTGTACCACGGGGGTACATCTCTATTAGCAAGGGTGACACTACTCCATGTTTGGGCATAGGAGCATATAGCAGTGACTAGGCCATTGGCGATTAGATTCTGGGGTGCAGGGTAGCCCTATATTCATTTGTACTTAGTTTTGTCTCAAGAAAAATTGGGACATTTAGAGTTTTGGTGGTACATGTTTGATACATTGGACACAGTGACATGGAGACCCTACCTAGGGTATGAGCCATGGGATGATGAGCGGTAGCTGGGATTCTATTTTGAGTCATGATGGTTGATAGGGTGGATGCCCTTTATTATTGAGAGATAGCTGGTTAGTCGGGTTTTGTGATAGTTTGGCAGGATACAAGGTATGCTCCAGGGAGTGACCGAGTTTGCATGGACACATCAGGAGAGATGGGATTGTGGGCCCATGGCATCATTTGATGTTGCTCGACAGGAGTTTTTGGATGCATCATTCTAGGCATGGTTTATGAAGCAGACAGTTGTTGATCCTGGGATGATGGCAAATTTGGAGTAGTTTTTGAGAGATCATCCTGTACCATGCATCATAGATCTAGTAGCAAGACCTCCTAAGAGAGATCCTGTAGACAGATGTCAGGGGAGGTGATGAGGACAAGATAGGAGGGGATGAGGGAGAGGAGGAGATGGAGATGGTGGAGATGGAGGTGGCAGAGATGGAGGGAGAGGTGAGAGAGTTGGCCCACGGATGAGGGGAGGTGGAGTGAGATAGAGAGGATAGGGATAGAGATAGCCTTCGGTATAGCTAGCACAGCTAGCTGGAGGAGCTCCCTTATAGGTACTAGTTGCTCAAGTACAGATACCAGTTGCTATAGTACAAGGAGTAGTTGCATAGGGACAGGCATAGGTGCCACAGGTATAGGTATAGAGATAGGTGGGGTAGGCATAGGATGACATAAACATTCTATTGGCCCAGGTTGGTGTGGCACAGGGTGGTGTATAGGATGCGGCTGACGCTGAGATGTCGGATGTATAGGCACAAGATGAGTAGGTAGACATGGACATCGGGGGACAGGATCCCTATTTACAAAGGGATGCGGCAAAGGAGGAGCCAGATATTGATGCACTACTAGCCAGACTAGTAGTTACACAGGTACAGGCAGAGTGGGTGCCAAGTCTAGAGAGATAGATTGGGAGGCTAGAGCACCAGATGGATGTCCTGAGACATGAGCGAGATGCAGTGATTGAGAAACTAGGGGAGTCTGAGATGTTATTAGATGAGTTACAGAGGACAGAGGACCTAGGTCCCCATGGGGATATCATGAGAGCCATGATACATGCCGAGAAGGAGATATCCTACTGGCGAGAGGCATACAAATAGGCAGTCCCGAGAGATCAGTGGATCGAGAGTTATAGGGAGAGCTCAGTGGGGATGAGGACTATAGTGCATGACAGAGGAGTACCAGCTAGTGGAGAGGGTGTGTCATCATGCCCTCTGAGAGCACCAATAGGTTTAGGAGGTCAGGGTGGATCCTCAACATTAGGGAGTGCAGCAGCACAGGGCCACATTGCATCCCGTAGATAGTGACAGATAGAGTTTGGAGGTAGTGGCTCATAGATGTTGAGAGAGCATTGTATACACTGTTGTACCATTATGATTCATTGTATCATTATATTTTAACTTGATGGACATTGACTATGGACACATTGTTATTGATTTATATCATTGGACATTCAGATATTTTTGTTGTTTTATGGATTGCATATGATGGATGCTATATGATTGACTCTATATATATAGTGATGCAGTTCTATCATGATTTTCTTTGATGATTTATATACATGTGCATACTGACATATGCAGGATGTGATGATTTACTTTAATATGCATAGAATGTATGTCTTAGAATGCAAAATGATCTATATTTTGATTTGATATTGTTGATGCTTAATGGTTAATAATCATATTATGGTGATATAAATGCATGTCTTAAATGAGTTTACTAATGCTATGTGATTATCAATGCAATGTTGTGATGAACAATGTGGATAATGGATAATAAATAAATGATGTAAATGAATGATAATGTATAATAAATGATATAAAATGTGTATAATGTATAATAAATGAAGGATATAATGCAAATGATATCTAATGTAATAAATTATAATGTACCTAAGATGATTGAATGTAATAAATGATAACATGATAAAAGAAAATGAGATGAAATGATAGCTATAATAAATGAGCAAATTATATATAAATGAACACTCCTAATGAAGATAACATATGTCTCTAAATGTTTAAGTGCAAAATGTTAAATGCAAAAAGTCATAATATGTTTGGTTATCCAAATGTCCTCAACTTAAATAACAATGTATCTGACATAAGAAGAATATACTAAGAGAACAGATAACCTAATAAGAAAGGTAACCTATAAATCTCTATAAAAGGAGCACTGATTTGTAAGTCATGAACTGTTTAAATGAAATGCAATATGAAATGAATGTATCTCCACAACTTTAGGTAACATCTTAGAACTTCATAATAACTGGAACTTGAGTTTCATCATTGAGATCATTATGTTGCAAGAAAATGCAAGCATCATGGTATAATTAAACTAGGATGACCTGAGCACTTTTTGCATGGAGTTTAATATTGCAAACTTGACAAGCATCTAGGTATAATTGAACTGAGATGACCTAAGTTTCATTTCCATAATAGATAAGGAATATTCCCCCCCTCCATCGGGGAACAAATATTTGGAGTCGAGGTATGTGATGGTGTATCACCATAAATAGCATTTGTTCAAACAACATGATTTGTATGTTATCCATACTATGAAATGGATGAAGGAACTTATACACAGACACCCCAATTACTTGTTCCTTCGATTTCATCAGAAAATACCTCACAAATAGCAATCAAAGAAAATATCATCCCCCATCCCGGCTATTCTAATCAATGACATATGAGAGTTTCCAAACTCATGTCAAAGATATCCCAGAATAGCATAGGAAACATGATAACAATGAAATCTAGATATGAATGCATAAGCTATAAAAAAAATCATTCTAACATGCTTGCCATGAATATACATTTCTTTTGCCAAAAAAAAGATTGATTTAGGATATGTTGATCAATTCAAGTGATGATGTATAGTCAAGATGTATAGATAAGCAGTCACAATTCGAAAGATAGATCATAGATTCTGATTCAGCATGAAGATACCATTGTGAAAGAACATTTGATTGCATTTGCCTTAACTGGTGAAAATAACTCCATGATGTCCTCTAAGAGTCACGACTATCATAGATCCACTTCCCAAACTAGGTTGAGGACATGCCCCCAGCTAGGTGATGGACTGACTTATTATGGGTGAAGAAAGACATAACAAGACTAGGATGAAGACCATGAAAAAAGATCAAGCTATGATTGGATTTTATTATGGATAGATACAATGGGTGGTGTATGAACTGGCCATTTTATTATGATATATACATGGTGGGGACAAGGATTGAATAATTGTTTTATTGTGGATATATACAATGAACGAACACACTAAAAAAATCCTAATAGATAGAGGAGCTAACTTGTCACACATAGCACCTGTTTCTAGGTTTTCACCATATGCTTTTATTGCAGTTTTTCTTTTGATTTTGTGATTTTTTTTTTTGTATTTTTGATTATTTTATTTACAGAATATATATATATATATATATATATACAGACTATATACATGCCCCTTGCATTGGGATTTCAGGGATAGAACTTCTTGAGATGGATACTGTTAAGAGGCTTATCCAAGGGATCCCCTTCAGGTGTAGATAACTGATAAGCTCCAGAACCATAGACTGCTATAATCACAAAAGGTCCTAACCAATTAGGTTTGAATTTTCCCTTCTTTTCATGGTGCTATTGATTCTTTGGATTTTCTCGAAGGACTAAGTCACCCAACTGAAAGTCTCTGATCTTTACCTTGCTATTGTACTGATGGGATAGACACTACTGTTAAACTTTCAAATGATCATAGGTGCGCTGGTGGCATTCATCTAGGAGTTCCAATTCAGTCAAGTGTGCAACTCTATACTCTTCATCGGGAATTAAATCTTTAAGAGTAACACGAAGTGAAGGCAACTTGACCTCGAGGGGTAGGACTACTTCAGATCCATAGACAAGGGAGTATGGAGTGGTTCCAGTAGGAGTATGGATGGAGGTGCAGTAAGCCCATAAGGCTAGATTAAGTTGGATATGCCAGTCACAGCCAGCATCATTAATAGTTTTTTGTAGGATTTTAACAATTTTTTTGTTTGAAGCCTCAGCTTGGCCATTTCCTTGAGGATAGTAGATGGTGGAATAGTTGTGGGTGATGTGGAATTTGGCACACAAGTCATCCATGTCTTGGTTTTGAAACTATTTCCCATGATCAGTGATAAGATACATAGGTATACCATATCTACAAATGATATAGTTTAAGATAAACATGGAGATTTGTTTCCCTGTGGCGGTAATTAATGGAATGGCCTCAATCCATTTAGTGAAGTATTCTGTGGTAGTGAGAATCCATTTGTGGCCATTGGAAGATGGAGGATTGATAGCACCCATGAGGTTGAGTCCCCACCGACTGAATGGAAAAGTAGTTGTAAAAGGATGTAACTCTTGTGCTAGAGCATGGATAAGGTTTCCATGTATCTGACATTTCTTGCATGCCCTAGCAAAATGAAAGGAGTCTGCTTCCATGGTAGGCTAATAATAACCCATACACATGAGTTTCTTAGCCAAAGAAGGACCACTCGAATGTGTCCCACAAATACCCTCATGTACATCACATAAGGAAAGTTGAGCTTCATCATGTTCGAGACATCGCAGGAGAGTACCTTCAAAACCTCGCCGATAAAGGTTGTCGGATATTAAGATATAGCGGGAGGTTTGGCGGAGAAAAGTTTATTTTTGATTGCGGGATAGGTCAGGAGGTAAAGTGTTATCTTTGAGGTAAGAATAGATCTTTCCATAGGTTGGGGAGTCATGTCCAATCAAATGACATATAATGCTTGTATCAGGGTCATCATATGCAGGACAAGTTAGGGATTCCACCAAGAACTCAAAATAGGTTGTGGTATCTTCTATATCAAATAAAGAAGCAATCATTTCCATGGCATCAGTAGCCTCGTTTTCATGCTGAGGAATTTGCTCAAAAGTGATGACAGAGAAATACTTTTTAAAGTCATCAACCATACGTTTATATGGCAATAACTTATCATCTTTGGTTTGGTAATCATCATTAACCTGGTTAACAATTAGCTGAGAATCTCCATAGACATTTATTTTAGATACGTTCCATTGTAAAGCCATTTTTAACCCAATCAATAAAGCCTCATATTCTACTACATTATTGGTGCAAGGAAATAACAACTTGAAAGATTTCGGAATAGTGTATCCTTGTGGCATGATAAAAAGTATACCAACTCCTAAACCCTATTGAGTGTATGAGCCATCAAAGTATAATTTCCATGTTTGTGTAGACAAAGCTAAGATATGAGCATCAGGAAACTCTATGTGTATAGGGTGGTCATCCGTTAATGGAGCATCAGCTAGTTGATCTGCGATCACTTGACCTTTGATAGCCTTCCTGTCTACATATTCAATATCAAACTCACTAAGTAGCATGACCCACTTAGCCAACCTACCTATCAATGTAGTCTTGCTTAACAAATAGTTTAAAGGATCAATCTTTGCAATAAGCTAAGTAGAATGTGACAACATGTAATGTCACCACTTCTATGAAGCAAAGACAATAGCTAGACATGATCTTTCAATAGGGGAATAGTTTAACTCATATCCCACTAGAGTGTGACTGATGTAGTAGATGGCTTTTTATTTTCCTTCAAGATCTTGCTGAGTGAGAAGAGCACCTGGTGAGGCTGTCATGGCTGAAATGTAGAACAAGAGTGGCTTGCCCAAAATTGGTGACATCAGAGTTGGAGGATTCACTAGATACTGCTTGATTTTGTTGAAAGCTTCCTCACACTTATCATCCCATTGGAATAAGATATTTTTATGCAGCAAATGTTGAAAGGGATGACTGTGATCTGCTAGTTGAGAAACAAATTTTCAGATGGATTGTAGATGCCCCTGTAAAGATCTTAGCTGACTGATGTTAGTGGGGGAAGCCATCTCCAATATTTCTTTAAACTTTTCTGGATCTACTTCGATTCCTTTAGCTGAGACAATGTACCCTAACAATTTTCCAGATGTGACCCCGAATACACATTTCTTTGGATTGAGTTGAATCTGATATTTTTCCATCCGGGTGAATATTCTATCTAACACTCTCAAATGACCAGCTCTGTCTTTGGATTTTTCTAAAATGTCATCAACATAATCTTCCATGATGGTATGCATCATGTCATGGAAGATCGTGGTCACGGCTCTTTGGTAAGTTGCTCCACCATTTTTTAGGCCAAATGGCATTACATTCCAGTAGTATGTACCCCATGGACAAGTAAAAGCAATTTTTTCCTGGTCTTCTGGCACAATCTTGATTTGGTTATAGCTAGAAAATCCATCTATTAATGATAACATCTCATGCCCAGTTGTTAGGTCAACAATCATATCAATATTTGGCAAAGGGAAGTCATCTTTCAAACAAGCTTTATTAAGATCTCGAAAATCAATACAAATCCTAATAGACTTGTCTGGTTTTCAAACCGGAACAATATTTGAAATCCACTCAGCATAATCAATAGCCCAAATGAATCCAACATCTAGGAGCATCTTCAATTTTGCTTTCACCATTAGAGTAATGTGAGGATGCATTTTGCGGAGCTTCTGCTTAACTGGTTTGACACCTGGTTTGATAGATAGATGATGCATAATGAGATTGGGATCCAAACTAGGCATATCAGTATAGGACCAAGAAAATTTGATTTGTCATTCTCTGAAGAATTTTGCAAAAGCTTCTTTCTTTGATTCTATCAAGGATCCTACTACTTTGAGGATGCGGGGAGACTCCTCTGTTCCAATGTTAAGTGGTACTGTTGGTTCTATAAGAATGGTAGATTGCTCTCGATCTAGATAGTTGGGAAGAGTGTCAATCCTTCCATCGTCAGGTGCCTCAGAGAGGTTTTCACCATCAGATGCATCTTTTCTTTTTACTATTTTTGGATCTAATACTGCCACTGAGTGGTTTTCACCATTAGATCTGCTGATTATTTTTATATTTTTATGACTGAAAGGATTGGCACTCTCTCCAAAATAGGCCATGTCATTGAGTTCTATTGGAAATCCTAACTTGTGATCCCCTGGTGGTAAATGATCCATGATGCCAAGATGGTCAATGATTGCATCATCATTATGGAAGACATCAAGTTTTGGGTGATCAGGAGAATCCCAATCAATAAGGTCAGGACGGACAAGGGGCATTGGATCATTTGGGTCAGTTTCAAAAGAAAAGATGGTATTGAAGGAAAATTTTTCAAGGTTTATGATAGTATCAGCGAGGTCTATTTCCATACTCTTATTCAAATCATCTGTCACAAGATAACGCTCACTTCGCTCATGATCAACATGAGTAGTATTACGTGGGACCAATCCTAGTGAGTCACTCATTGAACTCTCACCCTCATGGTAATTATTACTATATTGATGGACAACATTGACTCCTATTTCTTTAGTACCGTCAGATAAGGAATCCCATTCATAATCATTAGAATCAAAATCATCATTATCTTCAAGTCTATCAATGATTCTTTGAGCTATCCTTTGTTTCTCTGGATCTACATACATACCATGCTTTCTGAATTGTAAGGCAGGAGCTTTAGATGTCTCATGAAAAGGTGGTATTTTTGCTTTTCCTTTTGGTTCTTGTGGTCCTTCTCCTTTATATCCTAATCCTGTAGTGTCTCTTTGATAATTGGGATTTTGAAAAATTGGTTTTATAACACCTTCTCTTTGTAACCCTAGAGGTCTAGCACCTTGATATCCCATCTTTTGTAACAAAGTATACTCTTTTCCATAGACATCAAGTGATATATATTCATGTTTAGTATCCTCTTCAATCTTCTGTGTCTTAAGCCAATAATTTGCATTACACTCAGCTGCCTCTTTGGATATTGTTCCCCCACTTATAAATGTGTTATAAACAAGTGTGGAAGGGGGTTCTGATTGTTGTTTAGTGATCAAAGACCTACCATATGATTTGGGAGATAAAGGTAACTCAGTGATACAAAGAGCTTGACCTAAAGTATATTCTCCCATACTTCTTTCTTTGATATCTATCTTGATCCCATCTAATTTAGAAGTTGGTGCTATATTACTAGGGTCACCAGGTGTAGTTGCAAAAGATCTAGTATGATTATTGGGAACCAAAGAATCAAAAATCTTCACATTGCTACAATATTGAAAAGGATTAGAATCTCCTTTGATAGTGATCTCCTGACCATTGTGAGGGAATTTTATACATTGATGATAAGTTGATGGCACAGCTTGCATGGAATGAATCCATGGTCATCCCAAAAGAATATTATAAGCAAGATCCATGTCCAAAACTTGACAAGATACATCTTTGACAATAGGACCAATGCTAATTGGAAGAAAAACGGACCCCTTGGATGATCTCTCTTCCTCATCATAGGCTTTTATTGTGATTTTCTTTTTTGGATCAATGACATTCTCAAAAAATCCCAATGCAAGGACTAACTTTAACATGCAGATATTCAAACCAACTCCCCCATCTATTAATACTCTTTTAATCTTGTGATTCTAGACAAGGACTTCGATATGTAAAGGAGCATTATGAGGTTGGGTAATGGCTAAATCATCATTTTCAGTAAAGGACAAATAGTGTGGGGTTGTTAAATGGCCCACCATAGCTTGAAATTGATCAGGATCTAGAGTTGTTGGAACCTGGGTCTCTAAGAGAGCTTTTTCAAGGATATCTTTGTGAGATGGAGAAAGACGCAAAAGCTCTAAGATGGCTATTTGGGCTGGTGTCTTTTTGAGCTGTTCCAAAAGATTGTACTGGTTGGAAGTATTGGGTATGGACTTTGGGACATAAATAGACTTGTTCTGAGTAGTGCTTGGTTTAGACTGGACTCCTTAGAGAGTAACCTTGGCTTGAGCATGAGTAGTAGCATGGATTGGTTGAATCTCTAATTTTCCCTTTATGGTAATGACATTGGCATAATATGCAGAAGGATGATGGTAAGAAATTTTACCAACATATCTATAGGGTGTGTTATTATAATTGGCTTGGTTGTCACCCTTATTGTTGGAAGAACCTCCCTTTTCATGCTCAGGAAGTGGATCTTTGAAGGCCATATGTGATTCATTCGAGACATGTTCGTCAACACTAATTTTACTACTTTTGATTAAGTCTTGGATCACATTTTTAAGCCTTTGGCATTCATTGGTTATATGTCCTTTTCCTCTATGGAATTCACAATAATCATTTCCATTCCACCAAGAAGGCTTCACTCTAGGTCCATAATCTTTCGGTTCAGGAAGCGTGATGAGTTTCTTGGTGATTAACTTCTGTAATGCTGATTCAAGAGATTCCCCTAAAGGAGTAAAGTTTCTTTGAGGTGAGATAAAAGGCAATCTTGGTTTAGGTGAATCCTTGGTGGTATTTTGATTTGTTGATTGATTGTTGTATGTAGCTTGAGTAGCGTTGGTTGTACTTGTGAGATTTAGAAGAGGTTTTGTCAGTTGGACATTATGATTATCAACAATTCCGTCATTGACAATGTTTTTGTTTTTATTCCAATATTTTGATTTGTCATTGTTGGAATTTGAATTTGAGGATCTAGCATTGTCTTTGGAATAAAGTTTTATCTCACCTTTTTGGACCATGGCTTCCTCAATCTTGATACCATTTTCTATGAGCTTATTGAAATTTGGTGGACATTGTAATTGTAACCTATAACTCATTTCTGGTGTAAGGTTATGCACAAAAATATCCATCTTTTCTTGTTTAGGAATCGTTCATGGATATTTAGAAAACAATTGACGCCATCTTTGCAAAAAAGTAAGGAAAGGTTCTCCATTCTTCTGATGTGCATTGCAAAGATCAAGCATAGTGACCTCATGTTTGATGTTATATGAATAATGAGTCACAAATTTGTCAAGAAGCTCATTGAAAGATTTGATGCCAGGGGGAAGTTTGGAGAACCATTCCATGGCTTGTCCTCCTAAACTTCATGGAAATATTCTCATAAGATAAGTGTCATTGTGAGCGACTTCAATACAAGCAGCACAAAACTCACGAATATGGTCTTGTGGATCTGAATTCCCTTTGTATTTGTCAAATTTTGGTACCTCAAAATGAGGAGAGAATGGAATCATTGCTAAATTCTTATCAAAAGGATAAGGACATATATCATCCAAGGAATACTTCTATGTTGATGATCCAGTTTGGATGTCACAGATTTGTTGTTGAAGCATTTGGATTTGATGTAGGATGGGATCCAAAGATAATGTGCTTCCTTGCATGTTTTGGGAAACATTATGTTGTTGAGTATGTTGAGGATCATTGGATTGCTGATTATTTTGAACAACATTTTGTTTTTGATCACTATGGGACGCATTGGATTGTTGATTGATCTGAGAAGCATTGGATTGTTGATTGATTTGACAAGCATTGGATTGTTGATTGATTTCCTTTGCTCCATGAGGATCTTGAGAACCTTTAAGGATATCTTGATTTTTCATATGAACTGGTTCTCTAAGATAGGTAACATCAAAATCACTTGGTAACTTAGCTCCTTGTTGAGCAAGCATGAGGAAATACATCTCTTTATCCAAGCCTATGAGTCATTCCATGACTTGTAAAAATTTAGGATCTTGTGCAGCATCCCTAAGTTCCTCATCAGTAGGTTCATCATCAAATGCGAGAGGATGAGTTTTCTTAGGAGGCTCTTTGGGCCAAAGATTCTCTTCATTGTTGTTATTGCCTTCCATTTTGTCTAGAGATTCTGGATTAATAGGTTGTTTGAGTCTCTGAGATCGAGTTTGAACCATAAAATGGATGAAATTGATTGTGGGATGAAAGATTTTTGATAAAAAGATATGGAGAATGATTGGCAGAAAAGATATGATAAGTACTAAAAATTGGTGTCAAGAAACAATAATCTAAGTAAGCTTGATGGTTAAGGATGATATATCCTGATATGATAAGCTCACCAAGATCAAAGTCTGATAGATAAGGTAAATTTTCAACACCACACTGAGAATCTTAAGATTGGAAGAAAGTGATTTGTTGACTCTTGAGGAAGGAATGATGATGAAAAGTGATGAAAGTGGTCAAATTAGAAATCAGAGGTCTATGTAACTCAACTTTTTTTCTAGAATCTTACTAAGGACGAAAATGGGTATCTGAAAAAGTGATTTTGAAATTCCAAAAGTGATGAAACTCAACTTTTTTTCTAGAATCTTACTAAGGACGAAAATGGGTATCTGAAAAAGTGATTTTGAAATTCCAAAAGTGATTTTGAGTCATTCCATGACTTGTAAAAATTTAGGATCTTATGCAGCATCCCTAAGTTCCTCATCAGTAGGTTCATCATCAAATGCAAGAGGATGAGTTTTCTTAGGAGGCTCTTTGGGCCAAGGATTCTCTTCATTGTTGTTATTGCCTTCCATTTTGTCTAGAGATTCTGGATTAATAGGTTGTTTGAGTTTCTGAGATCGAGTTTGAACCATAAAATGGATGAAATTGATTGTGGGATGAAAGATTTTTGATAAAAAGATATGGAGAATGATTGGTAGAAAAGATATGATAAGTACTAAAAATTGGTGTCAAGAAACAATAATCTAAGTAAGCTTGATGGTTAAGGATGATATATCCTGATATGATAAGCTCACCAAGATCAAAGTCTGATAGATAAGGTAAATTTTCAACACCACACTGAGAATCTTAAGATTGGAAGAAAGTGATTTGTTGACTCTTGAGGAAGGAATGATGATGAAAAGTGATGAAAGTGGTCAAATTAGAAATCAGAGGTCTATGTAACTCAACTTTTTTTCCAGAATCTTACTAAGGATGAAAATGGGTATCTGAAAAAGTGATTTTGAAATTCCAAAAGCCTATGGGAATGCTCTCTGTTGTAAATGCACAGCAATAAATGTGCAGGATAGTGTGATTTATGTGCAATAAAATGAAACAAATGCGCAGAAAATTTTGACCTATGCAATCTGACAAATGTAAATGCGTAGTAACATAGATCCTATGCGCAGCAAGATTTGATGTATGCGCAAGTTGTCAAATTTTTGATGATTTTGCTGGTTTGATGATTTGGAAATTTTTTTTTTCATTTTCTGATATTTTCTAGTTTTTGGCAAAGCAAAAATGCATAAACACACACACGTAAGACAAAGATGATTTTAATCTAATTTAATCTAGTATGAATGCAAAAACACACTTACAATCCTAAGGTTGGCAAGGACGATATCTACTGAATCCCCACTAGGATAATAAAATCCAGCCATGCAAATCCACAGTGGACAGCCTAGGAACTTGGAGGCATGGGCTCCTCCTTACAGTGCACTCACTTCTTAGGCACATCAAGTTCTGAATTCAATGGGTCATTACTTCCCAAAGAACTGATATCTCTACTATGAACTGTGAGTAATGTGGGGTGTCTTCACAAGCTTGGGTGACTCCTTGAGCTAGTAGATAGAAGTTTTTTGGCCACTAAACAAAAGTTTGTAGTAAGGACATCCATTCAGGTGGTTGTGATCAAGTCATTTTCCCAATTAAGGGGGCTCTCCCAATCCTTTCAAAGCAAGGCTTTCACCTCTACTAAGTAGGACTTTAACGCACCACTGGGGTACTGGAGGAGATTTTGGTTGCCACAACAAATTCACACTTGTCTAATGTGAGACTAATCACACTAGCATTTTTTATATACCGGTTTGGAAGAGCTTGGCTTTAGCCTATTACTGGATGGGTCATTCCTTCGGGTGAGTATCTCTTTTCCCACCAAAGACCCCCCTCTAAAAATTATAACAGTTTCTCTTACACCCAAGGTCCATGAATGGGAAGGGGAGAGGATACGTTGTTATAATTTTGGGATTACAGATATGCTATAAAGAAAAACACAATAGACACTTGAATCTATGCTAAGGAAAACACACAAAACAAAAACATGTCGTATTTTAAGCCCAAACGAGATTATAGTTTATTTTGCAAACCCCTTGGCAATCTGCAATCAAACTGTTAGAAAATTTATTTATTTTTAGCAATGGGGTCTTCACAATTACGTCCTACAAAATAGCCTAAAATACTACCAGAATGAACAGACACTTGTCAAAATGTTAGCTAAAAATAAATCTAACAGAAAAGTGAATTTTTATACAGAAACTGATAAATGCGCAACAAGTATGGATGTATGCACAGGAATTATGTATGCGTGAAACAATTTAATGAATGCACAGTTTGGTGGTATATATGCGCAGTTACTATGGATGCGTAGCGAAAATGGATATATGCGCAAGACAGTTGAATGAATGCGCAACAAATATGATATAGAAGAAAAACTAGATGGGAGAAAATGGATGCGCAGCGGAAATGAATAGATGCATAGGAATCATAGACAAATGCGCAAAAATAACCTATAGAAAAACTTGCACACGGAAAACTAAAAACTGAAAGTGAAAAGCCCAGTTGTGCCCTCCTTCTAGCAATAAAAAATGTATGCAAATTAGATGTCTAACAACTAGAAATGATAAATTAACTCTAAAAGCCAATGAATCTATCTAATGCAAACATAATGAAGAATGCAAAGTAATTATGAAATGATTAAACTAATTCAATTACCTTCACCTACCATGCAGCTTGTCTCCATTGTCCTCCTAGCTTTGATTTCTTGAAGATGTTGAGCTCTCAGATTTCCAATATGAAGCCTTCTCCCAAGATGCTACCAAAGTGTGGAGATTGAATGAAATTGTGTGCACAATAGCTTATGCAAACTAATGGATGAAATACAAATTGAAATGGTGATTGTTATGCAATGCTTGATTGCTTGAATGCTTGATTGCTTGGATGCTTGAATGCTTGTTATCAAAAATACCTATTAGCTCTCAAATGGGAAATGAGGCTCCTTTTATAGAGTTTTGGAGGATCTAGGCCTAGGTGGCAGAATCCTATGGTTGAGAATGAAAGGTGGAAAATCCTAGGGATAGGATTGACTTGGTTGAAGGAGTTGAGAGAAAGGGGGATGTAGTTGGAATGTGAGAGGAAGAATAGGGATGATGTTCCTCTCATATTGACATGGAGGAGAAGAAGGTGGAAGGGAAAGGCACATGTCAAGTGTCTCACAAAGACCAAAGAGAGAAAGAGGGAGAGACCTTTTCCTCATGAGGACTCTTTGCACAAGTGTCCTATGAGTCACCCTTGACCCTTAGAGGTGGCTTGAGAAGCCCCTTAGGAATAGGGAATGTCTCTTGACTTGGTTGTTGAGAGGACATGTGGTCATGAGACCAAGTCCTATGAGGCCACATAGCCCTTAAGAATAGGACATGTGTGGGTGAGGATAAATATGAATAAATAATTAATAATAATTATTTATCTTAGCCAAGGTGATGTGTCAGGTGACTAGGTGGATGAAGTGGACTAGGAGACTTAGTCATATTTGGGTGATTGTGTATTTAATTAAATCACTTTAATAGACTATTTAGAAGACTTAGGATATAGAATTAGACTATAGTGAATTTATTAAATAAATTGAATAATTTACTTAATAAATAGAAGAAATAAATTTTAATTAAATAATAAATATTTAATTAATCTATCAAGTCAATAGCAATTAAATAATAAATATTTAATTAATAAATGAAAGCATTTTTAAGTGTATACAGTTCATTAGCTTCATAATTTTTGCAATGTGATATCCACTCTCAAATATATGGTTTTCATCAGGTGCTCAGTCTCTGCAGTTCTTGCTTACATGACCGACCTTGTGATAGTGCATACATGCCATTCCTACATTTGTCCAGTTTCTTGATTGTCCAATCCAATTCTTTCTATAATAGTTTGCTACAATATGTCCATACCGACCACATACAATACAATTAGTCCATGTATTATAATCCCAAACATATGAGTTACCTTATCTCTTCGGTTGATATGGCTTTTGTTTTAATTTCTTCTTAGGTGTCCAGACTTGTGTCATTTTCTCCTTGCAGTGTGTCCATGCTTATTACAAGTATAGCATATTTTCTCCTTAGTAGTATTATTAGCAATTTCATTCTTCTTAGCTCTGCATTCATAAGCTAGATGTCCAAACTTGCCACAATAATAACAATATCCATTGAATTTTGGAATGACAGGAGGTTTACCTTGTTCTTTGCTTCTGCACACATTAGATGTATGTCCCAATTTTCCACAATGGTAACATGTCATCACTTTAGGTTTCTAAGTTTGATTGTTGTTGACTTTTTCATCTTGTTGTGATGATTCTCCTTCACCAGTGTAGCCTATACCAGTTCTGCTTCCAAATCTCCTCTAATTAGTCAGGAAATCATCAATCTTTTTAGAACTATCCTCAACTAACTTCATCATTTCATTGCGTTGCTTTTGTGTCTTTATTTCATTTCTTAGTTTTTCATTATCTTCTTTGAGTATTGCAACATATTCAAGTCTTCTTGATAATTCTTCATTTACTCAGTTCATTTCTTGATTAACTATCATCATCTGATTTGATACTTGGAAGTGATGATCAGTGAGTCTCTGTATTTCACTTTCTTTTACTTGAAGTTGTTCCATCATCAGTCTTCGGTCTTCAATAGCCAGATTCTAATCTTGTTTAGCTTGTCTAGCATTGTTCATGATTTCCACCATTCTCACCATTTGAGATTCATGACCAATTTGAAGTGCTTTCACTTGCTCAGATAGATGTTGATTCTTTTCAGATAAATTAGAGATTATGCTTTTAGATCTGTAAGAGATGCTTCTAGAGCTTGATCCAATATGATCAAATATTTCATCAATAGGTTCTTCATGGTAACTGATTTCATTTAGCTGAATTGCAAGGTTCTTTCTTTCAACCAGTAATTTCTTTAGGTCTTCCTTGGCTTGTTTATGCTATTCCACAAACATCTGTATTTCTATCTTCTGATTCTCAATATTCTTGTCAAGTTTGTATCTCTCCATGACTTAGATCTTTACCCTTCAATGGTTAGATTATTCAACAAGAGAACTAAGCTCTGATACCAATTTTTGGAATTAGGAGAGATAGGTACTGAGAGGGGAGGGGTGAATCAGTGCCTTCAAAAACTTTTTCTTGTAAAACCTTTCTGATCTATAACTGAATGCTATGATAATTGATCAAAATAACTTGAATACAATTGTATAAATCAATCATCTAGTTAACTTAAGAAAGTAAATAGCATGAAATCAATATGACAATCACATAACACAAGTATTTTGGTAATGCAGAAACTCTTGTAAGAAGGTAAAAAATGCGGTGGGGATGACACCCACAAATTCTTCACTACTGCAGATAGAAAAGGTTTGCCTATTAAGGCTACAAGTTTTGATCACTTCTAGTGATCTTACCCTGTTAGGAGTAACATATTAGATCAGTTAGATCTACCTAGTTATAGGATTTAAATAGCACTAATGAAGTGTGTACTCGATTAAGAGATTTACATAAGATTGTTAAGTCTACTTTGTTAAGAGATTTATCAAAACTCTATCACAATTGTCAGAAAGTAATAGGTAATTATCTGGTAGTTGACAACTCAATTATTTGAAATAGATCTATAAGTGCTCATAAAAAATATCACCTTATCTGTGATGGTTCTCTACTCTGTTCTGCTCGATAGCCTTCTCTGATTCTGCTCAATCTGATATCCTCTGTGCTCTGTTCTACTCGGTAAACTGATTGTCTTGAAGATAGACAATTTCGTCAAGTCCTCCGTGATTCATATATATTAGTTCACCCAACCTCATAAAAATGGTGTGAACATACAAAATATATAGTGTTCTCTTTTTCTGCCTTAGCAAAAATTAGGTTACAAAAAATAATCATAACCCTAAGATCTATGGTGCAAAATAACCTATATCAACTATTACAATAAGATAAACATTACATTTAATGAGTATCTATTTACAATAAATGCTCCTCGATCTTGGTAAACCATTTTACAATCTATTGTAACCATTTTCATAGAATAATGTGCCATTTCACATTACTATGCCATTTTCTATGCTCATCGGTAAACACTGTATAATCTACTCGGTGTATACTGTGATGCTCGGTGTTTACTGACCGTCGGTGTCGATGTCATTGGTGCTCAATTAACTGTGTGATTCTCAGTGTAAAGGCTTTACCGACTGATCTGTCTTACTTCCTATTATCCACTAACTCAATATAAGTAATCGATTGACCTATTTACTATTCTTTGATACTAATGACAACCTTAAATGCTCAATAGAGATTAATAGATGCTCCATTGCCACACAAAGTGGTTTCCCACAATAGATATTGGCTTAGTCGTGGAAGTACCAATGACACAACCAAAGGAACATAGATGGTGAGTAATCTTGGGGTGATCTGGGTTAGTCCACTAGGATCAATCCTTGCACCAAGAAGCTAAGCGGCAAAATAGGGTAGTTGTTATCTATGGTTCTTAGTAAAGGCTTCCATTCGTAATACCCCTCTTGCTCCCCAAAGGGACTCCTTACCTTGTGAAAAGTAACAGACCTCATGGCCACAAGAGTACCTTAAGAATTCTTGCTCAACATTCTCCTCATGGTCACAATCCCACAAGTACTCACATCAAGCAAAGACAAGTACTACATCTACCAAGGTTTTATGTCCTTGATAGCCTTGATTTTATAGTGGGTTAGAATAGCCGAAAAAAATCTTGTCCCCACTTGGGTCGTTCCTCTTGATTGGTCAAGATCATGCCCGCTAAAGGATTCTAAAACTAAACAAAGAGTGGATCAATCTTTAAGTTTTAGGATTTTTTTTTCACCTCAAGGGTGAAGAGCATATTCTCCTAGCTCAAAAATTTCTTCCAAACACACGAAGCAAAGGTTCAATTACCCTCTTGCTTTCAAAATCCAAAGATGGGTCAAGATTTTTGTTTCACCATAAGGGTGAAGAGCATACTCTCCTACCACCCAAAGATTCCTACAACAAGATATTAAGTGCCTATGAAAAGAAACAACTAGTATATGCCACACTCAAAATGAAAGCAATTAAACAAGCACTTGATTGGTTTTTGTGCTTTGGGTAGCCTTGCAAAAACCATTAGTAGCCCTTGTGCATTTGGAGCTTTGACATGCATTTTTTTAAGAAAATATTTAAGCAATGAGAGCACCTACAAGCACAACTTGTTAGCCCTACAAAGGTTAGCACATCAAAACCAAATGACATCTGCAAATCAAACTCTGTTCTACCACAACAAATCAAAAATCTGAATCAAATAGATCAAATCTTGCAAAGAAATGTCAAAGATTACTCACTGCCAGGCGTGGGTGATATTTTTGTCAAAGAAAGAATCATGTGATACTTCACTGTATACTGCTATGATACTTTATCCCTGTGTGATAGTTCGTGATACCTACATGTGACAGAGAACAAAACAACAGTGTGATAGAATCTACAAAGGTGCACGATACTTTAACTGGTAAAGTATCGCACGCATATACAAGAAACTATTGTATGACACTGGAAGATTGTCGCATGATAATTCTATCAGAAAAAATAGAGATCCGAAACAACAAGCTAAAATGATGATGAAAAATTGACAAAAATGCATAAAAAGGACAAAACAAGAGTGTTCCGCCCCACGGTGGGTGCCAAAAAATGTACACACTAAATAGTGCACTTCTCTAAGTCATTACTTCCAAGGGAATCCATGAATGGGAAACATTGAGAAAGTGACCTAGAGCTCCCTAGGCATGGAGTCACAAGGATGTCGATGGTGCTCTCAACTAGAGCTATTGAAGCATGCACCCTTGCTAGTAAACCACACAATGGGAGATTCAAAGAGACAAGGGCAAGAATGCCAATATCCTTAACAATCAACAATGGAAATGCAATTCAACTATGCTAAGAATGAAGATGCAAGCTAAGCTATGGAAATGAAACTATTACAAGCCTTGCTAATTAAGCTATGTGAGCTAATCTAGAGCATAAAAGAAACTAAGCTAGATGCCATGAAGGCTTAAGCTAAGAATGCAAGAATGAAAGCTAAATGCATGAAGATCTCCAAAGCTCCAAAGTCTCCAAGAAATCTTGTAGTATAAGATTAGTCTTCAAAGTTGGGATTCTAGAATGAGAAAAGAGCTCTCCTTTTAAAGGAATTGAGAGAATGGACCATGGAGATTAAGAGGAAAAAGATTTAATCAAGGGTGGAGCTTGAAAGAGGAGAAATCCATGTGCACAAATATCCTCCAATAAGAAAATAAGAGTTGACTTTTGTGTCCATATGAGACAAAAAAGCCTTTTCTTCTTTTTATAAAATAAGAATAATGCTTTATTTGTGCAACTTAGGATACGAGGAAAAGGTGGGAACTTTTTATTTAATAAAAGGGGAGGAGTAAAGACTTAGGATAAAAAT
Organism: Chamaecyparis obtusa; assembly: GCA_027943335.1. Lineage (NCBI taxonomy): Eukaryota > Viridiplantae > Streptophyta > Pinopsida > Cupressales > Cupressaceae > Chamaecyparis > Chamaecyparis obtusa. Next base: position 1,840,213 of record BSBK01000477.1, read on the forward strand.
GGTTAGCCCATAGAAAATAATCAAAAATGATAAAAATAGGATTTTATCAAGGAAATTAATTTATAATTGAAAAATGCTAATTTTTGAAAATATTGATTCAGGGGTTTGATAAATTGTTGAATGGGGGCCCAAAGTCTAGGCAACCATTTTAGGGTGCATACACCACCTCCTCGAAACATAAAACAATTAAGGGGTCTCCAAGGCCCTCTCCAATCTATTAGGCAGTTCATTTCTCAATTAGCTGACAAAGCTCAACCTTTCAACAATAATTTGCATAAAGGGGCTACTTGCATATGGAATGAGGAGTGTCAAAAGAACTTGGACCAAATCAAGGGTTACCTTGAAAAACCTCATATTCTTATGCTGCCTATCCAAGGGAAACCTTTGATACTCTACATATCTACTACAATGAATTCTTTAGGAGCTCTCCTTGCACAACAAGATGATATGAGAAAAGAATGAGCTATCTATTACATCAGTCACACCTTGATTGCTTATGAGATCAATTATACCAGCATCAAGAAAGTTTGTCTAGCAGTAGTGTTTGCATCCCAAAAACTTAGACATTACATGCTCACACATACTACGTAGCTGATCACCAAAATTGATCCTTTAAAGTACCTCTTAAGTAAAGCTGCGCTTACCAGACGACTTGCTAAATGGATACCGATTCTTTTAGAATTTGACATTTAGTACATCAAAAGGAAAGCCATTAAAGGACAAGAAATCATAGATCAATTGGCTGAATTTCCCATGACTGATGATGCTCCTCTTCAGATAGACTTCCTAGATGCTTTGATCATGAATGTCATAGAGTGTACGTGGAAAATGCTCTTTGATGGTTCTCATGCACAGAATGGGGTTGGTGCTGGAATATTATTTGTTACACCTCATGGATACATGGTTCCTAAATCTTATAAGCTTCTCTTTCCATGCACAAATAATATAGCTAAATATGAAGCCCTTCTCAATGATGTTAAGCTTGCCCTAGAATGGAGGATTACAAAATTGCATATCTTTGGAGATTCAAAGCTTGTCATAAATCAAGTAAACAATGATTACCAAACAAAGGATGACAAGTTGATTCCCTAAAAGAAGATGATAGACTCGCTTAGGAATTATTTCACATCTGTTACATTACAAAAAATTCCTAGAGCTAAGAACAAGGTTGTTGATGCCATAGCTACTTTGGCATCCATTCTACAATTGGAAGAGCATGAGTCACGCTTTGAGTTCCTAGTGGAAGAGTTGCATTATCCCACCTATGATTCTCTTGATGACCATGTCATTTACACTGTGGTTGGTCATGATTCATCCCACTATGCTACTATATTTTCCTATCTTTGAGATCAGATTATTCCTGAAAATCTAACATGCAATGAGAAGCACCAACTCCTCCACAACACCTCACATTTTATCCTTGTCTCTGGTGACTTGTATAGGAAGGGTCTAGATGGAACTCTCCTTAGGTATCTAGAAATAGAGGAGTCAGAAAAAGTGCTAGCTGAAGTCCACAATGGCATATGTGGTTCACACTCTAATGGTCTTGCGTTAGCTTAGAAATTGCTTAGGGCTGGTTACTATTGGCCTACTATGTAGGCTGATGTTGTTCGATATGCCAAGTCCTGCAAGACATGTCATCTACACAAGAATCTCATTCATGCTCCTAGATGCAAGCTTATTCCCTCTGTTACATATTGGCCATTTCAGTAATGGGCCTTTGACTTGGTAGGCAAGATTCATCCTAGTTCTTCAAGTGGGCATAAGTTCATTATTATAGCTACTAAATATTTTACCAAATGGGTTGAAGGTGTCCCACTGTTTGCAACTACGGGCAAACATGTTGCCTTGTTTATCTTGAATCACATCATTTTCTGCTATGGTATTCCTTCTTCCATGGTCACAAATAATGGTGGCTAGTTCAAGAATAAAGACCTAAAACAATTGTGCAAAAAATTCAAAATTAAACATTGGTCTTCTATTTACTACCCTCAAGGGAATGAAAAAGTTGAGGCCTCAAATAAAACATTGCTGAAAATCATTCATAGGACAGTGCACAAATCAAGAAAGGATTGGCATCTACAGATCAATCCTACACTATGGGCTTATAGAACTTTTATTCACACTCCTACAGGTGCCACAAATTTTTCCTTGGTCTATGGTTCTGAGGTTGTCTTACCATTAGAGGTCAAAATACCATCACTGATAGTCTCTCTACATGGTTTGATTACCAATGAAGACCATAGGGCCATGAGATTTCATGAGCTTACTACTTTGGAGGAATGCCGCAAGGCTACCTTTGATCACATGCACACTTATCAGAAGAGAATGTCTGCTACCTATAATAAGAAGGTTCATCCTAGTGAGTTCCAAGTGGGTGAATTATTCCTAAGAGAAAATCCTAAGAATCAACAAAATAGAGGGTAGAAAGGAAAGTTCGAGCCAAATTGATTAGGGCCTTACATCATCATGGCAGAATTTGAGTCTGGCACCTATCAGTTATCTACACTTGAGTGAGAATAGCTTGTCAAACCTATTAATGTTCTACATCTGAAGAAGTTCTATGCCTAGGGTTCTTGAGCTCTTTGTATATATCTTATCGATTCTAAATTTTTTTTAAAAAAATCATATATGATGCTGAAAAAGTCCTAAAAAGCAAATAAAGTCCTGAAAAAAAAAGAGCATCCTAGTGAAAACCTAGCAATAGACGCTTTGATGTCTCACCAAAATAAAATATAATAATAATAATAAAATCTACCAAGTAATGAAAACCTGGAAACAGGCACTACTTGGGACCCTTGCACCTATGTCTATCAATCTTGCATGGCACTCATTCACTCCACTTCTCACTTTGTCTCTCCTAGCCTAGAGTTGACTCTTGTCTTAGTCTAGGGGGCATATGTTGTTTTAGCTTATCTTGGGTCTCTTTGTGAGTCGAGGTTTCTTGGGCAACTTGGTTCAAACAGTGTTTCTCAACACTTTCCAACTATGTTTTTCAACACTTCCCTAGCATCAAGTGTTTCTCAACACTTATTAGATATCCTACCAACAGTCTAGAATGATACGATATTTCTCACTAGTAGATGTGATACTCAAAGTTTGACTCTATGACCTACACACACGCACATAAACACTTGACTTGCTAAGACTTGCTTGACTTTATTTCTTTATGTGCTATCTATGATGATTTCTTTTGATGAGTGTTCTCTCCCTAATAGTTTTTGATGATGCATAGATAGAAGACTAAGGGCATGAGGACATGTTTTATCTATTTTTTACCTGTGGGTATATCTTGTTGATCCTAATTGTCATGAGCATTTATGCTTGTTACACTTGATACTGAGGATCTACAATGTATTATCCTTGACTATTTTCTACAAGTGCATGCTTATGGTCATCTTGACTTTCTTATGTCTCGATGGGAGCATAATCTTTCTATACTAAACTTAGGGAACCTCACTACACTAGTCATCTTGACCTACATATCTTTTATGCTTAGGTGGGATTCCCACATATCTATTTGATACAAATCATATTCATATACCCATAGTTATACTAGTCCATATTGTATGATCTTATGATGCTACCAATAAAGCTCGATGATGATTATTAGAGTCTAACAGCTTCATAACCTTGCAAGTAAACCACTTTTCATAGTAGCTTGCATTCTTAGGTTCATGTTAGTTTAGTTTTGTATCATGCATATGAAGAGAGCTCTCCTTTCATCTTTCACAGACTTGTTAGTCAGCTGTACTCACCTTTCACTTCTTCTCGATCATATCTTTCACTTATTGTCTTTCATATCACATCTTTTTCTATTCCTGTCATCACAAGGGGTTAATCTTATCATCATATATAAAAAAGATCATTTTCAAAAACATGAGTCTATATCATAACATGAGAACTAAAAATACATCCATGAGAGAAACTATACATGAGCATTTATAAGCATATATCATACATTTGAGCAATATAACAAGACAATAATACTGAAACATCCATCACAATGAGACAAGTACATAAGATATATCATAATCTAGTCATCTCATGTATATATATATATATCATGATACAAATACAATATGAGATCCAAAAATTTGGATAAAGTCTCAAGACATGTCCATACATCCAAAACTCTAAACCTATGACTGGCTCTCCCCCTCATGTGTAGGAGGTGTTGGTGGAGTCGGTGGTGCCATCCTATCAGCTAGAATGTCTGACCTCCCTACCCTCTTAGAGTACAATGGTAATCGCTAACCCTCAGGCACGACTGCTATGTATAATCCATGGTAGTATGCCACCTATCCTACCTCCCTCTGTATCTCCACAACATCATCCCATGCTGCTCTCTCCCACTGATCTATCTTAGCCTGTGCATCCATAAGCTGCCGATCATGAATAGTGATCGTGGTTCATAGCTATTGCACCTTGGCCTCTAAGGCTCAAACTCTAGCTTGGAGATCCTCTCCTCCTCCAGCTATAGGCTGCTCCTACCCTACCTCAACCTGTCGACAAATTGGTCTCACCTCCTCCTCCTCCTCCTCCTTTGCCTATCAGCATGACCATCTACGGCCACTCGATTGGGACCCCTTGCCTACTTTCAATCTCCTCCCACCTCCCCCTCCTCCATCCTCTCCATCCCCACTTGGTGCCTATGGCTATGCATCTAGGATTGTAAACCTCAGGAAGGGACATCTTTGACACTCCATTATGTATACCAAGTCAGCCCCTACATCTACCATGTCTAATAGGTAGTCCCATGTCTCCCACCGCAACCCTATTGTCTCCTGCGCTACCTCCTAGTAATCTAGCATTGGCAGCTATCCTAGTGTCTCCTCCTCCCATACCCTGGCATATGTAGTGGTCTCTACTTCCACTCTCTGCTACTTGCCAAACTGCCTCCACACTTGGGTAATCACAAAACTCTCCACAATCTTGGCATGCCTACCTAGTAATGGTTGTCTGCATAACATGTACCCAAGCTCTTGATCCTCATCCCTCCACCACTCACACTACCTGTATGGCCTCCATTCAAATTTTGTCATCTCATCTAATAGCCTCCTTTAATATGTGAGGTCCCCATTGTATGGCTATGTGATGAACCTGGTATATCAATATATGTAGGGAGTCCTCTGCTCCTGAGGCTATACCCATGGTCACACAATAGCTATGTGCTCCCACACCCATATTTGCGCTAGGATGGCCTCGTATGCCCATGACTAGCTATACCTATAGATGATCTTGTGTAGCTCATGATACATATCTACAAGGATCACTAGCCCCCATGCCATCCATCTAGGTCATGCCACCAAGTCTACAACTAGTCTCCTCCAACCTAGTGGGAACACTCTCTGACTCCCGTCAGTGATCAGAGTCTATGCTACTATGGAGCACACGATGCATGGCACTAGATAGTCTCAACCATACTCCTCTATCAGATGGTCCCAACTAAGATGTATATCTAGGATGGTAACATCTTGGAAGAGGTCTTGAATGGCCTTCCTCCCCTCTGATCATAGTATACCTATGCCAACAAAAAATCATGTCAGTTTTCATCATATGGAAACACTACATTAATGAACATCTCTACAAACATGATTATGCTCACTGCATCTCCATGGCTCGGTACATGAAGGATCTAGTAGACATCCTCAAGTGTGATAGTGGCCTCTCTGGTTGGCAAGTGAAAGGTGTTATGCTCACTATGCCACCTCTCTTCCAATGTTGTCAGTAAACTGTGGTTTGCTTGTATATGGGGCATCTCCAACAAGTAGCCAAAACCCATCCGAGACAAAGTCACTCTCCTTGGATCATCTAGATCCCAGACACAGTGCAAACTGGCCACACTCAGTGCTCTAATGATGAGCACTGATAGAACCTTATGCAAGCCATAAACCCACAAACTAGCTGTCAGAACATGTCACGATGGATGTCCAAAATCAGTACAAGTAATCTCAAAAGAAAAAATTGTCTCTACACATGTTATATTGCTCAAATTAAAGTCATGCGATCCTTCTTGTTATACTGGTGTGACACTGTTTGCTAATACTATATCATGTGATACTTTCTTGTATAGTGGTGTGATACTTTTTCTTCATGTGATAGTTCACACCCGGTCGCATGACATTTCATCCGGGCTGGTGCGATACTTTCCTGGATGGTCATGCGACACTTTGTGGCCCCAAGAAGTCTTGCACGATAGAGTATACAGTAGGTGTGTGATACTTTAAAAGTATCACACAATTTTTTGCTAAAGCATAATTAAAAAATTAAAAAAACATGCTTTAAATGCAAAAAATGACTCAAAATGGCTAGTTTTTATGAAAACTTATCGGGGCAGCATACTGAGGAGGCTAGTTGTGCAACTGACTGTACTTGAATTGATGTGTGTGAATGGTAATTCCTATTTATTGAGCCATAGTCTCTCTCAGATCTCTCAAAGTTCTCAAAACTCACATAAGACAAATGAATTTGAAGATGACCTTTTCACCCCTTATATAGCATTTTGACCTAATATGGCATTTTGACCTAATTTTCAAAACATCTTGGAGTTTCATGAAAATTGCACCTCTAGCTAATTTTGATGTCCTAGATCCATTTTCATGATCAAAATCAAAATCTGAGTTCATCTTGATGGTCAAAATTGAATTTTAAAATTTCTCCTTCTTCTGCATAATTGGCTGACCATTTGAGGCCTGATCTTTCGATCTTTGTTGGGGCATCTTCATTTCTTCATCTCCATCTCTCTCAACCTTCTAGTCTCTCATTCATTTCCTTCAATTCATCTCTCTGAGATTTTGACTTTATCTTTATCCTATACCTTCTCAGTCAAACCTAGTCAAACTAGGGCATATTTTCACTACTTGATGGCTATTATATTATCTTTCATCTTTGATTATGATTTCTGGTGATTTGATCATGTTGCTCTCATCTTTCTTTTGCATTCCCTCTACCTCATTTCAATTTTGATCCCAAGGGGGCAGACATATTCTATTAGCTATTCTCTAGAGCATAGCTTGACCATTCCATTTTCTTTGATTGATCTATCTATCTACTTTCTTGACATGTTAGTTCGCGTCTTGAGTTCTGATACTATCCATCTCTCTCCTAAGTGTTTAGTATTTTTGCTACTAGGCTGACCATGCAGTATTTGCTATCTCTCTACACTTCATTCTTTGGAGTCAGATCTCTATCTATTGCCTTCTTGGCTGACCTATTCTTTGATGTAATGTGTTCCTAGATCAATCACACATTAGTCAAAGAGGGGCAAATGTAATCACCCAAAAATGGTCATCTAGAGTATTAGCCCCTTTCTAGCATTATTTGCTAAATTTATCAATTGCTTATTCTTGATCAAATCCTAATTCTATCATTTATTCGATTATATTCTATGGATTAACCATTTTATCCTAAGTCTTTATTTAATTAAAAGGAATTCCCTCTCCTTTTATTAAATAAAAATCCCCCACTTACCTTTTATCCTAAGTTGCACAAATAAAGCATTATTCCTATCTAATAAATAAGAACAAAAGGCTTTTTGTCTCACATAGGTCACAAAAGTCAACACTTCTTTCTCACTGGAGGAGACTTGTGCACAAGGATTGCTCCCACTTTCAAACTCCACCCTTGATCAAATCTTTTGCCTCTTAATCTCCATGGTCCATTTGTCTTTAAAAGGAGAGCTCTCTTCTCATTCTAGGATTCCCACTCTGGATGCTAATGTTATGCTGTAGGTTTTTTTTGGTGCCATTGGAGATTTTGAAGAACTTGTTGCATTTTAGTCCTCATATTTGCATTATAGCTTAGTTATCATGGCATTCTTAACTTAGTTTCCTTTCATGCTTTAGCTTAGTTCACATAGTTTAACTAGTGATGGCTTGTAACACTCTCATTTCCATATTTTAGTTGCATTCTTGCATCCTCATTCTAGCATAGCTTGCATTTCATTTTTCATTGTGATTCTTGAAGATATTGGCATTCTTTCCCTTGTCTCTTTGAATCTCCCATTGCATGGTTTACTAGCAAGGTTGCATGCTTAATAGCTCTAGCTGAGAGCCCTCTAAACACACTTGCACTCCATGTATAGGGAGCTCTAGTTCTTTTTTCAAGGTTTCTAATCCATGGATTCCCTTGGAATCAATGGCTTAGATAAGTGCACAGTTTGAGTGTACAGGTAGCACTTTCTACTTTGGTAACATAATCAAAAGAAGTAGTTGTAAATGCACAGTCTTTGCTTACTAAACTCTACAATGTAGAACAATTCACTGAGGATAACCAAGGGCTGGTAGATAAACTATAGAAAGAACTAAAGTCTACCAGTGAATCATTAAGCTTGGATGCAGAATCAAGTTCAAAAGATTATGCCAAGCTTATGCATACACAAGGAAGGATAGCCGAACTGATGGCTAATGATGGTAAGATAAGGGATCATCTACTCTCCATGGAAATAATCTTGACACCTCATCTGGAGGTCATTTACAAAGAGTTATCCAAGGCTAAGGACTTAACACAGAAAGATCCAAATCTGTCTACAGCCGAGAGGCTATACAATCTAGCTGTTGAGCTAGAAGTGCAATCAGAAGTTTTGACCATTGCTACAGGAGGATGGGAAACTGCACTACACATGGTTATGATGCTTCATAAACCATTTCTAGAGAAATAATTCATGATCCCTACTAACGAAGAAATCAAATGTGCCAAAAACAAGGGGGAAAGAAAATGACATGACATATTCAGGCACAAAAAGGGAAGGTAACAAAATTTTGTGTATATATATATATATATATATCTTAGGGGGAGTATTCTGCTAATACTAAGTACTTTTGCAAATACAAATGTAATGTCATGAAAAAGTGTTTTTGCCACTAATGTCAAAGGGAGAGATTGTATACCTCTATAGTTTTGTTGACTATTAGTGACTCACACTTAGTCATTATCTAGGAAATGATGGTCGGTCATCACTACGATTGAGTCATTATGTATAGGCTGAACTATATACTGTATACTTACCAAGCAATAGTGACTGCCAAGTAAACCAATGGTCACTATGTATTTTTGTTAGCCGAGTTAAGTTTTTGTTGGGCCATGTAAGAAATATCAACAGAGATATCAACATATGCTGAGTATAGTGAATGTCGAGTATCAGGAACAACATTTGCCAAGTTAGCCAAGTTAGCCAAGAATGACATATGATTTTGTTATGGTACAGTGATCGAGGTAAAATGTTTTGGCCAACATTCATGTTTTTTATTTTGTTTGTTGAGTAAATCATGAAGGTGATTATGCTTCTATGTTGTAATCATTGATCCCCATGTAATGCTAAAAGCCAATCAGAAATTAGTAAAGCTTAAGCAGTAAAAGGAGATAATCTGAACCGTAGATATTGAATTTTGAAGTTGTTGTAGTTGTCTATGTAAGGATAAGATCTAAACCCTAAAATGTGTTAAGGAAGAGTATGTGAAGGAAATGAAGGAATAAGTAGAGTGTACATTTAGATAGAGTTCAGTGACCAAGTCAAGCAATGAAGGACAAAACAGACATAAACTTGATAGAAGAGATAAAAACAATACTGTAAGGAGAAGATATGTTATCAGCATATAGTGCAAACTGAAGGATCAGGTACTGAGACATTCTAACAAGTTTATTAGGGTAAATCTCTTAACCAAGTGGTTTTAACAGACCTATTGTAATCTCTTAACCAAGTGCTTACTTTGTTGTAAGTTTCAAATTCTTTAGCAAGGTAGACTGTATAAGTCATCTAGCTCTTAACAGGATAGAACCCTCATAGGGTAGATCATATTTTGATCAAATTTTATAAGCCCTAATAGGAAAACTTATTACTGCAGTAGTGAAGATTTGTGGGTGTCATCCCCACCCCAGTTTTACCTTTCAAGGGTTTCTGGGTAACCAAAATTATTGTGTTATGAGTACTTTCATGAATGATGCTTAGTATACTAGTTACTTTTTTTTATGAAGTTTTGTTGATGCTATGCAAAAGTTTTATGGAATGTTAATATGGATTAGTAGGTGACATTTGATTCACCCCACCTCTTAGTATCACATTTCCCAACTATACTTCCAACAAAAACTCCACAGTTTGAACAATGCATGATAGACCAAGTATGATAACAAGAAATTATCAATAATAACTCTCTCAGACTTGCAGGTAGAAATGTTTTGACAACATAATCTAACTAAATTCCAAAAAAGGGTATCCAACAATGTAAAAATCTAGTTTTTGATAGGTATAGAAGTGCCCTCAGTCCCAGATGTGACACACTAGATGCGACCTATAGTGAAATGTTACCAGATGCAACCTTAGAATATAGGATGTGACTCCTAATTTAGCTTTGGTCCTAGATACGACTCAAAATATGGGGTCTACTAGATGCAATCCTAAAATGACCAGATGCGACTTGGAATGTAGGGTATGACTCAGGATACCAAATGCAACCTTATGATGGACAATCTGATGCAAAGTTTAGTCAATTTCATGAAAATTTTCCTTCTATGTCTTCTTCCAGTGACTTGTATGCTTGGTGTTTGTTCATTTAAGGGATTTATCTGAGGTTTGTAATTAAAACACATCAAGAAATCATTTTTATAGAAAACACAAATAACCTTCCTTATGTTAGGTAGAGATTGACAACACTTGTTCACTAGTTTAGGAACACACTCAATGACTCCTCAGAATATGGCGGTCGAACAATACACAATGGATGTTGGAGACCATATTAGCCAAGTTCAAGCATCAAGAAAGTTTTGATATGGTGAATCTCTTGGGGCAATTACTATTTTCCTTGCACAAGTCTTACCAATATTTTGGGGGTGAACCAGGTAGTATATAACTTAGGATTTTAATGAGGGCATCTGTTCATACCCATCTCCCATAGTCCTGCATGTAGGATTGAGGCATATAGCCCTATGAGTACTCAAAAATGTGTAGTCTCACAAGCAAGATTCAAGTGGCTCCACTCTAAAAAAGATTCAAGCATGTCATTGGAAAAGATCATCAATATTCCAATGCCAAAATTAATTATGTCTTCTGAGGCTTTCACCTCAAGGAAGCATCAAATTTTATAGTGGGGTGGAAGAGTTGGCTTAAGACTTGTCCCCACTTGGGTCATTCCTGAGAGTTTGTTTCTCAACTGATAGGTCCTTTAAAGGTATTGCAATAAAGAAAGTGGATCCATAATTCAAGTTTTAGATTTTTGATTCTCCATAAAGGAGAAGAGAATAATCTCCTAACTTAAATCATCTCTCCAAAACACATCATGCAAACTTTAAGTTCAATTACCCTAATTTGACCCTAAATTGCAGATTAACTTTTGAGTTTTTGATTTTCCCCAAGGGAAAAGAGCATAATCCTCTAGTTAATTTGAAAATTGACCTCAATTTGTAATTAGATTCCTAAAAATGAAAGTATGAAGTCTAGTTGTTTTCTCCAAGGCAATCTACAAATAACCATTACTAGTTTCATATGATTATGTCTCCAATAATTCATCCTGCAAACTATTGTTAGGCTATTAAAAATCCATAGAAAACAAAAAATAAATCCATTATATGTTATAAAAACCAAATTTCAAGCAATTATCCCCATATGCGATCCAAAGATTTTAGCAAATACAATTCAATTTCCCACATGTGATTAAGGATCCTAGATGCGATCCTGAAATAACTAAATGTGATACCTGACTGGATGTGATCCCGAAAATCCTAGATGCGATCTAGGAAATATTGGGTGTGAGCCTTCTTCCTAGGTGCGATCCAATTATCTAGATGTGATTCCCTTCAGTAAGAAACATGACAAAAATTAGTTTTAAAAGGTAGAAATTTGGGGCTTGGCCCCACAGTGGGTGCCAGAAATGTGTGTGTGAATTGTGGACCTGCAAAGCTACAACACAATAGCTCAATAATCATTATATCAATTGTTAGTGTGATAAAATTAGTTAAATAGAATAAAAATTAAAATTTAATTATTACTCTCTAACTAACACAAGTATGAAAATGATCCAAAATAGCTCTCAGATTAGGATCCCAAATAGTGACAATGCATGTTAGAATGAGAGATTGAAAGCAAATATGAGGTTAAAACATCAAATTCATTACTATTAGCCATTGATTCATTAACCTTTTAAGAAAATTGAAGTGTGAATATGATCTAATTAAGCTATGAAATCAAATTAACAGCATGCATGTATGAATTCAAATTAACTGTCTATCAACCTTGTTTGAAAATTTCTCTTTTATAAAATCTTGAAATTTTGAACAGTCAGGATGCATCCATGAGGAGTGGTTGAGATGCTTCATTGCTTGATCCATGTGATTATCTCTCATTGGCTTGAGGTGTCTTTGTTGTCCCCTTCAAGGTGACATGTCATTTTTGAGCATTTTATTCATTTATTTTAATTAATTACTCTAGCCATGCATTTAATGGGATTGATTTAATTAATTAGACTTAGAAGTAATCACAGTGATTTTTTCTTAATTATTGATATAAATTCTTGAATTCTTGAATTTATTGATCTTATCGAATTCCATGAATTATGTTAATAATCAAGAATCAAATTAACACAATTAGGAGTTTTATCCTAAATTAGGGCAAATAGGGCCTTAGGTTTTATTAGCCCAATTTTAGGTGATTACAAAAGTGTTTGTGCTTTTACTGATGCAATGTATGATAATGTGGTGAATTCAATATCAAAAGCTTTAATTACTTCTCTTGCCTTAGCTTGTAGATCAACTTCACTAATCTATGTAGATATAACATTTTGAAGCTTATTTGTTACCTCAAGTAGAGATCCCTCCAAGCTCTTTACTTTCTTTTTCTTTCCAATGATCTAATTCAAAGATGAGATCAACTCTATTTGATCATCATCATCAACTTCAGCTCCCAAATTTGCTAGCACTGATTCAATAGGAAACTTTGATGAGCTTGAGTTGTTGTGGCCTTCTGTGGTGTGTCTAATTGAATGTGTTATGGTATAATCTCTATAAAATTTACCTATTTTTCTTCTCCCTGTTCCTCTTGCACTGCTTGTTTAGTCTCAACATGCTTCAACCTCGGTAAGGTTAAAGTGACTTCTTGCAGAAATGATTTCCATTTCTTTTGTAATTCTTCATTAATTTGTATTTGTGTCTCCTCTAATGCCTTTTTTTCTTCCCAATCTTCTCCCTTTTCTTCTTCCTCATCTTCTTCCTCATTCATCATCTCTCCCAAATTGCCAACAATATAAACCCAAAACCAAACCATAATATAATTATAATCCCAATCGTAAGCCCTAAACTCTAATCCTAATTATAACTCTATACCCTAACCCTAATCAAAATCCCAACTCTAACCATCATCCTAACCCTAACCTTAAAAGATGACCCTATTCAAAACCATAATCCTAACCATAATACTAACCATGATGTAAACCATGACCCCAACCATAATCCTAATCATAATCCAAACCTTAATTCATAAACCCTAATCTTGATCCTAACTATAAAAAATAACCCTAACCCTATGTTGGCTCTAAAATAGACTTTACACTCAAAGAGACACCAATATACCTAAGACTGGTTTTAAGCAGGGGTTAGTTCCAAATATGGGGAAATTTGTAGGTAACTAAACCAACTATAGGGACAAGACTTCCCTCTACACTTTTGGCTTTGCAAAACCAAGGTGGGTATACCTGATCCAATGGATATAACTCTGCTCAATACTGGATCTTAATAAAAGATAGCAGTAAGAAAGTACTAAACAACAACCTATTATTCATTGACTCTCCATTATTGTGGTAAGACATTTACTTCTTCAAATAACAACAACAAATTAAGATTAAAATTGGTTTTAAGTTCTATTTTGGTTGCAATAATCTCAATCAACACTTATTAGTAAAGATATACTTATTTAGGCCAGTACCTTATCCATTGGGATATTATTACTAAAACAAATAGAATACAAAGACCTTTAGATAACTGAACTCATATCCATAAACACAAGTACCCAAACCTTCACTAATTACATATAATCCCTTGTACAAATCAATATGAACATGTATTTCATTCATAGCAGTATTTAATCCAATTCTAAATTAGAACTCAAAATGAAGGTACATACACAGAGGTCTCTGATAAACTCAAAAATTCAGAGATTTAACACAAAGGAGAGATAAAGATCTGATACTTGTATTAAGTATAATGAATTTGATTCTTTGTATACAATATGCTTTAGAAAACAAGCTTGCAAACAATGGTAGCAACCTATAACTTTCTTCTATTACTAATAAGAATAGCTACAAAATATTACAATCTCGACTAAGACTTCAGGTTTCAAAAATCTACTCTTCTAGACACCTAAAACTCTCAATGCCCTTTATGATCATGAAAAATCCTTTTATAACGAAGGATTGCAACAAGCATCTGATCATATTAGGGTTTACAAAAATTAACCCTAGAAATACAATAACCTCGCAAGGTTTACAATAAATGACACAATCAGATCCTTGACAAATATTTTGATAGGCAAGCCTCCTATCTTTGAGTCTTTAAGTCTTCTTTTGATCCATTTAAATAACCTGATTGTCTTTCCTTTGATGTACCTACAATAAATACATCCTACATCTTACCAACTCAAAACCACAAGTCATCATCTTTGCTTACCTCAAGAAGTAGATGGAGTATTTACTCTTTCAACATGAGGGATGTATTGATATCTCTATTCATTGAACACCTCCTCACTTGGGAACACAAAATTGATGATTTCAGCCTTCTTGCCGGATAACTGCTACGGTCACTTGCTCTCCATCTGTACAATTTATTTTTGAATAAAATCAAATCGTGATTTAGCAGTTATTAGCATCTTGATGGTATGGATGAAGAAAAGAGTATTTTCTAAAGTTAAAATATATGTCATCCTAGTGGAAAAGGCTTCATCCATTTTGTTCCTCCACTTGACCAATTCCTTAAGTTCTTTGTTTCTTTTGAATACTCCTAGAATTAGCTCACAATTTGAGATTGTTAGTTCTTTCTTCAGCAAGTTGGCTTTTCTCTCAAAATCATCCATGATGATCTTTTATTCCACCATAATCTTCAAACACTTACACATTGGCTTGATTAGTGGATCTAGGTCAAATTGACCTTTCGAGAGCATGTAGAAGAGTTTCATATTTGAGGCCCTTCCTACCCATTTATCCAAAATTGGCCCTAACTCAGCCTTATGATCATTCAAAGATTTCAAAAGAGCATGTAGTCTTCTTGTATGATCAAACAAAATTGTAGGATTCAAATTATTTGAAAATTACATTACTGCTCCTCTAACCTTTTCCTCATATTTTTCTCAACAACAAATGTGGCCTTTATGTGTGTATCATCTTAAAATGGAAGCACTTCCATGATAAGAGCATTTATCCCTTTGAGTAGGTGGTTTGGGGTCATGTTAAGCACCTTGATTAGGTCTTTTCATGTATTTGGCTTTTCTCTCCACTTTCCACTTCTTCCCGACACTTGATTTCTTCATTCTAAGTGAAATTAGGTTTAGGATCTTAAGGATTCTCTTGAATTTCTCTCTTCCATGGCTCTATTTTCTAGGTAGGATTTAGAAATGGATCCTCCTTGACTTCATCTTGGTAATCATAGGATTTTATGTCTATTCCAGACATTTTATCCTGTTCTAGCATTAGTTTTTAGGTTTCTAGACTTCCCTGGGACCTCTTGACTTGATTCTGAGTCAACTTAGGATCAGGGTCAATGTCTTAGGTTGACCCTAACTAGGTCAAGGTCTTAGGTCAATCCTAACTAGGTCAAGCTCTTAGGTCAACCTTGACTAGGTCAGGGTCAACCTTGGCATTGATCCCTTTCTCCAAATTTTCAAGATCTTTAATTACGGGGCTTCAGGCTTTCGAGAAATTTATTTTCCCACCTCTGGGTCAGCCATTTCGAGTTTCAGGATGGTAAATCCTTTAATTTCATTTAATATAGGTATATTTTCTAAAGGTGAGGACCTAATTGGGATTTAATTCTCCAAGGTGGCCCATCTAGAGGAGTGTGCCCTAGATCACTATAAAAGGAGGCCTTCCTCTCTCATTTTCATCATCAAGTTTTGTGAGAACATCACATCTCATCCAAGCAAGCTATCATCAAGTTTTGCAATCAAGGTCTCAAGTGCAAGCAAGTGAATTCAAGTCTTCAAGCATTCAAGTGTTCAAGAATTCATCCATCAAGGAGATCCATTGTTAGCTATTGAAGGATTCAATCTCTTTGGAGCCCCTTTGATGATCCATCCTTCTCCATTCATTTAAGCCTTCTCATATGAAAAAATCAATTCAAGATTGGTATTGAATATCAAATACCATTGATTGGAGACATCCTACATCCTACATATATTCCTACTTGTGGATTTGAGGATTTGAATCCTCTACAAGGACTTCAACATAAGCGAGGTGATTTGTTTCAATTACTTTGTTTATGCACAATACATTTCAATTCAATTTCAAGGTTAATTCCTAAACTGGGGTTTGACCAAGGCAAACCCTCAATACAACAAAAACCCCAATTTTCTTGTAGGTACAGGTGTGGAATTTTAGATCTGAGAGCGAATTTGGATACCCTTTTCGGCAAACTTCTAGATCTGCGAACAAAATTCGAATCAGACTTCAAATAAAGAATGTGTTATTTGACCTTTTATGAGGGTCAAACCCAAGCTGAGCCATCTTGAGGAAAGATTTTTGGGCTTTCTCCATCTCAGCATTTCCAATCCAGGACAAGTTTTAGATTTTCCTGAAAGTGCACACAGACATCAGAATTCAACATTTTCTAGATCTTCCCTAATTTGAGGTTAGTACTTGTATTTCAATTATTCTATATTATAAACATAATCCTCCACATTAGGGAAATATTGGATTTACTCTCTCTCTTCCTACTCTTTTCCATAAAATTGATTTGATTGTGCATTAACCTTTTGGTTGATCAAATCAAATCTCTTCTTTGGGGAATTTGGATTTTGAGAATAGATCTCATATTTCCCCCTTTACATTTGAATAGAGGTGAATCCATTTTACATCTATTCATTTTGGTGAACTTGACTAGCTTACTCTCTTTCTTTTTGGTGTTAGATTTTCCTTTGTCTTATTGTGTGTGTTCACCTTCACTATTCATTTTGGTGAACTCGACATACTTACTCTCTTTTCTTTTTTAGAATTGGATACTTTATTTTGCTTTCCTTTTATCTTGTTAGTATTAGATTTGTCCTTTGTGATTGATCTTGCATGCTAATTAGATTTCATATTCAGGCTTTATGTGTTCTTAGTTTAGTTCATTTGCATTACCTTAGTTTATGAGCTTTACTACCACTAGTCCTACTTATAACATTCCTGTTAGAAGAATTCATAGACTCATGGGTGCCTTTGATCCTAAATCTTCTTCTCCTTTCCTTAGGATCCTCAATGATAACTTGATTTTCATGATTCCAATCTTACTATGGAGCAAAACTCTTCTCACTCATCTCATGATGAGGATGACGCTTTAAGAGTTTCTCCTGAACAAGTCCAAAAACTTTCCACTGAACTTGATAAAATGGGTAATTGGCTTCTTCAATAAAATCATAATCAAGATTCCATTCAAGCTATAGAGGCTCTTAAGAAATTTCTCCATGATAGTGATCAAGGTATTAACCTCTTGCATGGTATTACTCATCTTGTGCATTCCAATGTTAAACCTTTAGCTCAAGAAGCTCAAGATTTAGGGTTAACTCCTCCTATCACTAGTGTTGAACCTCCTTCTAATCCTTTGCCTAGTATTCCTATCTATACTCCTTCTTTGGTGACTGTGATGATTCCCTATGTTCCTATGAGTGTTCCTCCTGTTCCCTTCCTGTATCACAA
This sequence comes from Chamaecyparis obtusa, assembly GCA_027943335.1. Lineage (NCBI taxonomy): Eukaryota > Viridiplantae > Streptophyta > Pinopsida > Cupressales > Cupressaceae > Chamaecyparis > Chamaecyparis obtusa. The sequence continues at coordinate 1,858,080 of BSBK01000477.1, forward strand.
CCTTCATATGATAATGTTCCTTTTACTTATTCCAATCCACTTCCAATTGTAGTTCCTAGTGTTCCTCTAGTTGTGTCCTCTATTCCTGCAGCTTCTTACACTTTACCAAGTGTGTCTAATGTTGCTATTCCCCCTATTTTCTCTAATGATTGAACCATCATTAGTTTGGATCAGACTGTGTCATCCTTACAACAAAAACTTGCTTCCTTAACTCAAAACAAGTTTAGTATTCCTACATGTGACATGGGAAATCCCTTGTCTTAGGATATTATTCGTACTTCTATTCCTCAGCAAGGTGAGATGCCTCATCTTGAGAATTATAATGGAAAAGGAGATCCTGTTCATCATATTAAAACATTTCAAATCCTTTATAGTGATTATGCTCATGAACATCGAATTTTAGCCAAACTATTTGCTCGAACCTTTTGTGACAAGGCCTTACAATGGTATTGTTCCTTGCCTCCCTATTCAATTGATTCCTTCCCACAACTTGCTAATGCCTTTATTCAACAATTTCAAAATAATATTGGCTCGCAAGTGTCATTGACTGATTTAATGCATTGTAAACTAAGTACTAAAGAAAAATTGACTGAATTTATTGGTAGATTTAAGCATTGGCATGCTCAGATTTCCTATCCTATTCCTGATATTGATATTCAATGTATGTTTATTTCAAATTTGCAAAAGGATATTAGAGATAAGATTCTGCTTACTAAATTTACCTCTTTTCAACAACTTTGTGTAGCGCTTCATCATTATCAATTACAAGTGAGTCAATTTGAGAGCACCACTCCAATGGCTCATGTTCCAGTTGATAAGAGTGATGATGCTCCTAATCCAAACAAGTTTCAAAAATTCAATAATTATGTCAAGATAAACAAACAAGTGAATGCAGTTGCTGATCAGGCTGTTGCATCTCATAATTCCACTTCTGTATCCACTTCTTTTCGATTAAATTGTATGTTTACTCCTCTTTTTGAAACTTTACATGCTATTATGAATAGGTTGTTAGCTACTAATATGATTACTTTACCTCCTATTCAACCTCTTTTACCTACTATGATTGCATCTAAATCTTTTGATCAAAATGATTTTTATTAATATCATCATCAGAATGGTCATGATACTGAGAGATGTTATTCTTTAAAACACAAGGTTCAAGATCTAATTGATTCTAAGGTTTTATCTGTTGATAATCTGGATAGTAGTGGGAATCAATCTGTCTCTCCTCCTAATCAAAACCTTCAAATCTATATGAACCCTTTACTTCTGCATGATACTAATACTATTGCTCAACCATCTACTATGGAAATTGTGTATGATTCAAAGATGGATGATCTCAATCATGTTGTTAATCAAGTGGAGCATATTGATCAGTCTATATCTTCACCTCAAACCTCACCTCAAGTTCACTCTCAACATCGACCAAAACCTAAACCTAAAGTGGAACCTCAACTTAAACCTCAACAACAATTCAAGAATAAAATACCTTGGGAACTTTTGATTACCTTTGATGACTCTGAGATTATTAAAGCTCCTGATGGTCCCCTCTACATTGCTGCTAGGATTTCTCAGATACCTACTCATGGTTGTCTTGTTGATCCTACCTCCTTAGTCAATGTTATCACTGAAGAAATTTTTTTTATGAAAATTGTACAATGTGACTTCTATGATACATCAAACGTTTGGATTCAAACTTGCAATGGTTTTCTTTATCCATCATTGGGTTCTATTACCTTGCCGATTGAACTTTTTGGAAAAATTGTGAACACTACCTTTGTTGTGGTTCCTACTTCTGATCAATTTCAAGTTAAGCTAGGTTTACCTTGGTTGACAGCCATACATGTTGTTGCTTCACCTATCCATAAGTGTCTTAATTTCATTCATGATGGAGAAGTTAAGATGATCAATCATAGTCTATATCAACCTTCTAGGCCTAGAGATTGTGCTGCTCTAGATTTCTTTTGGCCTTCCTTACCTAATTCATGTCCTCCTAGACCTGATAATATTTTTCGATCATATCAAGCTTATAAACATCATAAAATCCTTGAATTAAGTTCACCTCCTATGGATCTTACTCATGGTCTTTTACCTACACCTTCGATACCTCCTTTAACTATGGCTTCTAGTTCTGTTAATCAAGTTCCTTCTACCAAATCTATCAAAGATCTTGTGATTGTTTCTCCTATGGATAATAATCCTATTAATCTTCCTAGAGAACCTATAAAGGATCCTGCAATTGTTCCTCCTAGTTCTCAACCTATTTCAAATAAATCAAAATGTAACCGATCTTCTAATGAACGTCATAAAAAGCATCGTGCTCATGCTAAAGCTAAAAGATCTCTATCTTCTTCGGATAAACCTATGCATAATGTGTTAGAAGATGTTACTAATAATGATATTGACATGCATGATTATGATGATTCTATTCATATCTTAGATCCTATTTTGATTAATTTGGATGAAGAAGATACTCTTGAAGATACTGATGATGTTAATGATGAATATGAAACTATTGACATTGACATTGATTTACCTGATATCCTTTCATCACAATTAACTCTTAAACCTAGTGTCGAACATAGTGATTCTCAAGAGGATCCTTGTTTGGAACTGGCTATCATTCCTACTATGTTGGATATAGTCCCTCTTGCGAGTTACCCACCTTCCCTAAATGATATACAATGAGATGGGGGAAGTAGGTGGCATGCTTGATCAGCTTGTCCTTCATGGTAGCTTTGTTATGTGTTTGCATGTTGTACTATGCTTCTCCCATAATGTGTTTGCTAAATGTTGTTAGATTCTTTTACATGATCCTTGTTACTTAGTAGGTGCGAGGTGATGAAGGAATCAAAACTATTGTTCAAATTCTTCTATATGTATCTCTATTCTTCTATACATTGTTCAATGTTATGTTGTAACTGTGCTATTATTCGTACATGTTTCCTTATGTAATCTACTTGGATTTGAAATATGGTAGCACAAATTCTTTTTGGCCTCCATGTCATGGTCTGAAAAGATTCTCGTTCGTATATCTTATGTGATCTTTCCTCCTTTTTGATTGTAGTTCTACTGTCTTTCAAGAATGATGTCAATTCATTTGCAATAATATCATATATATATTATCTTATGATCATACTGACCCCACGATAGGTAGATCCCTTTGGTGTTCTCTGTATGTTTCTATGATATTTCCCTTGATTTGTCTTCATCTGGGGGCATCTTGACGTGGAAACGTAATCAATGGAGTTGTTTAGGTTTTCATTAAAGTCATTGCTCTTGTTAAAGTGTCAGAAATGACTTTAACATGGGGGCATACACTCTGCTCACCTATCACACACATGCACTTTTCAATACACACATATTTTTCAAGATACTTCTTTTCCCTTTTTTGATTAGTAACTAATCCTTAAAGCACAGATTTATATTTTAGGATCTCTTGATCCCTCCAGTTTCAAATACACATATATTGTGATCCCTTAAGGTCGGAAGTGTCCTTAAGATTAGATCTCTTTTGTTTTTATTTTTGGTTTTATTCTTATGGAATAGAATATTCCTAAGCATAAATCCTTGATGGGTTGACTAGTGAGTAGCCACATTCACTAGAGGTTCAATTCCATCTTTCTAGTTGCGCCATTTTTCTATGTGGTTCACAATGGGACATAAGTTCTCATTGGGTGAGGTAATCACACCTTCTTTCTCTCTCTAGAGATGTCTCTCTTATTGTGATCTAGGATTCAATGAAGACTTGAGTCCCTGGGGGCTTAAGGTTTCTCTTTGTCCTTTAGATTATGATAAGATTATCTTTTTATTCTGATCTCCTTTACCAAGAGTTTGCATCGAGTCCATACTCTTGCTAAAGTGGGGGCTTAATGTATCATCTTAAAATGGAAGCACTTCCATGATAATAGCATTTATCCCTCTGAGTAGGTGGTTTTGGGTCATGTTAAGCACCTTGATTGGGTCTTTGCATGTATTTGGCTTTTCTCCCCGCTTTCCACTTCTTCCTCGCACTTGATTTCTTCATTCTAGGTGAAATTAGGGTTAGGATCTTAAGGATTCTCCTAAATTTCTCTCTTCCATGGCTCTATTTTCTAGGTAGGATTTAGAAATGGATCCTCTTGGAAATCATCTTGGTAATCATAGGATTTTATGTCTATTCCAGACATTCTGTCCTATTCTGGCATTAGTTTTTAGGTTTCTGGACTTCCCTGGGACCTCTTGACTTGATTTTGAGTCAACTTAGGATCAGGGTCAATGTCTTAGGTTGAACCTAACTAGGTCAAGGTCTTAGGTTGACCCTAACTAGGTCAAGGTCTTAGGTCAACCCTGACTAGGTCAGGGTCAACCTTGACATTGACCCCTTTCTCCAAATTTTCAAGATCTTTAATTTCTGGGCTTCGAGCTTTCGGGAAATTTATTTTCCCACCTCCGGGTTGGCCATTTAAGTTTTGGGATGGTAAATCCTTTAATTGCATTTAATCTAGGTATATTTTCTAAAGGTGAGGACCTAATTGGGATTTAATTCTCCAAGGTGGCCCATCTAGAGGAGTGTGCCCTAGATCACTATAAAAGGAGGCTTTCCTCTCTCATTTTCATCATCAAGTTTTGTGAGAACATCACATCTCATCCAAGAAAGCTATCATCAATTTTTTCAATCAAGCTTTTAAGTGCAAGCAAGTGAATTCATGTCTTCAAGAATTCAAGTGTTCAAGCATTCATCCATCAAGGAGATCCATTGTTAGCTATTGAAGGATTCAATCTCTTTGGAGCCCCTTTGATGATCCATCCTTCTCCATTCATTCAAGCCTTCTCATATGCAAAGATCAATTCAAGATTGGTGTTGAAGATCAAATACCATTTATTAGAGACATCCTACATCCTACATTCATTCCTACTTATGGATTTGAGGATTCGAATCCTCTACAAGGACTTCAACATAAGCGAGGTGATTTGTTTCAATTACTTTGTTTATGCACAATACATTTCAATTCAATTTCAAGGTTAATTCCTAAACTGGGGTTTGACCAAGGCAAACCCCCCATACAACAAAAACCCCCATTTTCTTGTAGGTACAAGTGCAAAATTTTAGATTTGAGAGTGAATTTGGATACCCTTTTTGGCAAACTTCCAAGATCTGTGAACAGAATTTGAATCAGACTTCAAATAAAGAATGTGGTATTTACCTTTTATGAGGGTCAAACCTGAGCTAAGCCATCTTGAGGAAAGACTTTTGGGTTTTCTCTTACTTGGCATTTCCAGTCCAAGATAGGTTTTAGATTTTCCTGAAAGTGCACATAGACATCAGAATTCAACATTTTCTAGATCTGCCCTAATTTGAGGTTAGTACTTGTATTTAAATTATTCTATATTCTAAACATAATCCTCCACATTAGGGAAATATTGGATTTACTCTCTCTCTTCCTACCCTTTTCCATAAAATTGATTTGATTGTGCATTAACCTTTTGGTTGATCAAATCAGATCTCTTCTTTGGGTAATTTGGGTTTTGAGAATAGATCTCATATTTCCCCCTTTACATTTGAATAGAGGTGAATCCATTTTACATCTATTCAATATGTTTATCCTTTTTCTTTGGTCAGGCTCTCTCTAACTTCCCTCAACCTATCCCTTTCTTCAAGGAGTTTTTGCTTCTCCCAACTAACTATTGCATCTATATTTGTTTCTGGGAAGGGGATGGTGGAAACTCAATGATAGGACTAGAAGATGAGGCCACTGCAGGTTGAATAGCAATAATCAATTGAGGAGACCTATGACTTTGTGGTCCAGTTAGTTGTGATATCAATTTATCCTTCTCAATCATGTCAACCTTCAGCTCATTGTGAGACTTGAGAATGGTTTCAAACTTTATCCTCGATTCTTCCTTCTCAAGGGAATCTTTCTCTACCACCTTCAAGTTAAACTTGGTTTTTTCTAAAATAATATTTGAGGCTTCAATAGTTGAAGTCTCACCTACCCTGTTCACCAACAAACTTCCTGAATATTCTGAGGAATGTGCCTCATTCCTATTTTTATATTCTTCCCTCTTAAGGGACCACATTACTAGGGTTGCATGATCATCTAAGAAGACCACACCCCTAGCATCTTGTTGTGCTTGTTCTCCAATGGAATGAATAATAGTTTTAATTTTTCTTATTGCATCAAAAACTACTGCATCTGCAATATCCCATTCAGGGAAAATCATGACTCTTGCAGTATGAACTAGGGCCCTTCCCTCATCTGGGGTTACATTCTCAAACTATTTCATCATTTCCCCCTTAGTTTCATTTTTAATCATAGTCACATCCCTATTAGGGATACCTTCTTTCTTATTTTCAAAAATATCTATGAACTGATTTATATGCATTCTCCACAAGAATTGAAGAAATACTCTAGTTTTGACAAAATTATCATCAAAGAGGAAACTATCACTAGCCTACTTCATAATTGGATCTAATTATTTACCTATAAACTCTACCATAGTGAGATCCATTTCAACTTTCTTAGGTGCCTCTGGCATCCCTTCTTGTATCTCCTCATTAGAAACAAAAATCTTTCCCTCATTGCTCATCTGTACTATTTGTTGAGCAACTCCTTATTCATCTAATTGCAATGGGGATTGAGATGGAGAATACATCTCTTTCTAGGGCTAAGCCACTTCTTCTTTTCTCTACCTCTTTGGAGAGGGATGCTCCTCAACAAGATCATTCATAGGCCTTTTCCCTTTGGAAATGGACGGAATAGATCTATCCTTATGTTGCACTGGTAAAAGGACACTTTATCCCTTTCTTTCTTGAATAGTGTATGTCCCCTTAGGGATCAACTTAGCATATCCATGTTGATTTAAGATTCTCCTTTCTTTCTTTGGATCATATTGGATCACTACATTCTTCTTCTCATTCACAACCTACATAATCCCCTCAAAATGTTCGATCAGGGTCTCAACTTTCCTTTCCCAAGGCTGGAAATCCTTTAATGGGTCATACTTTCTATCAAAAATCTGGATGAAGTCCATAGTCTTCTTGTATATTAACCATTTCTCTTTTTTGATTTCTTGAGTTTGGAGATCAAACTCATTTCTAACTATGTCTTCAAGAAAATTGAATTAGTGCTCCATAGTGACACACATTGTCTTTTCCTTGAACATTCTAGATATAAAACCTTCATTATCAACACACCTCACCACAACAGTAGCCATCTTGTAAGGCTGGAGAACTTTGTTCAAATGAACCCAACCACCTTTGACAATGATAAATTGGTGGGCTATTATGATACTAGGGAAAAGAGTTCCCCTTCCTATGTTTTTCAGGGTTGCCTCCTACAAATCACCTATTTGCCTAAGAATTTCTACATACCCCACTTTCAAGGGGACTTGATATGACAACACATAAGGAGCCTTCTTGCATCCATACACTCTGAAAACTATTGACACTGGATATAAAATTATATCCCCAAAGTTGTGGACAATAGTGATATCCTTGCAATATTCCTTTCATCTAATTAGTCTCAATAATTCCATAGGAATTCTAGGGCTCTCCTGGAACAACAAGGATCTCAAACTTGAAGAAAAATTCCTATCAAATATAACATAATTGGCATCAATTCTATCCCATGACAACTCTATAGTTTATAATTGGACTGGCAGAACCTCACCATTCTTCTCTCTGACTAAATCCATTGTCTGGCTAAAGAAATTGACACCATTGTGCAAAAACATGTACATTAACATTGAATACCATCCAAATGGTTTGTCTACCTTCATCTTTTCTATGCCTATCAGACCTTGGCGAATTAAGTCAGCAATGTAGGGAGAAAAATAAAAAATCAATGCTAGATGGGGGTGTAAGATTTGAACCATCATGAACATGAAGGGGAAAAGCATGTGTGTGGCCTCATCTTGACCCAAAATATATGTTTAAGATTTATACATGCGTAGTGCCCTTAAATTGAAAAGGTCCAACCAAAAAGTTTCTAGTGTGTTTGAACTAACCATACAAAGGGAACCAACCTTGCCAAAGAAATCCCTCAAAGGACCAGACCTAAGATACTCCTTCTAGACCTCATAGATTTTCCTAAACTCATCAAATTCAATTTTTTCCATGCCAACAGAAGGATCATTCAATGAAAACACTTGTTTGATCTCATCTTCTATTATACTTATCAAAACTTTTCCATTTATATCTCTGACAACCCTTACCACCAGATCATAACATCTAGCAATCTGAATCAGGAGGTCAGCATCGATAATAACACTAGGCACAATAAGCTTCCCTACATCAAACTACCAGATATTGCTAAGGGGAGTACATGCATTTATTTGAGAGTATGCAGCTTTAAACAAAATCAATGTAGTATAGTTTTCCCCAACCTTGGCATCTCTCATCCACATTCCTCTATCAAACAACCTCTCATCAATATAATCTCTAGGATTCTTAGGCACCAACTCTTTCATTCAAGACTTCTCAATTTCTGAGTGAGGGAGTAATTGTAATAGTTCTTCATAAACTCCTCTCTCCTTATGATTTATTTTCCCTATGAGGTCCCTCTTTGGTGCCATCTTAATCAACTAGGGCTCTAGAGAAGTATGTAAAACTATAAATAATCCACCCTAACCCATGTAGAAACGCCAAACTACTAGTAGAAAGATCAAAAAAAAAAAACTTGAGAAATTTGTTTCAAAATGCCCACCGTTTACCAGAAAACCTTCACAGATCATGCTTGTAGAGAGAGAAATTTCTCCTGAGAGAGAAAGAAGACAATGTACCATTTGTAACAATCAAATATTTCCTTATAATCCTCACTAGTCCTTTACAACCAACTCGTACGAAACACATTAAGTCACCATTATTGAAACTGGTAGCTACAACATTCACAGGACGTGACAAGGCTTCAAAATTACAAAATTTAAATCTGTGTTGTCGATCCTCTCCTTTTTGGCATATCAGATGATTATTGAAAATTGAATCAGCACGAGTAAACCTTTTCTCTAAGTATATTTCTCGACCAATGAGAACATTTCATTTTTTCCCATGTGCAAAATTTTGTTCCTTTATAACTTACTCGGCTGGACAAGTGTCATCTCATCCTAGCCCTACAAAAACTAACTGACAAGCATCTCTCAATCAAGGCTTTATGCCTATCGTTGATCTTCCTCAGATTTGTCAGACCTTTATCTTCTATGAAAATGATGACCCCACTTCAAAAAAAGAGACATGGTGGCTTTTAAGAACTTCAGACCCACTAGTAGTTGACATCACCTTGGACACATGTCACCATGTTCCATCCCCAAAAATAGGAAGCTACCAATAGAGTTAGGCTAAGGCACAATTAGGGATTTTTATTATAGGACATAAAATGATGTTTGAACTTGTTTTCCTTGAGACTGATTCCCACAAGAGAAAGACCTAATTACTAAGGATGGATAAGATCCTCCTTCATTTTTGAGCTCCACAGACTCAGGCAGGTATTACATTTTAATGATGACTATTTTTGTAGTATTCTTATGAATGGACATTGACCAGCTTCTAGTCTTCTTAATGCATAAACCTATAGAACACTTTGCATATGTCTGTAATCACTTTAATGCAAACTTTAACCAGACAAAGTGTGACTGAGAATGAAGCAATAATCAGTGCTTTAAGGATTCTCATCCTTCTTCCTTTTAAGGAGGGACAACCTAATATGATTCTCTCTTTACAGAATTAGGAAATATGAACTAAATGCCTTAGGCACAGTCCAATCTATCAAGTGCAATGAACATGAAAATAAAAGGTATTGATAAATAATGTGAATGTTTCAACTTCTTCCCTGAGATCGATGAAAGATACAACCTGTGAGGAACAAATACCAAACTAGTGCCTAATCCTAAGGGCAACAGAGTCACAATGCAAATCAACAAGTAACCCCTTATAGAAACACAAAAGTATGCCTTACACACTACTACAACTTCAAATAGGTTTCCTTACAAACTATTCTATTAACCAAATATTGTTATCATCAAATATCCATACAAATATATTTACTCTCCAAGATGAAATATAAGCACATTTAATTCTTTCCTTGAAAGAAGCTCATAAAACAGTCAAGTAGGTTGCTTTACAACTGGTATATTTCAAATGCCTAACATGAAAAACATACAAGAGTAAAATACATAAGCAAAGAGACAACAACAATCTATGGTAGAAGTTGTAGTGTATTTTTATTAAAATCAACTTGCCACTTACATTCACAATTCCATTACTCAAAAGACCAGACACAAAGCTTGGTGATCTGCTCCTAAGAAATCCGGTTCTATTTTCTATATCTTTTCAATCTATACTCCCTTTTTTCTTACCAACCCTTTACAAAATGAGCTTTTAAATCTTTATAGCCTTCTCACAACCACCTTGGAATTCCCTCATTAATGGGAATGCAACAATCTTTGGTTGGTTGGAAAACCTAACTCCTATTAAAACATAAAAATACAACAAAATATACAACCAACCTGCAGGTGGTGAAAGGACAAGACCTTTTCAAATCATGGTACATCTTTGGCTGCTCAAAAACTAACACCCTCAACTATAAATATTTATCACAGCTCCTTGATTTCAATGAGACATGGTGACTGCCATTTCAGGCTAACCTACACCATTCTTGAATGATAGCTTATCAAACTTGTATTCCTTGGATCAAGTGTCAGGTGTGTCAGATGTCCTTTTCAATCTTCATCCAAAATATCCAAATCAACTATGGTAGATCTAGCCTTTTTGGGCTTTGTCTTTTCATTCCATGCAGTTACATGTTCCTCTGTCAGCCAATTAAAACCTTGGACAAGTTGTAGTTGGGCTTCTTGTCTCTCCCATCTAGCATCCATAATTGCCTTAACATTTGACACAAACTTTGTAGGGTCAACCTCTGCTTTGATGGCTTCATCTAAGGCCCTATTGAAGCTCTCTAAATCAACACTATTATTCTCACCCAAAAATGCCTCTTTCCTAGGCAATAGAAGATTAGCATCCGATCTCCAATTATCAAGGCTCTTTATTGTCCCATCTATACTTAAAATTGAGGGGATGAATTTGTTGGTATAGGAGCTGAGCATGGCTATCTTAGCCTCAATCAAATTCACCTTACCCTTGAAAAGTGGTAAAATGGCTTTAATTCTATCAATCTCCTCACCAACTCCTACAACTGTCTTCAGTATTTCACTCCCCATAGATTGAGCAAAAATCAATCTCTCAAAAAGTGGTGCCCTGACAAACCACACTGTATGAAACTCACTCAAAATTTGCACATAAATGTTGATCTCCTTTTGCAATTCTGGAAACTTACCATAAGCATTATAAACTATGTCAAATTTATCCTTGATTGTGTTCCACCTATGCTGCAAAATAGTCAATAGGGCTTGCAATACTTTCTCATTCTTTTCATCATTGATCTTTTTCAATTCAGCAACCACCTCCTCATCTATCATTCCTTATGCCTCTATTACCACTATCTCTTCAGGAGGTACAGGGGCTACTACAGGGGTATTTATAATTTGCAATTGTAGTTCCTCCAACTACTTCTCTAATGCTATGACCTTTATTATCTACAAGTCCCTATCCTTCACTAGGGCACTGTAATCCTCCAAGAGGTTGCCATATATCTCTGACAGTTGTTTAGTTTTATCTTCATTTAATCTTGCAAATTGGGTCAAAACCTGAGAAATTTCCAGGTCCCTTGTATTGTGGATTGACCATAGTATTTTATCTCCCTCAATTTATTCTTTTACATTCAAAATTTTTGTTTTCTTGTCCTTTGGATACAGACTCCACATGGCCAAGGCTTGACTTTTTGGGCTATACCCAAATCCTCTTATTATGTCCCCTACTTGGGTCTCAGAAGATAGAGTAACATCTTCTTGTCTCTTTATTTGATCTATTTTGAAGTTAGTGTACAAAATCCACCCTGGCACAAGCAACATATTACTTTTTCTCACTAATTACCTAGCCTCATTTGGAGTAAGATTTTCCTCCTCAGGGTCACATTATTTCAATTGTTGTAATGCCTCATCTGGCACTTGACCCTCCTCAGTTATTTGTACACTTGAAGCCACCTGTTTCTACTTATGCCATAACAAGAAACTTTTGAATTCCTCAGAATTCACAAAACTATCATCCTTCATGAAAGCATCTTGCTCAATTAATCTTTCATCTTGGCCTAAAGCTAGAGGCAACTCTACATCTTTTGTTTCATACTTCTGTTACCTTTTACCCTCTCTGACTACTTTCCTAATTTCATGGTGATGAAAGCTAGTCCCTGTGTAGAGGGCACTCACTCTATCTTTCCTCCTCCTCTATGAAGGCTCACTAGTTAACAACTTTTGCTTTTTCTTTTGAGGCTCAGCAGTATCCTCAGAACTAGGCAATTCAACAAGATCTACATTTTCTTTCTCCTCCCTAGGCCCTTCGGTTATTGGTTGTTCCATAGTGGGTGGACTATATATGGGGTAGTAACCATCACTATCCTCATCACATTTTGATTTTGAATGGGCCTTTTTTCCTTGATTAGCATCATCAACTTGATCCCTCATGGATTCAACAAGTGTGTCAAATTGAGCCATCATCTGCTCAAGTCTTTGGAAGTAAGGCAAAGTGGGAAAGAAACCTCCAAATACCAATCCTTTTCCTTTAAACTCCTTCTCAATTTTGTCTAACCGATCCAATTGCCTAATTCTTTTCTCCACCTCATCATCCTCAATGATGTTTCTAATCACATCTTCTTCAGGATACTCCTCATGTAGCTTATTGAAAGGAATGGTGGGTATGTAGTATTTCCTTGCAGTAGCCATGAAACCTTCAGTATCCACATACCTATGTGGTGCTGTAAACATCTTGTACTTTTCTAATCAATCATTTACTTTACTGAATGCTCCCTTTCCAATTGTAATATAATGCACCCTGAAGTGCCGAGGAGTGAGAGTCCCCTTTTTGTGGGAAGCCAAGTGTTCTCTTTCTATCAACATGAGTTGCCAGACAAACTCTAAAAATGCAACTCTTGGTGGTACATAGAATGGGAGCAGATGAGGAGGCTGAGGGCATCCATAAACCCTAATCATTGTATAGCTTGTCTCATAGTAAATATATCCCCAATTGTGACCCTTGGTCCAATTATGAATAAATTGTTGGGGTCTCACTAGCTGCAGGACATTGGTGGGTAATCTTGAGAAATTCAAACCCAAACTCAGGAGAATGGGGAACACAATCTAGTTCTCAAAAGCACTAAAATATCACCTAGGGCATGAAGGGCTCCAGACTCCTAACTAGAACTAAATTGGGTGAGGCGATCTATTCCACATCATTTTTGGTTTGAGATCTCTCAAATTTATTAAGCCTTAATTGTGATACACAATTAGATGCATCGGCAAGGAGTAATGCATGAACCTAGGTTGAGAACTAGAGGTGAAATTCTTCAACCACAACAAACCCTCATGCATCTTGTTTATGATAGAACCAATAAATTCATACCCTTTTCTCACCATACAACTCTATGAATCCATCACCAGAATCAAAATATCAGATGTAATCCTCTCAGCACCCACATCAATTCTGAAATCCTGGCATATCCCATATGCAATGTATTTCATGTAAAACTTTAGGTCTTTGTAGGCATATGAAATTGATTCGACCATAGGTGCAATATAGTTTTTATTCTCCTTCAGCATTTTATTCTTAATCTCCCTAGAGATGAGAGGAGCCTCTCTAACATATCTATTTGCTAAAGCTTGTAAGTTGATTTCTGTGGCCATTGGAAACTAAATCCTGAAAGCATTCATGAAAGAATTTCAGTCTAAGATTATCAAGGGTGAACCATCCTCTTTTCTAATGGTCTTTGAGAGAGGATCATATCTCTGAGATAGCATGAGGAGCAAGTCGACATCTAGAAAAACCTCTGGGACAATCAACTTGGCCAACCCTGAAGTGTAAGGGTTTGAAACCAGTATAACACTATCACGGTTCTTATTGAAATATGTAAACAAGCACATGTCTATGATCTCTGGAGTTTCAACATCCCTACAGTAAGCTAGGTCATCGACAAAAATATCATCACTGACCTTTTTGTTTTGAGAAGAACCAGGCAAGAGAGTGAGAAATTCATCTGAAAAACTTTCCTTTACTTTCTCCTTCGACCCTTGGCTGGTAGAAGCTCCGCTTGCTATCATCTAAATCATCTTGACTATAGCTCTAGAAATTCTTCTACAAATTCATTGATCATACTGCAAGTTCGGAAAGCTCAGAAAACCTAGCGCTCTGTACTTCTCCAATAAGCTTCATAACTCTCAAATGAGCTGCCTCTAGTTGTTTTAACCTGCAGCATTAAATGTGCCACCATGTTTGACATCTCCTACCCACAAAAGGTCACTTCTGCCATTAATTTGGCACGCACAGGGTTTCAATTTACTAGCCATAGCTAAGAAATTTTAAATTTGAACATCCTGAGATCTGGCGATTGAAGAAAAAGGCACATAGTCATTTTACAAATTTGGCACTTTAGAAAGGTATTCTGAGATCTGGTGACTAAGAGGAAATCTCGTAGTCATGAAATACTTTTGACTTTTCAAACTTCATTCTAAGATTAGGCAACTAGCCATTTGGAGATCTAGCGACTGAAGAAAGTGATACATTAATTTAGTCTATTCTGAGAACTGGTGACCATAGTCAAAAACTATAGTCACGACAATATATTTATCTTTGAAAACTTTCAGCGATCACCCGACCTAGAGATCTGGTGACAAACCTAAAGTCTCATAATCTCATAAAAATTTAACTGTTTGACTTCTTTCTTGAGATCACATGACCACCATTGATCTCATCCTTTAATTCGTCCAGCAGTCCAGATTAAGTTGTGAGAAGATTTCATAACCGCCTGATCCCACGATCTCGAGAAAACTGTGTCGCTGAATCACTGAAAGCTTACCACTTAACTGTCAGGAACTTGAGATCACATGACCACATAGTCACTACATTGCTGAATACAATTATAATCATAGGGCCAAAACACTTCATTAACCCTCACTTGACCTAGGGAAAATCTGGAGACTTGGTGACAAAGACCTCTCGCTAAATCTCACAATCTTTCACTTAACTCGGATTTAACCCTGAGAACACATTACTAAGGCATTCTCCAAGTCATGAGAACATTTCTTCACTCTGGGTTAAGACTGGAGATCAAGCACCATCCACACGATCAAAAATCATCAACGGTTCTCAATAAATCTAACAATCCTTTGTCACCTAACAGCCACATTTAGAGATCTGGAAACAACTGCATCACAGAATAACTAACTGTCAGAGAGATAGCCATCAACATCAGGAGATCACACGACCAATAGAACTCTCAATCGCTAAATGAAAAGATAAACCGTCATATTATTATGAGATCTAGAGACAACCACCAAGGAAGACTATTGTTCCATCTCGAGATTCAGTGACCAAAGAGAAAACTCATGATCACTGGATAAAAGGCCACTTAAATAAATCATTGAGAGATCTCCCAACCATAGGAAAAACCAATTCGGAGATTATGTGACTATAGTCTCTTAGTGACAAATCAAATACAGTAGTTGCAAGATCTCAAGACTATCATTGCAAGATCTGGAGACTAAAGGTGAAACACTAAGTCATTAGATAATAAGGAATATTCTGAAGAGCTCATGAGATCGGGCAACAAAGGCTTTCAGGCATTCACTAGACAAATGGGAATATTCCTAAACCTTAAGGAGACTCAGTGACTAAGAGGAAAATATAAGTGCACATGCAAATTTGAGACTCAAGTCATCTAATAAAGTAACAGAGAATTAGAATGTTGACAACCTAAACTAGGGTTTTTATGACTTTTCAAAGGCAATTAGACCTAGCAAACCCCAAAGACTACAATTTTTTCAAGATCATCCATAAATTTAGGGCAAAAAACAAAAAACAAGATTTCTAACCAATAGTGGCTCTATCTGAGGATGTTAAAACATGAGTTTGAACAAGAACCATGGATCTCTAGGACACTGACCAAAAAATGCACTGACCTAAAATCGGAAAGGAAGCACACAAACTAAAAGAAACACACCTGTACAATATTTACAAGATATTTACATATGCATG
Source organism: Chamaecyparis obtusa (assembly GCA_027943335.1). NCBI lineage: Eukaryota > Viridiplantae > Streptophyta > Pinopsida > Cupressales > Cupressaceae > Chamaecyparis > Chamaecyparis obtusa. The sequence continues at coordinate 1,874,194 of BSBK01000477.1, forward strand.
CAGAAAGAATCAGCTGAAGAAAGGCTTTAAGAATTGCCCATGCACTGGAAACTCAAAAAATTCATCATCCATACTTTTCAACAAATAAGAGTCTTTTCCAAAACTTTCATGAATCATGAAGGGACCAAGCCATAAGGATTCAAACTTTTTATGCTTCCCTTTGTCTTATGCTCTTACATTCCATTGAAGTACCAGGTCATTTGCTTTGAACTTTCTAGTAGTAGCCCTCTTGTCAAACAAGTACTTCACTTTCTATTGCAATCTGATGTTACTCTTTTGACTTTCTCTTCTCATTTCATCTAGCTCAGTCAATTGCATGATCTTGTCCTGCATTGGTTCTAATTCATCCAATTCTTCATCTTGAATAAAATTATAAATAGGAAGAAAATTATTTACAGGAAATCTTGACTATAAGCCATATACAAGCTCAAAAGGGGACTTCTTAGTGGCTCTCTTTACTATGATCCTATTGCCCATAAGGCCAATTTCAACTTTGAATGTCAGGCTCTTTTATTTTTCTCAAGTGTTTTCTTCAAGATTGTCAGGATACTTTTTTTGCTAGACTCAGCTTGTCCATTCGCTTGAGGATGATAAGGAGATGAATAAGATGTCATGATTCCATTGTCCTTACAAAATTCCTTGAATTCATCTGATCTAAAACACATTGCATTATCTATGATTAGTGTTATGGGAACACCAAATCTGGTCAAAATATTGTCAAGCAAAAAATCAATCACCACTTTACTAGTTGCATTCTTTGTGGGAATGGCCTCTATCCATTTTGTGAAATAATCCATTGCAACAAGCAGCCAACTATTTCCTCCAGTAGATTTATCAAAAAATTCCCCTATGAAATCCAATCCCCACATAGAAAATGGTGCTTCAGTAGTTATTGGGTTCAACAACAGTTCTCCTGAATATTTTAATTTGGAAACAAATTTCTAACAGGCGTCACACTTCTTCACAAACTGAAATGAGTCTTTAAATAGTGTAGGCCAAAAACAACTAGCCCTCAAGATCTTATGGGCAGTAGTCTTTACTGAATAATGGCCTCCACAAATACCAGCGTGCATCTCACTCAAAAATTTCTCTACTTGATATCTATCAAGGCAAAAGAGCAACATTCCATCTCTATTCTTCCAACACAAGTCTCCTTGTATCAATGCATATTTTTGAGCTTGCAATTTTAGGGACCTCTTCTGGTTGTCTGTCATATGTCCTAAACATTTGGCATTTTTGAGGAAGTATACAATATCAGCATATTCTGGTTGCAACTCAATACTTGTTATTGTCTTATCAGGGATTCCCTCATTGTTAACCTGAACTAAATCCATATTCTCTTCAGTCATCAATTTTTCTAGGCCTTGTCCTCTCACAAGCTTGGTAATATGGATTTCTAAATTGAACTCTTGGATCCTAGAAATCCATTTACATCTCTTACCAGTAACTTTAGATTGAGTGAGGACATCCTTAACTGTAGCATGAGGGACATATGCAATGACCTTAGCATAAACTAGATAAGGTCTGAAAGATTTCACTACTTTTACTAAGGCATATGCCTGCTTTTCCATCATCTCATAATTTAACTCTGCAACTTGCAAAGACTTACTAAAGAATGCAATTGGATGGTCAAAACCCTCATTATCCTTCTATAGTAGTACAACAGCAAGTGTGTGAAATGATGCAAAGGAAAAGAGTGAAAATGGCTTAGTATAATCAGGGGATCTAAGCACAGGTGCCTGTTGAACTACTTCTTTAATTTTATCAAATGCACCTTGAGCTTTAGCAGTCCATTGAAACTTCACATTTTTCTTAAGAAATTTTACTATGGGCTTAACAATTTCAGCAAAATTGGCAATGAATCTTCTAACAAAGTTGATCTTTCCTAAAAAGGATTGCACTCCCTTGATATTTTTTGGTGCTATAACTCTCTTAATAGCCTCAATTCCTTTGACACAATGTGTCCCAGCAACTTTCCTTCCTTGACTGCAAAATTGCACTTCTTTGGATTTAGAGACACACCATACTCCAGAGCTTTAATAAAAATCTTTTCTAGGTGTGAGCAATGGTCAACATCCAATTTTGAGTAGGTAGTTAAGTCATCCTGGTAGACAACCATGAATAAGTCAATATACTCCTTAAAAGCAACATCCATGGCCCTTTGAAAAGTCACTCCAGCATTTTTGAGACCAAATGGCATTCTGACATAAACACAAGTTCCCCAAGGTGTAGTGAATGTTGTTTTGAACTGCTCTGATTCTTTTACTAACACCTGGTTATATCCAAAAAAACCATCCATCATAGACAATAATTCACATCTAGTGACTTTATGCAACATTGCCTCCATGTTGGGTAATGAATAGTTGTCTTTCAATGATGCAACATTCAAATTTCTAAAATCTACACACAACCTGATATCCCCATTCTTCTTTCTGACTGGGACTAAGTTAGACACCCAAGTTGAATGCCGTATAGGTTGGATTATTCCTGCATCACTCAACTTGACTAGTTCCTGCTGCATTTTAGGATCTAACAATGGGTTGATGGGCCTTTGTTTTTGCATAAAAGGTTTGACCTCATCCTTCAATGGGATTTCATGTTGGAACAAATCCTCTCTATAATCTTTTAGGTCATCATATGACCATGCAAAAATGTGCTTATACCTTCTTAACAATTTTATCAAACTATATCTCAGTTGAGGATCCAATCCCTTTCCAATATAAACCATTTGGGGTGCATTATGTGATCCCAAATTTATTTCTTCCAAATCTTCTGTCTTAGCATTACTTATTTTTGACATATGATCATTTTGGCTATTATATATTGCTTTTAACTTAGTTAGGCCCTTAGGGATACTATTTGAATTCAATTGGATTACCTCATTTCCCATAACCATGTCCTTACATTAGCTTCCTCAAACAATGTATTGCACTCGATAAGCTGATCTTCATATATGTCAAGGCATTGAATAAATTTCAAAATGTCATGATCATCCTCAAAAACTTGCCAATTGTAAATGTTGTCTGACATAACTGGCCTAATTTTTATTTCAACTATTGAAAATCCATTCAAAGTTGAATCATCTCTTTTCAAAGCAACATTTGCCAAAAAATCAGCCATTATGTTCTTGGATCTTTCTACCCAACATATATTAAAAGCATCAAACATTTCAATCTGGTCCCAGACTACATTCTTATACAATTTCAATCTATCATTTTTAACAGCATATTTAGATCGAATTTGTGCCACCACAAGCTCAGAATCACCAAAAACCTTTAAACATTTAATCCCATGTTTGATGGAAATATTCAATCCCAATGATAGTGCTTCATATTCAGCAGTATTATTTGTGCATTGGAAAGTCAATGAAAATGAATACTTCAAGGTGGTACCTGATGGAGATATGAATAGAACTCCAGCTTCTGAGCCTTCCTTTGAGCATGTTCCATCAAAATACATTTTCCACAATCCATCTTGTTGTTCCCTCAGTTCCTGGGTCAATAGATCTCAATCCTCCCTTTGTGAAATGGCTTTTTCCATTCTAAAGTTTTCCATGTCAACGTCCACATAACAATTCAACTCATCCATATTATTCAACTCTATCATGTGTGGGGTTCTACTTTCTCTGGATACTTTCACATTCTCACCATCAATACTGAAAGTTGCAAAGGACAAATCACACTAGATACTACCTCCCATTGAAGCACTCCACTTTCTAGACAGTAACATCCCATAGTGAGGTGGGATATCAACCACTAGGACACTCATTGTCAACAACTTATCAGGAAAAGCTGCTAACCTATAAGGGAAAGCCCTTATAGTACCAATAACAGGGACCTCTCTTGAATCCATAGCCTAACATCCTCCATGAGGTGTATCTACTTTCAAACCCAAGGACTTCATTATTTCTACAGGCATAACAATATTAGAGGCTCTTAAATCAATCGTACAATTTTTTAACAACTTTCCATTCACTATTAGGGACAAAAAGAAAGGATCAACAATCCCTATCACAGTATTTATAACATTAGTATCCAAATACATTTGAGGGATCTCAGAGATGATCTCTCCACATTGATTTTTAGTTGAATCATCTGCTGTGGCTGTCCCTTTACCATCCTTGGTGGAATTTTGGGTATCAGAAGGAAGAACTCCTTGTACCCAACTCAAGGCCTTTTCTTTATGTTCTTCTATTCTCATCATTTCCAATAAGGGGACTTTAACAGTAATTTGTGACAACAATTTTCCCATGTCAACTAGGACATACTTGGGATCAACTATATCTTGCTTAATGATAGTTGCTTCCTTATTGTTTTCATGCTCCATAAGGCCTTGCTGATCCTTGTTCATGATTTTAACCTCCTTTTGGGTAGAGACAATAGTCTCCTGAAGAGGTTTTTGCTTTACCTTATAAGTTACATTAGGGGGAACAAATGTTACATTCTTCCTGATCCTAGTCTTGCCAACAACATCAGCAACCTTATTTTTGTCTTGAGTTTGTTTTACATCTTGACCTGTTCTTTTGATAAATATGCCAGCTGATTTTTGACTTGAATCACCTACCACCTTTTTTCTTAAATTGTAGTTGCTTCTAGCTTGGGTGACCATATCTGCTATGATTTGTGCAATCTCTTCATCAGAAGGCCTCCACAACACTATCGTTTCATCATCTTTTAAGGTGTTGCATTGGACTCCATCCAAGTGACTATCCTCTTCATCAGATAGTACCTGCTGATGATAAGTCTCAATTTTAACTTGGGCATTGCTAGCATCTTGATTTTCATCTTCTTCACTAGAATCTATTTCATCACATATGTATGATGAAGTCATACCACAACCTTGATCATCATAGGATTCCTCATGGTTAGTGTCCTGCTCATCATCCGTAGAAACACTTTGAGCTATTGCATAGTAGTAAGGATCATGAGGTGACTGAAAAACAATACACCATGGAACATCATCATTCATATTTACTGGATTCCTATGCAGGGGATGTAGAGTCTTATCAGTTGGCCTATCTTTTCTTTTAGGAGGCACTGGCTTCCCATCATTCCATTGGGTGTTATAGGGATAGTTTTGCATTCTTGGTAATTTATTGTTGAATTTGTTGAAGGATGACCTATCATTTCCCTATATTCTATTATTTCTTACCTCATTAGGCTTCAAATCTTTTATTGCTTTCAAGATTTTCTTCAAACTATCATCATCTTTTGGTTTTGTATCAGGTTTCCCAGGTTCTTTTCTATTTGAGATTGAAGGCCTATAATCCTCTCTTCTTCCCAACTTCCCTGATATTCTTCTATTGCTCTCTATATTAATGGCTAGTTTGTAAGCTTCAGCAAGATTTCTAGGGTTCTTATCTCTTAAAAGATATCCCATTTTGGAATCAAAAGCATTCAGATAAGTAACCAAACAAATCTTATCATCTAGTCTGATTACTTGTAACAATTTATGCATCGCCTTTTGAAATCTAACATTGAACTCAACAACTCCCTCATTTGGATTTTTCTTGATATTGTTGAACTCATTAAGCATGAAACCTTCATTGGTTTTATCACCATATTGTTCTTTGAAAAAATGTTTGAACTATTCCCAAGAGCATATGCTAGCATAAGGCAAATTTCTAAACCAATCTCTAGCATCCTCAGTCAGAGACTGAACAAAAAGCTTCATGATCACATCATCAGGCTCAATGTTGTAATGATCTATCACATCAGTGAAACTTTTCAAATGTTCTTCACAAGTAACTGCATTGCTTCCAGTGAATTTTGGAAGCTTTTTTCTAATTTCATCAGGGATAGGATTTGGGTAACCAGGGATCCCATTAAAAACCAATTGCTTGTGTCTCTCATGTACGGATCTTGTTTGAAATGAGCCTACACCCAAAGATGTGGATGCTTGAACATTTGAGATATTAGAAGTTTTGGACATACCTAAAGTTCTAGCAGTGTTCAACACATTTACACCTTGTTCTTGAGAAGTGGAAAGGGTATTGGTGGGTCCAGAAGACTACTTAAGGAAATCAATCTTTCTTTTTATTTCAGCTGTAGTGGCTTCCAATTCTGCCTTTTCTAATTCTTTGGCCAATATTTCTTGTTCCCTTTTGGCCTTTTCCAAGTCAGCATCTAATCTTGTTGCTTGATCTAGGGGTTTCTTGGTAGTATTTGTTTCATTTATTGAGATCCCTACAGCCTTTTGCTTACCTTTGTCCTTAGGATTTCTTGTCTCATGTATCTTATAGACAACAGGTCGGTCCTCTATTTTTTCAGTTATTAGAATATGATTTATGGCTTAAAAATCTAGTAACTACTTCTTCAATTGCTCTGCCCTGATCATAGCATGTCCAATTTTTTCCTCTTTTTCCTTTTCTCTCTTTTGTCTTATTTGAATTTGCTCCTGGATCCTTCTTTCCAATTCAAACACTTCTTCAAAAATTTCCTCAGAATCAGGAAGGGTTGTTTCTAATGAGGATTCTTGGGCAGGGATTTCTTCTTGGTGGTCACCTGATATTTGATGGTCTTGTAAAGGAAAAACATGATGAGAAGAGGGAACAGAAGCTGATTTGCTCCTAGTTTGGCCCCTAGATCTCTTATTGTTTCCAAGGATTTCTCTCCTATGGGATTGTGCTCTTCTTCCATCCTTTTCAGAGGGTGAGTAGTAATCTTCATATTGGTTTAAGCCCAAATCAATTGCTTCTTCATATTCAGAAGCATTTTCCTCTTGATTTGCTTGGACAGGCTCTTCTCTTCTTGCATTTCCTTTCTACTTCCATGTAAAAGACATGTCATTTGTATTTATATCTTTTCTCATATGACCTTGTCTTGATGGGGACGGGAGCTCTCCCTCTAGGTTATCTTCTGGATGTTCCTTTCTCCAAGATCTAGTATTTCTATGAGTCATTGTAAGACAGTGATCCAAATTTCAAAACACTAGTTTAGAGATTTGATTAGAGTCACCACCCAAAAATCCTTTTGGGGTTTGGAGAAAGAAAACCAAATAAATGCTTTGTGTAGTTTGACCAGAGATCTCAACTGTTCAATAATTTACTGACTCCCTAGCAGAGTCACCAATTTGTTAGGGATTTTTCTTGCAGGACATAAAATGATGTTTGAACTTGTTTTCCTTGAGACTGATTCCCACAAGAGAAAGACCTAATTAATGAGGATTGGATAAGATCCTCCTTCATTTTTGAGCTCCATAGACTCAGGCAGGTATTACCTTTTAATGATGATTTTATTTGCAACATTCTTATGAGTGGACACTGACCAGCTTCTAGTCTTCTTAATGCATAAACCTATAGAGCACTTTGCATATGAATGTAATCACTTTAATGCAAACTTTAAACAGACAAAGTGTGACTGTGAATGAAGCAATAATCAATGCTTTAAGGATTCTCATCCTTCTTCCTTTTAAGGAGGGACTGTTGGAATCATTTTTCATTGCACCAAAAGCTCAAACTATCAATGCTCGATACAAATGCCAGATTTAACCTGATCCATGGGAGGTGGTTAAGCCATGTCACGAATCTCCAAGGAGGAGCTGACCACCAAGTCAACAATCTCAACAATCTCCCCCTTAGCACTGACTGAGCCTTCAGCCCCAACTAAAGGGAGACTCAAACCCGTGACCCAAGGCTCTAATACCAATTGTTGGAATCATTTGCTATTGCACCAAAAGCTTGAACTATCAATGCTCGATTCAAATGCTAGATTTAACCCGATGCACAGGAGGCGGTTAAGCCATGTCACAAATCTCCAAGGAAGTACTAGCCACCAAGTCAACAATCTCAACAGGGACAAACTAATATGATTCTCTCTTTACAAAATCAGGAAATATGAACTAAATGCCCTGGGCACAGTCCAATCTATCAAGTGCAGTGAACATGAAAATAAAAGGTATTGATAAATAATGTGAATGTTTCAACTTCTTCCCTGAGATCAATGAAAGATGCAACCTGTGAGGAACAAATACCAAACCAGTGCCTAATCCTAAGGGAAACAGAGTCACAATGTAAATGAACAAGTAAGCCCTAACAGAAACACAACAGTATGCCTTACACACTACTACAACTTCAAATAGGTTTCCTTACAAACTATTTTGTTAACCAAATATTGTTATCATCAAAGATCCATACAAATATATTTACTCTCCAAGATGAAATATAAGCACATTTAATTCTTTCCTTGAAAGAAGCTCATAAAACAGTCAAGCAGGTTGCTTTACAACTGGTATATTTCAAATGCCTAACATGAAAAACATACAAGAGTAAAATACATAAGCAAAGAGACAACAAAAATATATGGCAGAAGTTGCAGTGTATTTGTATTAAAATCATCTTGCCACTTACATTCACAATTCCATTACTCAAAAGACCAGACACAAAGCTTGGTGATCTGCTCCTAAGCAATCTAGTCCTATTTTTTATATCTTTTCAATCTCTACTCCATTTTTTCTTACCAACCCTTTACAAAAGGAGATTTTAACTCTTTATAGCCTTCTCACAACCACCTTGGAATTCCCTCATTAATGGGAATGCAACAAGCTTTAGGAGGTTGGAAAACCTAACTCCTATTAAAACATAAAAATACAATAAAATATACAACCAACCCGTAGGTGGTGAAAGGACAAGACCTTTTTGGATCATGGTACATCTTTGGCTGCTCAAAAACTGACACCCTCAACTACAAATATTGATGATAGCTTCTTCATTTCAATGAGATATGGTGACCACCATTTTAGGCTAACCTACACCATTCTTGAATGATAGCTTATCAAACTTGTATTCCTTGGATCAAGTGTCAGGTGTGTCAGATGTCCTTTTCAATCTTCATCCAAAATATCCAAATCAACTGCGGCAGATCTAGCCTTTTTGGGCTTTGTCTTTTCATCCCATGCAGTTACCTATTCCTCTGTCGGCCAATTAAAACCTTGGACAAGTTGTAGTTGGGCTTTTTGTCTCTCCCATCTGGCATCTGTAATTGCCTTAACATCTAACACAAACTTTGTGAGGTCAACCTCTACTTTGATGGCTTCATCTAAGGCCTTATTGAAGCTCTCTAAATCAACACTATTATTCTCACCCAAAAATGCCTCTTTCCTAGGCAGTAGAAGATCAGCATCTGATCTCCAATTATCAAGGCTCTTTATTGTCCCATCTGTACTTAAAATTGAGGGGATGAATTTGTTGGTATAGGAGCTGAGCATGGCTATCTTAGCCTCAATCAAATTCACCTTACCCTTGAAAAGTGGTAAAATGGCTTTAATTATATCAATCTTCTCACCAACTCCTACAACTATCTCCGATATGTCACTCCAAATAGATTGACCAAAAATCAATCTCTCAAAAAGTGGTGCCCTAACAAACCACACTGTATGAAACTCACTCAAAATTTGCACATAACTGTTGACCTCCTTTTGCAATTCTGGCAACTTTCCAAAAGCATTATAAACTATGTCAAATTTATCCTTGATTGTGTTCAACCTATGCTACAAAACACTCAATAGGGCTTGCAATACTGCCTCATTCTTTTCATCATTGATCTTTTTCAATTTAGCTACCTGCTCCTCATCTGTCATTCCTTGTGCCGCTATTGCCACTGGCTATTCAGGAGGTACAGGGGCTACTACAGGGGTATTTATAATTTGTAATTGTGGTTCCTCTACCTACTTCTCTAATGCTATGACTTTTATTATCTACAAGTCCCTATCCTTCACTAGGGCACTGTAATCCTCCAAGAGGTTGCCATATCTCTCTGACAACTATTTAGTTTTATCCTCATTTAATCTTGCAAATTGGGTAAAAACCTAAGAAATTTCCAGGTCCCCTGTATTGTCGATTGAACACACTATTTTATCTCCCTCCATTTGTTCTTTTACATTCAAAATTTTTGGTTTCTTGTCCTTTGGATATAGACTCCACCTGGCCAACGCCTGACTTTTTGGGCTATACCCAAATCCTCTTATTATGTCCCCTAATTGGGTCTCAAAAGATAGAGTAACATCTTCTTGGCTCTTTATTTGATCTATTATGAATTCAATATACAAACTTCACCCTGGCACAAGCAACATATTACTTTTTCTCACTAATTCCTTGGCCTCATCTAGAGTAAGATTTTCCTCCTCAGGGTCATATTCTTTCAATTGTTGTAATGCCTCATCTGGCACTTGACCCTCCTTAGTTATTTGTACACTTGAAGCCACCTATTTCTACTTATGCCATAACAAGAAACTTTTGAAGTACTTAGAATTCACAAAACTATCATCCTTCATGAAAGCATCTTGCTCAATTAATCTTTCATCCTAGCCTAAAGCTAGAGGCAACTCTACATCTTCTATTTCATACTTTTGTTGCCTTTTAGCCTCTCTGACTGCTTTCATAATTTCATGGTGATGAAAGCTAGTCCCTTTGTAGAGGGAACTCACTCTATCTTTCCTCCTCCTCTGTGAAGGCTCACCAATTAACAACTTTTTCTTTTTCTTTTGAGGCTTAGCAGTATCCTTAGAACTAGGCAATTCAGCAAGATCTACATTTTCTTTCTCCTCCCTTTCTCCTCCCTAGGCCCTTCGGCCATTGGTTGTTCCATAGTGGGTGGACTATATATGGGGTAGCCACCATCACTATCCTCATCACATTTTGATTCTGAATGGGCCTTTTTTCCCTGATTAGCATCATCAATTTGATCCCTCATGGATTCAACAAGTGTGTCAAATTGAGCCATCATCTACTCAAGTCTTTGGAAGTAAGGAAAAGTGGTAAAGAAACCTCCAAATACCAATCCTTTTCCTTTAAACTGCTTCTCAATTCTATGTAACTGATCCAATTGCCTAATTCTTTTCTCCACCTCATCATCCTTAATGATGTTTCTGATCACATCTTCTTCAAGATACTCCTCATGTAGCTTATTGAAAGGAATGGTGGGCATGTAGTATTTCCTTGCAGCAGCCATGAATCCTTCTATATCCACATACCTATGTGGTGCTACAAACATCTTGTACTTTTCTAACCAATCATTTACTTTACTGAATGCTCCCTTTCCAATTGTAATATAATGCACCTTAAAGTGTCGAGGAGTGATAGTCCCCTTTCTGTGGGAAGCCAAGTGTTCTCTTTCTGTCAACATGAGTTGCCAGAAAAACTCTAGAAATGCAACTCTTGGTGGTACATAGAAAGGGAGTAGATGAGGAGGCTGAGGGCATCCATAAACCTTAATCATTGTATAGCTTGTCTCATAGTAAATATCTCCCCAATTGTGACCCTTGGTCCAATTATGAATAAATTGTTGGGATCTCACTAGCTGTAGGACATTGGTGGGTAATCTTGAGTAATTCACACCCAAACTCCAGAGAATGGGGAACACAATCCAGTTCTCAAATGGACTAAAATCTCTCCTAGGGCACGAAGGGCTCCAGAATCCTAACTAGAATTGAACTGGGTTAGGCTGTCCATTCCACATCATTTTTGGTTTGAGATCACTCAAATTTATTAAGCCATAATTGTGATACACAATTAGATGCATCAGCAGGGAGTAATGCATGAACATGGGTTGAGAACCAGAGGTGAAATTCTTCAAGGACAACAAACCCTCATGCATCTTGTTTATGATATAACCAATAAAGTCATACCCTTTGCTCACCATACGGCTCTGTGAATCCTTCACTAGCATCAAAATATCAGATGTAATCCTCTTAGGACCCACATCAATTCCCAAAACTTGGCATATCCCATATGCAATGTATTTCATGTAAAACTTCAGGTCTTTGTAGGCATACATAATCAATCTAGCCATAGGTGCAATATAGGTTTTATTCTCCTTCAGTATGTGATTCTTAATCTCCTTGGAGACCAAAGTAGCCTCTCTAACATATCTATTTGCTAAAACTTGTAAGTTGATTTCTGTGGCCATTGGAAACTAAATCCCAAAAGCATTCATGAAAGAATTTTAGTCTAAGATTATCAAGGGTGAACCATCCTCTTTTCTAATGGTCTTTGAGAGAGGATCATACCTCTAAGATAGCATGAGGAGCAAGTCCACATCTAGAAAAACCTTCGGGACAATCAACTTGGCCAACCCTGAAGTCCAAGGGTTTGAAACTATTATAACACTATCATGGTTCTTGTAGAAATATGTAAACAGGCACATGCCTATGATCTCTGGAGTTTCAACATCCCTATAGTAAGCTAGGTCATTGACAAAAATATCATCACTGGCCTTTTTGTTTTGAGAAGAACCAAGCAAGAGAGTGAGAAATTCGTCTGAAAAACTTTCCTTTACTTTCTGCTTCGACTCCCGGCTGGTAGAAGCTCCACTTGTTGTCGTCTGACTCATCCTGACTGTAGCTCTGGAAATTCTTCTACAAATTTGCCGATCACACTACAAGTCTGAAAAGCTCAGATAACCTAGCACTCTGTACTTCTCCAATAAGCTTCATAACTCTCAAATGAGCCACCTCTAGTTGTTTTAACCTACAGCATTGAATGCGCCACCATGTCTAACATCTCCAACCAATAAAAGGTCACTTCTACCATTACTTTGGCATGCATAGGGTTTCAATTTACTAGCCGTAGCTAAGAAATTTTAAATTTGAACATTCCACGATTTGGTGACTGAAGAAAAAGGCACATAGTCATTTTACAAATTTGGCGCTTTAGAAAGGTATTCTAAGATCTAGCGACTAAGAGGAAATCTCATAGTCACGAAATACTTTTGACTTTTCAAACTTCATTTTGAGATGAGGTAACTCGGCCATTTGGAGATCTAGTGACTGAAGAAAGTGATACATTAATTTATTATGTTCTAAGAACTGGCGACCATAGTCAAAAACTATAGTCGCGGTAATATATTTGTCTTTGAAAACTTTTAGCGATCACCCGACTTGGAGATCTGGCGACAAACCTGAAGTCTCATAATCTCATAAAACTTTAACTATTTGACTTCTTTCTTGAGATCACGTGACCAACATTGATCTCATCCTTCAATTCATCCAGCAGTCCAGATTAAGTCGTGAGAAGTTTTCATAACTAACCGCCTGATCCCACAACCCCGAGAAAACTGTCACTGAATCACTAAAATGTTACCACTTAACTATCAAGAACTTGAGATCACATGACCACACAGTCACTACATTGCTAAATACAATCATAACCACAGGGCCAAAACACTTCATTAACCCTCACTTGACCTAGGGAAAATCTAGAGACTTAGCGACAAAGACCTCTCACTAAATCTCACAATCTTTCACTTAACTGGGGTTTAATCCTGAGAACACATGACTAAGACATTCTCTAAGTCATGAGAACATTTCTTCACTTTGGGTTAAGACTAGAGATCAAGCGTCATCTACATGATCAAAAATCATCAACGGTTCTCAATAAATCTAACAATCCTTTGTCACCTAACTGCCACATTCAGAGATCTGGTGACAACTGCGTCACAGAATAACTAACTACTAGAGAGATAGCCATCAACATCAGGAGATCACATGACCAAAAGAACTCTCAATTGCTGAATGGAAAGATAAACCATCATATTATTACGAGATCCAGAGACAATCACCAAGGAAGACCACTGTTCCATCTTGAGATTCAGCAACCAAAGAGAAAACTCATGATCGCTGGATAAAAGGCCACTTAAATAAATCATTGAGAGATCTCCCGACCATAGGAAAAACCAATTCAAAGATTATGCGACTATAGTCTCTTAGTGACAAATCAAATACAGTAGTCGCAAGATCTCAAGAATATCATTGCGAGATTTGGAGACTAAAGGTGAAACGCTAAGTCGTTAGATAATAAGGAATATTCTGAAAAGCTCACGAGATCAAGCAACAAAGGCTTTCAGGCATTCACTAGACAAACGGGAATATTCGTAAACCTTAAGGAGACTCAGTGACTAAGAGGAAAATAGAAGCGCACATGCAAATTTGAGACTTAAGTCATCCGATAAAGTAACAAAGAATTAGAACGCTGACGACCTAAACTAGGGTTTTTATGACTTTTCAAAGGCAATTAGACCTAGCAAACCCTAAAGACTATAATTTTTTCAAGATCATCCATAAATTTAGGGAAAAAAACAAAAAATGAGATTTCTAACCAACAGGCACAACAACCACCGTCAATTAGATCTCATCGAACAATCCTCATTTAAAGATAACACTTGGCCCCACTTTGACTTTCGATGGTCCTTTCAATCAGATAGCTATTGTAGTGCCGCAAAGGTTAATATTCATGCATCTTAGGATAGCAGCAATATGATGATCGTAGATTTTGATCGTGTTTTAAATGACCATGTAGCATATGAAATTGGGCCTGCATTGACACATGTCACTTAGTCATAGCCCTGCAAAGGTAAAAAATTTAACAATAAGAGGGCTTATGGGGTAGCGATAACCATAGGATTTGAAAAGATCTGACAATAGAGAATTTACCCAAGGAAAAGCTAACATTTAAGGGAAAACATTTACGGAAGGGGACCCTGATTAAAAACCTAACTGCTAACACATAAATCAACAACTTAAGTTGTAAAAGGGGGTACATGCATTAATTTCAACCTTAAGTATTTTGAAAAAGTAACGATAAAATAGGAGACCTAGGAATTTAGGGTTTAGACAATTTTTTGCTTGGCTAGGTTAATTTGGAAAAGGGGTTTCTTCAAAAATCATAAGGGTAAGGGGCAAAAAAATTTTTTAACAGTACCAACACCCTATATCTTGACCCTGAATATAATCCTAATTCTAATCCTTCTCTTGACCCTAAATCATAAACTCTAATCCATACCCTAATCACAACCCTAATTCTAACCTTAATTCTGACCATAATCTTAAAAAATAACCCTAATAAAAATCCCAACCTTAATTATTATACTAACCATGATGTAAGCCTTGATCTCAAATATAATCCTTATCACAATCCTAACTCTAAATTTGAAACCCTACTCCTTATCCTAACTCTAAACCCTAATCATAACCCTAAACCCTATCCCTAATCAAATCCCTAACCCTAACCATAATCCTAATCATAACCCTAACCCTAAATCATAAACTATAATCCTAACCTTTACCCTGACCTTAATTATAACCCTAACCTTGAACTTTAACCCTAATCAGAACCTTAACCCTAACCATAGTCTGAATAAAATCTTAACCCTAAATCCTCTACCCTAATTTTAACCCTAATCATGATACTAAGGTCACAATGCAAATTGTAAGCCTAACCATAATCCTAATCCTAAACCCTAACCCTAACAATAAACTTAAATACAATATGATTATATATTAATTTATTTAATGCCTTCCATGTTGTGTGATGACTGCTACTAGCTTATATATATTTTATAATATATATAAAATACATCGAGAGATATCCTTCTTAAGATGCCTATTTTAATCATTTTCATCAATTTCTCTTGATGCAATAGGTACCTCGAGAAGGATATCTTTTACATATTTTATATATATGATAAAATATATATAAGCCAGTACACTTTTTCATTATACTTTCAACAATTTTTTTAAATTTAATTATGAGCTATTTTAAAAGTTAAAATAAAAATATAATACAATTATCTATAAATAACAAAAATCAACTAAATACTTTCACTCTTTTAAACTTTTAGCTTTCTACATTATATTATATGAAATATTAAATTAATCATATAGTGTTATTTATTATATCTATTAAAATTTTAATTTGTTTTTATAAACCCATTAAATACTATATAATAATAATAATTACACTCTCTTAAAAAAATGTTATTAATTTTTCAAACCATGTGACAATATAAATGATTAAGGTCTTATTATTTTTTTAACAACAATATGAAAACTCTATACAAAAGTATGATATCAAAATACTAAATAAAAAATAGAATACTAAGGAAATAATAATAGGGAAAAAGGTAAACACATATAATAGAAGACAAAAATAATGAAAAAAATTGATACCAGTTACCTCTTTTGCAATGGAGTGGATTTTAAGAGTGAAATTGAAGATTTGATTCTCCTTTTTATGAATCAATTAGACAAACATTGATATATTTAAAGTACTTGGCAATTATAGTTAAGTCAATAAATATTGTTTTCTTATTGTTATTGATTTAATGAATTTAAATATCATGTTAAAAATTATTTGATTATTCATCTACTTTATTTAGAAAGGCTATCACTAGACTTAAAAATTAATAATGTGTTTTTTAAATTATCTCATAAACTTTATAATGTGAATGGTAACACTAGTGTGACACACCCTCTTACTCCACAAGAAATACTTTTGACTTGGAGCTATGAAACAGTGAGGCCACAATGATAGACTACAACAGATGGAATATCTTAAAGGAGAGTTTGACAACTGATTGGATATCTTAAATATAGTGATTGATGATCACCAAGCTACTAAGGTATATGTGAGACATTAAATTAGTTAATGTATTGTCATTGAAGTCAAGTAGTTTTGACTGTACTTATCATGATGGTTACAAATATCTTAAGAAGGAAATAATGGTGAAGGAATGAGATATCTACATGAAGATGAGATGGATGAGAAAGAGATGGATATGGTATTCATTGGGTAACTTATTGATGAGTCTATGACATTATGTTAGTGATTTGATTGCTTTACATGATTCTGTTAATGATTGAAGATCAAGAATGAACAAGTTTATGTGGTCAGTAAATAAATAATTTAGTGTACACTGAGAAAGTGTAGTGTATACTGAGTACAATGTTAATCGAGCTAATTATCACTGATGCATTACAGTATTGACCGAGTGAAAGAAATAAATGAAACTTATGAGTGCCGACTAAAGATGATGAGATGGACAATTGCTGATGATTCTAAGGTAAAAGATAATGTTTGTTATGATGATCAAATGACTAAAAAAATTCAAGGATGATCGGATGAAGGAGATTGAAATGTGTTATTGACACAACTACCGAAGAAAGTTAAAGTGGTAAAATCAATGGTAGATTAAGAGGCAAAATCTATGGATAGAATTAAAATGGTTTATGATGTCTATAAAAAGAGACAAGAGATTTATTATTGAGTCTGTTGTTAGAATGCATGTGGAAGATTGCATTCATATGAAGCTAGTCAAACAAGTTGAAGATAGAACTGAGCAATTCTGCTAACAACACCGAGTGTCAAAGAAAGCAATTACTGAGTAGAATAGAGTTGGAGGATACAAAGTGATTGAACTGAGTATAATGGCCAGAGGTATTTTGAGCTTAGCATAGATCTAAAAATCTGCAAAATAAGTTGTATTTAAATCAAATCATTATTGTAATAGTTTAACCATTTCTATAGATAAATATCTTAACCGAGTGAGACTTAACAGTCTTTATATTTCAATATGACACTCAATGAATGTTGATTGTTTTCTTGTTGACCCCATAGTGAATGTTTGGTCAAGGGATAATTGTTAGTGATAAATCCTCTAACCAGGTCACACTTTACAGTGTATTTTGTAACCTTTAATAGGGTTGGCTCTTAACCAAGCTCACTTTAAAAGAGTAAATTATTTTGGGTTACCAGTCCTAGGTGGTTTTTTCCCTATCAAGGTTTCCATGTTAAAAATCAAAGTGTTATATGTGTATGGATGTGGTGAATTGTTATTTTACCTTATATATTACTATAACCGGATTGATCGGTAAATACACTAGTTAATTTATTGTTATTCGGTAGATGAACATAAAGGCACAATTGATATATTACTGGAAGTTGATTAAATTGTTTGAAAGATTTGTTTTATACATCAGGGAGTATTTGGGACTGTAGGATAACTAGACTTAACTAATTCACCCCCCCTCTTAGGTATCTAACAATTGGTATCAAAGCATGGAGTGCTTGAAGGACTTAAGCTAAAGATCACAAGATGTATAAGAGAGATGTGCCAAAGTTAAACAAAGATAAATTCTCGACATGGAAAAGAAGAATAAAATTGTATCTATCAATAATTGGTGAGTCTGTAATATACTACTTGGAAAATGTGTTTATTTTATCCACTGGACCTTTGACTATTGATCAGATGAGAGAAAGACATGAACACAATGCTATGATAATAGATATTTCTTCTTCCTTATCAGATGTCAAATTTGAAGATATTAAGACATGTACAACTCCTAAACAGATGAGGGACAAGCTTACACTAGTTCATGGAGGAGATGTGAATGTGCTAAGGGCTAAAGCTGAAAGTCTTAGAGGAAAGTTTGAAGACATGAAAATGAAAGAAGGTGAGAACATATCTCAGTACAGTAACCGAGTCAAGGAGGTTGTGAATGCTATCTGAGGAGAAGGTGGAATTATTGATGAAGAAACCGTGGTAAGTAAAATATGCAAAACCTTGTTATTGTAGATCTCTATAGTTTCATTGACCATTAGTGTTTCACACTTAGTCATATATCTAGGCAATGATGGTTGGTCATCACTGTGATCGAGTCATTTTGTAAAGGCTGAGTTTTGTATTGTATACTTATCGAGCAATAGTATTGTCGAGTAAAGTCATGGTCACTATGTTTATAATATGTCGAGAGTATAGTTATTTCTGAGTTACATATATCAATGGTTACCAAGTGACAGAGAAGTTCAAGCAATGCTGACTACAGTCAATGCTGAGTGCCAGGAATAACTTTTCCCGAGTTAGCTAGAATTGACATACAAGTTTGGAATGGCACAATGATCGAGGTAAACCATTTTTGGTGATAATGATGTTTTGTATTTTTTCCAATGAGGTAATTATGGAGGTAATTACGCATCCATATTATTATCATTGATCCATATGTAAAACCTAGAGCCAATCATAAAATTGTATAGTTTAGGCGGCAATAGAAATAAATCTAAACATTAGATCTTGAAATGGTAAAACATTTTTGTTATTATATAAGGGAAAGATCTAGATCAGAGAAAAGTATGTGTGTGTGTGATTCAGAGGGATAAGATTAAATTAGTATGAGAAGATGATCAAAGAAGTATATTCAGAATAGTGAAGTATTCAGATAGAGTTCAGTGATCAAGCTAAGCAGTGAAAGGATAGAATCAAGAAAGATCAGATAAGAGAGATCAAAATATAAAGTAAAGAGGAGATCTATAATCTACATACTAGTGCAAACTGAAAGATCAGGTACTGAGACATTTTGACTATTGTATCAAGGTAAATCTCTTAACTGAGTAGGCTTAGCAGACTTTTTGTAAATCTCTTTACTGAGTGCTTACTTTTTTGTAAGTTTATAAATCCTTTAACAAGGTAGACTATACAAGTCTTTTAGCTTTTGATAGAGCAGACCTTTCACAGGGTAGATCATGATTTGATCACATTTTGTAAACCTTAACAGGAAAAACTTAATACTGTAGTAGTGAAGATTTGTGGGTGTCATCCCCACCCTAGTTTTACCTTTCAAGGGTTTCTAGGTTACCAAAATCATGGTGTTATGAGTGATTTCATGTATGCTGCTTTATATGTTTTGTTGCTTACAATGATTAAGTTTTGTTTTATCATGCATAAATTTTTATCAGATAAAGAGGATAAAAAGTACATAATATCTGATTCACCCCCCTCCCCCTCTCATTATTACTTTCCCACTTATACTTCCAACAATTGGTATCAGAGCAGCAAGGTTTCTCTTAAGGAAGTTTAACCACTTGAGGAAAAAGATCTTAAAATGGAAGCTTATAAATTGGGGAAGACCATAGAGAATCAAAAGATTGAAGTACAACTAGCATTACAACAACTGGAAGTAGCCAGAGGAGAATTGAAGAAATCCTTGAGCAAGAGAAGAGAGATTGCAATTCAACAAAATGAGCCATAGTACAAAGAGGAAGACATCTTTGGACTATTTGACAATGGAAACTCTGCCGAGAGTGATAAAGCTATAAAAGAACTACTGGAGAAAAATACCATACTAAATGATGACATCAGAACTCTAAGGAGAGAACAAGAAATTATATCTGTCAGACTTTTTGAATTATTGGAAAAGAAAAAGAAAGTTGAAGATGATAAGACAATGGCTAAGGAAGACAAAAGACAAATTGCAATCAGGCTAGATGAAAGAACTAGTGACATGCAAAGGTTGACTAATAATCAACTAGACATGGTAAATCAGCTACTGATGGTTAATCAGGAATTGGGTAGAAAAGATATGGAAATCAATCAACTAAGGTTTGAAAATGATCAGTTGAAACATGATTTGAGAACTGAAAAAGAGATCAATGAAAGGATGAACAAACCCAATGAAGCTGCAAAATATTTTGAAGAGCTGTTAAGATCACCTAGAAGATCCGGTGATAGATCTGGACTTGCACTGAATGAACATTCATCTACTGAAGAAGGAGAATCATCAATGAATGGAGAACAAAAGATGGCTAAACCAAAGAACACCAAGCCCACATGTCATCACTGTGGGAAGCCAGGACATATAGCCAATATATGTAGAAGAAAACATGGTAAGTCTAATTCTAAGCCTAAGTTTAATGGACATTGTTTTAACTGCAAAAAGCATGGACATCAAGCACATGAATGTAGATCTAAAGCTATCAATTCATCCACCACACCCAAGTTTCAAGGAAGTTGTTTCAATTGTTAGAAATATGGTCACAAAGCATTTGAATGCAGATCAAGACCAAGGTGGTCATCAAATGAGCAAACAAAGCCAATCAAAAAGCACAACTATTACAATTGGGATTACAACACTTGGTATAATTGCCATTATTATGGTAAATATGGACACATCAGAGCTAATTGCATGAAGACTCACTTTAGAGGCAAATCTAAAAGCTGGATGAATGGAAGCATGGTCTATTACAAGTGTAACAAGGTCTGTCACTTAAAGAAATATTGTAGATCACCTATGTCGAGCAATGAAAATCAGAATGAAGGTATTCGTGAGAAACTGAAGAGTCAGATGGAAAAGACATGGAGGAAGAAAGAAGAAGAAAACTCAAGCGAAGCTAGCACATCGACAATCACCCAATCCAATGGATCAGGTGATCACACTTCTTCTAATTAAGCTTGAAAGGTATGTTCGGAACTGAGTTTTGCAAAGCCTTATCTTTCATCAATTCCTAACATAGAAGCAAGAAAAAGTCCACACCAACATAGATAAAGATGCACTAGGAAATATGTGAGCAAAATAGAAATTTTCATTTTTGATGCCGAGCATCAATGTCTTGACCAAGCTATCAATGTATGCCGAGCACTTGCTATGGCTGAAATGCTATGTACATCGAGTTGTATTGTAATGATTACATCAACTAAGCTTGTGAGTTTGTCGAGATAGCTATAATTTACCTAAATCTTTACAGAGCATTTATGAGGCCCTAATCCTATTTTTTTAGATTCTATAAAGTGGAAAATTTCTATTAATTTCATTTCACCAGGCTATTCGAGATTTCAAAGACTGATTCAGAGTTTGTGCAACCAGATTAAGCAAAGCGATTCTAAATTTTCTCAGCATGTCGTTAGCAAAATTCATCTACAGGGTTATTGACAATAAGGTACTTTACTGAGAAAATATTTTCTTTTCAAAAATTACAGTTTAAAATGGCATCATCTTCATCCGCACTAGTCAAGAAACAAGGGATGGAAGTTTTCAATGTGCAACTTGTAAGGATTGAAGTTTGCAAACCGAGGGTATTCAAGGCAATATCTGAAAGTGCTATCAAAGGAGATTTGAACAGAGCCCTATCTTCTATTCCGGAGAATGTGTTATTAATGAACGATGTTAGGTCTTGCCGTATGTGCAAAATTGGAGAAATTGGTGATTATGAGATCAGGGAAGCATATGAAAAATTATGTGTCAATGGAGTGCTGAAGCCAGAACATAAGGTTATTGCTGATCAAGGGTTAGTGCATGCCCTAAATTTCTTGCAAAATTTCAAAATGGAATGGATAAAGATCATTTTGGGTCAAGTACATGACATGCAATTATGGCTAGAAGACGGACCAGAGAAGATCACAAAGGAAATGATACACAAAGTCACTGGTTACCCTACAATTGACAGAAAGAGAATGATGAAATGTGCAAGAAAAGAGGATATTCAAGCAAACACCCAGGCAGTTTGGAACAAACGCGGAATGACAATTTCCACCATTACTGATCTGGAAATTGACTTCACTGTTAGAGTCATCTCGCACAATTTTTATCAATTCAGTCGGTTGGACAACATCCCCTGTATGGTAGTGGACCAGGCATGGAAGATAATTAAGAAAGGGCACACATATGACCTTGCCAAGCTCCAACTGACTCAACTTGCTGAGAACTTGAACTCCATCTGGATGACAAAGAACTCTATGTGTAAGTTCGGTTCCCTATTAATCTATATATTCTTTTATGTCAAGAAGTGTTTTCCTACACATGGTGATGTAACATGGGATAAGAAGAAGCCCATCACTGTTCAAATAAATGATTTTATAAACCAAATTGGTGATGATTTTGAAGGGATAATGGATAATTATTTCATTGAGTTTAAGAAGAAGATGAGGAATAGGACTAGAGTCCCTGTGTCTTTGATTGAGAAATATAGTAAAGATATATGTTTTCTGGTAGACACAGACTTTAAGAAGACTCCTACATCTACAAAGTGAAAATCCACACAACCCAAGGTAGTGCTGACCAAGGCTATGAAGAAGCTGAGAAGGAAACTCGTTCTAACACAAGATGATGATGAAGAAATTGAAACTGATGAAGCAATAAAGGGGAAGGCTACACAACAAGGTACACATCAACTCACTGTTGATGAATTATGTCTTAAGATTACTAGCACAACAGCAGTAGATGAGGTGAAAAGATTAAAGTTTGGAAAAATGAGCATTGGAGATAAAGAGAAAGTTGAGGATGTTATTCTTGAAATGTTATGCATTTTCAAGATGCTGCCAATTGAGATTGAAAACATACTTCCAAAGGAATTATGCAACAGGGTCGCACAAAAATGGGAGTATTCTCTGCAAACAAAGAAGGAAATAAGGGAGAGTACACTAGCACAAGTTGAATCCACTCTCACCCCTGTAGACATCAAATAGATAATAGAGCAATACAGAGGCAAGTTTGATCCTAAACTTAGAGCCTATCTAATTCTTCAACACAAGGTTGAAGATGTTGTGCAAGAAAGTTTAAAAATTTGGAAGGTATTGTTGAACAGTTGTTGAACCTGACAACAAGCAAAATAAAATGGAGACTGATACTCCTAAGGAAGTGAAATCACATGATACTTTTGAGGTTCACATTATTGACATACCGGAGGAGAGCCCCATTAAGAATTCATTCTCAACTGAGGATGATTTAAAGAACACGAAAGCAACTGACACACCCCTACCAGGTAGCAACACTGTATTGTTACAAGTCATGGATTATCCCACCATCACGAGCACATAATCTGCCAATGATAATCCTACTCTACTTGGAGTTGCTACTGTTGATAAGTTAGTCGGTACAAGTCTTACCAAGGAACCCATCAAGTCAGTACCGCTAACTCAATCTGCTGAGGAAGGAGACAAAGCAAAAGACAAAATTCAAAGTCCTCCTAAGGAAGAACACAACACAGAAGAACAAGGAATCAAATTAGATGAACAAGCTGTTAGTCCTCATGCCAAGGAGAAGGAGAAAGGAGAAGAAAACATCAAAGGAAAACTCATTGAAGAACAAGAACCAAAGGAACAAGAGGCAATAAAAGCTCTTGTACAGATGTCAAGTGGAAGCACCCTACTGAGAGTACAAAAGGAGAAAGATGAAGTAACAATTGATGAAGTAATTTTTATTCCTAAATGGGATACATATAACCTGTCTTATGAGCAACTGCAGATAATGAAAGATTTGCTGACAAGAAAAAGCAGGCAAGCAGAACTTTGAAGAGAGCATTAGCAAAAATAGGTTCTTCATGAAATCAAAGACATATTTCATGAAGCATATGACTTATCAAATGTAAATAGTTCCATTCCCATATTGGAACAACTTGTACACATTGTTCAGAAAGTCAATAATGAAGTTAGTTGTGCAAGTGATAATTTATTTGAATGGTCAGAACAACGGTTTGAGACCAAAATGCTAGAGAAGATATCTGTTGAGATAGTAGTAAAACAGGTTGAGCTATCCAATTTGGTAAAGGAGACCGAGGGATTAGTTGTGAACAGATAGTCTCTATTGGCCAAAATATGTAATGTTGAACTATTCACATAGGAGAATCAACAATTGCTTGAGACTCTCAAGAAAGAGATCAAAGCTACAAGTCAGTCCCTGACCTTGGATGCAGATACCAGTGCTGCACATTATGTAAAAATCATGTAAACACAATGTAAGTTAGCCGAGCTGATGGCTAATGATGGCAAGATTCATTCTCGCCTACTCTCTATTCAAACTATTTTGACACTGCATCTGGAGGCTATACAAAGAAAGTTAGCAAAGGCTAAAGCATTGATCCAGAGTGATCCATATTTGTCCACATCTAAGATCCTTATCAGTTTAGCTACTGATTTAGAAGTGCAGACAAAAGTTTTGAACCTTGCTTCGACTGCTTGGATGGATGCAGTCTACATGATCACGGTGTTGCATAAACCTTTTCTGGAGAAAATTTGTGAGCTACCTACTGATGAAGAGATTAGTCGTGTCAAAAACAAGGGGGAATCATCATGACATGAGTACGGACAAGGGAAGAACAAGGATAGGTAACAAAATTTTGAATGTGTATATATATCTCAAGGAGAGTATTAGGCTAGTACAAACATACTTTTGTAATTGTATATACCAATGTCATGACAAAGTGTTTTTGCCACTAATGTCAAAGGGGGAGATTGTAGATCTCTATAGTTTTTTTTACCATTAGTGTTTCACACTTAGTCATATATCTAGGCAATGATGGTCGGTCATCACTACGACCGAGTCATTTTGTAAACACCGAGTTTTGTATTGTATACTTACCGAGTAGTAGTACTGCCAAGTAAAGTCATGGTCACTATGTTTGTAATATGATGAGAGTATAGTTATTTATGAGTTACATATATCAATGGTTACCGAGTGATAGAGAAGTTCAAGTGATGCCGACTACAGTCAATGTTGAGTGCCAGGAATAACTTTTGCCAAGTTAGCCAGAATTGACATACAAGTTTGGAATGGCACAATGATCGAGCTAAACCATTTTTAGTGATAATGATGTTTTGTATTTTGTCTAATGAGGTAATTATGGAGATAATTATGCATCCATATTATTATCATTGATCCCTATGTAAAACCTAGAGCCAATCATAAAATTGTATAGTTTAGGTGGCAATAGAAATAAATTTGAACCGTAGATCTTGAAATGGTAAAACATTTTTGTTATTATATAAGGGAAAGATCTAGATCAAAGAAAAGTGTGTGTGTGTGAATCAGAAGGATAATATTGAATTATTATGAGAAGATGATCAGAGAAGTATATTCAGAATAGCAAAGTATTTAGACAAAGTTCAGTGACCGAGCTAAGCAGTGAAAGGATAGAATCAAGAAAGATCAGATAAGAGAGATCAAAATATAAAGTAAAGAGGAGATATGTAATCTGCATACTAGTACAAACTGAAAGATCAGGTACTGAGACATTTTGACCAGTGTATCAGGGTAAATCTCTTAATTGAGTAGTCTTAGAAGACTTTTTGTAAATCTCTTTACCGAGTGCTTACTTTGTTGTAAGTTTATAAATCCTTTAACAAGGTAGACTATACAAGTCTTTTAGCTTTTGACAGAGCAGACCTTTCATAGGGTAGATCATGATTTGATTGCATTTTGTAAGCCTTAACAGGAAAAACTTATTACTGTAGTAGTGAAGATTTGTGGGTGTCATCCCCACCCTAGTTTTACCTTTCAAGGGTTTCTGGGTTACCAAAATAATGGTGTTATGAGTGATTTCATGTATGTTTCTTTATATGTTTTGTTGCTTACAATGATTAAGTTTTTTTTTATCATGCATAAAGTTTTATCAGATAAAGAGGATAAAAATTAGGTAATATCTGATTCACCCCCCCCCCCCCACCCTCTCAGTATTACTTTCCCCCTTATACTTCCAATAGTTACCTGTCTATGTTATAAGATTTTCTACAATTCATGAAATGAGAGCAACTTATGGTAATAATGTTACACTTGATAGTGTAATCGTTAGATTAACTGTATTTGAGCTGAATAACTTTGACAATAGTATTGTTCCTATTGTTGAAGCTACATTTATGTCATCTCTGAAAATTGGCAAATTAAGTAACAAACATAAGATAAGAAATGAAAGTGATAGTGAAGGTGAAGAGGATGAGCTTGATGAACTTGAAGCATTAATGGAGCTAGAAGATTTCAAAAAGTTAAAGGAAGATATAGAGGAAAAACTACCTTTGATATGCTTTAAATGTAAAGAGATTGGTCATATTGCTGCTAGATGTCCTGATAGGAAAGAAGATGAGAGAAGAAATGAAAGATCTAATGAAAGGAAGTATGACATAAGAGATAACTAAGATCACAGAGGCAACCGATAGTATAGCAAGAGAGACAACTGAGACTACAAAGATAAAGGAAATAAGGCATGTTACCTTGTTGAAGATGATAATGATGACACTGACACTGACACTGATGAAGACATTGAGGTGGTATTTGTGGCTTTGAAAGAAGATTCTAAAGAAGAAGAAAGGTATATTGAAACAACACTTATTTCTAAAGTTAGCAAGAATGATACCTGGATTATTGATAGTGGTTGTACACATCATATGACTGGTGATGAAGAGAAATTTTAATAGCTTTAACATTTTTAATGGAGGATCTGTTAAAATGGGAAATGATGTATACCTTGTCTAGTAAAAGGAAAAGGGTCTATATTATTGAACAATAAGATCAGATGTGAGAATGCATATTGGGTGAAAGGACTTAATTATAATCTGTTGAGTGTAGCATAGCTAACTAATACATGTCACTAAGTTGCATTTGAGAAAAGAAAGGTGAAAATTTATGATGAGACTGAAAAGTTGGTTGGTACTGGTGAACAATATAAATGTAATCTATTCTATCTTGACAATGCTAAAACTTCTTGTTTGTTGGTTAAAAATGAGGATGTGTGGTTATGGCACATGGTTAAGATCAATAAGAAAAGAAAAGTTAGAGGTTTATCGAGCATATCTAAACCTGACCATCCTATGTGCAAATAATGTCAAATGGGAAAAATGTCAAAATCTAGTTTTAAGAGCAAACACTTTTCATCTAATGCTATTTTGGAGTTAGTTGAACTTAGAGCTATTATGGAGACAAATATTTTATCTTTTTTTTTTATTACTTCTCTAGAATGATGACTGCCATGTTCTTGAAAGAAAAATCTGAAGCTTTCAAAATGTTTAAGTGGTATAAAGAAAAAGTGGAAAAAGAGACTGGTAAAGAACTGGAATGCTTAAGATCAAATAGAGGTGGTGAATTTATTTCTGATGAGTTCACTAAATTTTTTAATGAGCATGGAATTAAGAGATAGGTTTCTGCACCGAGGACACCCTAGTAGAATGGGATTCCTAAAAGGAGAAATAGATCAATTATGGATTGTGCTAGAACATTAATGATTGAAAAAGATGTTTCACAGATGTATTGGAGAGAAGCTATTAGTACTGTTGTTTACATATTGTTCTTTTACCTTACATATTACTATAATTGGATTGATCAGTAAATACACTAGTTAATTTACTTCTATTTGGTAGATAAACAGAAAGGCACAGTTGATATATTACCGAGTTGATTAAATTATTTGAAAGACTTTTTTTATACATGTTAGGGAGTGTTTGGGACTGTAGGATAACTGGACTTAATTGATTCACCCTCCCTCTCAGTTATCTAACACAAATGGGGGACCTCATCCCCTTATACAAAGTTGAGGCCTAAACTGGTGAGCACACTAGATTAGTGACAACACAAGCCCACAATCACAATGGCCCAATAAGGGTTTGAACTTGGGTGAGGACAACACCAACACCACTTAACCAACATACAAAATGGTGAACCCCTGAAATTAATAATGTGTTGTTCATCATTAAAAAATTTAATTATCAAGGTTTACAATTGTATAAGTTGTGCATTATATTATAAAGTTTCTTAAATGTTCTAGAGTTTTTTTCATTATAAATACTACAAATTGTCATAATTTAGTTTGAAACAATTGAATAGGTATATTTTTTGCATTACATTGAAAAGATTTATTATAAGTTATAAATGAGCATTATAGTGATGGTATTATAAAAAATCAATATAAAGTTATGAATCATGAAGGTAGTATTGGACATGAGCAAGATATTTATAAGAATGGGCAAGGTATTGTTATGGATGAGAATATTACAAGGTATGTGGAGTAAAACTATCACACTCATTAATGGTTATGTTAAATAACTTCATGCATCATATAAAATTAATATTCAAACTAGAGAATGCAATATCATTTAAAAATATTTTTATATATAAATAAAATAAGCTCCTTAATAAACTTAATATATGTAATATAAATTTATTGCCATGTCTTAAAATACCATAATAATAGCTACACTTCATCAAAGAATATTAACAATAATTTCTTCTTCAAAAAACTACATTATCATTATTTACAAATAGACTCCATTCTTAAAACCCAGACAATCCTATAAAGTTGTGGACCATAATGTGTTCTTTTACCCCTACTTGCCTCTCGCACGGTAAGAGAGGCAGAAAAAATTCTTGATGCAAATAGAAGTAGTGTCTCATAAAGAAAATCACCTAGTTCATCCATGACAATTCTAATTAATGAATGGTTACACATGACTAAAGATTGGATCATGTGGAAAGACCTATAATAAAAATATAACAATCACAGATAGTACCTATGCATTATATATTGAATAGGTTTATTATAAGTAAAAAATGAGCATGCCAATACTAGTATTATCATGCATCAATAGGAAATTATCAATCATGAGGGTGGTTGTGGATATGAGCAAGACAATTATAGGAGTGAACAAGGTAATGATAAGGATAGGAATGCCAAGAAAATTATGGATTACAACCATCAAACTCATTGATGGTTAGCTTAAATAACTTCACACATAATGTAAAAATAAACATTCAAACTAAAGAATACAACATCCTTTAAAAGTACTTTTATATATAAACAAGGAAAGCTTCATGATAAAATTAATAAATGTAAACATAAATGTACAATTATCTCTTAAAATACCATACTAATAGCTAGACTTCATCAAAGAAGATTAATACCATACTAATAGTTACACTTCATCAAGAAGATTAACAATAATTTCTTCTTCAAACCACATTATCATTATTTGCACGTAGACCCCATTATCAAGAGAAACACTCATGTATACCCCTATAAAGTTGTAGTCCAAGTGTGTCCTCTCACCCCTACTTCTCCCTCATACACTAAGAGAGGTAGAAACAATGTTTTATAAAAAAATCACTAGCCCATCCATGACATTTCCAATTGCTGATTGGTTACCCCGTGACCAAACAAATTCAATCAAACATGATTAACAATAATTTCTTCTTCAAACCACATTGTCATTATTTAAACAAATAGATCGCATTATCAAGAGAAACAACTATATACTCCTATAAAGTTGTGGACCAAGAGTGTCCTCCTAACCCTACTTGTTCCCCATACACTAAGAGGTGGACAAAGATCTTGACACCAAGGAAAACAATGTCTCATAAAGAAAATCACAAGCCCATCCATGACATTTCCAATTAATGAGTGATTACCCCGTGACCAAACATATAATATGAAAAAATAAGACCCACAAAAGAAAAAGTTAACCATCACATCATTTCCAATCTAATAAGTGGTTATCCCCGGACCAAACAAATTAGATAAAAATAAGACATGAAGAAAAAGATAAAAGTCACAACATTTCTTACCTCATGACCAAACAAATGGGATAGCGAGATAAAACCCACGAAAGCAAAATGACAATCACAACATTTCCAATCTAATGTATGGTTACCTCATAACCAAAGACATTAGATCATAGGTGCGAGACCCACAAGAGAAATATAACAATCACAAATAGTACCTTTTGCCCTAATAATACAATTGTGAGGGAAAGCATCAACAAGCCCTTGTTTTAAGGTAGGCCAGTACGTCATCATGGACATAATCCAGCCAGAAATAGTTGGCATTTGCAGCAGAGTCCCACCGATGGCACGAGCAATTGCGCGTAGAAACACCAAATTCCTGCACAGCTGTCAATCACGCAACGTACTGAAAGATGCCATGACAACTAAAAAACACGGACAATCTACCCTAAAGTGGATAACAAATTGATGTGGACCGACGTTTTCTTTTCCCTCTCTCCAACTATAAAAAAAAACATCCAATTTTCCCAACATCACCAAATATACCCATCAATTCAATATGGGAAACTGTGTATCCTTGATTGGTGAGGGGAACGAATCTTTGTTTCCCATTAGCATAAAAGATGAAAAGAAATTGTTCTCGATTCCTAAAAGTGTAGATAATGTCTGTGTTTTTAGCAAAGAAAATGGTGTTTTTGGTAGAGAAACTAAAGGTGTTGTTCGTATAAAGATATTGGTTTCTGCCCAAGAGTTCTCTGAGCTGATCTCTGAGGGCCATAGCGAGGATTCCATAGCTTCGTTGCTGATCAAGAAAATGGAGCTGGAAGAGTCTACAAATAATGGCACAGCTTCTAGACATTCATGGAGGCCTTCTCTAGAGATGATACCAGAAGTTGTGATGGAAGATTCACAATAAATATATGAATGAAGGAAGGTCTTTAAAAATGTCTATGAGATCAAGCAGTCTATGATATTCATTGGGGGCCTTTGTAGAGATGATAACGAAGATTGTGATGGCAGATTGGGAATAAATGAATGAATTGAAGATTTTTAATAATGTTATCGAGATCAAGCAGTTAATGATGTTCATGGAGCTAGGCTTTCTCTTATCTCAAGATGATACTAGAAGTTGCGATGGAAGATTCACAATGATTGAATGAATAAGGTTTTTAATAATGTTCATCAGATCAAGCAGCCTATGACATTCATGGAGCTTTCTCTTCTTTTGCAATGATACCAGAAATTGTGATGAAGAATTCACCATGAATGAATAGTTTTTAATAAATAAATGATTGAAAGTCTTTGAAAATGTCTATGATATCAAACAGTCTATAATATTCATTGAGGCCTTTGTAGAGATGATATCAGAGATTGTGATGGAAGATTCACAATAAATAAATGAATTGAAGATTTTTAATGATGTTAACGAGGTCAAGCAGTTAATGATGTTCATGGAGGCCTTCTTTTCTTTCAAGATGATACCAGAAGTTGCGATGAAAGATTTCTAATGATTGAATGAATAAGGTTTTTAATGATGTTCATCAGATTAAGCAGTCTATGACAATCATAGAGGCTTTCTCTTTTATTGTGATGATTGCCATAAAGAATTCACAATGAATGAATAGATTTTAATAATGTCTACAAGATCAAACAGCCTATAAGATCATCAGATAACCAATTAATTGTCAAAGAAACAGATCAGCTAAGTACCACTTATTTGATATCCCTTTCTTTCTAAATCTTGATGAAATAAATGCTTGCAATGCCTTGGAGCAGTTAATGTGTCCTCTCTGGTATTGCCTGTAAAAGCCTGTACTGAATATATCATAAAGGCGGGCAGAACTGGGTGATTACAGGAATTTAATGGCTGCATATTCTGATTGGAAGCCCATTGGAAATTACTTTTCAAGTTTAAGCCTATTCATTCTTTTTGTTGTCTCCATCTTGATTGATCCAGGGAGTTTAGTGGAAATTGTTTATTTCAATAAATGAGAGGGACTACGAAAGTATTGAGATATAGTGAGGAAAATCTGGATTAGTTTGGAGTAGTTGAATTGTACTATTGATGATGATTGTGGCCGAACAACTTGCTTTTTCTTCTTTTTCTTTGGATACAATATATAAAGATTTGAGTTGTAATTAGAAACTGTACCTCTAGGTGCATATAAACGAGTAACAGGTTTTATTTACATTGAAGTGTAGCAAATATATTATTATTTGCTGTCAGATATTATTGCATTCAGTTTTTTATATGTTTTGATATTTAATTTGACTCACAATGTATTTAGAGGTAAAAAATAATTAGATTGCAAAATTGATATAAAATTATTGTTTCTGGATAGTTGTTTTTGTGGTCTATTGATTACTTCATGTTATAAGTTGATGAGCATAGGACCTGTAGACAAGATGGGGTCTTGTAGAAAAGGTAAATCAGATGTGCAAAATAAAAGAGGTGGTGGTCTATTGGGGTGCACCAATAGGTGATTGATGAGGAAGTTTTGATGAACTTTAACATTACATAAGTGTATAAAAGTATAGATCAATAAATATGTATCATTGTATACTATAATTGTGTACATTTTTTTGTCATAGCTTCATCGTTGTTTGGAGAGAATGAGATTCATTTGAACAATTAGCACCCAATTTGGATGAAACAAATTTACACTATTGTAATTTTGTGCTTTCTATATCTCCTCTTCAAAAACCCTAGCATTCAAATGCATTGAAACTCATTAGAAATCCATTATTTGTAACTATTTTAATAGATATGTAATTTAAAGATAGAAATCTATTATTTTTAATAAAGACCTAGCATTCAAATGAACTGAAACACATTAGAAAATCTATTATTTGTAACTATTTTAATACATATGTAAATTTAAAGAAAGAAAGCTATTTTTTGATAAAGATGGTAAATCTTATTTGTTTCATTTTCTTGATCATCAAGTATTCATCTCTAGAAAAAAAATATTTTAATTGGCTAATACTAACAATTTATCTTAATTAAATAAAGAGAAAAATTTAAAATGTATAACTTAAAGAGATGGTACAAGTAATTGCACATACCTTGAATACTTAGAGGTGATCTCTAGCTTTTACCCTTCAAGGCAATGTTTTTAATATTTATATTTGATCTTTGATAATCACCCTATTGGTAAATAGCTTGTTCTTTTTGAATTTAACTCTTTATTTGCCCAAAATATCCTTAAGAAACAATGTGAATACGAACAATTGGAAAGTTGTTAATTGTTCAACTAACTTCCCTATGAATTTTAACAAGTACAACTCCCTTATGTGAAGATATGCAATGAATTTTGTTTGTTCTAAATCCTAATGGGGTATGTTCTTGACCAGAGAACAACAAAGGTAGCCAAATTAGCCCTCGGTGAGAAACTAATCCAGGTAGTGAATTTGATTCTAAACTCTAACCAACTTCCGGATTTCACAATGCTTATGAATTTGCACCAGCGGGAATGCAACGATGAATTCTACTTGAATTAATGAAATGTAGTAAAACAACATAGATGGATCTAATCTAAACAGGGCATATGTGTATTCTCCCAACCTCCAAGTAATGCTCTAATTACTGTTGATTAGCTGCACTAAAGAAGAGAAACAAAACTTTGTCTATTCTACTAATTTCAATCCAGCTTAAGGAAAACAAACATTCAAACTTACAAATGCATGGAACGGTAAATAAATGGCACAAAAGACATTCCAGATTAACTCCGCAACAAGATGTATTTCACACCAAAAATTAGCCGACCATTTCATTGATTTTCAAAGAGTTACATATAGGTTTCAAGAGTTAAGCTGTTACAAAATCAACTGAATCGATTCATATTCTACAAAGTTGGTAAATGACAAGTGGCCATTTACCGATTTTACAATGTATATCAAAAAGAGGAGGGGAAAGCTATTTTCTCTTTGCTGGCTTCTTCACCTTCTCCAACTTAGTCTTATGAGCTTTGGTGGCTGTAAGAATCGGAAGCATCCTTTCAGAATTTGGGATGTACACATTTTTCAATCTTATGAGCCAGCAGACATTGTCTTTCTCTATGCATTTTGCAGCATCCTTTCGGGGTTGTGTCTTCTCCATGGCTTTGTGTATACATCCACTGAGTTGCTGAAGATTAGGAATTCTATCGAGGTGAGACCCAGTAACTCTGCAAGCTGGTCCAAGTAGTTAGAGAATGATTTCTGCATGTTGGTTATACTGATTGGGCTCTTACCATCTCCGCTAGCTTGAGACTCAGAGTGAAGACCTATCAGATATACAAAGATTTTACTTTGTTCTTTGGTGACTTCCTCTTGGGTCGCTTTCATTCCCGCCTCTGCCTTGATTATCATCTCCATTTTGAACTCAACTCCTTGGAGCCATTCGATCAAAGGTTCATCCCCTTTCCGCATTATGTTGTCCTTGATTGCATCTTTAGTCTTCATCATGACCAACCAATGTAATAGCACCATGCACTCTTCACATCTCAACCTCTCTATTGTGAGTGTTTGCATGTGTCCCTTGAGATAATCCTTCTCTGCCTCTAACTATAAAAAGACATTCTTGAGTTGCTCAATAGCTACTAGACCTTCAGACTTGAGTCGTTCAATCCACCTCCTGCCAATGTGCCCAAAATGTCTATCTTCTTGCAATTTGGCAAGTATTGCTTAGTTCTTGGCTATAGCAGAATCAAATTTTGTTAGGGAATTGGGTAGGCTTGCCATAGGAGTGACCAATTGCATAATGAAGTTATCCATTTCTTTAATCTCCACCTTGAGTTGAGTCTGGTGACTTTGAGTTATTCAAGTTCCTCCTCGATCAAGACATTACTAGACTTCCACAAGTATACCTTGGTATCATGTCAGGCGAGCCCCATGTCTAAGGACTGGAGTTCAAAGTCCAAGGCAGTAAGGTCTTCAATTCTGTCATCCTTCAGCAGCTTGGCTATTTCCATCGTCAGTTCTCCTGTGTCCGGATCTTGACCAAGAGTGGTCAGAGTCCTAGTCTTCTTAGCTTTGCTCACAACTGATCCTGATTGCATCGCTTGTGAGAACATTTCACCACTGGGAGCACCTTGCTCAACCCTATTTCTTTTATGCTCTAGAGTATTCTCGAGCCATGATTCTACACTTGTAACTTTTGTTGCAGAAATTAAATCTTCCATAAATAATTTCCTGATAACAGGAGGGGAAGATTTAGGCTTGGAATCAAAAGGATTAACTTGCGGAGAAGAAATGCTCTTTTCCTTTTGAGGAGACCCTAGATGTTCATTTGTCTCATCGGTTTCAAAATTTTTACTATCATCACCAACCTCAACAATGGTAGGAGCCTCTTGAGTAGGAGTGTCACCTTGTGTCTCAATGGTTCCCCCTTGTGCTTGCTGCTCTAGTTTCGTGGCCCCAACAGTTTGTTGGCAATTTGGCTAATGTGGATGCATAGATGTTGTCATTATGGCAACATATGATCTCTATTGAGAGCGCAGAATCTAGAATGCAAGTATGACAAGTTCAAGGAAGAAATTGTCTAAGTATGGATACAGTGATCCTGACAGAGCACCCGATGAAGATTTAGTTGGTGACATCCACTGGAACAATATTTTTGTTTGCACAGTCAACTAAAGCTTCTACAGAGTATGAGGATACCCCATCTCAGTGTGCATAAATTTTGGAGCAGTACAGATGAAGTTATTCAAAGTTTACCGAAGATAGTTTTTGCAAATAGAACAGTTTTGGAGACAGTATTAGCGAAAGAGTTAAGGGATTATTTTTTCTTGTCAAAATAATGACTTAACATTATGAAGGGATGACATCCTAGATGTTTAATCTTGGATAAAGATTTTGGAAGCTGACCATATAAATTTATTAGCTCTAATAACTCATATATTAGGCATACTTGAAATGTAATGAAAAAGTGTGTGATGTGTAAAAAGAAAGAAAAGGATAACTTGCGATAGTTGTAGATTGTGATAGTAGCAAAGGCTATTGATGCGAAGTTGTAAGCAGTACCATACTATAGTCAGAAAGATATTGTATTACCTATTTGGGCAGTGAGCTCAGCTGGTGATCAAGTTTTGTAATATAACTCCTAACAGGGTTAAGGCTTCTAACAAGGCCTAAAGTCCTTTAACCAGGATAGATCTAATATATATTGTAAATTGACTCTTAACAGGGTCCAATATCCCTAACAGGATACTTTTGATTAGTGATCTTTGTGGGTACCATCCCCACCGGGGTTTTCCCTTGGCCAGGGTTTCCTCGAGAACATATCATGTGTTATGAGTTCTTTCTATTTACTGCTATGTTTGTTAATCAGCTTGATAATCTTTGTATGCACTAAAGTAATCTGTTATATCCATAAGTGGGCAAAAGAAAAAGTTTGTGAAATACTGATTCACCCCCCCCTCTCAGTATTTCCTATTTCTAACAATTGGTATCAGAGCACAGTTACTCGGAGAAGGAACATTCAAGGAAAGCTTAGCAGCTTGAGTAAGATCTCTATGGATATGGATCAACTTCAGAAGAATCTTGAAGAAGCTCTTGAACAGATTGATATGCTTACTGATGAAAGAAACTCCTTAAGAAGAAAATATGAAGATGCAAAGAATGCTATTGACAAATTAAAAGGTAAGATTGAAGATCTGAAATCTAAAAAGAAATCTGATATGCTTGTTGAAGATTGTGATGAATTAGAAAAAGAAAATGAGATCCTTAAGCATGAGTTGAAGATAGTAAATCTGAAGCTTAGTATGAAAGATGGAAATTTGAGATCTGATAATGAAAAATTGAAATTGAGAATGAAGATCTGAGATCAAGACTTGAAAAGGAAACATCCAAATCTGAAAAAGTAAAAGTGCAGTATGTGGAACTTGAGAAGTATAATAAAATTGTGAAAGGTGAAATAAATCAATCTAAACAACAACTTGAAAGGCTATATTCAAATAGTGATAAGACTGAAAAACAAATTTCTTTTGAAGAGCCATTCTTTGATAGGACTGGATTTGGATTTAGTATGTTTAGAACAAACCATGAAAGTAAGAAGCCAGATCTAAAGACATCTGAAAGTGTGGAGGAAATGAAGCTAGATGAGAACACATTGGAAGATCCACCTAAAGAAGAACCACCTAGAGAGAAAGAAGAATCAAAGCAAGAAGAATCAAAATAGGAAGAATCATCTAAAGGTATGCAAAGAGAATTCAAAGGTAGATGTTTTGCTTGTAATACTATTGGGCACATGAAGAGAGATTGCACAGGTAAGCAATTTAAACCTCTCAATGGACATTGTTATAATTATCATAGTTTTGGACACAGAGCTAACGAATGTAGAAGACCTAAAGTAATTTTGAATAATTATGATAGAATGATTGGGAATACTAACAATGCAGATAAGAAATCTATTGAAGAAATGAATCAAAGAAAAGTGGTAGTATGTTTTAGATGCAACAAAGTAGGACATATTGCTAGAAATTATAGGTCACAGATTAACTAGCAAGGACAAAGATTTGGAAACAATGGAATCATTTGTCAGATATGCAACAAGTTTGGACACTCAGCAAGAGTTTGTAGAATGAACAATGGAGGTTATCATCATAATCCTAACCCTAGGAACAATGCAAGAAGGAATGAAAATGCAGGAAACAAAGAGAAAGGTTGCTATAGCAATAAAGATGAAGTAAAATTTGATAAAGGCACAAATCAAGGAGATATATTCAACATTGAAAGTAGTCAGGAAGGTAATGTAGCTAATGGTAAGGATGAATCTTTACCTGACCCTTCTTTAAGTACTTAAATTATGTAAGTTTCCATAGTTTAGGACTTAGGATTAGTGTAGATTAGGAATTTGAATGAGTTAAGTTTTGCGGTTAGATATAGGTTTTTTCTGTTGTACTAATGCTATGGTTAAGTGCGCAAAAGAAAATATCATGTTTTGTGAGGTTGCAAATTTTTTTTATGGTTGCAAGTTTGCAGAATCAACTTTTTGAGGTTTTAGCGGCAAAATGAATGAATGCGATGTCAGATCGAGTTAATGTGAAGTGTTATAAGGTCAAAATTGAAGTTATCATGATTACAAAGTGATTGAAAAGAGATTTGAAAGAAGCAAAAGCGAGTTGAGGATGATTTGAAGTAGTTTGGAAGCAATTTGCAGCGACGATCATACCGAAACCCTAGATTTGCAAAGTTGAGGTATTTTTTGATCTTTAATCAGTTGATAAGATGGATATTTCTATGGTTCATAATGTTAAGGATAAGAATAGACCTAAGATTAAGAAAGAACCAGTAGAACTAGCTGAAATTGATGACAGACTAGCACTATCATCTGTACCAGATGGAGTATTACACATTGAGAATGTTAAAGGATATTTAGGTTGCAAGTTTGAAACTTTGGGAGATGCAGATTTTAGTGATGATTACAGGAAATTGTATAATCAAGACATGTTAGTTAAACCAGCTTATGGGCACCTAGAGAATAATGAAATTATCAATTATTCCATGAAGTATGAATTTAATGATGAGGAATGTACCAAGATCATTTTAAGTAGAATCCACAATGGGAAATTTTGGATGGAGGATAGAGTTATTGATATAAATGCCGACCTAATTCATGACGTTACTGGATTATCAAAAGTTGGAGAGATTCCACTGAATGAAAAGAACATGAGAAAGATTGTTTTAGACAACACTGGATCTAGTTATAATGGTAGAGGAATTGTGATAAGTAAGATTAAACAAGATGATGTTAGGTACCTTTGCAAGATCCTAACAACTAAATTATGTGGTAGTTCAAGGGAAGATGACAAGGTTGCAGGAATGGTTCATGTAGCTTATCTTATGTGTATTGAGAAGAAACAAGTAGACCTATGTGAAATTTTGAAAATTCAGTTATTTGAGAACTTAGAAAAGATTAAGGCTAAGTACACACAGTTTAGGTTTTCATCTCTGATAACCTATATGTTTTTCCATATTTTGAGAAGATTTCCTTACACAGTTGATTGGAGTGACAATGTGAACACAATGGAAAGAATAAACTTAGTCTACATGAAGCACCTAATTGATAAAGTCAATGACAGTGTGAAGCTTGTATTGAAGACTTTTCAGAATTTTGTTAAGAACAAATCAAGGATTCCTCAATCCTTAGTTGAAAAGCATAAAGATGACATTTGTTTTATGGTAGACACTGATTTCACCTACATTGAAGTAGTTGAGCCTAGAATGGAATTCATAGACCCTCTTGTCTATGAAGTATCTGAAGCAGAAATAGTAGGATATGTGAATAGACTGTTAAAGTGTGAGTTGGATGGTCATGCAAATAGGTCTGGAACCTATGAAGAGAATTTCAACCTTGCAATAAGTTTGACAGAAAAGAAGCAATCTAGTAGGAGAGCTGAATCTACTATGAAGAAAATACTGAAAGAATCAGGTATGTCAAGTCATGAGTTTGACATAGCTAAGAAGATTGCAGAAGCCTTGAAGCAAAGTGAAAATCTTGTAATTCCACCTGTGGCATCTAGTGCAGACCTTGTTGATCCTATTGCAGTAAAGGTAAAAGTTGAAGTACCTAAAAAAGATGAAGGAGATAAATCTTTTTCTCCTATTCCTAGCAAAAGAGTAAACGTGAGTGCAACAAGACCCGGCAAGAGATAGAAAGTGATTGTACCACCTATACCTAGGAAAGTAGTAGAAATTAAAGATGATGATGAAGTTTCAATCAAGAAGAAAACTTGGAAACCAAGAATTGAAAGAGTTAATGAAGATATATTGAAGCATGGAGACTTCACTAAGATAAATAAATTCTATGATCTATATGGATCATTTGATAGATTGAATTTTGAAAATGCAATGATTACACATATGATTTTGATAGATAAGAAACTTAGCACTATTCATGGTAAGATCCCAGAAGATTTGTATAACAGACTTGTGAATAGAAAATAGAGACACAAGAAGAGGACATAAAGATGAGAGAACATGTAATCAGACAGTTCTGTAAAGTTGAGGATGAAGATCATTTGAAGAGATTCTTGAAGCCTCTTGGAACTTTATTGAGAACTAAGAGAAGAACAATCCTTATAATGGGAGGCAAAAAGGAGGAAGTACAGAAAGAGACTGAGCAAGCAATAATGCAAGTTCTTGCAGATATAGTTGCAGGAAAGCATGTTGAATCAGATCCTCAGCAGAAGAAATCAGAGGAACCACATGCAGAGGAAGTTGGTATTGAAGAAGTCCCATCTTCTTCACATATCAATATTGGAAAAGAATCAATGGACATTGAAGGAACCAAAGTGACACTAGAGTTAGATGATGCAGTATTTCATGATCTAGGAAACATTGTTGACAATTTGGCTTTAAAAGAGCAAGAGAAGATTACAGAATCAGAAAAGGATATAGAGGCAGTGGAAGCACCAGCTATATCAGAATCATTTCCAGCAGAGCAGACAGTTAAAGGTAAACAAATTTTGACAAAGGTCACTACCCCTAGTGCACCTGACAGTAAGAAGAGACAAATTGGTTCAATTTTTGAAGACCTTGGAAAAGAGGTTGAAGATGATGATCAACTTGAGTTCATCACATCTCTTAATAAAATTATTGGAAAGAATAAGAAGGTGAAGGACCTTGAAGGCAAAGTTAGAGTTTTGACAGAGAAACTTGAGAGTGTGATAAGCACTAAGGTATTTGAATCGGATCCACTTGAGAAAGCTAAAATAGTAATAAACTCTTTTGACTCTGAATTTTCTAACTTAAAGGATATTGCTAGAATAAAAGTTCAGGAAGCCTTTGAAGTAGAAATGCAACAAAATTTAAGTGTAAATATTCAAAATGATATTGGTAATTTGGATGTATGCATAAAGAATTTGAGGAAACATTTTGAGACTGGAAAGAGTTTGCATATACAATGCACAAAATTAGAAATCCTAACAACTGAAGAAGATAAGAAGATCAGAGAGAAGATAGATGCAATTACAGCTGAAACAAACACCTTGACAAGCCCAAATGTAAAGATAAGTTCTGTAGAGAAGAACATAAGGAAGTTAAATGATGAAATCAAAATGTTAGCAGAGGAGAAGAACAGAAAGATGATCAGGATTAACATCTTGAGAGAGCATATCTCAATCAAGACCTCAATTGTTGAAGACCAAATTGAGTAGTGTCTTTCAGCAAAGACATCTTTTCAGAAGTTTAGCTTTAATTCCCTGCAAGCTTGTCAGACAGCAGCATACGGATTGAGTACTCTACTCAATGTTGCTGAATCCATCAAGAAGATATGGGAGAAATATTTTGAATCATGGAAGTCAGAGTTTGGAAACTGTGTTGCAAGCCTACCAGCTTTGCAATAGCTGATAACAAGGTATCAAGTCTTTTTTTGAAATTTTTGTACACCCTATCTTTGTCATTGTTGTCAAAGGGGGAGAGATAGCAGAAAATTGAAAATATGTTGAGGAAGGATACTCATAGGGGGAGCTATTCTATGGATTACAATATTGTATATGTGTTGTATAACATTTGGCCACAATTTTGTGTAAATACTTTGAAGTTTTGTTTGCACACTTAGCCAATTTTCCCATATGTTGCCACCAATGACAAAGGGGGAGATTGTTGGAAATTTGGCTAATGTGGATGGATAGACGTTGTAATTATGGAAACATATGATCTCTATTGAGAGAACAAAATTTGGAATGCAAGTATGGCAAGTTGAAGGAAGAAATTGTCTAAGTATGGATACAGTGATCCTGACAAAGCACCCGATGAAGATTTAGTTGGTGACATCCACTGGAGCAATATTTTTGTTTGCATAGTCAACTTAAGCTTCTAAAAAGTATGAGGATACCCCATCTTAGTGTGCATAAATTTTGGAGCAGTACGGATGAAGTTATTCAAAGTTTATCAAAGACAGTTTTTGCAGACAGAACAGTTTTGGAGACAGTATTAGCGAAAGAGTTAAGGGATTATTTTTGCTTGTCAAAATAATGACTTAACATTATGAAGGGATGACATCCTAGATTTTTACTCTTGGATAAAGATTTTGGAAGCTGACCATATAAAGTTATTAGCTCTAATAACTCATATATTAGGCATACTTGAAATGTAATGAAAAAGTGTGTGATGTGTAAAAAGAAAGAAAAGGATAACTTGCGATAGTTGCATATTGTGATAGTAGAAAAGGCTATTGATGTGAAGTTGTAAGCAGTACCATACTATAGTCAGAAAAATTTTGTATTACCTGTTTGGGCAGTGAGCTCAGCTGGTGATTAGGTTTTGTAATCTAACTCCTAACAGGGTTAAGGCTTCTAACAAGGCCTAAAGTCCTTTAACCAGGATAGATCTACTATATATTATAAATTGACTCTTAACAGGGTCCAATATCCCTAACAAGATACTTTTGATTAGTGATCTTTGTGGGTACCATCCCCACCGGGGTTTTCCCTTGGCCAGGGTTTCCTTGAGAACATATCATGTGTTATGAGTTCTTTCTATTTACTGCTATGTTTGTTAATCAGCTTGATAATCTTTGTATGCACTAAAGTAATCTGTTATATCCATAAGTGGGCAAAAGAAAAAGTTTGTGAAATATTGATTCAGCCCCCCTCTTAGTATTTCCTATTTCTAACACAGTTTCTTCTGCCGGATTGTCAGATTTCACCACTTCAGCTTCTTCATTCGAACCGATGACAAGAGATGAGCTTGCTCCACAAGTCTTTTCAAGTGGGATTCCATTTTCAAGTGGTTCATCATCTCCACCTATTGGTTGAGCTAGTCCTTTGGCCTTAGATGATGTTGGCAAAGAGGAGGATGCAGGAGCATTCACCAGCTCAACTACATGAGCTTGTTGAGGAGTAGGCTTCCCATATCTCTTTCTCCTTCTGATCATCCACTGAACCCACTTATTAGTTCTCTTGATAACTTTAGTTGTTAAAGTCTCCAAATCTTCTATAGCTTGACCTTGAACAGGTTCAGAGCTCACTGTATAGGGCTTGATCTGATCTAGATATGTGTCAGTATACATATGTTCTCCATCATCAACAATGTCTTCCACATTAATGTTGACATTAAATAACTTGATTTGTTTAATAGTCAATTTGGAGTAAAACCTCTCTCGGCTTTCTAATTCATCCTTGCAGTTCTCCCTATAATCTTCAAGTTCGGGGATGTGCTTGACCATAGTGCCAGTCTATAGGTGATTCTTGGCATAACCTACTGGATCAAATTGAGGCCTCAAAACTTCATATACTTCTGGCTTATATTTTCTCTTGAATGCCTTCATAATGTTCTTAGCATTTGATCTTGACACACAACTATAAGCTCCAATGGTAACAGGGAATTTGTAGGCTTTCTTCTTAATTCCCATGCTGATCAGGTTCACTTGCAACATCTGTTGGATCACCTCTATGAGCCAGATCATGTCATCGGGGTACCTTGGTAGTTTCATGGGAAAAAAATCTAAACTTGCAAGACTAAGGTATGAGAAACTAACAAATTGAATGAAGAAGCTCCCAAATTGGGTGATGAATTCCATGGCCTCTGGTGAGAACCTTTTCTCTGGGCATCCTTGTAATTATCTGCACAACCTCATTTTAAACAAGTCATTAACTTTAATGAACTCGGCATAGCTATTTTGTAACTTCAAATGAGGGAAGAAATCATAAATTTTCACATCATCTTCATATTCTTCTAGGCTAGGGAGTCCTAGCCATACTTGCAATGTAGCTAAAACATAGATTAAATAGGAAGACATATAAAACTTGTTCTGGTACTTGATGAGACTCAAGGAATTGGATAGATTTTCACTTACCACTTGAGCCCCCCAATCTATATAATGATGCTTAACACATATTACTTGGACCAAGAAGAAGTAGTGCTCTATGAAATTCAATGTGTCACTTTCACCTTTTATCCTATGAAGAAGCACCAAGATGTCAATGATCTCAGCCTTCAAGTCTATCCCGAAAAGTGTCTTTGGTACCTTTCCCTTTATGCTTCTGGCCTTCTAAAACCATGAGTTCATGATCTCTTTCCTCCACCTCATCTTCTTCTCATTATATTCTGAAATTACGATCGAGAAGTTTAGATTTGAAAATTCCGCTCGCTCTGGGATACAAAGACTGTTCTGCATAGATTCTTTGTCAATGGAAATGAGTACTGTGTCATTAGGCAACAAAATCTATTTTTTATTCAGGTTGAATCTAGTTATACATTCCCAAATTAGTTTGGGAGCTGGCACTGCAACAGGGAATCTAGCAGCTTCGACCAAACTGCTACCTTTGAGCTTATGTGTCATGGGGTGGATATTTTCTTCATTCAATCTTCTATGCAAATTGCCTAGATCATAGAATCTGAGGGATGTATCTGTCACATTTTTCCATTCAGATGTGATCTCGTTCAACCCATCAAAACCCATGAATCTAGTGGCCATAGCTTGTAATTATGTTTTTTTTAATTTACTGTTAAGAAGCTTTGGAGAATGTCGTAAGATGATTTGTGAAATTGTGAGAAATCAAAGGCATATGAAAAAGATGTGAACAAATGGTAATTTTCTCTTGATAGT
This sequence comes from Chamaecyparis obtusa, assembly GCA_027943335.1. Taxonomy (NCBI): domain Eukaryota; kingdom Viridiplantae; phylum Streptophyta; class Pinopsida; order Cupressales; family Cupressaceae; genus Chamaecyparis; species Chamaecyparis obtusa. Next base: position 1,918,523 of record BSBK01000477.1, read on the forward strand.
TTGAGTCTTTTATAAACAACCATCTTCCTTACCATTACTTTCCATATCTCATGCCACACGAGTGGGAGATTTTCAAAAATATCCGTTAAAGTTCTAACTTTAAGATTTGAATTAAATGCACCTTATTAATGACCTTAAGAAATCACTTTTACTCATTTGGAGTAGCTATAATGGTAACTTAATTGTTCTAGCAGATTTTTAATTTTTCGCTTCTCTCCATTAAATGCCTTTGTCAAAAAATTCACTTCGAGGGTAGAAACCTGACTACGGAGAAGCTGGGGGGTGATTTTCCAAAATCTACAACTGACCCATTTCTTCAGCAATTTCTTTTAGATGTCAAAGGAGGCTATCTTCATCATAGCATATCATTCCATCCTCTTGATTTTTTGTGCTTATTTCCTCACAATTTGACACTTCTCAGAAACTGACCTTCTCAGGTGATTTTTCGATAAGGGAGAAGCTAAAAACCAATTCTCCAAAAAAGGACTCTTACTCACTTTCTCATATTCTAAGACCATTTTATCCACTACAAGGGCTCAACCTCATTTCTTCAAAATCTAGATGCTTGGCTTTCGGGAATCTCTGATACACTTTCCACTATCCTTCGGAAAGCAACTTTTGTAGGAAAAACTCCGCAAGCGGGGAAGTTCATTACAGCTTCTCCACCAAGCTACTTTTCTGGACTTGACTCACTCTTAACCCGAGAATCTTGATCTCTAGGCCTTGTCAATGTGCTTGATGATTCTAGTGTTCTCTTCCCACGAAAAATTACCTTCATGGGTCGAAACCCACCGAGGAGAAGGCTATTTTCAATTTTTTGACAAAGGGGAAAAAATGTTATTTAGAGTATCACAATCATATGAATACCATCGATCAGAAATGAAATAAATAGAGTCTTTATCAAATTAGGAACTATAACTTACCCATTTCTAGGAAGGAAATAAAAACCAACCCGGCTTAAAAAGAAGAAAGAAGGCATGGAGGGATTATTCGATAAAGACTACCTATCCTGGGGGAATTCTAGACTTAGACTCCAATTTATTTTTTCAAAACTCATGACTCAATCTAACACAAGGTATTCACTTTTGATTTAAAGTGTGAAGATCAAAAGTGGGTCAATAGTTGGCTCTATCTAGGGACTTGGATATGATCATATCTAAGCAAGGAATCCAGATCTCTGGTTTCACAAAGTTAAATGAAAAGGTGACTCACAACAAAACTAAAGAAAAGGACAGAAATAGGAAAGGAAAGACAAAGCGGGAAAAACTAAACTAAGGAAACATAAACGGGAACTAAACGTAACTATCATACAACATAGGGGTTACCTTCTTTCAATTTACAACTTGATACAATTTCAAATCTTAACCATTATAGGTGAAGGGTAGTACCTCACCATTTGGATACGCCAATTTGAAAGAATTTATGTCAAAGGCTTGATGGATGATGAATGGTCCTTTCCAGAGTGTCTCAAATTTTCCATGCATTCCTTTAGGCACCCTTTGTTTATCCCATAGCAGAACTAAATCTCTGACCATGAACTTCCTTGGTCTAGTTTTCTTGTCAAAGAGGTTCTTTACCCGCATCTGATGTTCTGTGATATGATCAACAATCTTCTCTCATTCTTCATCAAGTTTATTCAGGTATAGAATTCATTTTTCCAACCCGTCCTTATAGATGCCATCTTATACCACTGTTCTCAACTTTTTAGTATCCAATTCCAGAGGTAGGGGAAGGTTTGCTTCAACTCTATATACCAACTCAAAAGGTGAAATACCAATCACCCTCTTTGGAGTTACTTTGTCAGCCCAGAGTGCTTCGTGAATCTTCTTATGCCAAGTCCTTTGGTTATCTTATACAAGTTTTCTCACTATATTTACCAGGTTCTTATTACTTGACTCAACTTGACCATTCCCTTGTGGGAAATAGTCAGACAAATGACTAGCAGTTATGTCGTACTCGAAATAGAATTCAGTAATTTCAGCTGAAGAAAAGTAAGTTGTATTATCCATAACTAGCTTAATAGGCACACTGAATCTTACCATGATGTTTTCCTTGATGAATTCGCACACCACTTTGAAAGTAGTTCTCTTAGTGGCCTTTGCCTCAACCCATTTCATAAAATAATTAGTTGTAGTGATTATATAAGTGTGACCAATGCTTGATGCAGGATTGATAGGCCCAATAAAATCAAGGCCCCATTGTTGGAAGGGACCTTCTATTATGACTGGTCTGAGAGGAAGAGCTGCTAGTTGAGGCTAACCTATAAACATTTTACATTTTTCACACTTCACCACCCAATGATATGCATCTTTAAACATCCCTGGCCAATAATAGCATTGCCTTAAAATCTTGAATGCAATTACAGAAGATGAGAAATGACCACCACAAGCTTCATCATGAAATGTTTTTAACAACCTCTCATGTTGTTGCTTGTCAACACACCTAAGAAAAGTTCCATCTAAAGATATTTTGTATAATGTCCCTTCCTAGATGACTTATTTAGTAGCTTTCAACCTCAAGTCTCTCCTTTTCTTAGCTATCAATCTTTCAGGGCATTCTCCATAAGTTAGGAAATAAACAATGTCTTCAAACCATGGGTCTTGTAAACTCACTGCTAAAACTAGTTGTTCTATTTTAGGCTAATCATCTCCTTCACTTTCTGCCATAGCTTTGCACAATGCATTGTGTTGTACTAGTTTTTTTGGTTTAATCTCTATATCATATTCTTTCATTTTAGCTACCCAAGCCCCTCTGTTATTGCATCCTCAATCTTGCTAGGTTAATATACTCTTTACTGCAATGTCGGGAACAAACACAACGGAGTGAGAATGTAAGATATAAAATCTAAAGTTCTTCAAGGCTTTCACCACTGAGAAGGGATGCTTCTCAGTCTGAGAATATCTTATCTCATGATTTTTCAGTGGCATGCTCATAAAGGCAATAGGAGCCTGAACTCCTTCACTATTTTCTTGCATAAGAATAGCTAACAACATATGTTCAGATGCGTAACAATAAATCATGAAATCCTTCTTATAATCAGGGTGACATAAGATAGAGACATTGGCTATAGCATCCTTTATATCTCAGAAGGCTCTTTTACCAGGGTCATTCCATTTGAAATTCTGATTACCTTTCATCATGTCCATAATACACTTGGTGATCTCTAAGAAGTAAGGGATGAATCTTCTGAGGAAATTTACTTGGCTGAAGAATGACTTTACTCTAGTTTTAATTACAGGTAAACTTAGCCTTTGAATGGCTTTGACTCATTCTGGGTCGATCCTAATGCCTTCTTGTGATACAATATGACCCAGTAGTTTTCCTTCAGTAACATAGAAAACTGACTTCTTGGGATTTAAAGAGATCTCGTGTTCTCTACACCTTCGTAATACTCTTTCCAAATCCTTAACATGATCACTTCTTTTCTTAGAGAACACTGTTAGATCATCCAAATATATGACAATGATCTTATCTTTCATATCAGCAAAGGACAAATCCATAGTAACCTCGTTGAAATGTTGCACCAACATTGATGAGGCCAAATGGCATTTTGTGGTATGCAAATGTGCCCCAGGGAGTGGTAAATGTGGTCTTGTTGTTAGCATGTGCAAAAAATTTAATGGCCTCTAGTCTTTTCCCCTATTCTCTACAATTTTTATATGGTCCCTGGCATGAACTGTAAGGCAAAACTTTCAAAAACTTGTCATTGAGGTTCAAAATTCAAATGTGCCCTAGCCCTATTCTATTCATGCATTACTTTATTGGGTCACTTAAAAGCACCTAATCTGCATGTGCCTTTTAAACAAGTTCCTTTTACCAAGTTCACAGTTAGGTCTTTTATGTCCAGATGGGCCTAGGTGGGGTCTAGGGTTTGGCAGAGTTGATAAAATCTAGTAGTGCCGACAAAATTTCATGTGGTCACGCATTCGCAAGAAGAAAGGGTGATTCACTAGTTTGTCTAGCGATCTAGCGAATGATGGTCGGGAAGTTGCTAAGTTATTTAGCGAAGGAGTGAAATATTTTGTGAATTGACGAAGGTTCTTTGTTGCCAATTCGCTAAGTCTGCAGGGCTACTTTTAGAGAAAATCATAAGGCCAGCGATGAGAGTTTGATCGGATGGCTACATTTTAAAGTTAATGAAGGTTTTAATGTGGGCCGTTGTTTCTCTATAGGTGCCAAGGATTTAGTCGTTGAGATTCAAATTTGAATTTCTGAGAACTTCCAGTGACAGAAAGTACCAATTTTTATGGAATGCATTGCAGAAATGACCCTGTTTGGTGAGAAGTGACTAGCTTGCCATTTGTGGTGTGGTCCAAGGTGCTATGTGCTTGTTTGCAAAACTTGTACGTTGTAGTTGTGTGCTCAAGGCATGTTGCAGGGTGTCCTTTTGAGCCCGGTTTTGTGATCCCTTGTACTTGCAGAGAAGATTTTCATGATTAGGGATTAGTTCTAGTTTCCTTCTTTCCTAGTTGGATGTGTTTCCCACCCCTGAATTAAATTTTGACTATTTCCAGTAGGTTGGGTGTTTGAAACCCTAACCCTAGTCATCTGTAGCTTGTTGCAGAATTTCAAGATTACTAGGGGGTATAAGAGGGAGAATCTTTGATTTTGCAGGGGTTCCAAAACATTGTTATTTTTGGTCCCTAGTTTTTGACTATAATATACTGATAGAGGTTTGATTTGGTGTCTTTTTCTCAGCTTTGTGTCATGCTAATTGTATGCTGATCCTAATTATGTTAATAAGAACATTCTTGAATCCCAATCTGGCATCTTGTGTATGTCTTCTTGCTTGTCTCTGAGCTCATATATGTTAGTTTCACAAAGTGTGTTAACATATGGTAAACAAAGAGTATTTTGAAGTCATCTTTGAGTTCCTAACAAAGTTAGGATTAAAGCCTTCTAGGTGAATTTAGTGAGTTTGCAGCCAGGTATAGAATTTGATGTCCTTGTGCTTGAGGGAAAGGGGTAATAGGCAAAGCACTTACCCTGGGTTCCATTGTGTTTGACTTAAGGTATTTAGTAGAGGTATATAGTTGGGTGACTCTTAGCCCTGGGATAAGGCACTGGTCTTTTCTCTTGAAGTTTCATGGTTAACGACTACACAAACATAAATATTATTTGATAAATCTTTAACAAACTTGTATTGAATATAGTAGCATATTGCTTTAGACTCCTTTGAAGAAGTGAGTCAAGGGTACACCCGCCTGAGCATTGAAGCTCAAAGTGTAGAAGGATCCTTTGATCCTTGTCAGTTGGCCCTCTTCCTTGTGGACTTTGGAGTGGTGATAGAGTCAAAGTTTTATTTAAATTATCCATCAAAGTGTAAATCTGCATGTTGAAGATCAAATGGAATAATCCACAACCAACAAAATGGTGACTTTACTGGGGAAGAGGTAAAAGACAACAAGCTTCCTTGCTTGGCTGGATCATCCCAAGGTCCTGGTTGAAATCACAGAGTCAAATGAACAAAATACATTTGTAATATTTTCTCACTAAGTGTTGAGTGGTGACTCTGAGTCTCTGTTTGGTTAGTGTTTTATAACAAGTGTGATATATTTGTAGTCCTGACAAGCAGTTATCCTGTGAGGTTGTCTTGTGATTATTGGTTTTGAAGAAGGTTCAGAGTTGAAGAGGTCCTCAGCTATTTTAGATTTGTCCTCTGCAAAGAGGTGGTGGCTCTACCAAAGTTTTAAAGGTGGTTTAGAGGAGACTTTAGATCAATATTTTGTAGCATTCACAATATCTCTAGTTAATCTTATTTCATTAAGCAAGAACAGTCCCTAATTAGGTGAACAAGTCACTGTTGAAAAGGGAAGTCAGTCTTGAAGGTTTGATCATATTTCTAGATAAAAGTTTTAGTTTTGTAATGAGTATCAGAAATATGTTGAGGTTTAATAAAGTCATTGGTTGCATGGGTTTGAACAAAAGTATTGTCATGAGAACAAGTTGTATTATGTTGTCAATACATTAAATGGAGTTTCCAGCTTTGATAGATCGGGATGATGTTTCTAGGTCTGGGTGTTATTAGTCAGACCTTAGAAATGTTGATAGAGAAAGAGACATTTATCTAATAAGTCAAAGAATCCAACAGACTTGTACAAGGATTTTAAGATGTGCAATAGGGGAATGGAAAGAAGGGTCATCCCACTCATACTATAAGAAATTTTTTATAGCTTGTGATGAACTTCTTATGGGTATTGAGCTTCAAGATTTCCAGTATACTGAAATGGTTTTAGGGCTTAGTATGCCTGAATCAGTTGGTTGGACTGCCTCTATTAGAAATGTAGCACTAGAAAAAGTTAAGAAATGGATGGGTTCATTTAAGAATGATGAATCTTGTGATGCTTGTGCTGATGATGGAACTTGTGATCATCGAGAAATAGAAAAGGAATCTGTTGTTACTGGTAGTCCCTACTAGGAATACTTTACACAAGATGTTGTGGGACAATATTTTTTACCCCCTGTCTTAGATGAGGATGATATATGCAGCACTAGTAGAGAGAATGATGAAGGCAGTGATGCTGAGGTGCCTTCATATGAGTCAAATGTGACATGGGAAGAAGAAAGTAATAATGAAAGTGAAAGTTCATTTGGAAGTGAAGGTATGAATTCTTTCTCTGAATTTGAAGATGAAAATGCATCTCAATTTTTGTTGTACAAATCGGTTTGAATATGGTGATGATGACTGTAAATCTTCATATGGTTCTAATCTTTCTTCATATGCTGAGAGTCTCCACGAAAATAAAATGGGTAGTGAGTTTAAGGTGTTTATCAATGCCTTATATGATGAGGATTCTGATGATGATCAGCCCATTTTTTGTCACAATGATCAAAGAGGAATGTTACATGGAATTATCAATCCATTGTTTGAAGAGGACATGGAGGTTGCAGATTTAGGTGAACTAGATATAAATAATGGCATATTATCTTCCTGCTGTGAGAAATCAGAATATTTTTCTTCCATGAATGACAGAGTTTTAAATGATGATGTTGCATCTTATGAGTATGGTGATATGTGTGCTAGTGTGGACTCAGTTTTTCAAGAGCCTAATGTCAGTGGTCCTTGTTTACATTCTGATGCTAGAAAATGTGGTAAGTCTGAAGGGGCTTTCTCAGATTTACAAATGACTAATAAGTCATCAGCTGACAATACTTGTTCCCTTTTAGAAGATACTGATGTAATTTGTGATCGGCAAGATGTTCCCAACTTCATGCAATCAGATTTTTGTTTTGAGAGGTCCTACCTTAGTTTGCAAAGTGAAGAGATAGAACTGGTTTATTCCTTTTTGCAGACTAATGAGCAATTTGTAAATGTTTCCAGCCATGGGATTGAGAAGCAGTGTTTTATTTTTCAGCAAGTCAGTGATAATGAAGAATGTGATGTTTCAATGTCATAAAGTGATCAGTATTCATGGCAGTTTAGTGACACTATCTCCCTAGATGATGGTGAGTATGGTGATCATTTTTTATATAATGTGCTGAATGTGGATCACAATGTTTTTGGCAGGATGGATGAGAAATGTATTTTCAGCTTTCCTTTGCTAAGTGGAGATGAAAATTACTTGTTTGATAGAGGAAAGACCTAATCAAAAGTTTTGGGGCCCTGAGCCTTTTGTGAATATTGTAAATTTCTATATATAAGTTGCTTTCCCCTGCCCTGTTTTGCCTTGGTCTGTCAATTTTTGGTCATGCCCTGCTTGTTCCTTGTTATCTGCATTTTTGTCCAGTGGGATGGTCTGCTTTAACCAATGATTCTAAGTCCTTGCTATGCCTGCAGGAGGCATACATCCCTAGACAGAGCCACTGTTAGCATGTGCAAAAAATTTCATGGCCTCTGGTCTTTTCCCCTATTCTCTACAATTTTTCTATGGTCCTTGGCATGAACTGTAAGGCAAAAATTTCAAAAACTTGCCGTTGACGTTCAAAATTCAAATGTGCCCTAGCCCTGTTCTATTCACACGTTACTTTATCTGGTCACTTAAAAGCACCTAATCCACATGTGCCTTTTAAACAAGTTCCTTTTACCAAGTTCGCGGTTAGGTCTTTTATGTCGAGGCGGGCCCAGGTGGGGTCTAGTGTTTGGCAGAGTTGATAAAATCTAGCAGTGCCAACAAAATTACATGTGGTCGTGCATTCGTGAGAAGAAAGGGTGATTCACTAGTTTGTCTAGTGATCTAGTGAATGATGGTCAGGAAGTCACTAAGTTATTTACTGAAGGAGTGAAATGTTTCACAAATTGGCGAAGGTTCTTTGTCGCCAATTCGCTAAGTCTGCAGGGCTACTTTTAGAGAAAATCATAAGGCCCGCGATGAGAGTTTGATCAGACAGCTACGTTTTAAAGTTAATGAAGGTTTGCATGTGGGCCGTTGTTTCTTTGCAGACACCAAGGATTTAGCCGTTGAGATTCAAATTTGAATTTTTGAGAACTTCCAGCGACAAAAAGTACCAATTTTTATGGAATTCATTACAGAAATGACCCTATTCGGTGAGAAGCGACTGGCTTGCCATTTGCGGTGTGGTCCAAGGTGTTGTGTGCTTGTTTGTAGAGCATGTACGTTGTAGTTGTGTGCTCAAGGCATGTTACAGGGTGTCCTTTTGAGCTTGGTTTTGTGATCCCTTGTACTTGCAGAGAAGATTTTCATGATTAGGGATCAGTTATGGTTTCCTTCTTTCCTGGTTGGATGTGTTTCCCACCCCTGAATTAAATTTTGACTATTTCTAGCAGGTTGGGTGGTTGAAACCCTAACCCTAGTCATCTGTAGCTTGTTGCAAAATTTCAAGATGACTAGGGGGGTATAAGTGGGAGAATCTTTAATTTTGCAGGGGTTCCAAAACATTGTTGTTTTTCGTCCCTAGTTTTTGACTGTAATATACTGATAGAGGTTTGATTTGGTGTCTTTTTCTTAGCTTTGTGTCATGCTAATTGTATGCTAATCCTGATTATGTTAATAAGAACATTCTTGAATCCCAATTTGGCATCTTGTGTATGTCTTCTTACTTGTCTCTGAGCTCATATATGTTAGTTTCAAAAAGTGTGTTAACATATGGTAAACAAAGAGTATTTTGAAGTCATCTTTGAGTTCCTAACAAAGTTAGGATTAAAGCCTTCTAGGTGAATTCAGTGAGTTTGCAGCTAGGTATATAATTTGATGTCCTTGTGCTTGAGGGAAAGGGGTAATAGGCAAAGCACTTACCCTGGGTTCCATTGTGTTTGACTTAAGGTATTTAGTAGAGGTATATAGTTGGGTGACTCTTAGCCCTAGGATAAGGCACTGGTCTTTTCTCTTGAAGTTTCTTGGTTAACAACTACACAAACATAAACATTATTTGATAAATCTTTAACAAACTTGTATTGAATATAGTAGCATATTGCTTTAGACTCCTTTGAAGAAGTGAGTCAAGGGTACACCCGCCTGAGCATTGAAGCTCAAAGTGTAGAAGGATCCTTTGATCCTTGTCAGTTGACCCTCTTCCTTGTGGACTTTAGAGTGGTGATAGAGTCAAAGTTTTATTTAAATTATCCATCAAAGTGTAAATCTGCAAGTTGAAGATCAAAGGGAATAATCCACAACCAACACTTGTGATGGTCCTTCTCCTCTACTTTGAATTGGTTGTACCCAAAAAATCCATCAAGCATAGACATCATTTTGTCTCCTACAATTGTTTGTAATAAGTGATCCATATTGGGGAGTGCGTAGTTGTCTTTTAAAGAAGCTTGATTTAAATTTATGAAGTCTATGCATATCCTTATTTCTCCATTCTTTTTCCTCACATAGATGATGTTTTCTATCCATGTAGAGTGGTGGATAGGGTAGATAATCCTAGCTTTGAGCATTTTGTCAACTTCTCTAAAGATAGCATCTGCCACTTTTGGATTGTAATTTCTTTGTTTATGTCTAAATGGGGCAGTATCAGGTTTTAGGGGAATTTGATGCTTGAAATTTCCTTCCATGAAGCTTTTGAAATCTTCATAACTCCAAGCAAAGACATCTTGGTATTCCAGGAAAAGCCTTCTAGCTTTCTCTTTCTCTTCAGGAGTGCAACACTTCCCCTATGATTATCATTCTGGGATTTGACTCATTCCCAATGTTCATCCCCTCATATTCCCCGGTCATAAGACCTTTCTCTATCCTTTTCCTCTTAACATAAGTATCATGATGATTGAACAATTTCTCTAATGATATAAAATATAGGAGAATGACATTACCTTTTAATTGAGTCATGCCTAGTTCATCTTTCTTTTGTTCCTTGGGATGATCTTGTGAGAGATCATTTGGATTTTATTCAAGGGGACTATCATTACCTTCAAGGAAGAGCTGCAGGAATTTGTCATCATCGAACACTTGCCAATTATCTATATTATTAGGTACTGATGGCCTATACATCACCTCTACCTGGTACTTCTTCTCTTTAAATTCTGGATGAGGTAGTAGTAAGGAGGCAAAGACTGCTAGTGAATCTGCCTTGGAATTTAACTCTCTAGGAACATATTCGATTACAAAGGCATCCAATTCTTCAATCTTGTCCCATACTCTGTTCCTATACCTCTTTAACTTCTGATTTTTTAAAAAGTATTGACCTTTGATCTGGTGCACAATCAACTCAACATTGCCTCAAGCTTTTAGAACTTTTACACCCTTTTCCTTCGTAACAATTATTCTGAGTAACAATGCCTCATACTCAGCCATATTATTGGTTTTTGAAAACTCTAGTTTGAAAGGCATTGGCTCAGGTTCACCCATGGGTGGAATTAATACAATGTTGGCACCAGACCCAAAGGAAGAACAACTACCATCAAATTCCAATGTCCAATTTCTGGAGTCTTATCTTTCTCAGAGGCCTCAATTTCTTCTTGCTCTCCTTCAGGTTCATCGACAACGACCTGGGTAAACATCATATAATTTCCAAACTCCAATTCTTGGTATAGGGTCTGAGCTTTCAGATCATCAATTTTGATAACCGTGAACTTCAACTTCTCCTTAGGTTCTAATTTAACCTTCTTATTTCCCACAGGAATTACCCCCTAGGACCAATCCAATTTAATCTCCCCACCCATGTCTCTGCAAAAACTCCTTCTTAGTAGTAGTCCATAGCTTGCTGGTATATCTGCAATAAGGATCATTACTAGCATCTTCTTTTTAGGATGGGCAGCTAGAGCTGCTTGGGCATCTTTGATTTGGCCAAGCAGAGGAACTTGCTTAGCGTCCATAGAGTAGCATCTAGCATAGACTTTTGTCATGGTAAGGCCTAAGGCTTTGGCCATAGGGGAAGGCATCACATTATCAGAGGAACCTAAATCTATGATAAAGTTGCTAAGTTTACAACCATTGATATACAAGGAGACATAAAATGGTTTAGGTTTTTGATCTGGGAAGGTAGCTAGCACAGTGTTTTCCCCTTGTTCAAATAGTTTCGCTAGTGAGGAATCAACCTCATTAGAAGAAGTGACATTATGATTCAATTTAATAATATCTCCCTTTAAGTAATCTATGAATCTTTTCAATTCAATAGGATTCGATCTTAAATAGTCTATGGGAGAAACTTGGATCTTGGAATTTTTACAAAACTAAATGAAATCAAAGGAGTCATTTTCCTTACCTAGCTATGAGATTTTTATTCCTTGAATGCTTTCTTTCGTACCTAAAGTAGATGCATCATTGGTTCCCGTTGAAGGAATGTGATGCAGGAGCATCCTGGGTGTAAGAGCAATCTTGCATCACCCAAAAATATTTCTATTTTTGTATTCAATAAGGGTTATTTTGTGCAGAGCTGCTATTTATGGAAAGTTACTATTTTTGGTAATTTTCGTATGTGCTCAGAATGATCTGATTTCTTTCTTAGAGGTTCATTTTGGTCATATAAGTCTGCCAGTAAAGTTTCATTGCCAGATCAAGTGTATATTGGAAGATATTGAAGATTTTCGGTATTGGCAGCAGGGTACAGAAACTTTGAACTCAGTTTTGAAGGCTTTAGAGGCCCTGGATGAGGTCAAAAATTTGAGTGACGGGCGCTTGCGCAGGTCAAGCCTGTAGAGCGCTTCGTGGCATTTCCGAAATGGGGTTATAATAGCCGAGCGGGTCAACTGGTGATGACTTATGGTCTTCGGAAGTTGGGCCACCTGAAATGGCGAAAAATAATTTTCTTCAAAATTTCTGTTCGGGTTTCAAAGGTTATCTTGAGCCGACTATGATGTAATAAAATGTAAAATAAAATAATTCTAAGTTGGTCGGCCTTATTGGCTAAAATTCTGGAACCTTCCCAGGCGGTGGATAATTGCCTATATAAGGAAGGCTGTATTATTGTCTTAGGCAGTTCAGAATAGTTCTGGGTACTAGATCTGGGTATTGATTCGAGGCTTTTTCCTAAACAATATTGTAAGGGAATGCCCATGTGGCTTTGCATATTTTAATTCTAAAAGTTTGTAATTCCACATTTGTGGAGATAATAAGAAGCCAATTTTCTGTTCTTGCATATTGTTGTGGTTTCTCCGTTTCTGTTATGTGTTTGTGGTATTAAGGGGAGCACCCTTCATCAGAATGAAAATGGGAGTTTTGTCTTTTTGGCTCTGAGTTAGGACTACACAGGTGGTGCCATCTATGGTAGCGTAACACTCTCCTTGCTCCTCAGAGTCAAATTTATACTCAAAAAATAGATTTATAGAGTCGGCATGTGAGCATGAATTTGATTCATTGTCTGGTGTTGTAGCGTCTAACTTGTTGGTAGATAATAACTACATCATGTGAGCTATTTCAGGATAGTTCTCACCACTATGGTCTGTCGTTAGATGAAATACACACATATTTCCTTTCTTAGGGGGAGCCTCAATTGCGAGCCTCTATTGTGGAGCAGATAATTGTAGTGTCCTACTATTAGTATTTCTACTATTCTGATCTTGAAATAGTTTTTGGTATGGATTGTTAAACTTAGGGAGTTGCCTTTTTAAAGTGATGATTTCATTGGACATTTTTTGCATCATCTCATTAGTCGATGTAGTACCACTTGAACTAGCACCTTTTTGTATCTCTCTTTTCCACTTACTAGCAAAAATCATGTCATCTTCCAACTCAATGGTTGTTCTCTGAGCATTATCCAAATCTGTAGGTCGTGCTCTTCTTAAATCATAGTTTATGTCTGGTGGCATGGCACCCATAAAGAATATCTTCAGATTCATAGGAGTAGGTCTATCAATAGTGGGAATTTTGTTGGTGATTTCATTGAGCTTAGCAACAAATTCTCTTATACTTACAAAAGCTTGTTTCTTGATGGAGGTCAATTGCACCAATAGGGCATGTTCATCTTCAGCCATTTTAAATATGGCTTCAAAATTTGACCTTATAGTAGCCCAACTCATAATTAAAGCATCGTCTAAGTGATAAAACCAATCAACTGCTATCTCAACAAGAGTTTCAACAAATAGCCTTACTACAACATCTTCATGTCAAATTCCTAGGATGTGAGTTGCTGTGAAAAAGGATTTAATGTGTTTGTCTGTAGTAACTTTCCCATCTCCAGAGAACTTAGGAAAGTTCTTTATAGATCTTGAAGGGAGTGGGTGATATGCTGCAAACTATAATGGACTAGTTGTAGTGGCCCCTGGAGCTGCCATGACCGTATGTGCAGGATGTTGCAGAAAGTTAATAACAAAGGGAGCAACTAATCTGTATAAATTTAATACCTGCAAGCCATAGGCAATGAATTTTTTGTCCTAGGAGGTGAAGGTGGTCTACTCCTACTTTTTTTGTCATCTCTCTGACAAGGTAAATCTATTATGGGAAAATTGAGCTCAGTGAGCCTTTCGAATGTAGGGTCTTTTCCACCTTGCCCCTTGGCACTTCTAAGAAATCTTCTTCAATCCATAGCTCTGAATTAGTTTTGTTGTATAGCTTTGCGCTCAAATCTACATTGATTCCTTCTCTGAATTTCTCTTTCAAGTGCTTGTGCTCTCACTTCTTCTTGTTCAAGAACTTGAATCATGTTCCTATAATGCTCTGTGTTTCTTCTGTATCTCCAAGAAAAAGTATTCAGGGATGAGACTATGTCTTCTTGGTCATCCTGAAAGCCAAGATTGGGTTGAAGCACAGGGAACACATTCTCATGAGGTAACACCATTTTTTCTCATGAAAAATATTCTGGTCTAGTGACTGTTTCTCTCCCCAACAGAGTCACCAAAAATATGTTGGTAAATAAATTTTTCTTTTTAAATTTAACTCTTTATTTGCCCAAAATATCCTTAAGAAATAATGTGAATACAAATAGTTGGAAAGTTGTTAATTGTTCAACTAACTTCCCTCTAAATTTTAATAGGTACAGCTCCCTTAAGTGAAGATATGTAATGAATTTTGTTTTTTCTAAATCCTAATGGGGTATGTTCTTAACCAGAGAATAATAAAGGTAATCAAATTAGCCCTCGTTGAGAAACTAGTCTAGGCAGTGAGTTTGATTCTAAACTCTAACCAACATGGGGATTTCACAATTCTTATGAATTCACACCAGTGGGAATGCAATGATGAATTCTACTTGAATTAATTAAATGCAGTAAAAAAACATGGATGGATCTAATCTAAATAGTGCATATGTGTATTCTCCCAACCTCCAAGTAATGCTCTGATTACTGTCGATTAGCTCCACTAAAGAAGAGAAATAGAACTCCATCTATTCAACTAATTTCAATCTAGCTTAAGGAAAACAAACATTCAAACTTACAAATGCATAGAATAGTAAATAAATGTCACAAAACACATTCCAAATTGACTCCCCAACAACATGTATTTTACACCAAAAATTAGCCGACCATTTCATTGATTTTCAAAGAGTTAGATATAGGCTTCAAGAGTTAAGCCATTACAAAATCAACTGAATCGATTCATATTATACAAAGTAGGTAAATGACAAGTGGCCATTTACCAATTTTACAATGTCTATCAAAAAGAGGAGGGGAAAGCTATTTGCTCCTTGCCAACTTCTTCACCTTCTCCAACTTAGTCTTATGAGCTTTGGTGGATGGAAGAATCAAAATCATCCTTTCAGAATCTGGGATATACACATTTTTCAATCTTATGAGCCAGTGGACATGGTCTTTCTCTATGCATTTTGCAACATCCTTTTGGGGTTGTGTCTTCTCCATGGCTTTGTGTAGAGATCCACCTAGTTGCTGAAGATTAGGAATTCTATCGAGGTGAGACCCAGATAACTCTGCAATCTAGTCCAAGTAGTTGGAGAATGACTTTTGCATGTTGGTTATATCAATTGGGATCTTACCATCTCTGCTAGCTTGAGACCCAGAGTCAAGACATGTCAAATATAAAAAGATTTTACTTTGTTCTTTGGTGACTTCCTCTTCGATTGCTTTCATTCCCGCCACTACCTTGATTATCATCTCCATTTTGAACTCAACTCCTTGGAGCCATTCAATTAGAGGTTCATCCCCTTTCTACATTATGTTGGCCTTGATTTCATATTTAGTCTTCATCAAGACCAACCAATGTAATAGCACCATGCACTCTTCACATCTCAACCTCTCTACTTTGAGTGTCTACATGTGTCCCTTGAGAGAATCCTTCTCTTCCTCTAACTATAAAAAGATGTTCTTGAGCTGCTCAATAGCTACTAGACCTTTAGACTTGAGTCGTTCAATCCACCTCCTGTCAATGTGCCCAAAATATCTATCTTCTTGCAATTTGGCAAGTATTTCTTTGTTCTCAGCTACAACAGGATCAAATGTTATTAGGGAATTGGGTAGGCTTGCCACAAGAGCGACCAGCTCCAAAATGAAATTAGCCATTTCTTTAATCTCCACCTTGAGTTGAGTCTTGGTGAATTTGAGTTCTTCAAGTTCCTCCTTGATCAAGACATTACTAGATTTCCACAAGTCTACCTTGGTATCATGTTGGGCGAGCCCGATGTCTAAGGATTGGAGTGCAAAGTCTGAGGCAGTAAGGTCTTCAATTCTGTTGTCCTTCAGCAGCTCAACTATTTTCATCATCAGGTGCCCTGTGTTTGGATCTCAACCAAGAGTGGTCAGAGGCCTAGTCTTCTTAGCATTGCTCACAGTTGATCCTAACTACATCACTTGTGAGAACATTTCACCACTGGAAGCACCTTGCTCAACCCTTTTTCTTTTCTGCTCTAGAGTATTCTCGAGCCATGATTCTACACTTGTAATTTTTGTTGCAAAAATCAAATCTTTCACAAATAATTTCCTAATAACACGAGGGGAAGATTTAGGCTTGGAAGCAAAAGGATTAACTTGCAGAGAAGAAATGATCTTTTCATTTTGAGGAGACCCCAGATGTTCATTTATCTCATTAGTTTCTGAACTACTACTGTCATCACCAACCTCAACAATGGTAGGAGCCTCTTGAGTAGGAGTGTCACCTTGTGTCTCAATGGTTCCCCCTTGTGCTTTCTGCTCTGGTTTCACAGCCCCAATAGTTTCTTCCACCGACTTGTAAGATTTCTCCACTTCTACTCCTTCATTCGAACCGATGATAGGAGATGAGCCTGCTCCGCAAGTCTTTTCAAGTGGGATTCTATTTTCAGGTGGTTCATCATCTCGACCTACTGGTCGAGCTGGTCCTTTGGCCACAAATGACACTGGTAAAGAGAAGGATGCAAGAGCATTCACCAGCTCATCTATAGGAGCTTGTTGAGGAGTAGGCTTCCTAGATCTCTTTCTCCTTCCCATCATCCACTGAACCCACTTATCAGTTCTCTTGATGACTTTAGCCATTAAAGTCTCCAAATCTTTTATGGCTTGACCTTGAACAAGTTCAGAGCTCACTGGATAGGGCTTGGTCTGATCTTGATATGTGTCAGTATACATATGTTCTCCATCATCAACAATGCCTTCCACATTAATGTTGACATTAAACAACTTGATTTGTTCAATAGTCAATCTGAAGTAAAACCTCTCTCAGCTTTTTGATTCATCCTCGCATTTCACCCAATATCTTCAAGTTTGGGGATGTGCTTGACCATAGTGCCAATCTGTAGGTGATTCTTGGCATAACCTACTGGATCAAATTGAGGCCTCAAAACTTCATATACTTCTAGCTTATATCTACTCTCGAACGCCTTCATAACATTCTTAACATTTGATCTTGATGCATAGCTGTAAACTCCAATGGTAACAGGGAATTTGTAGGCTTTCTTCTTAATTCCTGTACTGATCAAGTTCACTTGCAACATCTATTGGATAACCTCTAGGAGCACGATCATGTCATCAGAGTACCTTCGCAGCTTCATGGGAATATCATCAAAACCTGCAAGACAAAGTTATGAAAAACTAGCAAATTGAATGAAGAAGCTCCCAAATTGGGTGATGAATTCCATGGCCTCTAGTGAGAACCTTTGCTCTGGGCATCCGTGTAATTATTTGCACAAACTCATTTTAAATGGGTCATTAACTTTAATAAAATTGGCATAGCTATTTTGTAACTTCAAATGAGGGAAGAAATCATAAATTTTCACATCTTCATATTCTTCTAGCCTAGGGAGTCCTGGCCATACTTGTAATGTAGCTAAAACATAGATTAAACATGAAGACATATAAAACTTGTTCTGGTACTTGGCGAGACTCAAGGCATTGGACAGATTTTCACTTACCTCTTGAGCCCAGTCTATATAATGATGTTCAACACATATTACTTGGACCAAGAAGAAGTAGTGCTCTATGAAATTCAATGTGTCACTTTCACCTTTTATCCTATGAAGGAGCACCAAGATGTCGATGATCTCGACCTTCAGGTCTATCCCAAAAAGTGTCTTTGTTACCTTTCCCTTTATGCTTCTAGCCTTCCGAAACCATGAGTTCATGATCTCTTTCCTCCACCTCATTTTCTTCTCATTATATTCTGAAATTGCAATTGAGAAATTCATATTTGAAAATTCCTCTCGCTCTGGGATACAAAGACTATTCTACATAGATTCTCTATCAATGGAGATGAGTACTATGTCATCCAGAAACAAAATATATTTTATATCTAGGTTGAATCTGGTTATACATTCCTGGATTAGTTCAGGAGCTTGCATTGCAATAGGGAATCCAACAGCTTCAACCAAACCACTACCTTTGAGGTTCTGCATCATGAGGTGGATATTTTCTTCATTCAATATTTTGTGTAGATTCCCTAGATCATAGAATCTGAGGGATGTATTTGTTAAATTTTTCCATTCAGATGTGATCCCATTCAACCCATTGAAACCCATGAATCTAGTGGCCATAGCTTCTGATTTTATTTTTTTTACTATTAAGAAGCTTTGTAGAATGCCATAAGATGATTTGTGAAATTGTGAGAAATCAAAGGCGTATGAAAAAGATGTGAAAAATGATAATTTTCACTTGATAGTTTGAGTCTTTTATAAACAATCATCTTCCTTACCGTTACTTTCCATATCTCGCGCCACACGAGTGAGAGATTTTCAAAAATATCTATTAAAGTTCTAATGTTAAAATTTGAATTAAATGAACCTTATTAACGACCTTAAGAAATCACTTTTACCCATTTGGAGTACCTATAATGGTAACTTAATTGTCGTAGCAGATTTTTAATTTTCCAGTTTTCTCCATTCAACGCCTTTGTCAAAAAATTCACTTCAAGGGTAGAAACCCGATTGTGGAGAAGCTGGGGGGTGATTTTCCAAAAATTTGCAATTGACCCATTTCTTTAGCAATTTCTTTTAGATGTCAAAGCAGGCTATCTTCATCATAGCAGATGATTCCATCCTCATGATTTCTTGTGCTTATTTCCTCACAATTTGTCGCTTCTCAGAAACCGTCCTTCTTAGGTGATTTTACGATAAGGGAGAAGCTAAAAACCAATTCTCCAAAAAAGGACTCTTACTCACTTTCTCTTATTTTGAGACTATTTTATCCACTACAGGGGCTGAACCTCATTTCTTTAAAATCTAGATGTTTGGCTTTTAGGAATCTTTGATACACTTTCCACTATCCTTTGGAAAACAACTTCTGTAGGAAAAACTCCGCAAGCGGGGTAGTTCATTACAGCTTCTCCGCCAAGTTACTTTTCTGGACCCGACTCACTCTTAACCTGAGAATCCCAATCTC
Source organism: Chamaecyparis obtusa (assembly GCA_027943335.1). Taxonomy (NCBI): domain Eukaryota; kingdom Viridiplantae; phylum Streptophyta; class Pinopsida; order Cupressales; family Cupressaceae; genus Chamaecyparis; species Chamaecyparis obtusa. The sequence continues at coordinate 1,937,589 of BSBK01000477.1, forward strand.
TAGGCCTTGCCAATGCACTTGATGATTCTAGTGTTTTCTTCTGGTGGAAAATTACCTTCATGGGTCGAAACCTGCTGAGGAGAAAGCTATTTTCAATTTTCTGACAAAGGGGAAAAAATGTTATTTAGAGCTTCACATTCATATGAATACCATCAATCAAAAATGAAATAAATAGAGTCTTTATCGAATTAGGAAATATAACTTACCCATTCCTAGGAAGGAAATAAAAACCAACCTAGCTTAAAAAGCATAAAGAAGGCATGGAGGGATTATTCGATAAAGACTACCTATCCTGGGGGAATTCTAGACTTAGACTCCAATTTATTTTCTCAAAAATCATGACTCAATCTAACACAAGGTATTCACTTTTGATTTAAAGTGTGAAGAACAAAAGTGGGGCAACACACCCAAAAAGAAAAGTAGTATAAATTTAGAAGAGATACTAATATGGAATAAAATTTCCATGATGAGCTATAATTAAAAATGAAAGAGTCTTTATTTCCTAGATTCTTAGAGGCCATACATCTATCTTTTACTCTATGTCTGCTACTTCTACTTACAACTTCATAAGTCCTTATCAAGAAATCAATTTTCTGCAAACTCTTGCAATCCTTGCATCCCATGAGACAACATCTCGATCTCTTGGAGATGTTCTATCAAATGATTGAGTGACCATTTTGGCACATGCTAGGAAGAAGCTGGAAAAGAACCTAGCTTTTTGCAAGCAATTGCATTTGCTTGAAGGTCTAAAAATCTTACAATCATTTCATTCCACAAGACACCATCTCTTGAGGCATTCTTTCAAACAATTCAAGTGCCTATTCTATGATCTCAATTTTTGCGCACATATCAACTAGGTACAAAGGATGTGTGAAATGGCATTATAACTGCCCAATGGAGTTATTTTTTGTGTTGTTGATGTTATATACCATTTGTGGATCTTTCATGTAGGTGTATTTTATCATATTTAGGGAATCCTTATAATGGAGTGATACAATCTCTACTTCCCTAGCAATCACTTTTACCTTCTTGTCCCCCTTTTTTTCTGACCTTTCCTTTACCTTAGAAAATTCCATGAAGAATAACCTCATGAGTTCATCCTCATCCATACTTTCCACATCAGTGCTTACTGGTTTGGCCATACTTGCCAACAATAGGGTGGAGGGGCTATTTGGTTCTTGTTTAAGTTCAATTATTACTCTTCTTCTTTTTCTACTCATGTCTCTTCTTCCTACTTTTCCTCTTGTTTTTTCTCCTTCTCTTGTTCTTTCTCTTCCTATTTTTCTTTTATATGCTCTTCCTCTTCTATTGTTATCGCATTGTCCATATTTTCTTGAAATTGATCATTTACATCAAGTGAAGTGTCTAATGATATAGGCACACCAGAAACAAAGAAGTCTAGTTGCTTGTCAACTTTTCTTGCTTGCTCACTTTCTTTAGTTGTATTAGAGCTTTCTCCCATTCCTAAAGGTGTAGGCTTGGTAACCTTGGGAGGTGAGGTCTTCTCAGGCATGTTGCACATAAGAATTTGATCCAATACCTTTTATGTGTCTTCTATAACCTCATCATACTTCCTTTCCATTATCTTTGCAAGTTTGGCCTTTGTTCTTAATAGAGGTTTCAACTCTTTAATAATTCTCTCCCTCTCTTGTATGGAGACTACATGAAATATGTCTTAAATAGCCTTATTTCTTATAGTCTCATCTTCTAAATGTGCTAGTTGCTTTCTTATTTCCAACTTGTTATACAAGTCTTTAGGAATACTTCCTTCTATTTGTAACAGGTTCTTCCTGTAGACTAACAAGTGCTTAATTACCATATCCTCAATTACTGCTTGATTGTTAGAATCATACCTTTCATAGTATTTATTTACTATCTTCAGATTTCCATCTCTTATTATTCTCTTTTGTAACATCTTGATATCCACCTTCCACAAATCTTGTGGCTTCTTCTGTACTTCTTTTTCCTCTTTCTTCTTTATTACTACTTCTATTTTTTGTTTCTTTGGACTGCTTGGTTTGTTAGATCTTGTATCTCTCCTAAGAGTGCTTGCAGGTGCAACCTCTTATGCAGTCTTTTCAGGAGTGATTGATAAATTTATTATACTGGGAGTAGGACTTACTATCTTTTCAGCTTTAGAAGGAGGAGGTGCCTCAATTACTAAGCTAGAGGACCCTTCTGCCATCTTTTTCCTTACTTCTTTTAGTTTCTCCTTTGTAATTCCTACCTTCGCAGCAATGTCATCAGCCATTTTCTCAATCTTCCACTTCATTTTCCCTTTATCCTTTTCTACTCTAACTTTAGATGACTTTTCCAAGTAAGCTCCCCATCTATCTTTAGATGCATCTATTTCAGCTACTAGTACAGGTTCAACTTGCATTGTAAGAACTTCATAACTAACCTCATACCCCATAGAGTAGCACCATTTCTTTCTTGGTTCAACTGATTCAAAGAACACAGTCGATTTCAACCATGAAATGGATTGTGTCTTTATACTTCTCTACCAACTCCTCACATACTATGTATCTCTTTGTCATTTTCCTTTGAAGGATTTTAATCATTGCAAATAATTCACCATCTACCCAATCTTTGTTCTGTCTCCTAAAGCTCTTTGATATATGTATGCTAGTGGGTATACTATCTTTCCATGCTCTAGGGTACATTCCAAGAAATTTGTGTACAATGTGAATGTAAATGTGTATCAAGAGTGAACCAAACCTGAAAGCTTTTGACTTGTCCTTCTTGATAATCCTCACATTCTCCAAGAACTGTTGTTAGGATTTCACATAAGTTATATCTGGTGTTTTCCTTCACCATTCTATAGGCCATCATAATTACCCCTACTGACACAAAATTAGGTCTATTGTTGTAGCATAACTTGTATCCTAGTAGCATTTCTACCAATCTCACATCTTGTTGAAAGATGTCATTCATAGTCATCGCTCTCTTATCCCACTTAGAATGAGTTAGGGTTTCTATTTGCTTCTTGATATTCTTCTCAGCTATAGAGGGGGCTCCAGTATTGTCCAACCTAGTTATCTCATGAATCAAATGAATACATATCTTAATAGGTTTCTCTCCTATCCAAATGAATTGATCATGGATTCTTAGAATGATCTTGAACCATTCAATTTTGTAGAACTCATTAAGGCGGGTTAGCTTAATGATAGATTGCTCTTCTAGATGTTTGAACTCTTCTTTCATTTTACTATCAGATTCTATCATCTCTCCTAATTCCTTATATATTTCTGCTTATCCTATGGTCTCATACTTACAGTGAATGTAAGCCCTAATATCTTCAACATGTAACATGACGTAAGGGGTTTGTAAAAATTCTCCTTTTGGATCATCCTTTCAAGAATTAAATGGGTGCCTCTTAAACTTATACCTTGGTCTATCAATAACATAAAATATCACAAGTTCATCCATATCTTCTTGAAAGAGTATATTATCTAAATACCTTTAATACGCCAAATTCTGGAACTTTTCTTCAAACGATCATGCAATGAAGCTGCTAGATGGTTGTAGTGCTTCTTAACTATGTTCTCCTTGGTTGCTACTAATCAAATAGTTTAGAAATGATATGTTTCAAGGTGTTTTATCCATTGCAAGGTGATTGAATGCATTAATCATAGGTAGCTCAAAATCACATACTATCTAGTCAAACACAAATTTCATGATCATAGGATATGAATCTCCAAGTGTTGAAATTACAAACATAAACTCCATAGTGTCTGTACACACCATATCTAAGCTTGCATGAGCTTATTCCACATAATCGGGGGTTGGATATATTCTGTTGTGTGCATCCAATGCTCCCACTAAGGCCATGCGACCTTTTAGGTTGATGTAGTAATGTCAACATCATGCGAAGACACAATAGCATCTACTATCTCTCCCTAAACCAATGCCTTATTGAAATATTTTACCTTCCATATCTTCTCATCATCTTCATTTGTTGTTTTCTTGAAATAATTCTTAAACTCATCCATGTACTCATTAGGACTTTTACCATTGTCACTAATATTCTTCTTTATAACCATAGGTGGTGGTCCTCTTCTATTGTTCATTCCATTATACCTACAAAACTCATCTATGTGTCCTAAGTTGTTGCATTTGAAACATGTAGGTGGTCTTCTATCCTGATTAACCTACAGCTTATGATACCTTGTAGTTTTCCTAAGGTTATTGCATTTTTAGCATCTGATCTTGGCTGCTGAATCTTCTCTGATGTAATCTTGTATGTTCCTTGACTGGTCTGGTTTTATACATTCTTCTTTCTTATGTCCATATGCATAACCATTGTAACAATAATCAATAAAGGGTTTGAAAGGACCTTTACTTTTGCAATCTCTTTTCATGTGTCCAACTTTGTTGCATCCAAAGCATCTACCTCTGAAAGGTCTGATATGATCTTTAGGCTCTTCAAAAGTGGATCTATCATCAGTCTTCACTTCATGTGATTGATCATTAGTCTTATAACATTCTCCTTCATTGTATCCAATTCTAGTCATGTCTCCTTTAGGTTTCTATCTCTCTTTCTTCATCAATTTTATCACTGCTCATATGTAAATTCTCAATGTGCAATTTGGATTGAGTGAGTTCACTTTTTATGATCTGATTGTATGTCTCCAATTCCTAAAATTTATCCTTGTGGTGATCAATTTTAGTCTTCATCTGTCCTATCTGCATATTTTCTTCTTTTAGAGTCTCTTCAACTTTGTATCTTGCATCCTTTTCATGTTGAATCTCTTTAATCGTCAAAAATTAATTTGTTCTTTTTCTTTCTCCAAATTCTTTACTTGGTGTGATGTATCATTTTATGAATCATCTTTGATCTTATCCATAAGGTCTTGTCTCTAACTTCTTGAAAGTTCAAGTTGTTCCTTTACTTTCTTAATGAAACCTTCTGCTCTTCTCAATTTGAATTTTAATTCTCCATTCTCAACTTTTTCTTTTTCCAGGTCATCAAGTGTTTCTTCAAAGTTCTCTTGCAAAATTTTTGAATCCATTCTGATCTCCCTTAAGATGTTAGGCTTTCTCTCCTAGGGCCAATAGCTCTAATACCAATTGTTAGGATTAAGTAATACTAAGAGGGGGGGTGAATCAGTATTACAACACTTAAAATTAAACTTAAACCAATTGCAAATAAACCATATCAATGCTGAAATAAAAAGAACATAAACACATAACTCATAACACCATTATTTGTTTTTGAGGAAACCCTGGCCAAGGGAAAACCTTGGTAGGGATGGTACCCACAACTATGCACTAAAATATAGAATCCTTGTGAGGAGATCTATCCCTGTTAGGAAATGAGTATTACATAGTACATTTCCTTGTTAGAGGAATAGAGAACCCTGTTAGGAGTATACAAAAGCCCTGTTAAAGGTGTGGTGATCTTATAGCTCTTACAACAAAAATTTTGTTACAAAGGTGTTCTTCAATAAGTGAACTTCAAAAGTATCTTCTATGCTTTGATAGTTCCAGTTATAGCTCTGTCAATCTCTGATCTTGCATCTTATATCTACCTTTGCTAATATCTTGAATTCTCATCCATCACATATCCATCTCTATCACATAGTTTCACACTTATCGCTTCCACAAAACACTCTATAGTTATATCAATTCTACCATCCAGTTGGATCTTAAATACAATACAAAACATAACAATTACTTATGAAAATGATAAGTGTAGAGTCGGTGATCTTGTATTACCAAAGTGTTAGCAATATAAGACTTTCATCTGACTTAGCATGTTACCATTCCATCTAACCTTCCCTCAATCATCTCAACTATTCATACACCATGTTTCATTGTTTCTCTATCTTTGCATACCTTCATATCATTGTATCTTACTTATATCAACACCAAAACACCATTAGGATTGGGAACACTGAGAGGGGGGAGTGAATCAGTGTTCTATATTTTATTACTTTTTCTGTTACTTTGAAACTTAACTTAATTGCTTAGTTACTGAAATGAACATCAATGCAAGTAAGATAAATATTAATAAAAATTGACATGAAATATGATTACGGGGAAACCCAAATAGGTAAAAACCCTAGTGGGAATTGACACCCACTAAGAACTGTACAAGTGTATTATGATCCATGTTAGAACATCTTACAACCCTGTTAGGAGTTGTTGTTTACAATGCTTTAGTATAGTGACCTGGTCAAGGGTCGGACCCTATTAGGATTCTTTTACAATTAACCCTATTAGGAGTGGGGACACACTATCCAAGATCTCACTACTCAAGTTGTGAAGGCTACAACCTTCTAGATCTCAGATACACATAATATCTGCAAGGTGAATTGTTGCTCTGACACTGCTTGTCAGATCAGTTCCTTTTTGTGCATTATGCTTTAGCCTCTTGTAAAGCATTACAAAATATGTACTACTCTTTTCATGCCTATGATCTTCTCTTACTGATTTCTATATACCATACCATTCTAAATTACAAGGGCGCATGTCTTATTTATATGCTCAAATAAAACTATTAACTAGGTTGGCCTTCAACATATTACATACAACGCTTCTAATTGAATTGGCTTAAGGGTGTTTACATCTCATCATATTAACATGTCTATGACCTATACAATAGGCACATAGCCTTTACAAAATAATATTATAAGCCCTAATCAAAATATAAACAGTCATCTGTGTACTCTGTTCTGTTCTTCTGCTTACTGACTATGACTCTTCAACTGGTTGTATCTTCATCATACTGACTCATCTGATCATGCACTTTTAGACTTAGCATGATTACATATCAAAAATATTATCTTCAAGGGCACATACCATAACTAATTCATATGCACGTGTGTTGATGCTCTATTCACCTAGAGCTCTGTTATCTGTCTAGTCTTCCATACTTAGCCATATTTTTTATTTTCTACATTATGCGCTGACTCCAAAACTTCATATGAATTTTTTTCCATAATGAAAACACTAAATATAGTCATATACTTTAGTATATTCAACTTTCCAAAAAATCTCCCCCTTTTTCATTAATGACAACAAAGAAATATGGTGAAGTTACTAACTGTATCCTTATACAAAATTTTCTAATACATACTCTAACTTGTATCTCCCCTTTCACTATGTACTATACTTTTCTTTACATCATATAAAAAGCTCCATATTATTTCTTCTACATAATATATGCCCCCTTTGACATTAATGACAAAGGTGCTCAAAAAAGTTTAACCATAAGTACTTACAAAGTGAAGACATCCAGATATGCTATCTTTAGGTTAGCAATCTCATTCTGCCAAAATTTCTTCAATGAGTCTATTGTCTGGAGATGGGCGCACAAAGCATATGTCAACTTCTCCATATTCTCCAAATCTGTACTCAAACCTTGATCATATGTCACCATAGTGGCATTGATCTCCTTGATGTTCTGGTTCAAGACATCTAATGAGGGCACAAAAGCATTTCTTAGCTATGTTTTCCTTGCCCTTATCTTGGACATTTCTTTCTCTACCTTCTCTATTTTGTCCACTTGACCCTAGTATATATTGTTGCACATGTTCACATCTATAGAAGGGTCTTCTATTGATTTCCTCACTTTGTCTATCATAGCTTCTACCTCCTGAATTTTCTTATAGAGGTCTGCAATTAGCTTGTCTTGGTTCATGCAGTCTTCTATGATTTTCCTTCCTTTTGCTGCAAATTCTTTCAATGAAGCTTGACCAAATTTTAGAGAGTTAAGGTCAAGTGCAAAGTTTGCAAATAATTCATTCAATCTTTTCTTAAGTTACTTTTCTTCTACTACCTTAGCTGCTGATTCTTCTAGGCAAGAAAAGTTTTCCTTGAAGCTTGTCAGGATGTTTTTGACATCCTCCACTAAGTGCACTTTTGGTACCTTCTTCTCTGCTGGCAATAGATTGTAGTGTCAGGAGGATTTCTAATCACTTGTTTCTCCTTGGACTTCTCCATATCAAGGACACTGATCTTGATCATGTTTTCTTCCATCAAGAGTCCAAGCTCGTAGTGTCAGGAGTCAAACTTGACAACAATATTGCTAATGGCATGGAAGTGATAGGCGGACTATCCCCCATCACTTTTGTGTTTGTCTTTGTAGGTATTTCAACAAAGAGTTCATTTGTTGGTTCCTTTTCTTTCTCATCTTCTTCTTCATTCTCCTTTTCTTTTTCTTTCTCCTCTTATTCTTCTTGTCTTGTTAAGCTCTCAATTAGGACATCTTCTTGCTTCTTAGGTGAATTTTCACCGCATAGTGTTTCTACCTCTTGTGTACTCACAAAGACTTCCTCAAATTTGTCTAAGTCTTTTTTAGTGGGTGACATTGATATCTCCACTTCATCAATCATTATTGTGGCATCTTCTTGTGTTATAGGCATGGGCACAGACTTTGTTTCAACTGTAGGCACTATCACTATGGGTGCTGAGTCCTATGGACCTATCATAGGTGCTTTTGTGACCTCAGCTGCTTTATATTTCTCAACAGGTGCTTGAGTGATGAGCACACATGTAGGTTGCATGTGTTGTTCAAGGAACACCTTCTCAAAGGCTTTCTCTATCTCCTTAGCTATTATATCATAATCCTTGTTTATTATATGCAATGTTCTCATCTTTGTCCTTAGGTGTGGCTTTACCAAATCCATTTTTAATGATTTTTCTTCTACTGAACACAATGGAAGATTTTCATCCAGTATTTTGTATCTTATTCTAATGTCTTCTTTAGCTACTTGTCTTTTCAAAGTGTCTAGAATATCCCATACTTTATCTATGATGACTTTATTAGTTCTAGATCTTCTTGAACTTGATCATGTGTTTGATCAATAGCTCATGGAGCTCAGACTTGTTAATTTCATGATATCTATCATAGAACATAGATATCTGATCAAGTTTGCCTTCATCAACTACTCTTAATCTCAGAACTTGTAAACTTGGTAAGAATCCTACCTCAGGAGGTGGTTGCACATTTTTGCCTTTGCTTCTTGTGGCTCTAGCTGATGGATGACTTGTAAATGGCTTATTTTTCCTCTTAGACATCTTAGGAGAAGCATCAGTGGGCGCAGGACTGATATCATCTATCTTACTCTCTTTTTCCTTTGTATCATTAGTTTTCTCAATTTTTATCTTCTTCATCTTAGGATCATCTATTTTCTCTATCTTGGCTTCCAATGTGGGTGCACACTCAATTTCCATAGCTATCTTTTCTTCTCTAGCTTTATCTAGGTCTGCTTGGGTCACACCATGGATCTTCAAAATCTTAGAGGTGATTTTGGTGGCTTTCCTTTTGGTTGTTGCACTATTTAGGACTACATCTACTTCCCTAGTCTTCTCTTCATATGTTCCCCATCTAGGCTCATTTAGATCCTTGGGTGCCAACAGTAAGACTTGTGCATAATCTTCCAAAACTTGCTCCTCCACTTTATAGCCAAGTGGAAGAATCCACCTAGTTCTAGGCTCAACAACCTCCATACACGTAATGTTAGTTTCTACCATAAAATAGATACTATCCTTGTATTTTTCAACAATGCTTTTAGGTATCCTATACCTCATCTGCATCTTTATCCTGAAGGTCTTCAACTCTAACTCCATATAGTCTTTCAGTGTGCTCTCAACTGATGCCTTAAGAGATATTTGAGGCATTGTAGGTAAAATTTTATCTAGGTATAAGTCTGATACCTTCCCAACTATATGAAAGTACATGTAGATTATCAAAGACCCAAACCTAAATATTTTGGTCTTTTCATGTTTGATAGCTCTTATATTGTCCACCAATTGTGCGTGCAAGATCTCACACAAATTTGAATTCTCCATTTTCTCTCACCAATCTGATGGCTACAAGAATAATGGTTGTAGACACACTATTGACCCTGTTAGCATGCTAAAATCTATAACCAAGAGTCATAGACATTAATTTGATGTCCTTCTCCTTAATTGGCTCAATTGTCATCCTACGCTTATCACTCTGGGATTTTTAGGATTCTCCAACCAATTTTTTGACATCCTTACCAACTGGAAGAATGGTGCCTATCTTTGATAGACCTGTCATCTCATGAATGAGATCTATTGTGATTATAACTAGTACTTCACCTATCCAAAATAGGTCATCATGGATTCTTCTCAACAAGATCTTAATCCAGTCAGATTCATAAAAATCATGTGTTGTAGCATACTCAATGATTGGGTTATTCTAAAGATGTGCAAAATCTTTAGTAAATGATTTGTCTAGATTCATCATGGTTTCTAAGTGCGACCTAATCTTGTCCAGACCAACCGGTTCCTTCTTGCAATACACATATACACGTATGTCTTCTACATGCATAACACCCATTGGGGTTCTAGAAAAGGCTCCTTCTAGGTCATCTAAGGTGGACTTAAACAGATGCTTCTTAAACACATATATTTTCCTTTCTATAACATCAAAGACAACTAGTGTATCCATGACTTAATTGTTTAATCACTTCATAGAGCTTTTCTAGGGTTTCTAGATTGTTGCGTCTGAATTAGGGCTTAGCAACAATCAATCTTCCTTCTTCACTGGTAGATTCAACTGCAACACTTCACAACTCAACTGCTTGATCTTTTGTGCTCTCCAATAGATTAACTTAGAATGCAATGAATAATTGATGGCTATATAGAAACTTTTCTACCATTAATACTTTCCACGTAAATACAGAATGCAACTGTAAATTTCATTCTTTGTTTCTACTAACAATCAGGTAGTGTGTTCTTACATACTACATCACATAGTCTCCAAATAGTTTTAGTCCAAGGTGCATAGTCTAAGGGTGAGTATACCAGCTGCGTAAGGGTCTAGATCTAATCTAGCCCCCCCTATGACCATGAAGGTCATTTAACCATAAATAAGAGGTGTGTCCATTGTGGATGCATCCTCAACTATTTCATCAACATTGTCCTTTTTTCTTCCTTCCAAATCAAGCTCGTGTCTTTTGAAGCTTGCACAAATTTAACTTCTCCCACTTCTTCCAAAATTGATCCTTCTATCTTTTTAGGGCTTTCTCATCTTTGTGCTCTTGTTCTGCAAAACCTAGAGATGTGTCCAGCCTTGTTACATGAGTAAAAATAACTAGAGGCCTGATATTCCTTGGCACATTCATGTGAGTTGCCATACTGCACTGTCTGGCTGTGTGACCAACATAATTGCATATCTGACATGTAATATTTTGAGAGTTTCTTACATTCTGCTATGGATGACTTCTCTTATTTTTCTAATTTTTATTTGATCTACAATTCATAGCTCTATGACCAAACTTATTACATGAATAACAATAACCATTGAATGGTCTTACCTCTTTACAATTTCTTGCTATGTGTGCATGTTTGTTACAAGCATAATAAGTCTTGTTTACTGGCTTGCACTCATCCTTGGGTGCTTTAGCTTTTGATTCTATATGATTTCCTATCTTCTTAGCTTCTGAAGATTCTTGTGATCCTTTCTTTATTGCTCACAAGTCATTGATCTCATTTTGTGCTTCATTGAATCCAATACTTCTGATGTCTCCTTTAACCTTCTGTGCATACAACTATGACTCTATTAGATCCTTACTTGTGTGAAATTTTTCAATATGATTCTTTTCTTCAGTCAATTTAGATTCCACTTGCTTCTTGATGTTTTCTAATTCCAAGATTTTCATGTTAGCTTGCCTTAGTTCTTCATCCAACTGCTTGTTTTCTTTGACCTGTTCTTCATAGGCTTCTTGATTGTTACATAACTTTTCATCCAACTCTTCAATCTAATCTTTTAGAGATGTGTTTTCCTCATTTAGATTTTTGACCATTTTTCTCAAATCACTTGTGGAGCAATATTTTAAATCTTTTCTCAGTTTTTTAATGACTGCATGAGAATCACTAACCTTTTCTTTTAGTTCTTCAATTTATTTTTCAGATCTATCAAGGTCTTCAAGGACTGCTTCAAGATTATTTTTCAAATGTTTCATTTCTCCCTTATCAATGATCTCCTCAAGTGGTTAAAATTATCTTCAGAGGACCAGAGCTTTGATACCAATTGTTAGGAATGGGAACACTGAGAGGGGGGGGGGGGTGTGAATCAATGTTCTATATTTTATAACTTTTTCTGTTACTTTGAAACTTAACTTAATTGCTTAGTTACTGAAATGAACATCAATGCAAGTAAGATAAACATTCATAACACATGAAACCAAATATGATTACGGGGAAACCCAAATAGGTAAAAAACCTGGCGGGAATTGACACCCACTACTTGAACTGTACTAGTGTATTATGATCCCTATTAGAAGATCTTGCAACCCTGTTAGGAGTTGTTATTTACAATGCTTTAGTATTGTGCCCTGGTCAAGGATCAGACCCTGTTAGGAGTATTTTATAATTTACCCTATTAGGGGTGGGGACACATTGTCCTAGAGCTCACTACTCAAGTGGTGAAGGCTACAACCTTCTGGATATCAGATACACACTATATCTACAAGGTGAACTGTAGCTCTGACACTGCTTGTCAGATCAGTTCCTTTTTGTGCTCTTATGCTTTAGCCTCTTGTAAAGATCTACAACATACATCCTACTCTTCACATTCTTCTTCTCTACTCTTACTAATTTCTATATACATACCATTCTAAATTACAAGGGTGCATGTCTTATTTATATGTGCAAATGAAACTATTAACTAGGTCGGGCTTCAACCTATTACATACAATGCTTCCAATTGAATTGACTTAAGCGTGTTTACATCTCATCATATTAACATGTCTATGAACTAAATAAAATAGGTGCATAGTCTTTACAAAACAATATTATAAGTGCTAATCAAAATACAAACAATCGGCCATGTACTCTATTTTGCTCTACTACTTACTGACTGTGACTCTTCAACTGGCTGAATCTTCATCATACTAACTCATCTGATCATGTGCTTTTAGATTTAGCATGATTACATATAAAAAATCTTATCTTCAAGAGCGCATATCATAACTCGGTCATACGCACATGTGTTGATGCTCTATTCACCTGGTGCTCTTCTATCTATCCAGTCTTCCATACTTAGCCATATTTATGATTTTCTACATTATGCATCGACTCCAAAACTTCATATGACTTTGTTGCCATAATGAAAACACTAAATATAGTCATATACTTTAGTATAGTCAACTTTCCAACAAACACATGTGACCTTAACTAAAGGTCCTACATATCCAAACATGTCTTGTTCTAATTTCACAAGCCATAATACATCATATATTATCTTCATTGACCAAAACTGTACTGCATTATATTGTTATTTTGATTCTGTAATTAGTCATTTTTATGAATGTGTCTACAATACCTATACATACTTCATGTGATCACTCCAACATAAGTGTTTCCATAAATGAATACCCTTAAGTGATCCCTAGTGCTCTCCAATCATCACTTTCCAACAAGGATGTGAAGAGATTAACAAAGTTGAGGTGATTTCTTGAAGGGATTTCTGAGCATATCAGAGATATAGATGATAATGATGGCTAGTCAGTGGATCAACATATGATCTTATTGGATCTATGTTTACAAAGTGAGTTGTATATTTTAGATCTGAACCTACTGTTACTTTCTAACTATATACTAGGGAAAGTATCTTCATAGAATTAAGGTCAATCATCAATAAATGAATGAAATAGTAACTAAATTAAACCATAGTAGAGAAACTATTTTGAAAATTAATGATAAATTGAGCATCTTATGGCTCTCTAACTAAGAATGTTAATGCAAAGCTCTTAGCAAGCTTCCATTAATGACAGTTCTAGAATGAGAATGATATGATAAATAAGTTAAGCTAACAATTATATCAAATAAATTCTAATTAAGCTCTCAAATGCCTTTCTAAACTCAAATTGCAAGAGGTTTAGTGCAATTCTCAGATGTGTGGTTGATAATAATGAATAAATTTGGTCTTCCTTTTATAGATTTTCCAATGGTAGGGGGTGTAGTTGTGTTTGATCATGATTAAACCTTGGTTGAGTCCTTGGTTCCACCCTTTGAAGACAATGCAAAGTTTGTGTCCTCAAAGCTTGGGACAAGTAGACAAGATCAATAGACAAGATTCTCTTTCACTTTGAGTGATTGAGATTGAATTTGGCTTGATCCATGTGAATGTCTTTCCTTAAATCTCATTGGTTGATTGAATTTCCTCCCTTTGTGGTTGTTGAGAGTATTTAAGATTTATTAATTGATTTAAATGAATTTGTTTAGCCATGTACCCATTGAATGGGTTGAATTTAATTTAATCCAAGACTATACAATTAATTGATTTAATTGTATTTTGATTTGATTGTACTTGATTAAAAGACTCAATTTTGATTGATCTCGAATTAAGATTTGATTTTTGTTTTGATTGGCTAATTCTGCATTGTGATTCAATTGATTCAATTATGTCCTTGATTTTCTTTGATTTGATCTTTGTCCATTTTTAGGTGATTACAAATGCCCCTCTTTGAGTTGATGTGTGAAGCATGTCAATTCAAAGAATACTCTAATCTTGCTTGATGATAGGTCCTAATTCATTGATGGTCGATCTCTGATGTTCATTTGAAGTCTTTTGATGGTCGATCCTTGATTTTTGATATGAGATTGATGCAGATATGGTCAATATGAAACTCTTAATTGATGTGGTTCTGATGATCATTCTGATATGATGGTCCTTCTGATGATTAATCCATGATATGATGTTTGATCCTGATGAAAAATCTTGATATGATACCTAATTTGATGATTGATTCCGATGTGATGCCCCATTCATTTGATTACAAAAAATTTCTTGTTAAAATCTTTCACTTTGATTTGATGATCGGTTTCTTGATTTTTGATGATATTATTGCTGATAATGATCTGATTATCCAATGGTTGCCCTCTCAGAAATAAAACATATTGATGCTTGATTTCAAGAATTTGATTGATTAATCCAATATGTTTTCATTTCTGAAAAACACTGATGATATGCTATGATTCACAATTTTCCCTGATTTGAATTGATAGGTTAATATATGTCAAAGTCAAACTTTCACCTTTAAATTAGGTCAAATTAGGTCAAATAGGTTAAAAACCCTTGATTTACTATTCATTTTCACTTTTGACTTCTGAGATTTTGATCTAGTTCTGCTTTGATTTTTGAGATGGTTGTTCCTATTAGAGAGCATCAATTCGAGAGATGTTGATGGTATTGGAGACCACTTGACTACGGACCTCTAGTGAGTCATTTTTAACTTGTTGCATTTATTTCTCACATATAGCATTTATTGCATCATTTCCATGTCATCATTGTTTTAATTTTGCAAATTCACGCATAGGATAATTTTAATGTCGCATTAGCCTGTAAAGTGTCACATCCATGCTTTTTACTCACACCTCCATGTAGTAAATTGTCACCTAACAATTTTTCATTCTCGCCTGAGAAAATAAGATCTCGCGTAGCCTTAGGGTTTAAATGACAATTTGCATATATTTTTCTGCATGTGAAACCCTAGAATTTCATTATCTCCTAGGCTTTATTCAATGTCACCTAGCATTATAAAGTGTCACGTGAAACTTGAATTACCACCTATGATATATAAACTATTTCCTAACATATTTTCTATATCGCGTGAGATGAAATGTCACCTGGTATGTGTAAAATCACGCTTGAAATATTTTTGAAATTTTTTTCACTTGTACTTGATTTTTCCTGATGAAAAATTTGATAAGTCCAGATGATCAATTCTAATGATAAGATTAGGTCTATTGCGTTTAAACAAAATAATTTATTAGGATATCAGGATAATGGTACCAATGAATGTTATTTGTCAATCTGGTAGGATAAATCAATCAGTGTAAAAATTGATACAATTGATACTGATACTTCATTCTTAGGATAGAGACATGAACAAATGGAACTGGGTGTGATTGCTTCATACTTTTGATAAAATTGATTGACTTTAGATGATTCCTTGATATGATATGCTAATATGATTCCTTTGTTTTTCCAAACAGGCACACTTCCCTATTCTTTACATATGGTCTATTGCATCATGGGTTATTGATCTTGGTCAGGCTCTGACTCCAGTAGAGTATCATGTTGTTGAGTTGTCTTGCCTCATTTTTCTTCTCGACATGTCACGATTCTAGTTGAACCGTGGTCTTTTGACTGCTGTGGTGGAGAGATGGCACTCTGACCACAATACTTTCCACCTTCCTTTTGGAGAGATGACTATCACTCTGTAGGATGTGTATAGACTATTACACATTCCTTTTCAAGGAGAGCTAGTATATTATGATTCCATTTATGATAGCATAGTTTACAGATGAGTGTTTAGAGACAACACTATAGATCATGATACTATTACTTGGCCATAGTTTGCTTCTTTCCCAACCAGCGAGGTCATGGTTTCTTAGTTGGATAGGGCAGGATCCTCAAGGATTTACTTGCTCAACCTCAACAATTCAATTGGGGCTCCTATGTTCTTGCTTAGTTGTATCATGATTTACATGAGGTTGTCTATAGAGAGAGTGCTTCTTTGTCTGCAGGTGCAGTGATTCTACAGTTGTGGGTATGGGAGCATCTTCCCATTACTAGGCCTATTTCTGATAGGATTCGATAGCATGGTTTTCCTTATGCTTTTCTATATAGCAGCATGGTTGTCCAACATCATCTGGGCAAGCTTGAGTATTGGTGCCAATAGATTGATGATCTTGATTAGGTTCAGTGGCAGCCATACATAGGATGTGAGCGATGGAGGGAGGACGATGATGAGCTCCCCTATATGTTTTCTCCTTGATGGATTATTGGTAGGACTACTACTATTATTGAGCATTTCTACTTTGGTCAAGTGTCTTGCTAGTATGGTAGAGTATAGGATATGTCATAGGGTGTAGCATTATATGCTCATGTATAGGAAAAGAAATCTATGTGGGGTCCTTTGATTGATTATCAGTTTGCATGTGATCAGATTGCTGGTTTGGCATACTATAAATGGGAGATGCTTGTAGATGTTGCAAATGCTGGTATGTCTCATGAGAATCGAGACTAGTGGGCTTGGAATAGGTTTCCTTGATTTACTAAGCTAGAAAAGTGTATCCCAAATCAGGATGAGAGAGATGATGGTGGCAGTGGTGATGGTGGTGGTAGGAGACATTGGAGATGGTGAGTGCCTCAGGCTATTGGTAGAGTAGGAGATGGACCATGAGTGAGAGGTGGACATGTTCAAGATAGGGCTAGAGCTAGAGGATAGGATGATGTAGCTGAGGTATGCCCTAGAGTAGTAGTGGATAGACAACATAGAGCTCATTGGTAGAAGAGACAATAGAGACAGGTACATATAGATGTTTCTCAATAGAGTCTTGGTGGACATGATCCCTTAGTTCAATTACAGAGGGTTGCTTTAACATAGTAGGATGAGGTTCCAGCACAACAAGTGCCTCCACAATTTCAGCAGGTACCTCCACATGTGCAACAGTCATAGGATATGGGACAAAGTTCACAGGCTACTCCTAGCATTGATAGCCTATCACAAGATATTCATTCGATGAGGACAGATATATCTACTATTGTTGGAAGACTAGATCAGGTACCTCTTTTGATGTAGTAGTTTATGACTCATGTGATTCATAGACCTATCATAGTGAGCACTTCTCAGGCTCCTCCCTCATAGGATAGACAAGATGATAGGTGTCCAAATGGATCAAGTGTTGGGGATGGATCAGGTGCTGCTATGGATTCTTGATGCTTTGATGATAGAGTTACTTGTTGTTGATGTCCTTGTATCATGTTTCATGATGTTTCATTGATCGAAACACTTGATGTATCACTTTCATGACATTTGTATCTTGATATACTGATGTACTATATCATTTGATGAACACTTATATGATGATATACTTCCTTGATTCTCTTGATGTATTTTGTCATGAGATTATCTCTATATGCATCTATATGGTGTTTATGATGCATTTACTTGTGATTATCCTATTGATACAATGTATCTTATTTTATGATATATATATAGATGAATGCATTGATGTATGGATTTATGACATGCTTTTCTTCTATTTTTCAATGTATGGATGCAAATTATTTTATGAATGCCCCTATGTTTTTTGGTTTTTGGATGTATGTAGTTCTATCTTTAATTACATGTATGCAAATGATGTATGAGTAATGATCCTTTTTTCTCTTTCTTCTGATATATGGATAATGAATAATGATTAATGCTATGCATGAATGCAAAATATAATCTCACTTTGTTGATTGAAATCAAGGATAAGACGTTTGAATTGAAACCCCTTTTTCATTTCCCCCCTTACAATTTTAAGCTATGAAAGGCCAAACAATATATATAATGCACTTAATCTAAGATGTATGTAGCTAACTATCATTATTCAAAATTTGGAGCTTATTTTCATCATCGAGCATTTTTGGAATCTTGTTTTAGTACAACCATCACTAGTTCAACTATGATGATATGAATACTGTTTGCACCTCTTTATTTGCTTTCCCATCTCTCTTTGGTATGACTATCATTGATTGAAGCCAATCATGAGAGTGTGAATACCAATTTTGTCAGATTCTATATTGCAAGTGGATTTTGGTATTATGGTATTGAAGATCAAAATATCCAAGGTATCTGTTTGTGTAAACAAGCAGAAATATTAGTTTTATCCTATGTACAAGTCCTCAATGATTCTTTGATGATCACATCCTTAGACAAATAATACATGATTTAAAACTTTGATTTTAAGACAGTCATTCAGAAATCAAGAAAAATATCATCCTTTCATCATAGCTTGTCTAGTCTAAAACTTTCATCGATTCGCTAGAAAGACATGATTTCATCAATTGAGTTAACACTTAGAAAAAATTTTGCAATGTTTTTCAAATCCATATGCCAAGTGTAGTTCCATCCATTTCATATTTTTAATCCTGATAAAGCTAAGGTCATTTCAGTTCTTGGATCAAATTTTTGTGTTTTAGGCTCAAATTGGATTAGGATGTAGATTTGAATAAGTGTTCCTCTTTCACGTGTGATGAATTGATTATCTGATTGAATAATGATTTCTTTGATGAATCCTTTCTCCTTTTGAGTAGATTTCCCCTAGTTTGATATTGATTTCAATTGTGGAACTTAGGACAATTTGTAGATTAGGTGACCAAAATCTCGAGGTACTCGCAAATGCAACTGTGGGGTTTTATTATGCAATATATACAAATGCTAGTGAATGCAATATTTACAAGGTGACCTTCTAGGTATGTAACTGACTTGGACTTTCAGTGGTGCCTGTTTACCAGGTTTTCACTAATTGAATGGATCTAGCTCTTTTTCTTTTTTTTTAAAGCTTTTCTCTTTTTTTTTTCCTACCAAGGTGCCTATTTGCTAGGTTTTCACCAAGACACTTTTCTTCTTTTTTTGATTTTTTTGTATTTTTCTTTTTTCAATTTTTTTTCACATCATCGAGGCACCTATTTGCTAGGTTTTCACCAAGACAACTTCTTTTTGAGGATCATATATGATTTTTTTTGTTTTCTTCATGCTCAATTTTCCACTGTTTTTGATCTTTTCTGCTTTTCAAATATTTTTGGTATTTTCTACTTTTCAAATGTTTTTGGTATTTTTAGGATCTCTTTTGAACTATGTACAATAAATATGATGCTCTTTCATCTACCTCATGTATAGAACCTCTTGAGATGTATGCTATTAATAGGCTCTTGCAGTTCTTCACCATCACAATCTGCTAGTTTGTAGGTACCGGTCCCAAAATTTTCAACAATGAGAAATGGTCCTAACTAGTTTGCTTCCCATTTCCTTTCTTTTCTCTTTTTTCTTGATTCTTGGGATTTTCTTGCAAAACTAGGTCACCTATTTGAAATGTTCTTGGCTTGATGTGCTTATTGTAAGCCCTTGACATCCTATTTTGGTACACCTTAAAATGATCAAATGCTTGCTACTGTTTATCATCTAAGAGTTCTAGTTCTTGCAGTCTTGCAACCCTATAGTCTTCCTCATTTATCAAACCATGCATAGATATCCTCAAAGATGGAAGTTCTACCTCTAAACACAAAACCGCTTATGTTCCAAAGACTAAGGAAAAAGGTGTAGCCCTTGTTGGCATTCTTATGCTTGTTCTATAAGCCCACAAAGTTGGGTTTATTTTAATGTGCCAATCTCTCCCTGAATTGTCCACCATTCTCTTCAAAATTTTCAAGATATTTTTATTTGTTGCTTCGGCTTGTCCATTACCTTGAGGATAAAAGATTGAAGAAGAATGATGAATCATGTGAAACTTGGTGCATAATTCCTTTAGGTCTTTGTTTTTAAAGTGCTTTGCATTATCCATTATGAGAGCATGAGGTATGCCATATCTAAAAATAATGAAATTGAGGATAAACAAAGATATATGCTTTCCTGTTGCAATTGATAAGGGTACAACTTCCACCCACTTAGTAAAGTACTCAGTTACCATGATGATGAATTTGTGACCATTCAAGGATGGTGGATAAATCATGCCTATTAGTGCTAGACCCCATTGATAGAATGGCCAAGGTGTTGTCATCGGATGAAGATCTTGTGCAGGCACATGTATCTAGTTTCCATGGAATTGACACTTTCTACAAGTTTTGGTAAAGTTACAAGTGTCTTTCTCCATTGTAGGCCAAAAATATCCTATCCTAAGAAGTTTCTTAGCTAAGGTTAATCCATTTGAGTGTGATCCAAAAATTCCTTCCTGGATTTCTCATAAGGCTAAGTTTGATTCCTCTTCTTGTAAACATCTAAGGAGCATTCCCTCTAGACTTTTTTGATACAATGTTTAAGAAATTATGGTGTATCAAGCAGCTTGGTGAATGAAGATTTTCTTTTGATTCCTGGTTTGGTCTATAGGAAGGACTTGATCTTTCAAATAAGTGTAAATTGGTCCATACCAAGGTGATTCATTTGTAGATAGCAAGAAAATGGTGCAAGGGTGGGTAGGGTCAAGCGTGGGTTGATCCACTTCTTCTACCAGGAATTCATATCTGGTACTCTGATCTGGCATTTGCAGAAGTGAAGCCAAAGTTGTCATTGCATCCACAGCTTTGTTCTTTTCCCTTGGAACTTGTTCAAATGTGATAAGTATGAAATACTTTTTAAGATTGTCCACCATGTTTTTGTAGGGTATCAATTTGTCATCTTTCATCTGATATTCTTTATTGACTTGATTTATGACTAATTGTGAATCTTCATAAACCTTTAATTTTGTTACTTTCCACTCTAATGCCAACTTGATTCCAATAACCAAGGCTTCATATTCTGCTATATTATTTGTGCATGGGAATATAAATTTATAAGACTTAGGGATAGTAGAGCCTTTAGGAGTGATTAGAAGTATGCCTGCTCTTGATACATGATGAGTGTAGGAACCATCAAAATAAAGTTGCCATGTTTTTGCCTCAACATTCACAATCTTTAAATCCAAGAATTCCACTTGGATGGGATGATCATCTTGGAGTGGTGCTTCTACTAATTGGTCAGCAATGACTTTCCCTTTGATTTATTTTCTATCAACATATTCTATGTCGAATTCACTTAGTACCATCACCCACTTTGCTAGCCTTCCATTCAATGTTGTTTTACTAAGTAGATACTTCAATGGGTCAATTTTGGCAATGAGCCTTATCTTGTGGGCTAGCATATAATGGCATAATTTTTGGGAAGCACAAACCACAACCAAGCATGCCCTTTCCATAAATGTATAATTCAGCTCCTATTTGACTAAGGTTCTACTTATGTAATAAATTGCCTTTTCTTTTCCTGTTTCATCCTCTTGTGCTAAAAGTGCCCCCAATGAATTCTTTGTCACTAAAATGTATAGGATCAAGGGCTTGCCTCTGATAGGTGGCATCAAGATTGGTGGGTTCATGAGATATTTCTTCAATAGTTTAAAGGCTTCTTTAGATTTTTCATCCCATTTGAAAATTGTATCTATATGCAAAAGTTGGGTGAAATTACGACATTTTTCTGCTAATTGGGAGATAAATCTCCTAATGGATTGGATCCTTCCTTGTAAAGATATCATCTAACTAATGTTTTTAGGTGCTTCCATTTCCATTATGGCCTTCACTTTAGTGGGATCCACTTCTATTCCTTTTCCAGATACAATATAGCCTAGTAGCTTTCTGGATTGGACTCTAAATGCACATTTCTTTGGGTTAAGTCTTACTTTGAATTATTCTAGCCTTTCAAAAAAATTCACCAAAATTGGTAGGTGCTCTTTTGTTGAATTTTATTTAGCTAATATGTCATCCACATAATCCTCCATGAACTTATGCATCATATCATGAAATATTGTGGTCATTTCTCTTTGATAGGTCGCTCCTGCATTCTTCAAGCCAAAAGGCATGACATTCTAGCAAAAAGTACCCCATGAACATGTAAAGGTAGTCTTGTCTTGGTCTTTTGGTGCTATCTTTATTTGGTTATATCTGCTAAATCCATCCATGAGTGAGAACATGGAGTGTCCTATTGTTAGGTCCACAATGGCATCAATACTTGGGAGTGGGAAATCATCCTTAGGACATGCCAAGTTTAAGTCTCTAAAATCCCTACAGATTCTAATGGATTTGTCTACTTTTGATACTAGCACTATATTTGAGATCCATTGTGCATAATCAATGGCCCTTATAAATCCCACTTTCAATAGTTTTTCTAACTCCACTTTGACAAGTAGTGTTAAATGAGGATGCATCTTAGCTTTTTCTTAACAGGTTTGGCTCCTTCCTTGATATTTAGATGATGCATTATCAGATTTGGGTCTAGACCTGGCATATCATCATAAGTCCATGCAAAGTTAACTTGTCTTTCCTTAAAGAACTTGATGAATTCTATTCTTTCTTTGCTAGATAGGGATGCTGCTAGGTGGATGATCTTTGGTTCTGTTTCTGACCCAATATTTATCTTTTCTATTGGCTCAATTAAGATTGGAGATCTTTCTTCATAATGTTCTGGTAGAGCATCCAAACTCCCTTCCTTAGGTGCCTCATTTGGGTTTTCACCATTGGAAACATTCTTTATTTCTTTATTTTTTTCTTTATCTAATGTTGCCACAACGTGGTTTTCAACACTCGATTCTTTTCCTTTTCTATTTTTTTCATTTTTTTCATTTTTCTTAGATTGAAAGTTTGGATTCTCCCTTTGATCATTTCTTCTTGATATTCTCTAATAGAATAAGGTTCAACTGCGTTGAGGTATTGGAACACCATGTTGTCATTTAAGAACATTGGCAAGGTAGTTTGTTCAATGGCATTCCATTCAATTAAGTCCGGGTAGATGAGAGTTAATGGGTCAACACTTGGGTTTGCTTCAATTGGATTTAGGGTATATATCTCATTATTAGAGGGTTCATACATTGTATCTTGAAAATCTCAAACATGGGCTTCCTCTAAATGTTCTAAAGAAGAAGGATCAAAGTCCTCCTCACTAGACTCCTCTAGGGTTTCTATTGGATAAAAATCATGTGGATTAAACCTAACATTTGATTCTTCCATAGTAGGTCTCCATGAAGGAATGTATGGTTCACCTACCCATTGATTTATCTATATTTCTATACTTGGCACATCATTTAGGATCACTTGACTAGAACTAGATGCTTGATTTGAATTTGACTCTACTCTTGGTCCTTTATCTTTGGTAGAAGCATAAGTATGGATAACATCAATACCTTTATCTTGACATGACTCATCGAATAAAGTCTCCCATTCCCATTCATTAGAATCCTCATCACTATGAGATTCTAATTGTAATATTTGATCATAAAGTTTGGGATAATGTTTTTGAGTGTATCCTTCCTCAAGATACCCTAATCTTGCTTTCTCTTTGGAATCTCACCATGTTGATTCTATGGGTTCAATGAGCCCTTAATTCTTTGTTCCCAAAGGTCCTTGACCTTTGTACCCCATCTTTTGCATGATTGAACACCCTTTCCCATATTGATGTGTGGGAATGGTTATATTTTGGATATGTTTGAAATGGGCACTTGATTCTTCATCTTTGTATAACCAGTTTAGGATTTCATTGTCTTCTTCATCCATGGTGGATGATGTACTTTCCCTCACAAATTTATCATTATATCTATGGGGTAGATTTTGAGGTTTTCCAAAGGACTTGGGTGATAAAGGTAGGTCCATCATAGATAAGGAATATTCGACTACTCCTTTTTGCTTGATCTTACATTGCTTATCAAAAAATTTCATCATTTGGTCCATCTTTTGATAATGGGCCTCTTTAGTGTACATTTGGCTAGCTTTGGTAGGGTCTTCTTTTGGTTCTTCAATAATGTTATCCTCATTAACCTTCTCTTTTCCTTTAGTCATTGTAGTTAGGTTAATGAGTTTTGGTGTATCTTCAATAACAACTTCTTCCATCTTTTCTTTTCCTTTCAACAAAGGGATGTCCTTAGAACTTTGACCTTGCTCCATTTGATTAGGTATAGACTCTTCAGCATTGTGTGGAACCAAGGAGTCATTGATAGGATTGACATTATTACAATATTGAAATGGGTTCAAATCCCCACTTACCATTATCTCTTGCCCTAGATATGGGAATTTTAGGCATTGGTGATAAGTTGAAGGAATGGCTTGCATTTTGTGGATCCATGGCCTTCCTAACAAGGTATTGTAAGTTAACTTTAAGTCCAACACTTGAAATATGGTCTCTTTTTGCATGGGACCAACTCTAATGGGTAGCACTATGACTCTTTTTGAGGCTCTTTCTTCATCATCATAGGCTTTTATGGTTATCTTTTTCTTAGGGACAATAGCTATTAGTAATGAATGCTAAATGTTTAGCAGCCATTTTGTAGTAGTTGTTGTTGCATTCATGACTATGATTGTCATTGATGTCAACATAGTGATCTTCTAGAGACTTGCAGAGAAGCAGACAGAGTTTGAATTAGTGAACATGGGTTATTGCAGTTGGAGCTATGTGATGTTGAGGATATAATCTTTGATATGTTATATGTCTATGGTTAAGAGTGCAAACAATAATTCTTTTATTCATGGAAGTTATGAGCATTTTGGTGGAAGCAGTATTTAGGCAGTGTTCCTAAGTAGCAGTTTGTGGAAATCGGATGATATCTCCTAATCAGGATGGAATCTAGTTTTGCATAGTTAAAGGGAATTTGAAGACACATTGATAGTGACATGGATGACAACACAAACTTTGATGTCACATGAGTGAAGATTTATTGTATTTGGAAGCTGAAAGTTTTGTGTATTTTTGATGTAGCCTGTGGAAACTTTTATTTTGTAATTGTATGCCGACTCATTTGTAATTATTCGAGTGTGGTATAAAGGAAGGAATGTTTTTCCTTGTTTTATATGTTTGGATGAATATGAAGTGAAGAAAAAAGAGAAAAATGTGAAAGCGAATTGTGAAAAAAGACATGCGAAGTACAGAGATCTGAAGTTGAGATCTGGTGTAACAGTGAGTGCGGTTTGGCACAATTAGAGAAGAGGTAACATATTATTCTATTGAGTAATACAAAGATTATTTGGACAGTGTGTCCAGTGATCTTACCCTAAAGTTTTTTGGGCAGTGGGTCCTTCTGTCTTCCATAACTCTTAACAAGGTTAGAATCTTTTAACAGGGATTCAAAATCTCCTAATAGGGATTCATATGTACTGAATGTATTTCATAAGACTCCTAAGAGAGTCCATCCTTTCACAAAGAATATTCATATTAGTGCATCTTTTGTGGGGATCATTCCCACCAGGGTTTACTCTTTGATCAAGAGGTTCCCTAGTCAACATATCTTGTGTCATTGTGTCATTGTGTATGAATATCTTTCTATGGTTGGTAATTATATTGCTTACATGGTTTAATGTTGTTGAAGATGATAAAAGTTATAATTATCTAATAAATGATTCAAACCCCCCCCTCCCCCCATCCTTCCCACTCAGTTATCTTGGTGGACTTTAATTTCTAACAATTGGTATCCGAGTGACAGGTCCTTGAAAAAGAAGTTTAATAGCTTAAGGAGATCCATGGCAAATTTTAGGAAAGAAATCCCTAAGTTTCATGGAGTAAATTTTGATAGTTGGAAAGAAAAGATGAAGACACACCTACTATGTTTAGGA
Source organism: Chamaecyparis obtusa (assembly GCA_027943335.1). Taxonomy (NCBI): domain Eukaryota; kingdom Viridiplantae; phylum Streptophyta; class Pinopsida; order Cupressales; family Cupressaceae; genus Chamaecyparis; species Chamaecyparis obtusa. The sequence continues at coordinate 1,963,678 of BSBK01000477.1, forward strand.
TGAAGTTATTGGTTGATTAAAAATAATGACAAGACTACCATTGAAGAGGAAAATCTTGAAACATGTACTACTGATGAGAGAGATCTATTCATGTGTAACATACTTGCAAGAGAAGCACTTTTGACAGCCCTTCTGGAGAATGAGTACAGTCAGGTAAAATGTTTGAAAACATCTCATGAAATTTGGAAATCTTTACACTCTACTTTTGAAGGTGATGAACATGCAAAAAGAGTTTGATTACATAATTGGATATGTGCATTTGAAGATAGAAGAATGTTGGAAGATAAATCTATTAGAAGCTACATTGGTAGAATGTCAGAAATTGTTACAGGCATAAAATCCTGTGGAGGAATAAAGACAGAGAATGAAGTGATATGGAAAATTCTGAGGATATTGACTCCTGTATTTAAGTAGACAACACAAATGATTGAACAAGTTATACCTTGTACTACAAACTTTACAAGAGAGACTCTTCTTGGAAGATTGGAAGCAGCAGAGATGAACCTGAGGTTATCAAGAGACTTACCTAGAATGGAGATAGCATTCAGTGCTCTTAGTGTTCACCCTACTTTGTCAAGAAGCATCAGTGTGAGCGGAGATTATGCTAGCAGCAACAGATCTAGAAATGAAGAAGACAAGAAGATTGAAGAAGGTATTTCCTTTCTTGTGAAGATAGAACCAGATAGTAAGAAAAATTTTAAATGTTAGACTTGTCAAGAATATGGTCATTTAGCATCTAAATGTCCTAAGAGAGTTAAAAAGTACAGAAACAATTTCAAACCTAGAAGATCTAAGGAATGTTATTATGCTAATGATGAAGATCTTGAAGCTAGTATAGAGAGAACTCTAAGTGAAAGTGATACTAAGAATAATGATGACATAGGATTTTTAGCAATTAAAGAAGAGAATCTTGAAAGTGATGTTAAGGAAGAAAAAGCCTTAGTTTCTCAAGTTGAAAAGAAAGCTACTTGGATTATAGACAGTGGTTATTCACATCATATGACTAGAGACATGAAAAAATTCATAAAATTTAATGAATATGATGGAGGAGTTGTTAGAGTTGGAAACAATGCACCTTGTTTGATTAAAGGTATAGGATCTATTACTCTTGATGGAAAGACTAATACTGATGATGTTTATTTTTTGGATGGATTGAAACATAATCTTTTGAGTGTTGGACAATTAGTTGATAAGGGATATCAAGTTTGGTTTACTGAGAAAAATTGTGTGATAAAGGATAAAGATGGAAATCTGATTGGAACTGGATCTAGAACCAAAGGTAATGTATTTCAGTTGAATCCTACTGAGATGACATGTTTGATTACTAAAATTGATGACAGTTGGTTATGGCATAGAAGGTTTTGTCATATAAACTTTGACAACATTGTGAAAGTAAGTACTACACTTGCAATAAGAGATTTGCCTAAAATTATGAAGCCTACTAACATGATTTACAAAGAATGTGTGATGGCTAAACAAAAGAGAATTTATTTTCCCAGTAAGAAGTTTACATCTATAGAAAAGCTGGAAATTGTTCATACAAACTTGAGCGGTCCTACCAAGACTAGAGGATTCTATGGATAAAGGTATTTTATGATTCTTGTTGATGATTTTACAAGAATGATGTGGATTGCATTTCTTAAAGAAAAGTCTGAAGCATTTGATAAGTTTAAGATTGTTAAGAATAAAGTTGAGAATGAATCTAGAATGAAGATTAAATGTTTGAGATCTGATAGAGGTGAAGAATTTACTTCTAGAGAGTTTAACACCTTTTGTGAAGAAAATGCATTAAAAGACAATTCTCAACCCCTAGAACACCTGAACAAAATGGTATTGTAGAAAGAAAGAATAGATTAGTGACTGAAGAAGTAAGAGCTATGTTATTTGAGAATGATTTGGAAAAGATATTTTGGAGAGAAGTGAAAACATCAATGTATACAATGAACAGAGTACAAATTAGAGTAGACACAAACAAGACACCTTATGAATTATGGTTTGGACATGCACCCTCAGTTAAGTATTTTAGAATTTTTGGAAGCAAATGTTATATAAAGAGAGATGATGATATTGGAAAGTTTGATCCTAGAAGTGATGAAGGTATATTTCTTGGATATTCTTTGAAAAGCAAAGCCTATAGATGTTACAATAAAAGAACTAAGACTATTGTTAAAAGCACAATTGTTAAAGTTGATGAAAAGTTCAAAATTCAGGAAAGAATGCTTGATTATGAATCAGATGAAGAAGCTCATCCTAAACCTAACACTTGATCTACTAAATTATTTTATGAGACTGATAGTGATTTGTTGAATGAAAGCCACAGTGAAGTCATTGAAGAACCTACACCTGAAGTGAGATCTGAGACAGTGACACCTAGCAAGAGTTTGTTAAGAATTCATCCTATTGGACAAATTATTGGAAGCATCAAAAGAGGTGTTCTAACTCAGAATAAGGTACAAGAATAGTTATGTTTGATATCTAAAATTGAACCTAAAACTACTAGTGAAGCTTGTGAAGATGAAAGTTGGACTAATGCTATGAAAGAAGAACTAGATCAGATTGAAAAGAACAAGACATGAGAATTGGTCCCTAGACCTAAAGAAAAGAATGTTATTGGAACTAAATGGATATTTAGAAACAAGATGAATGAAAAAGGAGAAGTAGTAAGAAACAAAGCAAGATTGGTATGTAAGGGATACTCACAACAAGAAGGAATTGATTATGAAGAAACCTTTGCACCTTTTGCAAGAATTGAAGTAGTAAGAATGTTTTTGGCCTATGCATCTTACAAGAAATTAAAATTATATCAGATGGATGTGAAGTCAACATTTTTGAATGGAGAATTAGAAGAAGAAGTCTACATTAAGCAGCCTGAAGGTTTTCCTTTGACTCAAGAAGGAGAGATGGTATGTAAACTGAAGAAAGTTTTATATGGACTAAAACAAGCACCTATAACTTGGTATGCAAGATTAGACAAGTATTTGTTAAAGTTGGGATTTACAAAAGGAACAATTGATAGAAATCTGTACACAAAAGAGATTGAAAATGGTTTGTTGGTTATAGTTATTTTTGTTGATGACATTATTTTTGGAGGAGAAGATGAAGCTAGTGACAAATTTGCTGATGAAATGAAGGCTGAATTTGAAATGAGTATGATTGGTGAAATGAAATACTTTTTGGGATTATAGATAACACAGAACAATGATGGTATCTTTGAAAGTTAGACAAAGTAACTGAATGACTTGTTGAAAAGATTTGGAATGGAGAATTATAAACCAATTGGAACACCTATGGTAACTAGACATAAGTTATCTAGCACAGATGAGACTCCTGTAGTGGAACAGAAGAATTATAGATCTATGATTGGAGGACTAAAGTATTTGACACATACAAGACCTGATATAGCATATTCAGTTGGAATTGTAGCAAGATTTCAAGCTGAACCTAGAGAATCACATTATGCATCAATAAAGAGGATACTGAGATATTTAAGAGGCACAATGGACTATGGATTGTGGTATGAAAAATCTGATGATTTTACCCTATGTACATATACAGATGCTGATTGGGGAGGCAGTGTTGATGATAAGAAAAGCACCAGTGGTGGAGCATTTTTCCTCGGAGGAAGATTGGTTTCTTGGTTAAGCAAGAAGCAGAATTGTATCTCATAGAGCACAGTAGAAGTAGAATATGTAGCAGTAGCAAACAATTGTAACCAGATAATTTGGATGAAGCAAATGCTGAAGGATATTGGAATAAAGTTTTTTGAACCTATTGTCATACATTGTGACAATGCCAACATAGTTAGTATGTCTAAGAACCCTGTATTACATTCTAAGACAAAGCATATAGATATCAAGTATCATGTTGTAAGAGAGAAAATTGCTGAGAAGGAAGTCAGACTTGAGTACATAAGTACAAAGGAGAAGATAGTAGATATATTTACAAAGCCTTTGCCTAAGGATACATTTGAGTATCTATGAGGTATGCTTGGGGTTATGCCCCATCCTACTTTTGAAAAGTGATGCAGTTAGTTGCATCCATCCAGTGGTATATGAGCCTTATCTTTTTTCTGGACTGGATGTTGGTACTTCCTCTATGGGGAAGTATGTGTATCTGAGCTGAGTCATGAGGACTCTAGTGAATTTATTTTCTGAATAGTGTCTTTTGCCATTGGAGTTGTTGTTGACATAGTGATGAAATTTCTATCATTGATGTCAATGGGGGAGAAGTGTACAAGAAAAAAAACTATTTGTACTATCTAAATAGGAAAACGAAGCAAGATTTGATTGATGAAGAGGATTTGAAGCAGCGGTGTTGTAGTATTAAATTTTTGGAACATTGGATGTTTCTTCATCTATGTTTCCATCAATGCCAACGGGGGAGATTGTTAGGAATGAATGCTAAATGTTTGGCAGCCATTCTATAGTAGTTGTTGTTGCATTCATGACTATGATTGTCATTGATGTCAACACAGTGATCTTCTGTAGACTTGCAGAGAAGTAGACATAGTTTGAATTAGCGCACGTGGGTTATTGTAGTTGGAGCTATGTGATGTTGAGGATATACTCTTTGATATGTTATATGTATATGGTTAAGAGTGCAGATAGTAATTCTTTTATTCATGGAAGTTATGAGCATTTTGGTGGATGTAGTATTCAGGTAGTGTTCCTGAGTAGCGGTTTGTGGAAATCAGATGATATCTCCTAATCGGGGTGGAATCTAGTTTTGCACAGTTAAAGGGAAGTTGAAGACACATTGATAGTGATGTGGATGGTAGAGCAAATTTTGAGGTCACACGAGTGAAGATTTATTATATTTGGAAGTTGACAATTTTGTGTATTTTTTATGTAGTGTGTGGAAACTTTTATTTTGTAATTATATGCTGACTCATTTGTAATTATTCGAGTGTGGTATAAAGGAAGGAATTTTTTTCCTTTTTGTATATGTGTGGATGAATATGAAGTGAAGAAAGGAGAAAAATGTGAAAGTGAATTGTGAAGGAAGACATGCGAAGTATAGAGATATGAAGTTGAGATCTAGTGTAATAGTGAGTGCGGTTTGACACAGTCAGAGAAGAGGTAACATGTTATTCTATTGAGTAATACAAAGATTATTTGGATAGTGTGTTTAGTGATCTTACCCTGAAGCTATTTGGGTAGTGGGTCCTTCTGTCTTCCATAACTCTTAACAGGGTTAGAATCATTTAACAGGGATTCAAAATCTCCTAACAGGGATTCATATGCACTGAATGTATTTCATAAGACTCCTAATAGAGTCCATCCTTTCACAAGAAATATTCATATTAGTGCATCTTTTGTGGGCACCATTGCCACTAGGGTTTACTCTTTGATCAACAAGTTCCCTAGTCAACATATATTGTGTCATTGTGGCATTGTGTATGAATATCCTTCTATGGTTGGTAATTATATTGCTACATGGTTTAATGCTGTTGAAGATTATAAAAGTTATAATTATCTGATAGCTGATTCACCACCCCCCCTCCTCTTAGTTATCTTAGTGGACTTTACTTTCTAACAATAGCATCCTTTGAAAATCCTAGGGCTTTCACCAAGTTAAGGGTACAAATGTTTAGGCCAGCTCCTCCATCTATAAGGACTCTTTTTACCCTATGCTTATGGATCAACACTTCTATATGTAAGGGTAGATTTTGAGGATGATTAAGGGACATGTCATCTTGTTCAAAAAATGATAGGCAATGGGGTGAAATTAGGTGCCCTACCATATTTTGGAATTTGTCTACCTCCAAATTTAGAGGCACATTTGTTTCCAAAAAGGCTTTCTCCAAGATATCCTTATCAATTGGTGATAATTTGAGCAGCTCAAGAATAGAGATTTGAGCAGGAGTTCTTTGTAATTGATCAACCAAGTTATATTGTTTCGATGATGATGTTGAAGCTTGGTTTGATAACATAATATTTGGAGCATTGGTAGGTAGGATAATTTTTTATGCTTGCCCCCTAGTGACAACATTTGATGATACTTCCCTTGTCTTATATTTCACTATGATAACATTTATGATTTGATCCTCTTCTCTTAGAGTATTTATTGTGTTATCATAGGTATGAGAAAAGTTCACTTTCTCATTTCCCTTTTTTTGATTTTGATTGGCATTAGATGACTCACCCTTTTCATGATTCAAAAAGGGGTTTTTGAAGGCCGTATGATCTCCATTATTTTGAGGTCCTTCAATTTGAATGGTTCCCTTGTCAATTAAATCTTGCACCAAGTGTTTTAACCTCATGCATTCATTTTTTGGGTGACCTCTATTCTGATGATATTCGTAGTGATGGGCCTCATTCCACCAATAAGGTTTAACTTCAGGTTCATAATCTTTCATATCGGGTAATGTGATGACATTATTGGTAACCAAGGTCCTTAATACATTCTCCAAAGGTTCACCTAAGTAGGTGAATTTATTTTTATTATAATTGGAGTAGGAGGATTTTTATTTCTCCCCTTTAGCATTATTGTTGAAAGTGTTGGAATTGTTATTGGAATTATTGGAATTATATGGAGCTTTGTTTGATTGATTAACATTATTTGAAGAATTAGCTCCATATGGTAGGATAAAAGGGGTTGACTTCAAGTTGTGGGCCTCCACAACTCCATCATTCATAAGGTTTTTGTTGTTATTCTTTGTCCATAATTTAGATTTATCATTTTTGTTATTGGACCCTTGATTATTGAAATACTTAGGCACATAATTATTGTTATTGCTACTATTATTGTTGTTGTTGTTGGATTTGTTATCTTTAAATAATTTGATTTCACCTCTCTTGACCAAAACATCTTCAATCTTGATCCCATTTTTGATGAGTTTTTCAAATGTTGGGGGACATTGAAGTTGTAATCTATAATTCATTTCTGTGGTCAAATTGTTGGTGAAAATTTCCATCTTCTCTTTCTCGGGAATACTTCATGGATACCTTGCAAAAATGGTCCTCCACCTTTGTAGGAATCCTAAGAAGGACTCTCCATCTTTCTATTTTGTATCACACAACTTGATCATTGTGATTTCATGCTCAGTGTTATAAGAGTAATGGGTTACGAACTTGGAGGCTAGCTCCTCAAAGGTCTTTATTCCTGGGGTTAGTTTTGAGAACCACTCCATTGTGGGACCTCCTAAGCTCCTAGGAAAGAGTCTTATTAGATATGTATCATTGTGCATGAACTCTATTCTTAGGGCACAAAACTCTCTTAAATGATTCTGTGGGTCTATTTTACCCATGTACTTATTGTATTTAGGAAAAATGGTATTGAAGGGAAAAGATACCATAGCTCAGCTTTTGTCGAAAGGGAAAGGACACAAAGTGTCAATGGAAAAGGCCTTAGGTTTAGCTACCTTCTTCATGGTATCAATTTTTTCTTGGAAGCCCTTTATCTACCTATTCATAACATTCATGGGGTCATCTTGCTATTGGTCTTTCTTGAGTTGGTCAATATCAAAATCCTAAGGAAGCTTTACTCCCTTTTGGGCTAGATTTAGGAAAAAGTTCTCCTTATCCCTATCTATCAATTTCTCCATAACCTCTAGGAATTCTAGGTCTTGGGAAACTCTCTCAACTTTATCTTTGAGTGTTTCTTTAGAATTGTGATTGACATTGTTGGTATTATGATTATGATATGTCGAGTTCCTATCCATCTCTCCAAGTCTTTGTTCAAATAGGTTTGGAAAAATTTCTTCTTGATTAGGATCTTTGAAAAGACTTTGGTATTCAACTTCTTGTCCTTGGTTTGCAACAAGAGTGCTATCTCCTTGTTATGATACCTTGTATGTGTGGAACCACGTGGAAACTAGCATCCAACAAGGGTTTGATTCAAAGTGATCCTTGATTCAAGAATTGTTGATTTTAAATTGAAAAGATTTAAAAATATAAGATGAATTTTCAATGGATATACCTCTCACTTTTTTATGTATTTCAAACACAAAAATCGCACATTCACTTGTCTTTTTTTACCCACTTAACACAAAATGTTTGATTTGAAGAACATTGTCATGGGTTTTGCACAAAAAGATACTTCAAGCACCTACCTAGCACAAGATTTGGTTCATAAGCATGGCTCTAAAAGGTGGCATTGCTATTTTATCAAGGATTTAATATAGATTCCATTCAAATAGACTTTAAACTTTCATCCCCCAAGTATGTTAAGGGGCTTCCCACATGCACAAAAGTATGATTTGGTGCAATCCATGAGGACTACTAGAGGAAGTTCAAAAAATTTAAAATCTGTTTGTCACACACCCCATTAAGGATGCATGCATTTCATTTTAGAGTGGGTCAGATTCCCACAGCAAAAGAGAGTGTATCCCACTTTGGGTTGTCCCTCTCACCGGCCTCAATAAGGAAAACTCAGGAGGCAAGCCCACTAAATCTCTAGCATGTTCATTCAAAGCAAGGAAAATGGAGTTAAGGTTAAGCTTTTGGGAATTTGGTTCACCAAAAGGTGAAGAGCATATCCCTAACTTTTCCTTTAGTTCCCAAACACAATTAGCAATGTTTAATTGATTTCACCCACTAACTATAGGGATTTGAGTATTTCTACTCTCTTCCACAAACAAGGGGCTTTGATTTTATCTGCTCAATTCCTTAACCTCTCTTATTTACTAGATTTTGAAATGCACCAATGCCACAATTTAAGGGGAAATATTGACTAGTTGAGGCTTACCTTTTCTTTGTAGCTAACTGAAGTTAGGGGCATTTTTGAGTGATTTCATTGTTTTTATCCTTACCTTGGCAATAGCTCCTTCCAAATGTGCTTTTCCACTAGCAAGTTAGTCAACACCAATAATCACAATGAGGGGAAACCAAATTGAAATTGATGAAGCAAAGAATTATGTATTGAACCTTAAGCACCTTATTTGCAAATTTTTTAAGGAAAAACTTGAACTAAGGAGTAAAAATCCAATTAAGAGAAACAAATTTCATTTTGTAAGCTTCAATAATTGCAAGATAGTTTTGATATACCTGGTTTTCTTCATCTTGTGATGTCTCAAGAACAACCTTGATTTGTGCAACATTATCCTTCTTGATCCTCTTAGCCAACGCCTTTTCTTCTTGATTAAACTTTCTCTCTAGCTTTTGGACCTTTCTGTGCCTCCTCATTTACAGTCAAAACATACAAATAGAGAGCTAGATAATTGAATTGATCAATCTGACAGCAAATTAAGACAACAGATAGAAAGTGACATTTTCCAGCTAATATGCGAGATCAAATTGTTAGCAGGTGTAACTTTAATGACAACAAGCATCATTTTCCAGTGATACAGGTGACACTAAAAGTTAATCAAGCATGAACAATTTATTGCTAAGCGTAAACAGTATTGAAAATTGTGTAAAATAATTTATCTGAAGTGACAATTTAACAATACTAAGTGTAAAATAGCAGATACTATGCGTGACTTTGTCTGTAAAGTGCTTAGCAAAGGTTTGTCACAGGTGGTGACAAATAGTGGATAGGTGACACTTCTTAAGTCACAGGCATGAATTTACGCCCAAAGGCTGAACAATTTATCTCACAGGCATGAGCATCCAAGTTTTAGGCAACTAAAAAGAATTTAAGACAAGAGAATTTATCAAGAAGGTGTAAGTTATCAGCTAGTGGGCATCAAAACATTGATTTTAAGCATCATCAGAGTGACTGTAGGCATGACTAACTCCATTGTACACGTGACTTCACCTATTTTCTGCCAAAAATTCACAGAAAAGCAAAAATACAAGCATACAAAATATGATGAAATGAGGCTTAGAGCCCCACGGTGGGCACCATTTTGTATACTAGGGAAAGTATCTTCATAGAATTAAGGTTAATCATCAATAAATGAATGAAATAGTAACTAAATTAAACCATAATAGAAAAACTATTTAGAAAATTAATGATCAATTGAGCATCCTATGGCTCTCTAACTAAGAATGTTAATGCAAATCTCTCAGCAAGCTTCCATTAATGACAGTCCTAGAATGAGAATGATATGATAAACAAGTTAAGCTAACAATTATATCAAATAAATGCTAATTAAGCTCTCAAATACCTTTCTAAACTCAAATTGCAAGAGGTTCAATGCAATTCTTAGATGTGTGGTTGATAATAATGAAGGAATTTGGTCTTCCTTTTATAGATTTTCCAATGGTAGGGGGTGTAGTTTTGTTTGATCATGATTAAACCTTGGTTGAGTCCTTGGTTCCACCCTTTGAAGACAATGCAAAGTTTGTGTCCTCAAAGCTTGGGAGAAGCAGACAAGATTAATGGACAAGATTCTCTTTCACTTTGAGTGATTGAGATTGAATTTGGCTTCATCCATGTGAATGCCTTTCCTTAAATTGCATTGGTGTGTGTGTGAATTTTTTACCTAGCTATAGACACAACACTTCAGTAAAACATTAGAGGTTAGCAAAAATTGAAATCTGCAAGTAATTGAAACTATGCTAACCAGGTGATTTACTACCTTCTAGTAGGTGCGAGTATGATGTTCTCAGATTGAAATCAAGATCAGTGACAATGCAACACCTAAACAAAGGATTTAAGATGATGAAAACAATGAAATATGAATGCAAATTAATCTTCTTTTTTGTATTTTCTATGTAATAAGAATGAGAAACTATATGAATCTAAGCTATAATGTATGAAATTGAGTTTGAATGCAGATTTAATCTAAGAAATGCTATGAATGCATATAAAATCTATGATATGAAACTATGCAAAACTATGAAAGATGATGATCAACTATGAAATATCTCACAAATTGCCTATCGCAAGTGCTTAATCCTTCAATTGCCAATTCGCCAGAGTAATTGTGCAAATTCGAGTGTTGATGAGATTGAAAGCTTGAGAAATTTTTGAGAGGTTGATTGAAAGCTCGAGGGATTTTAAGAGATTGAAAGCTTGAGAGATTTTGAGAGCTGGAGAGATAATTGTGAAGAGTTGAGCCTTGTTTTTATAGAAATCCAGGGCTTGAGGATGCATTGAGAAAAGCCATAAATCACTCTTGGTAAACTCAGGTTGATTTTTGAGTTAACAAGAAATTAAGAATATTTAATTCATAAAATCATGCAAAAATAGTTTTTATCTCAAAATAGAGCTTTAGTTCTCTTTTTCAACTCATCATCAGATGTTGAGTTTTAGAAAGTTTACAAATTGAAATTAGCAATTGTTTGAAAGTTGACTACTTTTTTGATTGTGCATGATTTAATATGAATTAATTTAATAAATAAAGTGATTTATTTTCTACTTAACTAATTTTTTGAATTAAAACAATTGATTTATGGGTTAATCAATTATTAAATCAAACTTTATTCAAAAACTATATTATTAAAAATTGACAATTGACATGAATTAATTAAATAAGAACTTATTCAATTAGTCATGAGATTTTAAATTTATTGTCAAAATAAAATAATATAATTTAGGAATAATTTAATTAAATCTAATTAAATAATTAAGTGGCAGTATTAAATCTGATTAATTAAATATTCAGAATATTCAATTAATCAAACTTTACGATAAATAAGATTTATCCCCAAATAATTATTAAATTAAGGATAATTATGATAAATTAGGAATATTTCTAGAAATATTCCCCGATGTAGAATTTAGGATAAAATCAATTAGGATTCGATAATGTGCAGATGTGCCTTAGGTTAGGACTTTAATGTTGATTTTATTTGAATTGAAGATGTAGGAGGTTAATAAACTTATAGCCCATTTTTGGGGTATTACATTTTGCCCCTCTTTCAATCACTGTGCAAAGCGTAGTGGTTCAAAGAATTGCCTGTGTATGATAAAGATGTTTGAGATTGAAATTAATTTGAAAGATTTGAAAGATTAACTAATTTTGAGATAGAAACCGATTGAAAGATTTAAAGATTCAAGATTTAAGATTTATATCTTGAGTGACCAAAGATAATGTTAACTATAGCAACAATGAACCAATGATTATGAAAAAATACCAAAACACCTGATTCTGAACCTTATGATTACGAAGAAGTGAGTGACCGATTCCAGACCTGAATGTCCTTTTATGAATCATATTGGTATCACATCCTAAACCCATCAGTTATGAAGAAACAAGGAAATAACACTAATGAACTGATAGTTGCAAAAAGTTGATACAATTTACAAGATAGATTTAGGATACCAGATTGATATGGATCTCGATGAATCTGATATCCCCCAAGACATGATAGATTTTCCCCAAGTGATGAGGACTTTTGATGAATCAGTAACTAGACATGGTTGTTGTCTTGATCACTGAGGAAAGATTTGATTATAGATTTAGATTTACAGACTCGAATGATGTGTAATACTATGCCCCCTCTGGGATTAAAATTGAAATCTGACAAGAAAAGTCAGTGTTGAATGGTTTAGAAGCATGTGAATTCATTTGAGAAGTGGTTATACACATCTGTGAATGCATTATGCATCGTTTAGAGGTCCTAGAGATCAAGTTTGACTGGGTTAAACCATGAGTTGACCATAGTTGACCAAGTTGAAATTTTGATAGTTTGATGTAAGATAATTAGTTAAGTTGAAAAATGGATTTCTATGATGATTGAAGGTTGATTATGCAAGCAGTCAGACAATATAAATGATCTCAGATTTTGATTTTGATCCCGAAAAAGGATTCTACTTGTTATTTCATTGGAAGAACCTTCATACAATGCTTAGTCCTTGTGTCATGTTTAGCATTTTTGGTTTTGAAGAATCGTTTAAGTGTTCAAGCAATTTGTGAGATCATGCAAAGTGAAAAATCAAATGCAGAATGAAATGCAAACCTAGGACCTAGGACCTAGTCACTAATCATGTGTCGATTTGTTGTCATCATTGAACTTTTTAGGTAACCGGATAAATCAATACAATGCCCACTAGTTATGAAACTATAGACATATGAATATCAATTTGTATGTGCAAGAATCAATACAATGCCCACTGGTGAGACAACCATGGACATATGAATATTGATTTTGTTTTTGGAATGTCAGATTAGATATAAGCACCAAGGCACAAATGCCAGGATGACCTGAATATCATATCCATTTTGATATAGCAATTTGTATAAGCATCAGAACCTAAATGTCATGATGACCTGAATATGCCTTGTATGAAAAACACATCAAATAGTCAAGAGATCATTCTAAGTCCAGTGTGAATTACTCGTAGTGACCCTTTATCGTTCACATCCTTAGGTAAGATCGCGTTTCATAGTAGGAGAAAGAATTCACTCAAAAAGACAATAGTGAGATCAAACTTCCTTGAATTTTCCAAGTATCAATGGTTGAGGTACTCATGGCCATCTAATTCAAGATAGAGGCTCTTACAGACGGACACCATTTCAATCCAGAATTTCCAAAGTTGCTAGATTTTCACATAAAAGAAGAAGACAAAGAAAAGATTATGCCCCCATTCATCACTCTCTAATCTTGTAAAGGACATCATCGAAGAGCTCAAAGGACACAATATGCAAAAATCTCAATGCGAATCAATAAGCATACAAGGAGATAAAAGCATGTAAAAAGTATAGATTGTTTTCAATTTATTTTTGATTGCATTGTTGTAGATGCAAAATCCTTTCTGGAGAGGAGACTGACTGACTGACTCAGATAAAGCTTCAAAAGACTTTGATTGGATATGACACATCTAAAGTATACTGGAGACCATAGGATATGACATTGATTACCCCCAAGTTTGAAACATTGATAGGATACAAATGTTTTTTCCAATTGGTGTACATACTGACTTTATTGAAACAAGGATATGTACAGACTAAAGCAGACTAAAAGCTGGGAAAGACCAAGATTGCGCTGATAGATGGAGTATTTTGAAACAAGTGTTGCCCATTTGCTGGGTTTTCACTATCTTGGTAGAGATTCTATTTTTTCTACCAAGGCACTTGTTTCCAGGTTTTCACCAAGGCACTTTTTCTTTTTTCTCATTTTTTTGTATTTTTCATTTTTTCAATTTTTTTTGTACTTTTGATATTTTTTACTTCTTTTGTGAATCATCAAGGTGCCTATTGCTAGGTTTTCACCAAGATGTTCATTTTTTCAGGAATTTTTCAGATTTTTAAGATTTTTTCAAGACATTTTGCAAAGACTGAATGCCTCAGGCATAGAATTTCTTCAGATGGAGAACATTGATTGGTTCTCAGATCTGTTCTCCTTCAGTCATTGAGATTTGATAGGCACCAGAGCCAAAAGTAACAGTGATTACAAAGCGACCCATCTAGTTGGGTTCAAACTTCCCCTTGTGCTCTCTATGTGATTGATTTTTAGGATTCTCTCTCAAGACTAGATCACCAACTTGAAATTCTTTGTGTTTGACTTTCTTGTTGTAGCCTCTAGACATTCTCTTCTGATATACTCTGAGATGATCATACACTGCTTGTCTTCACTCATCTAGTAGTTCAAGTTCTTACAACCTAGACACTCTATAGTCATCATCAGTTACAAGACCATGCATTCTGATTCTTAGTGATGAGATTTCAACCTCAATAGGTAGTACCGCTTCAGACCCATAAACTAAAGTGAAAGGTGTAGCCTTAGTAGGTGTTCTTATACTTGTTCTGTAGGCCTAGAGAGCTAGATTGATTATGAGATGCCAGTCTCTTCCTATTTTATTAACTATACGATGCAAGATTTTCAATAGATTCTTATTTGAAGCCTTTGCTTGTCCATTCCCTTGAGGGTAGTAGATAGATGACCAATGTTGTGTAATATTGAATTTGGCACATAAATCATCCAAGTCTCTATTCTTGAATTGACCACCATTATCTATGACAATTGAGTGTGGAATACCATACCAACATATGATGTAGTTCAGAATGAACATAGAAATTTGCTTGTCGGTCGCTTGACTTAAAGGGACTACTTCTACCCATTTTGTGAAATAGTCTGTAGCTGTAATAATATGGGTATGTCCTTTAGAAGAATGAGGATGTATGGATCCTATAAGATCAAATGCTCATTGCTGAAAAGGCCATTGTGTAGTAAAGGGAATTAGATCTCTCCCTAGAGCATGAATCAAGTTCCCATGGACTTGACACTTTTGAAAATTCTTAGCAAACTTGATAGACTCTTTCTCCATTGTAAACTCCCAAGCAAAATCATCTCGTGCAGTCCCAATGTCTAGCAAGGTGGAGAACAAGAGGGATGGGCAAGCTAGTGGAAGAGATGGAAGACAAGAGAATCAAGGAGAATGAAGGGAAGAAATCGTCAAGGGAAAAATCTTCAAGAATACCCAAGCTAGAGAAAAAATGTCATGTAAAGCACATTTGGACAAGCAATGAAAGGCCAACATAGGATAAGTCACAAAGTCATAATGCAAGAGTAGGAAAGGATGTAGTCCAAAGGAGTAGACATGTCAAGAGGTTTCAAAGAATTGTGTTCTACTCTTTTTTTATTAGATCAAGACCAAAGGGGAAAAAGATAGTGAAAGGCTAGAATGAATGGAGGAAAATAAATATGAAGGCTAAACAAGAAGGGAATGAAAGCAAGATCATCGTAAGATATCTCACAAGATAGCCAAATGTTCATGTATAGATCAACATTGTCAAGATCAAAAAGAGAAGATGGAATGGATGAAATATGTAGAAGAACTACACATGATGCCTAATTGCCAAGTTTTAATCATGGTACTTATCTAAGGTGCCACAAGGGAGTGGTTTTCACCATAGGATGAATTTATTTCTGTTTACTTTTTTTACCAAGGCACCTATTTTCAGGTTTTCACCAAGGCACATTTCAAAAAAAAATTCATTTCTTTTTTTTAAAAATTTTTTTAATTTTTTTGGAAGAAGGAAAGCTTTTTAGATAATGCTCCTTGAAAGGATAAACCATGATATGCCCAAAGATGTTGATAGGGAAAAGAAGATGGAAGAGAAAAATGAAGGATAAGGTTTTATGTAAAGCGAGTGAGGTTGGAAGATAGGAGGAATAGGCAAATGAGGAAAAAGGATAGAAGGTAGAAGGATAATGAATGGAAGGATTGTGAAAGGGTAGATGGAAAGGAAGGAAAGATCAACATCAACACAAACCTTGAAGGGTGGTGAGAGGATGGAGGAAACGTGAATGAAGGAATAAGTGAAGGAATATGGTGAATGGATAGTAGAGGTTGTGGTTTAGGTGCATGGAATGGAAGAATGTTTTTGGAAGAAGATGAAGTGGAAATCTTTGGAAGCTTGAATGTCAACTTCACTTGTTGCTCAACATCAGACTTTTTCAAGAGAGATTTTGAAATCCATATAGTCATAGGCTTTTCATTTCTTTTTGATGATTTAGAGAGAATATATTCAATGATGGATTTTGGAACCCATACTTGTCTTGTAATTTTTTTCTTAGATATCTCTTTTGACTTTATGCCTCCATGTTGATTAGAGGAGACATGGTGATCTTCTTTTTTTGATGGATTCTTGTATTTCTTCTTTTTCTTGTATTGAACATTCAATTTACTTCCAAAAGACTTGGGACTTGTGGAAGGAGGATATGACTAGTTTAGATGGGTGGGTGGATGAAAAGGATTCAAGGGTATGCATCTATGTTGATCTTGAGGAAAGATAGGAGATGGAGGGATGTAAGGACACAAGATGGATGATGAATTAGGAGAGTTAGGAGGGGAAAGTGAAGGGACATAAGGGCCCAAGATGGAAGGAATACGTGAAGCTCTTAGTATTGGTGGAGGAGGTCCAAGGATAGATGTGGAAGATACAAAAGGATAATCAATAAGTTCATCAACATTTATATGACAACCAAGGACATCAGCATCTTTAGAGTGAGCATTAGAATTTTCAATAGAATCATGGACATCTGGAATATGAGCACCTTCTTTGATAGAATTGTTCAAAGCTTGCAAAGACTTAGGAAGAGTAGAAAGTGGAAATGAACATGGAGTGGTAGAATAAGAAGATGGAAGACTTTGATCTTGACAAGGATCTTTGGATAACATAAGTGTATAATTTTTCTCTTGATTCTCAATTGGCTTAACACTAGAAGTATCATTTTTGGAAAGCACGAGTGTAGTAAGGTTATTTTGATTATCAATAAGCTCAACGATGTAAGTAGTAGCTTGATCTTGCTTAGGAGAAGACTTAAGACATGGTGGACTAAATGAGAAAGGGGGTGCAGGATCAAAAGAACCATGAAACAAATAAGAAACATCATGAAAAGGATTGGATGACATGGAGGGTTCTTGATCTTGATCTTTCTTTATGTTCTTTTCTTTATCATTTTTAGAGTCCTCTTAACATGGAGCCACTTCTAAGGATAAGGAAGCATGTTGGGATTGTATGGAAGACTTTGGAAGAGATGGTGGAGGACTAGCTGAAGTGGGCATTATAGCATATAAAGGCTTAGGCTCTTTAAATTTAGCATTATTGAAAGTATTTGCAGCCAAGTGAAGGTTAGCTTGAATTTCTTTAAGAGGTAGCCCTTGAGGATAACTATAGGGAAACACATGAAAAGTATTAGGACTTTTGTTGCATGAAAGATTTGTGAAAGATTTGAAAGAATCGAAAGCTTTAGGAAATATATGGGTATTGGAGGAAGTACGGGATGGAAGGGAACCATCACAAGATAAAAGTTCAACATTAACATGATCTTTCTTGAGAGTGTAATCTTTATTTTCAGCATGAGAGTTCTTAGAGGAGATATCCTTATAGTATTGACATTTATAATCAATGCCAAAAGCTTTCTCTTCTTCAAGTGAAATAGTTGGATAATCTAGGTATTGTGCATAGAAATCATCAGTCTCTTTCAAAATCAGAATCATATGGATCACCATCGTGATCTTTCTAGTGTGATGTCCCATTTCCAATAAGCATGAGCACAAAATGAGGAGGACTCTTAGGAACAGAGGTGTCATAGGTATCATTACATTGTCCATCATCATAGTCATCAAAGATGGGTATATCACTCTCTGTGGAAGAGGTATCATAAGGACTATCATATTTCTCATCATGGTATGTCTTGAGATGAGGAGTAAGACTCTTGGGAGAAGTAGAAGAGGAACGAGATCATGGAGAAGAGGAAGGTGAAGACCTAGTGGAGGAAGAAGACTTGGAAGATGAGGAAGAATGAAAAGACTTAGAAGATGAAAGACATTTTGAAGAAGGAGGTCATGATAGGATCATGTGTATGATCCTAGCAAAGGCATCTGATTTAATTGATTTTTCTTTTATTTTTGTCATAAATTTATCACCCATGAGATTTTTGGAGGAATAATACTCTTTGAATTTAGCAATGAGTTTGAGATCATCCATTTTCAAGAGAGGTTCCATAATGAGATATTTGAAATTCATGGTTCTAGAAGTGGAGGAATCAAGCATGGAAGTGACAAAAGAGATGAATAGAAGAAAGTAGACTAGATAATAAGAGGAAAAGAATCAAGAAGATGTGAAGAGTTTTAGGAAGAAGAGGAAGAAGTGTAAAGGAAGAGGAGAAAGGATGGAAATGGGAGACTAGGAAGACATGAGAGATGTGGAAGAAAGAAGACCAAGAGTCATTTTGTGAAAATTGATACCATTTAAGTTCATTTGGATGTTGAGCAACATGTCATAGCACCTAAGATTTGACCCAGACCGACCAAGGATGACTAGAAATGACAAGAATCAGTTCGCTATTTTGACAAAATTTGGGAATAGGTTGTAAAAACTAGATTTCTGACAAATTTGACCACTCTCTAACAACTTTGATTTTGGCTTTGATATGAGTTTTGAAATTTTTGGATGAATTTTGACACCAGGAAGGATTTTTGCTTCAGATTTGTAATTTTTTAGTTTTTTAGTATCAGTTTGTTTGCAAATTTTTCTATCCAGTTTTTGAAGATCTATATAAATAGTTCATTTCAAGTAACCAAGAAGATATGAATCACACAAAACAACAAGGGAAGCAAGAAATCATCTGAAAATAATGAGCAAGGGCAAAAGAAACCTTGCGCATGAACAAGCAATAGTGACTTATTGTGCTAATCCCTAGAAATACTACTTGTGTATGTTCCAAAAAAATTTTCAATAACACACGTATTCTTAGAAAATGAAAAATTTGGCCTCACTAGGGTTTGTAGTAATGGTCTGACTCTACAACTTTTGTGATCTCAAGAGGGAAAACTCTAATCTAGGCACACCGGGGTTTTGACACAGTCTAAGAATTTAATCAATCAGGAGGTGCTAGGGAGATCTGACAGCCCAACAAGAGACCACACCTATGAAAATTTCTTCCACAAGGACATTTATATAGTGGCTGCTACTACCACAATGAAAATGTCTATTACCGCTTGAGGTTTTTTCCATGTGGTTGACCCAATTAAGGGAATATCCACTATGGTTAACCCTCTCTAAAGGTGACTCACAAAAGATACCATAGGGGGACTAGATCAGATTCAAGGATCTGGGTTTTTGGTACTATCCAAAAAGGAAGTAGAGCATAATCCCCTAACCTCTTCACTTCACCAAGACAAAGCAGATAGATTAATCTGACACACTAAGACCAAAATTATCTCGCAAAGATCTATGATGTCAACCACTTATGATCTATCAACCTCTCCAAAGAGAGAATGTATCAATCAAAAGTTGATGCACAAATCTAGTAGAACGCAAGACAATCTCAGTAACCTCCCTACCTACAAGGGGATCTATCGTCAAGAAGAGCTTCACATGCATGAACAAGAGAAAGAAGCCCACTCTCTCAAGATCATTGGTAAATAGTGTTCATAGGGCCTAATTACTATGTGTAACAGATATGCAAAAAGCAAATCTATGTTTGTTTTAGAGCCCAAAACTGAAGTGTGAATTATGAAAGCTGTAAAGGCACTCAAGCTTGAAACAAGAGAGTTTTTTTTATGTCTCAAAATGAAGTGTTATCAGATGTAATAGAATATCTGAGTTCCTCACAACACATTTAGTAGATTTTACCTATTTTAGCAATTTTTGAGCATTTGTCTTCTATCTTTTGTACCCACAGGACGTACCTGCACCTGCACTTGCAAACCACTATTACGAAAAACTTACCTATTCTTGTACATGAAACCCATTGTTATAAAAATCCATAAAAAAAGAAATGCACCTTGTCAACCCCACGTGGTAGAAAATTAGGTTAGTCAAAGATAATATGTCATTTGATAATCGAAAAACCTGTTGTCATAAAAAATTAGATTCTGACCAGTCTGTACTAAATCAATAATAACTTTTGCAAATCAAAATGAAATTAATCCAAACCAATAGAAAATGAAAGCTAACTCAAATAAATTTCCAAAAATATAAATTTTGGATCTGTATCATGTGATATGTGCATGTACCAATAAAAACATCAGTCGAATTTCTAAAAAAATAGCCCAGAAATTTATCACAAAACTCACAAAAATTAACCTTGTGGTCGTGGGTTTGAGAAAAATGATAGAAATTTGATAGAATAGAATGGAAACCCATTTTAGGGCCCCACGGTGGACACCAAAAATGTGTGTGTGAATTTTGTACCTAGCTGTAGACACAACACTGCTGTAAAACATTAGAGGTTAGCAAAAACCAAAATCTACAAGTAATTGCAACTATGCTAACCAGGTGATTTACTGCCTTCTAGTAGGTGCGAGTATGATGTTCTCAGATTGAAATCGAGATCAGTCACAATGCAACACCTAAATGAAGGATTTAAGATGATGAAAGCAATGAAATATGAATGCAAATTTATCTATTTTTTTGTATTTTCTATGCAATAAGAATGAGAAACTATATGAATCTAAGCTATAATGTATGAAATTGAGTTTGAATGCAGATTTAATCTAAGAAATGCTATGAATGCATATAAAATCTATGATATGAAACTATGCAAACCTATGAAAGATTATGATCAACTATGAAATATCTCACAAATCGCCTGCCACACGTGCTTAATCCTTCAATCATCAATTTGCCAGAGTAATTGTGCAAATTCGAGTGTTGATGAGATTGAAAGCTTGAGAAATTTTTGAGAGGTTGATTGAAAGCTCAAGGGATTTTAAGAGATTGAAAGCTTGAGAGATTTTGAGAGTTGGAGAGATAATTGTGAAGAGCTGAGCCTTGTTTTTATAGAAATCTAGGGCTTGATGATATTGCATTGAGAAAAGCCATAAATCACTTTTGATAAACTCGGGTTGATTTTTGAGTTAACAAGAAATTAAGAATATTTAATTCATAAAATCATGCAAAAGCAATTTTTATCTCAAAATAGAGCTTTAGTTCTCTTTTTCAACTCATCATTAGATGTTGAGTTTTAGAAAGTTTACAAATTGAAATTAGTAATTATTTTAAAGTTGACTACTTTTTTGATTATGCATGATTTAATATGAATTAATTTAATAAATAAAGTGATTTATTTTCCACTTAACTAATTTTTTGAATTAAAACAATTGATTTATGTGTTAATCAATTATTAAATCAAACTATATTATTAAAAATTGACAATTGGCATGAATTAATTAAATAAGAATTTAATCAATTAGTCATGAGATTTTAGATTTATTGTCAAAATAAAATAATATAATTTAGGAATAATTTAATTAAATCTAATTAAATAATTAAGTGGCAGTATTAAATCTGATTAATTAAATATTCAGAATATTCAATTAATCAAACTTTACAATAAATAAGATTTATCGCCAAATAATTATTAAATTAAGAATAATTATGATAAATTAGGAATATTTTTAGGAATATTCCCCGATGCAAAATTTAGGATAAAATCAATTAGGATTCGATAATGTGCATATGTGCCTTAGGTTAGGACTTTGATGTTGATTTTGTTCGAATTGAATATGTAGGAGGTTAATGAACTTATAGCCCATTTTTGGGGTATTACAATTGGTTGATTGAATTTCCTCCCTTTGTGATTTTTGAGAGTATTCAAGATTTATTAATTGATTTAAATGAATTTGTTTAGCGATGTACCCCTTGAATGGGTTGAATTTAGTTTAATCAAAGACTATACAATTAATTGATTTAATTGTATTTTGATTTGATTGTACTTGATTAAAACACTCAATTTTGTTTGATCTCAAATTGAGATTTGATTTTCATTTTGATTGGCTAATTATGCATTGTGATTCAATTGATTCAATTATGTCCTTGATTTTCTTTGATTTTCTTTGATTTTATCTTTGTCCATTTTTAGGTGATTACACTAACCATTGTATCGGTCAAAATCCTTTAATCAAGATTTATCTAATAGTCATTTGTAAAACCTTTAATCAAGGTGACATTCTAGTGGGATGTTCCTAAGTCCTCTAACAAGGCCACTCTTAACAAGGTGATTAAATCCTTTAATAGGGTCACACCTATCAATGTGCATTGTAACCTTTAACAGGGTTGGCTCCTCACAGAGCTCACTTTAGAAGAATGAAAATTTGGTAGCATGTTATTGGTGGTTTTTCCCAAATTGGGTTTCTATGTTAAATCTTGGTGGACCATACTTGTGTGAATGTTATTTGATGTGTTATGTTTTATATTTTGCAAGTTGATTACTTTTGAACAGTGGACTGCAAGTTTATGTTACCGATTATATTCTATAGAGACTGAGTGGATTTCTGATTAGATCTAAGTTGGTTTAAGTGTTTAAAAGTTCAATTGGTACATCTGGACCTGATGATAATTGATTCAATCCCCCTCTTAGTTATTCTAAAATTATTCTAAAATTATTCTAACATCTTTGTCTACTTTTTCTTTGTACCACTAAAACATTTGAAAAGATTCTAATTTTTCTTTTAGAAACATAACTAACATTATTCTAGAGAAGTCATCAACAAATAAGATAAAATATATATCTCCATAATAGCTCTGAATTCTCATTAGACCACATAAGTTAGTATGAAATAAATCCATAGTTGTATTAAATGAGTGATTTTTTCTCTTGAAACTAAACTTTGACATTTTATCCATTTGACATTGTTTGCACATCACTCAGCCAGGCTTAGATATACTCAATAAACCTCTAACTTTTCTTTTCTTACTGATCTTGACCATGTTGTCAAAATCCACATGACAACCTCTTGCACCATAACCAAACATCATCATTCTTAGCCATTAAATCCAAATAAAATAAGTTAACTTTTTATTTTTCACCAGTATCGATCAGTTTTCTAGCATCATCATAGATCTTTGCTTTTCTATTCTCAAATGCAACTCGATGACCTGTGTTATTCAACTATGCTAAAATCAATAGATTATAGTTAAGTCCTTTTACCCAATAATAATTTTCACATATGATCTTGTTGTTAATAAATATTGATCCTTTACCTTTCACTTGTAAAGGTTTATTACTTCCCATTTTTACAAATCCTCCATTATAATGTTCAAGAGTTTCAAACTTATCATCATCACCACTCATATGATGTGTGAATCCACTATCAATAATCCAAGTATCATTTTTTATTACTCTAGAAATAAGTTCCTTTTATCCATACATTTCTTCTTCTTTAGAATATTCCTTCAATACAACAAACACCACTTCTACATCTTCATTAGTTTCAATCTCGATATCATCATCTTCTTCAACTAGGTAGCATGCATTTTTTACTTTATCTTTGTAGTCTCAGTTTTCTTCGTTTCCTTTTTGTCATTTACCTTTGTGATCTCGGTAATTTATTCTATCATACTTCCTTTCATTTGATATTTCACTTTTCCTCTCATTATCATTTTTTTCAGGACATCTTGCGGTAATATGACCAATCTCTTTTCATTTGAAAAATACCAAGAGTAGTTTACCTCTGTATTTTCCTTTTCCTTTCAGTAGTCTTCTAGACATTAATGCTTCAAGTTCTTCAAGATCATCTTCTTTAGCTTCATAATCACTTCCATTTTTGTTACTTAATCTTCTAGTATTTAAAGATGACTCAAATTCAGATTCTACCTTAGGTACAACATTATTATCATAGTTGTTAAACTCAAATGTAATCAATCTATTGATTAAACTATCAAGAGAAACATCATTACTAGGTATGACTCTCATTTCATGTATTGTAGAGACTCTAATAGAATAGGCATGAGATAGTGATGCAGGAGCATCCTGGGTGTAAGAGCAATCTTGCATCACCCAAAAATATTTTTGGTTTTGTTTTCAATAAGGGCTATCTTGTGCAGAACTGCTATTTATAGAAACTTTTTATTTTTAGTAAGTTGGTCATATGATCTTGGAATGTTCTGATTTCATAGGTGGAGGTTCATTTTGGTCATATCAGCCTGCCAGTAAAGTTTCATTGCCAGATCAAATCTAGTTTTGAAGATATTGAAAATTTTTGGTTTTGGAAATAGGGTACAAAAACTTTGAACTCAATTTTGAAGGTTGTAGAGGCCCCAGATGAGGTTGAAACTTCAACTAAATAAAGCTTGCTTGATTTAGGTGTTGTAGAGCTCCTCACACCCTTTCTGAATTGGGGTTGTAATAGTCAATCGGGTCAATGGGTGATGACTTATGGTCTTCGGAAGTTGGGTCACCTGAAATGGCAGAAAAAGATTTTTCTTCAAAATTTCTATTTCGGTTTCAAAAGTTGTTTTGAGCCGACTATGATGTAATAAATGAAAAATAAAATAATTCTAAGTTTGGTTGGCCTTATTGGCTAAAATTTTGGAACCTTCTCGGGCGGTGGAAATTGCCTATATAAGGAAGGTTGTAGTGTTGTCTTAGGCAGTTCAAGATAGTTCTGGGTATTGATTCGAGGCTTTATTCTATAGAATATTGTAAGGGAATGCCCATCTGGCTTTGCATATTGTAATTCTAAAAGTTTGTAATTTCACATTTGTGGAGATAATAAGAAGCCAATTTTCTGTTCTTGCATATAGTTGTTGTTTCTCTGTTTCTGTTATGTGTTTGTGGTATTAAGGGGAGCACCCTTCATCAAGTGGTATCAGAGCTAGGTTTTTCTAAGTGTGTACATAGATCACCGATTGTGAGACAATTTGCACCAGGACCATGGTTAGGGTTTCAATGCACATCATGAAAATGCCTCCACGAAAGGAACATGGTAGAAGAGCTGGTGTTGTAACACTTGAGGTTAGAGTGCTCCAAAGACAAGTGTGAGCATTGCAAGAAGAGATTCATAGAGGAATAAATCTTAATGTTAAAGATGAAAGAGAGGATGAAGTCAAAGAAGAAGATCAAGAAGGAGAAGTCAAAGTTGTGAACCAAGAGGAAGAAAGGATTTTTAGGGCCATTTCCAAGATCAAAAAAAGACCTAAGATTGAGGTTCCTGCATTTTCAAGAAATCTTAACCCAGAGGAGTTGATCGACTAGATCAATGAATGTGAAAAATATTTTGAGCGTGAAGATATTGAGGATCCTGATAGGGTCAAATTCGTGAAGGCCAGATTGAAAGGTCATGTGAAGATCTGGTGGCAAGAGATTCAATTGGAGAAAAATAGAAGAGGGAAAGATAAAATCACAAGATGGGATCAGATGGTGGATAAATTGAAGTGACAGTTCATCCCTGTTGATTATGAGCTTGACCTATTGAAGAAAATGCAAAGTTTGAAGCAAGTGGGATGATCTGTTCAAGAGTATATAGAGGATTTCTATCGAATCCTCATCAGAACAGGCCACATAGAAGCTGATAAGGAGAAAGTTGCCCATTATCTTAATGGGTTGAGGCCAAGCATTTAAGAGGAGATGAATCTAGTTCAAATGAACAGTATTGAAGAGGCATACCAATTTTTCCTAAAAGTAGAAGAAAAGTTGAACAAGAAGTTCGAGAGAAAACAAAATGGAAGAGGTCATGGTGGACGATTTGGTGGATGGTCATATGGAGGCCAAAATGAAGATCTCAAAAAGAAGGATGAGACTAGTAGTAGTCAAAATCAGAGAGGAAACAACTCCAATCATTTCCAAGATCAAAACAATAGAGATCAGAGAGGAAGAGGAAGAGGACAGGGTTTAGGAAGAGGAGGCTTTCGTGGAACATGTTTTCACTATGGAGAAGAAGGTCATAGGGCATTTGAATGTCCCCAACACTAAGGAAGGATAGATAGGAGGAATGAAGGCTAGACCAGAGTGGCACATGTAGATGAAGATGTCAGATTCTCAAATTCTAAAGATGCTGAAAGAGGAGAAACGTTGATTAATAGAAGAGTCCTACTGAGTGGTGAGAATGAACTTGAACAAAGGAGTAGCTTGTTTCACACTAGATGCAAGTGTGAGGGTAAATGTTGTGATGTGATTATTGATAGTGGAAGCACTAAAAAATTGGTGTCAAAAGAGATGGTGAAAAAGTTGAAGTTCAAGAGACAGAAACACCCACATCCATATCGGATTGCCTAGGTGTAGGATGATCACAAGGTCATGGTCAGTGAACAGTGCCTAGTAAAGTTCAAGATTGGTAGGTACCATGATGAGGTACTATGTGATATCATACCTATGGATGCATGTCACATGTTTTTGGGTAGGTCCTGGCAGTTTGACAGATGTGTTGTACACGATGGTCATGCGAATACCTATTCCCTGACAAAGGATGGAGTGCGACATAAGCTAAAGCCATTGAAGGAGACCAAAGAAAAGGTATGTGGTAATGCAAGAATAACATTTTTTGATGGAATAAAATTTCTAGATGGTATGAGGCATGAGCATGTGTGTTTTTCTTTAATTCCAAAAGTTGGTAAAGAGGAAATAGAGGATGTACCTATAGAGGTTGCAGATTTGTTGAATGAGTTTCAGGATATTGTATCTGATAATGTACTTGATGGATTACCACCGGTAAGGAAGATCAATCATCAAATGGATTTGATTCTAGGAGCTAGTTTTCCAAACAAGGCAACACATAGAATGACACCAGGAGAAAGTGAAGAGTTGAATAGACATGTACATGAGTTATTGCAAAAGGGGTTGATTCGAGAGAGTCTGAGTCCCTGTGCTGTACTAGTGGTATTAGCACCAAAGAAGAATGGAGAATGGAGGATGTGTATAGATTTTAGAGTAATAAACAAGATCAAAATCAAGTACCAGTTTCCATTACCATGAATGGATGATATTATGGACTATTTGAGTGGGGTTGTGTATTTCTCAAAGATAGATATGAAGAGTGGACATCACCAGATTCAGATCAGACAAGGAGATGAATGGAAGACTACCTTCAAAACAAAGGAAGGATTGTATGAGTGGTTAGTCATGCCTTTTGGGCTAACCAATGCACCGAGCACTTTCATGCGGCTCATGACGAGGTTTTGAAAAAATTTCTAGGTAAGTTTGTCATTGTTTACCTAGATGATATTTTGATTTTTAGCAAGACATTGGAGGAACATATCATGCATATTTGTATGGTGTTTGAGAAGCTGAGAGATGATAAATTATTGATTAATTTGAAGAAGTGCAATTTTGTGAAGAAGGAATTAGTGTATTTGGGATTTGTAGTTTCAGCAGAAGGTCTGAAAATGGACCCAGAGAAAGTACAGGCTATCTTTGAATGGCCTACTCCAAGGAGTACTACTGAGGTAAGATCTTTTCATGGTTTGGCTAGTTTTTACAAAAATTTTATTAGAAATTTTAGCAGTATTTGTGGACCCTTGACTAAAACAATGAGAGGGGATAAAAAAAGTACAAGTGGAATAATGGGGCAGACAAGAGTTTTAAATTGTTGAAATAGAAAATTATAGAACAGCCTATTTTAGCACTTCTAGATTTTAATAAGGTGTTTCAAGTAGATTGTGATGCTAGTGGTACTGCAATAGGAGCTGTTATGAGCCAAGAAGGTAAACCTATTGCTTATTTCAGTGAGAAGTTAAATGATGCCAAGAGAAAATATTATATTTATGATCAAGAATTTTATGCTATAGTTTAGGCATTAAAGAAGTGGAGACACTATCTACTTCCTAAGGAGTTTGTTTTGTATACTGATTATCAAGCTTTGCAATATTTGAATAGTCAAGGAAAGTTGAATCAAATGCATTTGAAATGGGTTGAGTTTTTGCAGAGTTATACATTTATTTTGAAACACAAAAGTGGAAAGTCTAATAGGGTTGCAGATGAGCTTAATAGAAGGAAAATATTGCTGACAAAGATGTAGATTGAGGTGGTTGGATTCAAGGAACTCAAGAATTTGTATCCAAAGGATCCTAATTTTGGTGAAGCTTGGAAAGCTTGTAAAGAACCTGTTACTCTAGACAGAAGGAAGTGGTTGGATTTCATCATTCAGGATGATATGCTATTTAGAGGGAGTCAGTTGTGCATTCCAAGAAGTTCTATGAGAGAGAATCTCATCAAGGAGAAGCATAGAAAAGGATTGGTTGGACATTTTGGTTGAGATAAAACCCTTGCTTTGGTAAGTAAAAATTATTATTGGCCACAGTTGCAGCAAGATGTCAAGAAGTTTGTATAGAGTTGTAGAGTATGTCAGATGGTGAAAGGAGTGAAGCAAAATATAGGGTTATATCAGCCATTACCTGTACCAGAGAATCCTTGGGAGGATATCAACATGGACTTTGTTCTTGGATTACCGAGGACTCAACAGGGAGATGATTCAATTTTTGTGGTGGTTGACAGATTTTTGAAGATGGCACATTTCATTCCCTGCAAGAAGACTAATGATGTTGTTCATATAGAGGAATTGTTTTTCAGAGAAGTAGTGAGACTACATAGTTTGCCAAAGACCATAGTTTCAGATCGAGACACCAAGTTTGTAGGCTATTTTTGGTGAACATTGTGGAAGAAGTTGAAGATAGATTTGAAATTCAGTTCATCACATCATCCACAGACTGATGGACAGATAGAGGTGGTGAATAGGAGTTTGGAAAATTTGTTGAGATGTTTGGTTGGAGATAAACCAATGGGATGGGATTTGATTTTACCACAGGCATAATTTGCATACAATAATTCTATCAACAAGAGCACTGGTAAATCACCATTCTAGATTGTATATGGGAGTAATCCAAGAAATGCATCTGAGTTGAGAAAGATAGATAAAGGAGAAATAAGTAGTGCTGAAGCTGAGGATTTTGTAGAACATTTGAAGAACATCCATGAGGAGGTGAGGAAGCACATTACCAAGATGAATGTGTAGTATAAGGCTAAGGCAGATGAGAAAAGGAGGCATAAGGAATTTCAAGTTGGAGATGAAGTCATGGTTCATTTGCGGAAGGAGCGATTTCCAGTTGGTACATATAACAAGTTGAAAATGAAGAAGTTTGGGCCATGTAAGATGCTGAAGAAACATGATTTAGGAAATGCATATGAGGTCAAGTTGCCTACTGAGTTGAATATTTCACTAGTATTTAATGTTTCAGATCTGATAGAGTATCATGAAGGAGGTGTTCAAGATGAGGTTACAGTAGTACAGTGGAGTATTCCAGCAACCAATTTAGATATCAAGGAGATTGAAGACATACTAGACAGTCCTATTGGCAAAAGCACAAGGAACAGGACATATGAAGAATATCTGGTCAAGTGGAAAGGACAACCTATTGAAGATTCATCATGGCTGACAAAGGAGGAGGTTAACCACCTTGGTTTTCCTCTACAAACCTGAGATGTGATGGGGTCACTTCTCAAATTACCCTAGGTGTCTGATGCAGGAGCATCCTGGGTGTAAGAGAAATCTTGCATCACCCAAAAATATTTTTGGTTTTGGTTTTCAATAAGGGCTATCTTGTGCAGAACTGTTATTTATGGAAACTTGCTATTTTTAGTAAGTTGGTCATATGATCTCAAAATGTTCTGATTTCATAGGTGGAGGTTCATTTTGGTCGTATCAGCCTGCCAATAAAGTTTCATTGCTGGATCAAATCTAGTTTTGAAGATATTGAAAATTTTTGGTTTTGGAAATAGGGTACAAAAACTTTGAACTCAATTTTGAAGGCTGTAGAGGCCCCAGATGAGGTTGAAACTTCAACTAAATGAAGCTTTCTTGATTCAAGCATTGTAGAGTTCCTCACACCCTTTTCAAATTGGGGTTATAATAGTCAATCAGGTCAACGAGTGATGACTTATGGTCTTCGAAAGTTGGGTCACCTGAAATGGTGGAAAATGATTTTTCTTCAAAATTTATGTTTGGGTTTCAAAAGTTTTTTTGAGCTGACTATGATGTAATAAAATGAAAAATAAAATAATTCTAAGTTTGGTTGGCCTTATTGGCTAAAATTTTGGAACCTTCTCGGGCGGTGGAAATTGCCTATATAAGGAAGGCTGTAGTGTTGTCTTAGGCAGTTCAGGACAGTTTTGGGTAGTAGATCTGGGTATTGATTCGAGGCTTTGTCCTACAAAATATTGTAAGGGAATGCCCATGTGGCTTTGCATATTGTAATTCTGAAAGTTTGTAATTCCACATTTGTGGAGATAATAAGAAGCCAATTTTCTGTTCTTGCATATAGTTGTTGTTTCTCTATTTTTGTTATGTGTTTGTGGTATTAAGGGGAGCACCCTTCATCAAATAGTGTTCTGAGAATTTTACTTGCCACAATTTATTCTTCAATAATTCCACCCACTCCTCAAATAGAATTCACCACTTCCTTAACTTGATTGTTGTACTAAGTTATGTTTTCCCCCTGTTTAATCTCCATATCATCAAATTTTCCTCTTAAGCTTTCTTCCTTTTCCTTGAGCACATTTTTATCACCACCATGGACTAGTGTCAATTTTTCCCACATTTCTTTTTCATTAGTATAGTTCTTAATGTCTTCAAATTCCACATATGATAGAGAAGAAGCAATCTCAATCAACATTGCATTATGCTCTTGTCTTTCTTTCATCTAGTTGATAGTCAAAGGACTAGTAGGTTCTATGAACTGATTTGCCAAATATTATAGTGCAAAATCCCCAATGCTTGATAGATACAACTTCATCCTTATTTTCCATGTTGAGAAATTATCCTTGTTCAACTTTGGTATATCTCTCTTATATATCTTTAGATCTTTAACTTAATTCCTTAAAACTTCTTCCTTTAAGTACTTGTGATTTGATACCAATTGTTAGATAATTGAGAGGGGGGCGAATTAGTTATGTCCAATTATCCTACAGTCCCAAATTCCTCTCTAATGATAATACCAACTTGAACAAATAAACTTAAACAACTTGGTAATAACTTGTGTGTGACTTGTTGATTAATTAATCGACTGTCAAATAATGTAAACCAACTAGTAATTACTTAACATATAATGTGTAAAGTAAAATATCAAAACATCACATGCATAGACATTAACACTTTATTTTTAATGTGGAAACCCTATTAAGGGAAAAACTACCTAGGACCGATAACCCAAAATATTCTCTCTTTTGAAGTGAGCTTTGTTAAGAGCCAACCCTGTTAAAGGTTACAAAACACATTGTAAGGTGTGACCTTGTTAGAGGATTTATAACTAATAGTTCTTTATGACCATACATTCACTTGGGTCAATAAGAAAATAAGTAACATTCATAGAATGCAAATAGAAAATACAGTTAAGCCTCACTCGGTTAAGAGATTTTATCTGTAGAAATGGTTAGAAAGCAACAATGTATGACCTGATTCAAATGTAACTTCCTTTAATTCTCATATTCAGATCTATGCTAAGCTCAATATTATTATGGTCATCATAATCTCTTCATTCTCCTTCTTCCTCTAACTCTATTCTGCTCGGTTACCTCCTTCTATTACTTGGTTTAGTCTACATAATCACTCAGTTCTTACTTCAACTTGTCTGAACAGATTCACATGTATGCACCAACAATTTTATCCTTCATGTGATCTTCTCTCTTACATGATCTCTTTGAATTTCTTGTCTCCTTATATAGACATGTAAACTATTTTATTTTCAGCCCTAGATTTTTCATCTTAATCTCCATCATTGATTTTGCCTCTTTAACCTCCCTCAAAACTTGTTCCTTAAAATGTTTTCAATCTTTATCATCTGATCATCATTGAATTTTTTTAGCTATAGATCTTCATAAAAAACTTTATCTTTATCCTTGGAATCTTCTAGATTCTTCCATCTCAACATCTTATGTCGACATTCACATGTTCCTCCTTATTTCTCCTGCTTGCTC
The DNA here is from genome assembly GCA_027943335.1 of Chamaecyparis obtusa. Classification (NCBI taxonomy): domain Eukaryota; kingdom Viridiplantae; phylum Streptophyta; class Pinopsida; order Cupressales; family Cupressaceae; genus Chamaecyparis; species Chamaecyparis obtusa. The sequence goes on from BSBK01000477.1 coordinate 1,995,648, forward strand.
AATACCGTGATATGTCAGTTTCTTCCTACTCAGTTACTACCACACTCAGTGTACACTACATCTTCTCAATGTACACTAAATTCTTCATGTACCAACCAAAATAACTTGTACTCTTTTGATCTTCAACACTTAGTATAATTATTAGAAGTATTAAAAGAATGAAAATAACTTCATGAAAATAAACCAAGAAAGTGAAGTGCAAGAAGGAGTTTACCATAAGCCAAATATGAGATAAAGTTGCAAGATCAATCACCAAAATATGAGAATACTCCAAGAATCCCAACAAATATCCAAGATATTTTTGTAAGGGGAAAAGCAAAGAAAAACCTGTTAGGAATGGGAACACTAAGAGGGGGGGGCAGTGAATTAGTGTTTTATATTTTATTAATTTTTCTATTACTTTGAAACTTAACTTAATTTCTTAGTTACTGAAATGAACATCAATGCAAGTAAGATAAAAATCCATAACACATGACACCAAATATGATTACGGGGAAACCCAAATAGGTAAAAACTTTAGTGGGAATTGACACCCACTAAGAACTGTAATAGTGTATTTGTTGGAAACTGCAATTGAAGCAATTGTTGTGTTGTCATTGATGTCAAACCTTAACTGGTAAGATTGTTGCTACTTAGGAAAGTACTATATCTATTGTATTGTTGGAAGAAGGGAAAGAAAGGATGGTAACAATAGCACCTAAGGAAAGGTTGATTTATCTTGATACTAAAAATTGTACTTGACTATGTTGTACAATGATGAGACAATGTATTGTTAGTGTCGACCGAGTCAGTATATGCTGAGCAAAATTCTAGTGTCGATCGAACATCAGTGAATTGCTGAGAAAGATAGTGTAAGTCAAGGAAACATTTTTAGTAATGATTGAGCTTTCTACATGAAGACCGAGTAGTTGATCACAGTATTGACCGAGCATCAGTATTTTTATATTTGAAGAGAATTCAAATTTGGAGCTGACATTGTTGAATTATTGGATTATGTAAAACGTGTTGACTTTATTTATTGATTTTTTGAAAGCATTGAATGCACTGAAAAACATTTTATTGTAAATATTTAAGAGATTTGAGATGTTTCTATAAAAGGAGCTCAAGAACATAAAGCGGGTAGATTCAATGAATCTGACATAACCCTAAGATCTATGAAGGAGATTGAGTAGAAAAAGATGAGTTAACCTAATTGAGGAAGTATTAAGGGAACCTAAGCATTAGGTATGTGTGTGCATGGGTGAAAAGAGGATGCTGGAAGATCAATAGATGTTATTGACTGTATAAACAGAAAAGGCTGAGGAGAAGTGTGGTGATTTCTTGAAGAAAAGTTTTAAGTAGATCAGAGATGGAGATGGAAAAGTTTCAAAGTCAGTAAACCAACATTTGTGTATGGAATTGGATCTGATATTTACAAAGTGAGTTGTATGTTTTTTAGATCAATACTACTGCTACTTTCTAACCATTGTAACAGTCAAAATCCTTTTAACAGAGGTTGACCTAATAGTCATATGTTTAAATCCTTTAAACAAGGTTGCATTCTAATGGAATGTATGTAAGTCCTATAACAAGGCTCACTTCTAACAGAGTGATTGAAATCCTTTAACTGAGTCACACCTAATAGTGTGTATTGTAACTTTTGATAGGGTTGTCTTTTAACTAAGCTCACTTCAGAAGAGTGAAAATAATAGTAGCATGTTACAAAGTGGTTTTTTCCAGATTGGGTTTCCACTATAAATCCTAGTGTTAATGCTTGTCTAAATGTTTTGGTTTGAACATTTCTGTGTTTTACAAGTTAGATATAGCTAGGTAGTGGACTGCAATGTTATATGTTTCTATTATAGAATCAGTGATGACCGAGTTGGTTTTGGTTGTTAGATCTGATTTAAAGAAAAGTTTTTGAATTTTATTTTATACATTTGGACCTGAGAAAAACTTATTCACCCCCCCTCTCTATTTTTCTAAATCATATTAATAGTATTATGATCCTTGTTAGAAGATCTTACAACCCTGCTAGGAGTTGTTCTTTACAATTATTTAGTATAGTGACTTGGTCAAGGGTCAGACCCTATTAGGAGTCTTTTACAATTAACCCTGTTAGGGGTGGGGACACACTTTTCTAGAGCTCACTACTCAAGTGGTGAAGGCTACAACCTTCTGGATCTCAGATACACACTATATCTACAAGGTGAACTGTTGTTGTGACACTGCTTGTCGAATCAGTTCCTTTTTGTGAGATTATCCTTTAGCCTATTGTAAAGCACTACAACATACTTACTACTCTTCACATGCTTCTACTCTTCTCTTAGTAATTTCTATATACCATACTATTCTAAATTACAAGGGCGTGTGTCTTATTTATATGCACAAATAAAACTATTAACTAGGTTAGCCTTCAACCTATTACATACAATGTTTCCAATTGAATTGGATTAAGCTTGTTTACATCTCATCATATTAACATGTCTATGACCTAAATACAATAGGTGGATAGCCTTTACAAAAAAATATTATAAGCGCTAATCAAAATACAAATAGTTAGCCCTGTACTCTGTTCTGTTTTGTCACTTACTGACTGTGACTCTTCAATTGGTTGTATCTTCATCATATTGACTCATCTAATCATGCTCTTTTAGACTTAGCATGATTACATATCAAAAATATTATCTTCAAGGGCACATACCATAACTTGGTCATATGCATGTGTCGTGATGCTCTGTTCACCTGGTGCTCTATTATCTATCCAGTCTTCCATACTTAGCCATATTTCTGATTTTTGACATTATGCACTAACTCCAAAACTTCATATGACTTTTTTTCCATAATGAAAACACTAAATATAGTCATATACTTTAGTCAACTTGCCAAAAATATTCCCCTTTTTCATTAATGACAACAAAGGAATATGTCAAAGTTACTAACTGTATCCTTATACAAAATTTTATAATACATACTCTAACTTGTATCTCCCCTTTCACTATGTACTATACTTTTCTATACATAATATACAAAGCTCCATATTCTTTCTTCTACATACTAATCTCCCCCTTTGACATTAATAAAAAAGGTGCTCAAAAAAGTGTAACCATAAGTACTTACAAAGTGAAGACATATGGATATGCTATCTTTAGGTTAGCAATCTCATTCTGCCAAAATTTCTTCACGAGTCTATTGTCTGGAGATGGGTGCACAAAGCATATGTTAACTTCTCCATCTTCTCCAAATTTGTACTCAAACCTTGATCATATGTCACCATAGTGGCATCGATCTCCTTGATGTTCTGGTTTAAGACATCTAATGAGGGCGCAAGAGCATTTCTTAGTTTTTTTCCTTTCACTTATCTTGGACATTTCTTTCTCTGCCTTCTCTATTTCATCCACTTGACCCTGGTATATATTGTTGCACATGTTCACATCTATAGAAGGGTCTTCTATGGATTTACTCACTTTGTCTATCATAGCTTTTGCCTCTTGAATTTTCTTATAGAGGTCTGTAGTCAGCTTGTCTTGGTTCATGCAGTCTGCTATGATTTTCCTTCCATTTGCTGCAAATTCTTTCAATGAAGTTTGACCAAATTTTAGAGAGTTAAGGTCAAGTGCAAATTTTGCATATAATTCATTCAATATTTTCTTAAGGTACTTTTCTTCTACTACCTTAATTGCTGATTCTTCTAGGGAAGAAAATTTTCCTTGAAGCTTGTTAGGATGTTGTTGACATCCTCCACTAAGTGCACTTTTGGTACCTTCTTCTCTGCTGGCTGTAGATTGTTCAAGATATTTACTGACTCAACAAATAGAGGATTTCTCATCACTTGTTTCTCCTTGGTCTTCTCCATAGCTAGGACACTGATCTTGATCTGGTCTTCTTCTCCCCAAGAGTCCAAGCTCATAGTGTCAGGAGTCAAACTTGACAACAATGTTGTTGATGGCATGGGAGAGATAGGCACACTATCCATCACTTCTATCTTTGTCTTTACAAGTATTTCAACAGAGAGTTCATCTATTGGTTCCTTTTCTTTCTCCTTTTCTTCATTCTCCTTTTCTTTTTCTTTCTCCTCTTCTTCTTCTTGTCCTGTTAAGTCCTTAATCAACACATCTTCTTGTTGCTTAGGTGAATTGTCACAACATAGTGTTTCTACCTCTTGTGTACTCACAAAGAATTCCTCAAATTTGTCAAAGTCTTTTTCAGTAGCCGCCATTGATATCTCCATATTATCAATCATTATTGTGGCATCTTCTTTTGTTCTGGGCATGGTCACAAACTTTTTTTGAACTACAGGCACTGTCACTATGGGTGTTGAGTCCTATGGACCTGTCATAGGTGCTTTTGTGACCTCATGTGCTTTATTTTTCTCAACAGGTGCTTGATTGATGGGTGCAGATGTAGGTTGCATGCATTGTTCAAGGAACACCTTCTCAAAGGCTTTCTCTGTCTCCTTAGCTATTATCTCATAATCCTTTTCCATTATATGCAATGTTCTCATCTTTATCATTAGGTGTGGCTTTACCAAATCTATTAATAATGCTTTTTCTTCAATTGAACACACTAGAATATTGTCATCTAGTGTTTTCTCTCTTATTCTAATCTCTTCTTTAGCTACTTGTCTTTTCGAAGTGTCTAGAATATCCCATACTTTATCTGGGATGACTATTTTTAGTTCTAGAACTATCTTCTTAAACTTGATCATGTGTTTGATCAGCATCTCATGGATCTCAGACTTGTCAATTTCATGATATCTATCATAGAACTTAGATATCTGATCAAGTATGCCTTCATCAACTACTCTTAATCTCAGTGCTTGTAATTAGATAATATGGATGAAATAAATGTTGAAGGATATTGGAATCAAATTTGATGAGCCTATTATCATACATTGTGATAACACCAGTATAGTAAGTTTGTTGAAGAATCCTGTGTTGCATTCTAAGACAAAGCATATAGAAATCAAGTATCATGTTGTAAGAGAGAAAGTTGTAGAGAAAGAAGTCAGACTTGAGAATATAAGAACAAAAGAGTAGATTGAAGATATATTTAAAAAGTCCTTACCTAAAGATACATTTGTGTATTTGAGAGGTATGCTTGGGGTTATGGCCTAGCCTACTTTTGAGAAGTGATGCAGATAGTTGCATCAATCCAGTGGTATATGAGCTCTATATTTTCTAGACTATATGCTGATACTTCCTCTATGGGGGAGTATGTGTGTTTTGAGCTGAGTCATAAAGGACTCTTGTGAATGTATTTTTTGAAAATGGTCTTTTGATATTAAGGTTTTTGAAATGGATTGACATAGTGATGCTTTCTTTTTTCATTGATTTCAATGGGGGAGAAGAATACAATATAAAATGAAAAACCTTTACAGATTTGATTGATGAAGAGGACTTGAAAATATTTTAGAGCAGTAGTGTTGCAATTTGGTATTTATGGAACTTAGATGTTTTTCATCTATGTTGCCATCAATGCCAATGGGGGAGATTGTTAGGAATGAATGTTGAATATGTCCTATGTGGGAGTATTTGGAGTCATTTTGTAGTAGTTGTATGTTGCATTCATGACTCTGATTGTCATTGATGTCAACACAGTGATCTACTAGAGATTAGTAGACAAGCAGATGTAGACACCTAAATTTGTCCTTTTAGCATTAAATAAATTAAATTTAATTAATGATCCCAAATGACATTATAGTTAATTTTTTAATTAATTATATTGTTAAATTCATCTATTTATCTAGTTAAATAAATTCACTAATTAATAGTATTTGAATTAAATTTAAATACTACCTTTCATAATGTATTAAATTTAATTTAATACATGCTCCTCCATAGTCCCCTTTTAAATAAATTTTTAATTTATTTAATCCCCTCACATTCTTTATTTCTACTAAACCATGATTAAATTAAATTTCATTTAATTTAATCCTAAATCCAACCTAGATGTTATCCTACACACATCACTTTCTCTCTAATAAGCCTACTCACTAATTAACAAAGGTTAATTAGGCTAATTTTTGGATTCCTACATCCATTAGTCCTAATTATTTTCTCACACATGTGAGCAAATTTCCAAAAATGGTCTTTTCAAAAATTGCTAAAAATTTCACAAACAAGGCCTCTTACATTTTTTATGACACTTCTTATACATTCTAGAATGGTGAAAACAGACTTTTTCACTTACACATCTCTTACACACACTTACACATGTACTTGAAGTACACATTAACCTTTCACATCCCAAGTTGCTCACACATGTGTGAGCAAGTCTTGGACTTTGCATGGCTTATGTGTCTCCTTGGTGGCACCTATGTGGATTCTACATAGATGCCACCTCACCCTAGCCCTCCAAAATCTTATAAATAGGACCCTTGTCTCAAGAAAAATACAATTCCTTTTTGCATTAGAGTTATTATGCTAGTATATGCTTATAATTGTTCTTAGAGTTTTTACTAACCATTTGGTAGTTGTTAGATTTTCATTGTAGACTTAGCTTCATTCATTTGTTGTGCTACCTTGCATGCCATATAGCTTGAGGATTGCTTTTATAGCTCCTCCTTGAGATTCTTTGGCCTCTTGCATTTGAATGCTTGAGAGTTGCTTCTATAGCTTCTCCTTGAGAATCTCAAATCTTCATTATACTTGCATTTATACTGGGATTTATACTTGTGTTGGGAGAGCACACCCACAACCTCTCTAAGAGCTTAAATCAAGCAAATCTTGGGTGCACTTGCTTCATGTTCATCCGAGGTTATGGTGAAAGTTAATGTTTTTAAAAATTTTATAAACATGTTAGAATAGATTGATTATGCTCTTTGTTGTTAACATTTGCATGTTTGAACTTGTTCTTAATAGGTGGATTTTCATCATATAAATTTTGGCACACCCGGTGGGACCCATAATCCCATTTACTAACTATTTCTCTTGATTTTCTGAAGGTTTCCCCTGAATTTTCCAGACAGGCATCTCTGCATGACCAGAGGCATCTCCACCTAGAAACAAGTATCTCTACACACAGTCATCTCTACCTGTAAATAGATGTCTCTGCACACAAGTGTCTCTGCCTGTAAATAGGCATCTCCACACACAGGCATCTCTGCTTGTAAACAGGCATCTCTGCACATAGGCGTCTCTGCCTCTAGACAGGCGTCTCCACCAGAAAGAGTTTTTCTCTCATTTTAGTTTATTTTAATCAGCAAAACTTCTATTTGGAAATCACATTAAGGCTAATGATCATTAGTAAAACACCTAATTATATTTGCAAATGAAGAAAAATACATGAAGCTAATGAAATCTTTTTTTTGTCCAAATAGGTGTCTCTGCATACACACAGGTGTCTCTGCTAGAAGACGGAGTTTTCCTTTGTGTGGTTTTTTAAGCTGATTAAGTAAAAATATTTGACATATTAAGGTTGAAAATCACTGTATTTTTGTCATTAGAAACCTTTCTATGCATTTAAGACTTAGTGAGAGGATAAAAATTTCAAGCATTGGTGTTTAAATTTTGGTTTTGTGTAGACAGGTGTCTTTCCCTATACACAGGCATCTCTTCTTGTAAACAGGCATCTCTAATAGAAAGGTGTCTCTGCTAGTACACATCCATCTCTTCCTGGAAATAGGCATCTCTGACAAACGGGTGTCTCTGCCTGATTTCTACATGTTTCTATAGTATCTTGCACTTTGAGTTTTCTAATCTGAGTTTTTTGGAAGATACTGACATTTTGTGACTTGTAATAGTGATTTTCTAGAATGTTGACCAAGATTTGAACATTCTAAGACTACTAATTTGTTTTTTTTGCAAGACATTGTTAGAAGATCAAACACATTAAACTACTCACTAAGGTTGTTTTGTAGGTTGCCAAGGAGATTCAATCAAACATTATGTTTTCTTAATGTTTCTTAGGAACATAGCATTAAATAGGAAGTTTATTCTTTTGACAGTGATTCATTAGCTAGGGGATTATGCTCTTTTCTCCAAGTGAGAAAATCAGAAACCTAGAACCTTTTGAATTGTTGTCTTAAAGAAAAGACTTGGAATTGAACATCTATTTGGTGTGTTTGGGAGAAAATCTTGTTGGATAGGAGATTATGCTCTTTTCCCCTTGAGGGAAAATTAGAAATCTAGACTCCTTCTTGGGGCCAATCCATGCATTTATTTTCAATCCTTTAGATGGGCCTGTCAGCAAGGTAAAAAGCTCCCAGGAATGACCCACATGAGAACAAGGTGTAAGCCCACCACTCCAACTCACATTAATGAAATTTTATTTTTGGGGTTAAAGCCTCAAAAGCCAGATGACATTTGAGCTTATACATAGCTCTCACCTAATATTTAGTAGGACCTCACAGTCTCAATCACATTTATGTGACTACTTGTGCCAAGGTGCTTTGTGGGGCTATATGTCCTAGTCGCGCTTGCATGAACACAAAGAGTGTGTTTGAATAGAGATCCTTACTAAAAGCCATTAGTTAGAAGCCACATGGTTCACCTATGAAAGGTCAATAATCTGTGTGTGAGGAGAATAGTAATCTCCCCAAGACACTCACCATATCAAGCCCCCTTCAACATTAACACTCTAATAATACGGCATCATGGAGCCATTGCATTCTTGGTGATGGTTTTATTCCAAGGAGTTGTTGGGTGTGTTCCTAAGTCAGTGAGCAAAGGTTTTAAATCTCAACCAACTTCCTTTTAGGGATAAAGAGTGTGCTTGTTACTTTCATTGCAAAAAAAAATCTATACACTTGAATCCTGCAAGGTTTCTTTGTCCCTTGCAGGATTGTTTTTGACAAATGTGCTTGTAACCCAAATGTTTGATGTATGTATGAAATCATTTCTTGCCAAGAACATCCTTTGATCTATCAAGAGATTGTCCTCAAGTCATGACTAATAGTGTTAAACATAAGAAAGAAAAACTCCCAGCTGTATGAGTCCATAGAGAGATGAAAATCACTAATCAAAAGACTAAAACCAACCAATCTTATTTGAAACCCATTCAAAAATTTCTAGAGGCTGTTGAGAAACTAGATAAAATCATTTACAACAATTGAGTTGCTATTTTTTTCCAAGAACAAAGTGAACATGGCCTTTTTCACTTGGGAATCCTATGACTAAGTACCTTTGACTTTCATTCTTCATCCTCTTCAAGTCAATCATCCCTTTCTCATATTTTAAACACCCCTTTTTTCATCCACATTCCAAAACATTAGGAGCATTAATCAGAATCTTGGACTTTTAATCAGATTCAGATCAATCCATCTTTCACACCTTCATCAAGCCATAGGGTCAAAGAATCATTCCAATAGTGTCTCATAGACCTTAATTCCAAAGAAAACATTAATCCCTTACTACTTTAAGAACCGAGTCTTTCTCTAGTAGTCCTAATCTAGTCCTATTTTGTTTGGGGATCATCGGTCTATCACCCAAACACAAGAATACTTTAAATCAAAACTAATCCTATGTTTGCATAATCACAAGTTCTTGTTTCACCTAGGTTTGTTCCAAACCTTTAAATCCAATCAATCCTTGAGGCTTAGTTCCTCTTTAATCCATTTCATCAATCACTCTAATCCTAAATCAAATCAATCAGTCCAATCCAATCAATCATCAACACCTAATCATTAGTCCAAGTTTCTCCTAGTTCACCAAATCCTTTTCTTTCCATACCTCATCAACTATTCACCCTTCTTCAATTCAACCACCCTAAGGTCACTCGTGCATGGTACTTACCCAATCATAGGAAAAGCTAAGACAAGAATATTTCATCATGGATAATGATCAAGAAACCATCTATCAAGAAGACTTTAATTACGAAGAAGAACCTCACATGGAATCTGACACAGTAATACTCGAAAGTGTTAGTGCCAATCCATGAGCTAAAGAATTCTTTGAGGATCCTAACAACTTAAGCTTAGTGGAGGATCTAATCCAAGACAACAATTCCAACATGTTCATGAACCTTATCCAAAGGGGTGTTACCCTCCCTGATAATTTCGATGAAACTTTTCTTGAGAACAATTTGATTCAAACCAACAAAAGAAAAGTAGCACCCACAATGCCATCAACATCTAATAACACAAATCAACCCTCCCTGATACACTTGAATTAATCTAACAACTTTTAAACAAGCCTAACTCAAACAATGGGGTGAGTAACAATGGTTTGACTGTAGGACATGTACCCAAACCACAACTAGGTTCCTCAGGATGATGCTTTACTTCTATTTTCTCGAAGCCTAGTGGCATCCTAAAAAATAAAAATTTTGCACAAACAAACAACACCAATCTTCCCCCTCTAGGGGAACATAATGCATCATCAGGAGGAGGAACACATCAAGCCCATACAATCACCACTAATCCTCCTAAATTAGTCCAAAAAATTGATGAGCTCAAAGGCATGATGTTGGCTATCTAGAAAGGTGAGAAGAAGGAATTTTCTTTTGCAGAAATATGTCCTTACCCTTTTGACAAATCAATCACTCTCCAACCATTCGCTACCAATTTTGAAATGCCAAAGTTTGATAAATACAAGGTAAACTCATGCCTTGTGCAACATATCAAGGAATTTTATGTAGTGACATGAGAAGTTTGCCACAATGATCATCTTCTCCTAAGACTCTTCACTAGGAGTCTTGGAGGACCAACCTTAGAGTGCTTATTGAACCTCCCTCCAGATTCCATTTCCACCTTCCATGATCTCGTGAAAAAATTTGTTACACAATATTCTTATAACATGGAACATCAAGCATCCCTCAGTGATTTTTGTAACATGAAACAAAGAAATGGAGAAACCTTTTCCAGTTTTCTCCAAAGATGGCGACACCTCACCAATCGCATGCCTTGGAAAATTCTAGATTCACATCTAGTTGATATCTTTACTAAAAATCTGGTTATAGAAATGTCATTTCAGATCAAGATGGTTGCCCTGGATTCCTTCAAGGCACTCATTAAAAAGGGGAAGTCTATTGAAGATGAAATTTTGATGAAAGGAGCAATTAAACACTATACCCCTAATTCATCTAACAATACTAGTGATAAACCCAAGTTCTTGTCTAAGAACAAAGGTGTTGTTAATGATGGAGTGACAGATGCTAAACATGTCCAAAATGTTCAAGCATCCAATAATAGTAATCAAGGCAATCCCAACAACAATGATCAGAATAATCGTAACAATAATCAAATCAATTCAAATAATCAAAACAATTAGAACAATTCGAACAACCAGAATCAAAATCAAGGATTTGGTTATCATGGCTCTCTATTCTCATGATATAATAACAACAACAATGATGATGACAATTTAAACAGTTGGAAAATTCCCTTGATGTGATCTTTTGACGTCTAGTCGATCAAGGGATGATGGTTTACCGTAACACTAGGCCTTTCAATGAAAATAAACCCAAACCCAACTAGTATAAGGATAATGAATACTATGATTATCAGTGTATAAAAGGGCATGAAATCAAAAAATGCATGAAGTTTCATCATTTTGTGCAAGATTTGATCGATGATGGTAAAATTGAAGTAGAAGGAAAAAATGCCTCTACTTCTAACACCCAACTAAAAATGTATTCTAAACCTTTTCCAGACATAATCAAAACAATGCATCCACATCCAAGGGATTTTCTTATGATTATTCAACAAACAAAATCTCAGGGGATGAATGCACTTGTGGAAAATTAGCCGAAAATGATGTCTGTGGTTTTGACTCACTATGTGGCCATATTGAACAATGTGACACTCATGTAAACACGTTGAATTTAAAGAGTGTAGATTGCAATGTTACTACATACCATCCTCATGTAACTGTACAAGCTATTGTCAATCCACCTATTGTGGATCCACCTGCTACACCATCTAGCTCGACACAACCTACATCATGTTATGACTTTCTTTCCCAACTAAAGAAGACCCCTACATAGATATCCATACTAGAGCTTTTACATACATCCCCGGTCCATAAAGGGTTCCTTGAGAATGCCCTAACTGAGTCCCACACCTTAGAAAATATCAATGCCTCTCAATTCCAAGAAATGATTAGAAATTTAGCTACCCAACAACACCTGGTTTTCACTAACAAAGATTTTTGACATCCCGACCCTCATCATAATAAACCCCTACATATCCAAGTCACCATCCATAACACTTGAATCAAAAGAGTCCTTATAGATAATGGATCTAGTCTGAATCTTTGTACTTTAAGCATGATCTGCAATATCAGTCTTTTTAAAGACCTCGTTGATGTAAATAAGAGAATAACAATAAAAGCATATGATGATAGAGAGAGGGTGATTAAAGGTCTCATTGCACTCCCCTTACAAGTGGGCCTAGCCCTTATTGAAACTATTTGTCAAGTGCTTGACTTGGATCTACCCTACAATATCCTTTTGGGTAGACTGTGGACACACACTATCTCATGTGTTCCATCCACATTCCACCAGTGTTTGAAATTCCCACATCATGGAACTAAAATAACCATCCCAGGAGATCATGAACCCTTCAAGTATTGCAAGAGACTAAAAGGAAAGAAATCAAATTATTGTCCACTAAATGAAAATGTTCATTCTATTCCATAAGAAACTCCCATCCAGCACACTTCTGATGAAGAAAAGATGTCTCATCAAGCTAAAGGAAAAGAGCCTTGTGGGAAGGGAATCCTATGTAGACCTAATGACGACATTGGCATTGTCAAGGCTAAAGTCCCCTTAGAACTAGAAAAGGAAGAGACTGTTGTGTTATAAAAAGAGGCTGAACAAATAAAACCTACTAATATCTCACCTGAAAAATATGATATAGATTTCCAACTTATGCACAACATGGGATATGATAGAAAGAGTCCACTTGGAAAAGGAAAGGATTTCCTAGAACCTTTTCATGCTGAATTTAGAGCTTCCGAAGACCAGACTAGTATAGGCTATCATACACATGAAGTTGACCAGCCTAGCAGCAACACTCCTACATGTGAGGACTCATTTGAGGAAGAAGAAGATAAGATTTAGCCAATGACCTATGAAAGACTTCTCCAAATTCAAACTGCTAATTTAGGTTTTCAAGGGGAACCATATGTGCCATCAAAATTATCTCAAGAGCATGATCTTGGTCCTAATCAAAGAGATACTATCCCATCTATTAAGAAAGATCCTACTACTACAAATAGAGCCTCTTATATTGCTCTTGTGGTTGAACACATTGTTGAGTCTGATCACATGAATTCAAATTGGGGGAAAATTGTTGATATCCCTCGCATCTCAGATATGTTGCTTCCTATTCTAAACTATGCTCTTGCTACTATAGATGGTACTACTCCTACTACTACATAAGATCTTGCTGCTACACAGTCACAAGGCCCTATTGAAGACTCACCTCCTAAGATAGATAGTGATGATGATGGAGATCTCCCTCCTATAATCACTCTTGTTGATTACATCAGAAAATATCATAATAGTGACATGGAATTAAATGAGTATGATTGGGACTCATAGTCAAATGCTACAATGGAGATTCAAGTTGATGTTGTGCACAAGTATGCTACTATCAAAAATTATGAAAGGGGAGAAATCTCCAATTATCAAGCACAACAAGATGATGAGGATCGATCTCACCCTCCTATGGAGACCCTCCCTATGGTTTCTAGGTCATCTATTTCTACTCCATCTAATCAAATGAACCATGGATACATGAGACCTCATCCTACGACAACAACATGGAATTTAGGGAGGTCTTGAATTGAGATAGTTCTTGTTCATACAATTTTGGAACAAATGGTTACTCAAGCACAAGAAGAAGGACATAATTCTAGGGTTAGGTCATCTCGGTTAGATTCACAAAATACTTCTCTAAACTCCTCTAACTCTTCTAGGATGAATCATGATCGACAAAACTTTATGGAGGATAACTTTCTAGATCTATCTGAGACATTCATGAATGATGAGGATGATACTAGTGTTTTTGCACTTGAACCTATTGAACATTTATCTCTCATCCTTCTTGAGTTAAGTGGCTAGACCATTTCTCTTCAATCCATCCATTTAAACCCATCACATCAGCCTCATTCATCCATAATTCTCGAGTCTTCTAGAAGTATCTTCAATGTGCAACATAAAAATAAGAAATATAAGAATCCACTCACATACAGAGATCGCCATGTCCTATCTAATCAAAATGTGCATACAAAAATACAAGCAATATTCAAGAGACCATAAGGGTCCTTCAAGAAAAGAAGAAAAAAAAAGAAATTATGGATTCATAAATCCATCCTAGAAGAATTGCAATCAAATGCATCTCAAAGAAAAGAAATATTAAAGGCTATGTCGATTTCCATGTCTATCTTAAAAGACTTGGATATAAAAGAAAACTCAATGTTGACATTCAAGCTCGCCTATCCTTCCTATGACTCATCTCCGTCCCTCCCAAATCAAATCACCCATGCAAGCTCCTTTATAATCTAAAGTGCATCCCTGTATCTCCTCGTCAATAATGAATTATTCAAGAGAAATCTAGACAGTACTTTCCTTAGGTGTGTAGAATGTGAGGAATCTGACAAGGTGTTACGAGTGGTTCAAGAGAGTATTTGTGGATCTCTCATGAATGGGCTTTCCTTAGATACGACACATTCAATAAGGGTGTCTCTTCAAATGCTCCTTACTGATGATGACTACAAAATCTTCCAACTTCAAGTACTAGTGCTACTTGGTGAACAACATAATAGTGACATCAGTTCTGGGGCATATCAGATTGCAAAAATTGAGGGATATCCACTTCCTTATCCTATAAATATTCTACATTTGAAGCACTTTTATGCATAGCTCAGCATTTAGTTCTTGTACAATGTTATTCAACAAAAAATCTTAAAAATCAGAAAGAGATCCTGAAAAAATCCTAAAAATCAGAAAGAGTTCCTAAAAAATCCTAAACATCGGAAAAGCAAAAAATCCTAAAAATAAGATAATGTTCCTGAAAAAATCATTATTGGGTAAACACCTGGTAAACAGGCTCCTTACAAAAAAAAAAGCATTCATCCAACAGTGAAAACTTGGCAAACAAGCACTTTGGGCAAGTATTATGGTGAAAACCTATCTCAAGCACCATGATAGTAGATTTGGATCCATTGTCTCCCCATCTAGTATACATATGCATCCTCATCCTAGTCCTAGTTTTTAGACATCGCTTCCCGCCTAGCCATAAGGATCCACCCACAATTCCCAGGAAGCTGAGCTTAACCCCATCACACTGAGCTTTTCCTAGACATAGTGATCACAAAAAGTTCTTATCAAAATCAAGATCAAAATCAAATCTCTAAGTTATTGTTCCTTTCACATCTATTGCCAATGAATATCCATTTCAAACAATCAATATTTTCCCTACAGGATGCGTGCTTCCTCAGTCAGCTCAAATCAATCTCATCAATCCTATCCCGTTCGTGGCAAGAACTATGGACCGAATGAACACTTGGTTAGGAGGCCTTCTTTGTTGATTTTATCTTTTTGTATTAGTAGATCCTACTCATGATTATCTTGATCTTCCATATCTTGGTATATTTTGACTAGTGAAATTTGATGCAAGTGTCGATTGTGGTATGATCTATGTGTGGATACTTTAGGAACATTTTATTGGTTTCTTAGTTATGATTATGCATATCTTAATGGGGGCAATGGGTTAGCATACTTATGTCCCTTACAAGAGCTAAGTGTGCCCAAACCTCTCTAGTAAGTATATGTCATAGGTTCTATCATAGTTGGGAAATCTACATCTATGTTTCTATAGCTATCTAAGAGTCTAGTCCACACAATGGAACAATGTCATATGTGCTTTTATAACACATGATGCATACCTCCTATTGCAATATCAAACTTGGGTGTGCTCTCCAACATGAACACAAGTGATCCCACTAAATCATGTAGCCAGGTTGCATTTTAGTTAGTTCATTTTTATGTATTTTTGTTTGAGACAAGGGTTCTGATTATTCACCCTTCCCTCCCCCTTTTTTTTTCATCCAATGCAAACCTCCAATTTTCCCTCCTTGACCTTCATCCCTGCAAATCCTATTCCTAGGAAACTTCCCCTTGGCAAGTGGATCGCTTCTCCTCACCCTCATTCTTCTCGTAGGTGGAGACACCAATCTGGCAATGGGAGGCTCTCTCTCTCTCTCTGTCTCTCTGTCTCTCTCTATGTCTCTCTCTCTCTCTCTCATATTTCTCTCTCTCCCCCTCCCTCCCTCTCCCCAAGTGGAGACGCCCATCAAGGGATGCGCAGCTCCACCTGACGAAGATGCCCGTCAGTGGAAAATGATGTCTGGTGCTTCATGTTTGCCCAAATATGGGCATATAATATGTTTTCAAAAATGGAAAAAAACTAGGATTGTAATGGTGGTGATTAGAATCAGATTTGACAAGTTGGGTGAGCAGAGTAATGACTATTGTATCAAAGACACCTATCCATAGGTAGAGACGCCTATCTGGTGGCTCTGCCTCGAGCGGGGACCCCATCTCTAAATGGGTGGCTCTCCCCTTCTTCATTGCGCATCCATTCTTGTCTATCATCGATGGCTCCTCTGCTATTAGATGTTTCCCTTCGCCAAGTGGAGATGCCCATTCTGTCATATGCCCCCTTCTCCCTTTTTCTCTTGCCATCACCCCCTAAAACAACGAACTATAGCCACAATGAAGGTGGATTTTTTGAACTCACTAGATCACTCCTATATGTTGCCCATTAGTCGACCCTTCCTTTCTATCAAAGTCATGCAAAGTCCTTTTCCCTCCTTTCGTGAAAATTGACCAAAATTTTTATTTTTGGCCTATTTTTCCGAGGGGGCACACCCTCCTACTGACTTTTTCATTGTGCACTTCTTAGGTCCCATTTTTCCTTTGGGGCATCTATATTTTCTTTTCTATGACACAGTGTCATTTTTTACACTGCCTCAAAGAGGGGCAAAATGTAGACACCTAAATTCATCCTTTTAAAATTAATTAAATTTAATTTAATTAATGATCCCAAATAACATTATAGTTAATTTTTTAATTAACTATATTTGTTAAATTCATCTATTTATTTAATTAAATTTATGTAATTAAATCATTTCACTAATTAATAGTATTTGAATTAAATCTAAATATTACCTTTCATAATGTATTAAATTTAATTTAATACATGTTCCTCCATAGTCCCCTTTTAAATAAATTTTTAATTTATTTAATCCCCTCACATTCTTTATTTCTACTAAACCATGATTAAATTAAATTTTATTTAATTTAATCCTAAGTCCAACCTAGATGCTATCCTACACACATCACTTTCTCTCTAATAAGCCTACTCACTAATTAACTAAGGTTAATTAGGCTAATTTTTGGATTCCTATATCCATTAGTCCTAATTATTTGCTCACACATGTGAGAAAATTTCCAAAAATGACCTTTTCAAAAATTGCTAAAAATTGCACAAACAAGGCCTCTTACATTTTTTATAACACTTCTTACACATTCTAAAATGGTGAAAATGGACTTTTTCACTTACACATCTCTTACACACACTTACACATGTACTTGAAGTACACATTGACCTTTCACATCCCAAGTTGCTCACACATGTGTGAGCAAGTCTTGGACTTTGCATGGCTTATGTGTCTCCTTGGTGGCACCTATGTGGATTCCACATAAATGCCACCTCACCCCAGCCCTCCAAAATCTTATAAATAGGACCCTTGTCTCAAGAAAAATACAATTCCTTTTTGCATTAGAGTTATTATGCTAGTATATGCTTAGAATTGTTCTTAGAGTTTTTACTAACCATTTGGTAGTTGTTAGATTTTCATTGTAGACTTAGCTTCATTCATTTGTTGTGCTTACTTACACGCCATAGAGCTTGAGGATTTCTTTTATAGCTCCTCCGTGAGCTTCTTTGGCCTCTTGCATTTGAATGCTTGAGAGTTGCTTCTATAGCTTCTCCTTGAGTATCTCAAATCTTCATTATACTTGCATTTATAGTGGGATTTATACTTGTGTTGGGAGATCACACCCACAACCTCTGTAAGAGGTTAAATCAAGCAAGTCTTGGGTGCACTTGCTTCATGCTCATCCGAGGTTATGGTGAGAGTTAATGTTTTTTAAAAGTTAATAAATATGTTAGAATAGATTGATTATGCTCTTTTTTGTTAACATTTTCATGTTTGAACTCATTCTTAAGAGGTGGATTTTCATCATATACAACAGACAATGTTTAAATTAGCACACATGGAGTATTGCAAATAAAGCTATGTGAAGTTGATGATTTATTCTATATTGTGTCTTGAGATTGTGGTCAAGAGCGCATATAGAAATTCAATTATTCATGACAGTTATGTGTAATTTAGTGGAAGCATTATTCAGACAGTGTTCCTAAGAAGTGGTTTTGTGTTAACTAGATTATATCTCCTAATCAGGATAGAATCTAGGCATGCGAAGTTATACAGTTGATGAAGACATTTTGGTGGTGACCTAGATGAGACAACATGGTCAGAGGTCGCACGTGTGAAGATTTATTTTGTTTTGAAGCCAATAGTTTTTATGTAAATGTGGAATATTATGTAACATGTGAAGGTTTATATTTTGTAATTGGTTAAGCCTTGTTGGCCGAATCATTTGTAATTATTTGAGTGTGGTATAAAGGAAGGATTGTTTTCCTTAATTTTAATATGAGATATAGATGTGAATTTTGGAAGTGAGCAATATATGTTGATGTTGATATTGTAAGAGGATATGCGAATTGCAAAGATCTGGTATTGTGATCTGGTGAAGTAGTTGGTGTGGTTTGGCACAGGAAGAGGAGAAAAGATAAGTTGCTGAGATCAGTAATTGTTTGTATTATTCTATTTGGATAATACATAGATTAGTTAGATAGTGTGTTCAATGATCTTGCTCTTGAAGTTGTTTGGACAGTGGGTCCTTTTGTCTTCCATAACTCTTAACTGGGTTAGAATCTTATAACAGGGATTCAAAGTCTCCTAATAGGGAATCATATGTACTAAAGCTATTTCATAAGGCTCCTAACAGAGTCCATCCTCTCACAAGGAATTTTCATATTAGTACATCTTTTGTGGGCAACATTCCCACCGAGGTTTACTCTTTGATCAAGAGGCTCCCTAGTCAACATATCTTGTGTTATTGTGTTGTTGTGTATGTTTATCTTTCTATGGTTGTTGCTTATATTGATTACATGGTTGAAATCTAATAATGGTAGTAAAATTTGTTATTATCTAATAACTAATTCACCCCCCCTCTCAGTTATCTTGGTGGACTTTACTTTCTAACAAATGTCACTTCTAAAAATTATTGATATTGTAAAAAGCAAGTTAATAGAAGTTATGTAAATATATGCACAACTTATTTATATCTTTTTAAATATAGTTATAATCTACAAAAAAGATCTCACAAATTATTAGTTCACTTCATCTTCAAATTCTTGATGGTTTAGCTGCTATAAGTGTTATAAGGTTGTGATTCAGTGCAAAATGTTGATTTCAATGTTAAAGTTGGCCAAAAAGTGTAACTTAGTATTGTGGGATAACCTTAATGTATGTGAAAATAAAAAACAATATATAAAGAATCACACCATGTTGTGATGCAGAGAATCCCAAAAATCCAACAACTTAAAGAGACAATCAACTCTCAGGTCTCAAAAAATGACCCAATTCATCACAGTTTCAAAAACCTCTTCAAGGTTTATGCAAATCTCAAATGCACCCAATGCATCAATACAATTCTTCAATCAATTAGAAAACTTATTAGAGGCATAAACATATTAAAATTACTCATTCCAATACAAAATATCAACCATCTCAAATGGTTCCATCCAATACATTATCCTTACAAAATTCAAACACCATCACTTACCTTGTCTCTTGATTTGATAACATTGTTGTCTTCAAGGTAGTCTTTAAAGATTGATTGATTTGATCCATCAAATCACAATATTAATTTTTCTAGAAACAATAATTTTTTTAGCCAACATCAAGAACTACCATTTTCCAAAATTACAAGGTCTTATGATTCCATTTGATCCCTCAATTAATAATTGTTTAGGACTGCCACATCTGAAAGCATTCTCAGAAAATTCATAAGCCTTGTCTGCTAGGGCATAAAATATCTTTCACAATACATAAAAAAATGACACAAAAACAATTCCATATGAAAAATTTATTAATATAGTTTCAGAATCTATAATCCATTAAATTTTACCATGGTTCAATCATGAGATAATCACAAATCATTGCCTGCAACTCCATTTAACACACTTTAAAACTAGTTTTCACCAAAACCTTCATAACTTTCACAAATCTAAACAAAAATGACTCAAACTAAAAGGAAATGAAAGATTATTCACATATATTTCCAATTAATCTCATTATAGGTCTTAAATATTTCATATGCATCTATGCCAAATACTTCAACATGACTATTCACAGGATGTCTCGAATATCCAAACAACTTTCACCAAAACTTGCATATCTTCTTCATTTCTTTACAAAATTGACCCAAAATAAATCATGATAAAGATAATTCATCCTTATATCTATCCATTACTATATTACATGGTTTTTATGCTTTACATGTCTGTACAAGGCCTGTAAACAGAAACTTAACACCAAAACCCAATCAAAATGTAGGATTTGAATATACACAATTGTTCCAAAATGTTCTTCTCCTTCTCTATTCTCTCAAATATGATTTTTTTTTATCATATATTTATATTTATAAGTAAATTGGTAGTTTTTAACTTCATAACCACCTCCTAGACTGACCATCTACCTTTTTACATCATTTTTTTGTAATGTTAGCAACTTTCTCAATGTTGCATTTTATAACTTTTTATGCAACTTTTACATTTTTTACAAAATGACTTTAAAACTTTGTCAAACCTTTCTATACATATCCACATGGAATATTCAAGACCTTTTATAATGCATTTACCCTTCCATGGGCCTTTTACACAAATTTGACCATGTAGACCTAAACATGACTTATTTGACAACTTGAGCAATATTGTGCACATGCTTACATTTCTTGTCAACACCTTTACAAATAGATTCAAAATGAATCAATACATCATATAATTTACTTTAAATGACACAAAAACATTATAAATCTCATAGTGACCTCTAGGATTAGGTGTCCCTATACCATACTACCGACCTTGAAAGCTTTCCAAGTCTCTTGGAAAGGTGTACCATATCCTGCAAATAAAAACCTTCATCTTCAACTTCATTTTCCTTTTCTTCTTCATGCCTTTATCACCATCATATTTTCCTTTAAGGATACATGACTATCCTCAAAATCATCTTCTCAAATACTCCTGTCAGTGGAGCATTAATGGCTGCAACTCCACGGTGCCTTATCAGTCAGAGATCCACCTTTACCATTGCTACTTCAAACTCACCTCAAACAACTCTCCCATGTACTTCATCTAGGAATCCAATCCTTCCTCTTTTCCCTAGTCTCTTGGAAACCAAATTGACTATTCCTTGGCCCTTGACAGACTTCCAATGTCTGTATACACAACCCAACCTTCATATGCAATTATATGGATAAACACCTACAACCAAAAACTCATCAATGCAAAAATCAATAACCAAATTGAAGGTCCTAGTGTGCATTGCCTCCCTCGGCACTCTACCCACACACTCAAGATCTTCAAGTTTTGATACCAATTTTATGTAGACCTAAACATGACCTATTTGACAACTTGATCAATTGATAAGTAGGAGATACTGCATAGTTGAATCCTGATAGCAATATCACAACTTGATCAATATTGTGCACATGCTTACATTTCTTGTCAACACCTTTACAAATGGATTCAAAATGAATCAATACATCATATAATTTACTTTAAATGACACAAAAACCTTATACATCTCATAGTGACCTCTAGGATTAGGTGCCCTTGTATGATGTTGGCACTCCTTTCTATTAATCCCAAATCAATTCCTTCAACTCCACACATTACTACATGAATCAAAAAGCCTCAAGTCGGCTCCAAAAGATAAAAATATATTAATGCACACCAACCAAATGATGAAAAAATAGCTCATTATTTTAGTAGGGGGATGGGATGTCAACAAATGAGGAGGTTGGAAATCTAAGCCTTCTTTAGAAAAATGTGATGTAGATTTCTCATGTGCCTTCATACTTAAGAAAGGATTTTGACACCAATTCCATATTTTTTTTCAACTCAAATGTAGTATCTTTATTGAGTGTTAAAATTTCAAGAAGAGAATCTTCACTCTTAGTTTCACTAGAAGTATTGAATTATAAAGAGCCTAAATCATCATCAAGGTCCATGTTTTGGAAGATGAAAAGGTTTGAATTGATTTAGAAGAAGATTAACTAAATAAAACACAAGGTTCCTTTTAGGATTTAATTTTGAATTTAGGGACTTCATATTCTCCACAAAAAAGAGGGTGTAAAGTCTAACAAATCCCATTTTTACTTTAAGAAATGTTTATCAATAGGAGACTATGCTAATATAAGAAACCATATTATTAAAATAATAAATGGATCCTAATTCTTTTTTAATATAACTATGTAGTGTTGTACTAGCACCTAGTATGTACATCTTGTAGTTGAGAATGAATTTGAGTGAACAATGAATTTTAAAAGACACTTATTACATAGAATGGGTTCACAACACACATAGAAAAGGATTATAATTGAGAGTATCAGGTATGAAATGGATAAGAGTGGGTAGAATTATAGGACCTACCTTAATAGGTAATTTGATTGTACCTAATGACTATTTACTAACATTATCAAAGTCACAAATAAAGATAAACTCAATTTGAATGAGAGAGGTATCCACCTCAATTTTCAAGAAGTTTAGACTACAAAATAATACTTGATCCATTATCAAATAATCTATGTCTTATGGAATTTCCATTTATGACCACAAAAATCATGAGGGGATCATATTGATTTTAGAATTTCAAATATAGTAACTCATGTTGTGTAAAGAAAATATCGATCTTTGTTTCATGCATACAATCAAGAAAGAGTACTAAATCATTTAGTCTTGTAGAAGGTGAGACAACTACCTTTCATAAGGCTTCTTTAAGGATATTTCATTAAGTATGTGAATATTGAATAAAATCTCAAAATGATATCTTAGATGTAGTAGCATGAGGCTATTAAACAAGATCATTCTCCTTACCAACATGTTGTGAAAGACACGAGGGTGGAGGAAGACAAGTTTGAGAAGTATGAAGAGAATTTTATTCTTTCTTTCTATTTTTAGTTTTATATGTATGAGATTCTACATGTTAATTGGATTTTCCATTTATCCTATCTTTGAGTTAGTTATTTTATGAATTTTAAGATGTAGTTAGGATGTCTGGTTGGATTATTAACACCTTTTATAATAAGAGAAGGTTTTTGTTGAGGTTTAGTATCTTGGTGAAGATGGACAAAAGTTTTAGGTTTGACATGACTATAAACATAAATATCATTGACTTGATTAGGTTGTTTATTCACTAAGGATTCATCTCTAGAGAGAGAGAGAGAGAGAGAGAGAGAGAGAGAGAGAGAGATTTTGGGAGAGTGACATGAATGATTTATCAATACTTAATCTCTTGAAGAGATTTCATTAAAGTGAATTATAGGTAAAGTTTCATGAAGGGATGATTGAATTGTATTATCCTCTTTCACTAACATATCAACATGGCTAGGACCAATTTTGGGAGAGTGACAAGCATGATTCCTCAATGCTTAATTCTTAGAAGGAAGAAAATTGAAAAATGTGCTAGTATTGCCATCATCTTGCCTCAAAATGTCCTCATGGATAGGAGAATCTTCAAAAGAGGGATTGAGGTTCATGATAAGAACTAATAAACTAAAACATCCATGAAAGGGCTTCATTGCAAGAACAACTACTTCAGCACACAATGAGATATTCATATAAATTAAATTATTTTCTAAATAATAAAATGAAATAGTAAATGATACAAAATATAAGAACATAAGAAATAGATTTGAGAAAAGGATTAATGAAAGTTACTAAAATATGTTTTATCTCAATGATATGACCAATTAACCACCTATTTAAGAAATATGAGCTTACAAAATGATAATTAATCAATTATTGTAAGCACATAAAATATGAATTTAAAAACTTAATCTCTAAATCTGAAAATTTTATGAAATAAGCTCAAATTTCAACATCCAAGCCATAAGTTGTGCAAGGTATGTCAAGCTCACCAAAATTAAATGTATTTAAGTTGGGTCCTTAAGCTAGAGGTATAAAATAATATCCAAAATAAAATCATTCATTAGAGAATCTAGGTACTAAGATCCAAATCCCAAAGGAGATTTGAATGTTATTCTTTATTATTTTATCCTCTTTTTTTTGGTATGACTAGATATGATTATGATAATAAATGATTCAATAATTAGGTTAAACAATGAAAATTTGATAAAATTTACCCAAAAAAATATAAACATGTTAGAATGTTACATATCCCAAGAATTCAACTATGTCGGCCGGGATTCTTAATTCTTTCTCAAAATGTAAATTAATGACACTTGGTCAATACTGTGTTCATCTCCTTGGTCATTAATGTGTATCTCATTCATCACTAACACTTTCCTTCTCGATAATTATCTGTCACTCAGCAATTACTGACGTTCGGTCAACACTAGATTTTCTTGGCATATACTGGCACTCGATTGACACTAACATCACTCATCTTAAACTAGATTTCTTTACTTTTGCTTAGTCAAGCCTATGTTTCCAATCTTTCTTCACTTGTTAAACAACACATTATCTTGTCAATATGCCAACTAATCAACTACCCATTGAAGTATCACACAACTCAACCTTTCCTTAGGTCCTCTTGTTATCTCCTTTTTTCAAATCCTCTTCATCAATCAAAAGATATGGTATTCTCCTAGATAGAAATTGTCTTACTAGTTAAGGTTTGACATCAATGACAATATAAAAAATAAAATTAATTGTAGTTTCCAACATGAAGAACAGATCTAGAAATAAGATACATGGAGGGATCTGTCATTGAAATTTGGATCTAAAAGTGTTGTTCATGTGTGCTAGTTGTCATAGATATAAATATTCTTCTATAAACTAAAATTTTGTATTCTAGATTAATTTTCTTAATAGATTATTCACTCCAAAATTCAGCTGAAAAGTATTGTTCACATGTACAAATTGACATAGACTAGGGGTTTTCACCTACTCAGCATATGGGACTATTAACCTTAGTCTACTCTTTGTAAGTCTACAAATTTTTTTGTTAGGTTCATAACCTGATGTATAGTAAGAAAATAATAATTTATGGGGGAATGGATAGTCCACCTCTTTTTCTAATTTCATAATCTAAAAGAAGATGATTGAATAGGTGTTTAACATACATTGGATGCTGAGGGGGGTGGGGTGAATAAGCATAAACTAAAATCATTACTTAATTATCAAGAACCAATATTATCCACCACACAACTTATTGAGTGAAAAATGAAATGAAACAATAATACATGAACACCAAGATTTTTATATGTGAAAATCCCAAATTGGAAAAAAGCATGGTGAGAACTTTCCCATAAATACAAATCACTAATATATAGTATGATTACAAAGATATTCAAAGCTCACTACTCTAGATATGAAATAAGAGGCACATTGCCAAAATAACATTAAATACATATAGGAGCTCATGTCCTCAGACATGCAACAGTGTCTCACTACTAAAGTAGCAAGGTGCTATAAATAACTAGTACACCCAAGAATCACTATCCTAGGGACAAGGTATATACAATTCTTCTCAAAGGATAAGAAGAAACTATCTTGATAATGAAGTTGATCTATACAACTTTGTCACATTTTCTTTATCTTTTCTTTCTATCACATCAACTAAATTATTCTCTTTTGAAACTCTACTATAAATCTCCACTTTCTTGCATTAGTCAATCATACCTTTTCCAAACCACATGTTGTACTTAAATACAAGATAGATCATTAAAGTTTATAATAGGGTCAACAATATCAAAGGAAAAATACAAGTCAACCATATCGAAAAAAATTTACAATAATGTCTCATGACAGAAGCATCCAGACCAAAACATAGATCACTCATAACAAGGACCCATATGAATACAAGATAAAAAGTCAATACATAGGTCACACATAACATGAAACCATCTAGATAAGAGATAAACAATAAATGCAATATCTAGACCAAAAAATGAGTCATGATCCTTTCTAGGAGAACGAGGGACCGTGAACATGTTACACATAGCCTAATACCAGTTTTTCAATAACTAGAAAAACTTTTATAGCCATCTCAAAGGTGTAGTAACACACTACCTAAAGAATCACATCACTTGCCAGTTATATTCAGACCTCCACATGTAATGGTGAGATATAATCTCTATGTTAGAAGCCATATCAATTTCCATCCTATCTACTTCAAAAGGCATCACAACCTATTTTTGGACCAGAACACAAATTGATTATAACCAAAACACTTGGAAACACAAAGTTTGGATCACAAGGAGCAATTTTTTGATCATCAAGAAAAAAAAACCAAGACCAAAACTTGAATATAATATAAATCATATCTTCACATATTCAAATCTAATTTCTAGAGCATAAACCTTCTGGAAAACACACTTGAACAACTATCATCTTCAACTATATATCATTGTTACTAAATCAATGTGATGCAAGAGCATCTCGCGTCCTTGGCAATCCTATATCACCAAAAACAAATTAGAGTTGTTAGTTGTGCTCGGTAGTAGCTTTTGGGATCTTGGTGATGTGTTCATGTTTCCATTGATGGGGATCATTTTCTACTCAATTCCTTCATTCATTGAGTTGTCTCAGTTGGTTCCCTGAGCTAACTTCTTGTTGCTCGATAATATTTCTCACCAAGTGGTTTATTTTGGATTTATCTTGAGCCTGGCTTATGCATTTAATTTTAGTTGTAGAGTTAATGGTTACATCGATCATTGGGAAGCATGTGGACCTAGATCTGGTCATTTCCTTCTCCATTGATGGATCTGAATGCCAACTTGTTTCAGTAGCCTCTTATATAAATAAAGAAATATGTTGTAGTTGTAAGTATCACTTTTTAATGAGAAGATAGGATCTGAAAGTTGAATCCTTGCAGGTATGAGGACTATTGTAATCAAATCATAAATGTAATTGGTCGTAACTGAGAGGGCCTGATATAGATGAAGTTATGGAGGAATAATTATGATTCTCTACATTCTCTCTCTCTCCATGTTTGTGTTTTTTTCCATGTGATTTTTATGCAAGGAGGTTGGTGACTTGGGTGTGCCTTTGACCCCTCATCCTATTGTCCCTTGTGTCAGGTGGTATCAGAGGCAGGTTATATTTGGATCTAAATTTTGAATTTAGATCGAGGGTTCCTTCTTGTAAACCCTAATTGGTATTTATTATGGGGTTTCACTTTGACCTGCAATTGCAGAGGGTTTCAAGATGGTTCATGGGAGGTGAGACGAAGATCCAGGATTGGCAGACATGCTTAGATAGATTATTGCTAGGTTAGAAGTTGTTGAGACAACCCAACGTCGAGGAAGACATCTTGAGGATGTTAGTGATGAAGAAGCCAAAGATGAACATGGTGACCCAGAACCTACACCTGTGATGGATCAAGGATAAGAAATGATTTTGAAGGCATTCACAATTTTGAAGTCTATACCACATTTCAATCCTCCTGAATAAAGTGGAAGGTTGGATTTGAATGAGTTGATGGATTGGATAGCTGAGATGGAAAAGTATTTTGAATATGAAAATGTCACTGAGGAAAAGAAGGTGAAAATTGCAAGCACAAAGTTGAAAAGTCATGCATCCTTATGGTGGGAGCATCTACAATTGGACAAAAAAAGGAAAGGCAAAGACAAAATCAAGGTATGGAATAAGATGGTGAATAAGTTAAAAGGAAATTTTCTACCTTGTGATTATTAGATTAATCTAGCTAGGAGAATGAAAAGTTTGAGGTAGAAAGATAGCTCGGTAAAAGACTATACTGAGGAATTCTATAGACTAGACATCAGATCTGGACATGTTGAGGATGAGGTGGAAAGAATTGTTAGATACCTGAATGGGTTAAGAGTTTCTTTTCAAGAGGAAATTAGTTTAGTCAAGTTGGAAAGTATTGAAGAAGCTTATCAGTTTTCCCTAAAAGCTGAGGGGAAATTGAACAAAAGACATGAGAAAAGACAAAGAAAAAGAGGTGGTAGATTCCCTAGAGGAAAAGGTAGATCTTATGGTGAAAGTAATAGATCTGATTAAGACAAAAAATCAGGATAAAGGCAATGTTGACACCTGAAAATTCATGTCCTAAAAATGCAAAATATTAGGGAAGTATAATATTTATTTTTATTTTTATGTTATTTCCCTATGTTAAAAATTAAACAATTGAAAAGACCTAAATAATTATCATTATTTTATGTTTGTGGAAAAAGCTTTTAGTTATTTTATTTCAATGAATTTAATGCATGTATATTTTGAAATAAAAATAATTATAAAAAATAATAAGATGGTTGGGTAAAAAAGGTGGTGAGAGGGATTTGAACACTCAACCTCTCAAGCCAACCCTTTTCCTACCTACCTACCCCTCCCCCCTAATTGATTGTCCTATTGTATTCCTTGAGAATATGGGTAGAAGAAAAGGGATAGATTTTAGATTATTTTCTTCCCTTTAGTAAATTTAGAAATCAATTATTAAGGTAAGAAATTATAATTGAATCTCTTTTATATCATGTGTTTTAAAAGATTTTACACTTTGATGAGATTTAGATTTTTACTAATGTAATTCTTTTTAGGGCTTATTTTAATTTACTCTAAATTACTAAAGTGTAATAGCGTAATAAGGTAATCCATTTTGGAAAGTGTTATTATGTTTATGTGTTTTGAAATTATTTTTATATCTTTGGCATAAATTAAGTTTTCAAAATACTTAAATACAATCTCTTACTTTACCCTTTGGTAATTTTAAAATCAAATTATTAAGGTATAATGGATTGTATTTTACCTTATTGGATTTATATTTTTCACATCTCTTGTTATTGCAAATACTAACTAGGTGACTTAAATATATATGCTCTTATTATTATGTTTTATTTTTATTTTATAGAGACGCATAATTAGGGCTTTATTTTAGAGAGTGTAAAATTATCTTGCCCTAAAAACCTAAATGCATTTTTATAAAATGAGTTGTGAGAGTATATTTTATTTTTTACATTTGAATGAATTTCATGATATTAAGGTTGTCTTTTTATTTATCCTCTTTCTAAAATATTAACAACCTTACCCTATGTAAATTATTTAAAATATCATTTTAGGGTAAGTATTCCCCTTTTATTTTCTAGGGTGAGTTATAATATTTACAATTATTGCACCCTAGATCCTAGGAACATATTTGTATGAAATTAATATTGTTTCATATTTTGGAAAAGGTATTTTGAAAAGAAAATACATTATATTTAGAGTTTGAAAGTAAAATTCTAAATTTTAAATATAAAATTATATTCCTATTAATGGATCTTAGGTTTTATCTTAGCTAATAGGATTTTTATATATTTTGATAATTAAAAGTGGGTACCTATGATTAAATGTTTAAACCTTATTAGGTATTTTGCTTATATTATCAAATACATTTATATGCATTACAAAGAATGTCCCTATGCCATGGTTTTATTTTGATACATTAAAATCAATAAATTTTAAATAGGGATCATTTTGGAAAATTGAAACATTATTAAGTATAATGAACCGTAAATTTAAAATTTATTAAAAGTTATCTAATATTGGGATTTTGTGTGCATGAGTTTTACATGTGGATTCCCGAGCCAATTATCTGAAGATAGGACAAATTATATTTGTAATACGGGGAATGGTTTTTCCCTCAAACCATTTATATGGTTAATATTGTAATTTTAGGGTTAGTTATGGGATTAGGTTTTTGTGAAAACGTGTGTCTTTTCACGAGAAACCATTGAATAGGATATTTATATTGAATCATTTGTAATCAAACAACAACACAACAACAATAAGGGAAAAAATCTAGCAACTACGAATTTTGAACCATTATATGCAAACTTCTCAAACACCAAATGAGATAAGTTGTCTTATGTTTATTTGAAGTTATATGTTATTATTTTCAATTAGTTTTTTTGGATACTCTGTGTATTAGAGTGTTTCATTGTGTTCTATTCCCTAAATATTGTAATTCAAAGTTAATATATACAACTTGAGTATCAATTGTATGGTCTGTGTATCTACCATTGTTCTTATCGGTCTCTTAATTTGAGTTAAACTCGATGAGATTAGTTGTGTAAATTGATTTGAATTGTGAATCAAGCGGAAGCCTGTGGAATGATAGTCTTGCTTTATTAAAAGTAAGTTTTCTTAAAATTGTCTCTGATTATACGTAGGATTGGAAATTTTTGACTCTATAACCCAAATGTTCATTAGGCACTGATCTTGTTATCATTTGAAAATTGCTATTTGGTTCTTCTTTTGTAGTTTATAAATAAATCTGATTACTTTCTTTAAAGCATTTGCAATTAGGTTTTTACTGATAATTCAATTTTAGTTTAGATTTCATAGAATACAGCTATCAGGAGATTATATCATTTTCCTCCAAAGATTATTTACCCCTTTGGAAGGTATTTCATTTATCTGTGCATGCATTTGTGCAGCATAGGGAAGTTGATAATGTAGGGTGAATTTAGGCCTACCAGCCTTGGCTCAATCAAGCCAGAATTGCAGAGGTACTAGTGCATGCCTATCAGTTGGCCAAAAATGGTCCATCATTTTTGGGCACCAACAAATTGGTGACTTTGCTAGGGATCTATCAGTGAAAGACATTTGCAGAATCTTTGGTTACAGTTGTTAAAATTAAGTAAGACTCTACTGGGAGAAAGGATTCAGAATAGTTTATTTCCTCACAGAAGGTGAGGTGGCGACTCTAAAATTTAGTTTCAGAAATATTGAGAAAAAACTATCTAAGGGAGGAGATCCAGAAGGGAGATGAAATTTCATCTCAATATTTTATTACCATGTTTAAAATAAATTGATGAGAAGTATATTTATCCCTATTGACCTCATGCCTTTGGATCTTATAGAATTTAAATGCATTACAAATGAATGGTTTTCACAATTTGCATACAAGATTCCTAAATTCTATGGAAATTATAATAAATCAGCTTCTGATCATTTGGATGCTTTTTACGCATTCATTGATGATCATGAAATTTATACATAAGGTGATACTATGATATTGTTTGCCAAGTCATTGGAGGGTTATGCAAGAGAACTATTTATTTCATTGCCTTCACAATCCATTTCATCATGGAGGCAATTTGAGCAGTGGTTTCTTGATATGTTTCATTATACCAATGATGAAGAAGATAACATGTATTATGAGCATAATGAAGATTAGAATTGCACTATGGAAACAAAATCTTACATGTCTCCCTTAGATGCATTTTTCAATATAGAAAGACAAAAGGGTGAGTCTGCAGCCCATTTGTTCATAAGGATGATGGGTTTCTAATGGGAGATACCATCAGCTATCATGCTTTCAAGTAGAGAATTTTGAAGAAAACTTTATGATTTGGGAGTTTCTATAGATGACCCTGATTTGAGGCTCCTTTTTCAGAAAGTAAAAGAATATAATGAATGCAACTTGAAACATACAAAATATGATGGTCCAGATTCTAATGAAGAGAAAAGTGTGAATCAGATGGAAGAAAATTCCCTCCAAGATGATACTTGTATGGAAATGGATAAATTTCATGATCAAGAAAAAAATCTTCTCAGTACAGAAGAAATTTCAGATTTATTAGACATGGAGTACCAGAAACATATTCAAAAGAATAGTCCAAATTATTTCTATACCCATCAGGATAAGCATATTCAAGTTGTATTTGATGAAATAGAAAGTAAATCTCAAGAGGCTAAAATACTTCAAGAAGAAAATATTTCTATGAAAGATTCCCAAACTTTCATGGACAGTGGAGACAAAATATTGTAGAATGAATCACATGCACATGAGGAGATTGCAATAAACAATATCTCTGAAGATGAAAATTTGCAAAAGAATTTTTTTGATACGCATTATGATGCATGTGGAAATAAGTTCATATGTGATCAATCAATTAAAGAGCCACAGGTAAGTATTCATGGAGGTACGTATGAGTTCCTTGCTATTTTAAATCCTTTTTGTAAAGAAGTAGAAGAAAATCTGGTTGAAAATAGTTTAAAAATACAAAATGAAATAGCATATAAAAAAAGAGATATGATATATTTTCAAAGTTACATATGTCCAAAGGTTTCATGTAAGGAAAATAAAATGTCTGAGGGGCATAAGGATATAAAATTGGTACCGTATGACATAAAAGACAATTACAAAAAGTCAAAACAACCTAATTTGCATACTATAGTTCTAAATGTAAGTATATCAAATAATAATAATTTAAATTGTATAAGACATAGTATGGATACAGGTTTGGACAATAAGAGACAATAGGAAACAAAAATTTAACATTTTGAAAATACCTTTTATTTTGTGCATAATGCTAAATACATGTTTTTAGGCTTTCTAAGATCAAAAAAATTATAGTTTCTAGATGAAATTTACTTGAAAAATAAACATGGAGCCTCTACGTTCTTGAATAGATTAACAAAAAATCAAGAAGAAGATTATATTTTCTTTTCAGTACAAAGAAGAGAAAATAATGATGGTACTTCCAGAGGCTGCATATTGTCAAAAGATGAGAATCAAGTTTATGACAGAGGTAAGATTTGCATCTTCCAGGTAAGAGAGAAGGTAAGTATTTGTTTATTTTATTATTTTTTATAACCTGTGAAATCTTTCAAATATCAAAATGTAAAAATAAAAATAAAAATTTTGAGAATTTGTATATAATTACATATTTTACATTTACAAATTGATTTGTCATTTTGATGCATTGTTGTTGTATTATCAATTTAAACATTTGACATGACTTTGATCGGATTAATGATAGAGTGTCATCTATGGTATTATTAAAGCTACATAAGCCACCAGAGGGAATTAAAAATTATTTTTGAAAAGTGATGTTAAAGCTAAATCACGTTTTTTAATTTCAGGCAAAGATTTGAGGTCTTTTATGAGCTGCAAATGAATGTTTAAAGTTCTCAAATGACCCCCAAACTTTTTTCTATGAATGAGGAATGATTTTCTGGCATTTTTTCATGATTTTGAGATACTGGCAGCCTTAAAAATGCCCAGAAATTTGGAAAAACGGCCGGCAAAATTGTATTCCCATGCAAACTGTTTGAGCCATTTTTTGGGGCTGTATAAGTGCTATGAGTAAAAATTTTAATCATAAAACGATCTCCCTAATCATATACCTCAACTTGGAGGCATTTTTACATTGTTTTTTAAGTATTTGGAGTGCCAATGAACTCGGAAACAACTCAGATTTGTAAAAAATGGCTAGCTGATTCTATAGCAATGAAGATTTTTTTTAAAATGTATTTGAGAGAATGGCCAATTAAAATAAATCATCATTAACTACTCGAACAACAACAGCTGTAAAAGATTTGGAGAAAATGGTGAAATCTTTTATAAACAAAAAAGTTAAATTGGATTTGGCTTAGCAACAAACATGTATTGGTTTCAACTGTTCTGGTAAGGAGGATATAAGAGGTGTTGTAAATGACTTGCAAAATAAATTCTGCACAAATCATAATGTGTATAAATTATTATTACAAACAACAATTGATGTTATCAGCAAATTTGCATCAACGAAAAATGTGGAGACAGAATTAAAGATTATGGTGAGAGGGAGTTGAACACTTAACCTCTCAAACCAACCCTTTTCCTACCTACCTACTCCTCCCCCCAAAACCGATGGTTCTATTGTATTCCTTGGGAATATGGGGAGAAGAAAAGGGATAGATTTTATATTATTTTCTTCCCTTTAGTGAATTTAGAAACCAATTATTAAGGTAAGAAAATATAATTGAATCTCTTTTATATTATGTGTTTTAAAAGATTTTACACTTTGATGAGATTTAGATTTTTACTAATGTAATTCTTTTTAGGTCTTATTTTAATTTACTCTAAATTACTAAAGTGTAATAGCGTAATAAGATAATCCATTTTGGAAAGTGTTATGTTTATGTGTTTTGAAATTATTTTTATATCTTTGGCATAAATTAAGTTTTCAAAATACTTAAATACAATCTCTTACTTTACCCTTTGGTAATTTTAAAATCAAATTATTAAGGTATAATGGATTGTATTTTACCTTATTGGATTTATATTTTTCACATCTCTCGTTATTGCAAATACTAACTAGGTGACTTAAATATATATGCTCTTATTATTATTTTTATTCTATAGAGACGCATAATTAGGGCTTTATTTTAGAGTGTAAAATTATCTTGCCCTAAAAACCTAAATGCATTTTTATAAAATGAGTTGTGAGAGTATATTTTATTTTTTACATTTGAATGAATTTCATGATATTAAGGTTGTCTTTTTATTTATCCTCTTTCTAAAATATTAACAACCTTACCCTATGTAAATTATTTAAAATATCATTTTAGGGTAAGTATTCCCCTTTTATTTTCTAGGGTGAGTTATAATATTTACAATTATTGCACCCTAGATTCTAGGAACATATTTGTATGAAATTAATATTGTTTCATATTTTGGAAAATTTATTTTGAAAAGAAAATACATCATATTTAGAATTTGAGAGTAAAATTTTAAATTTTAAATATAAAATTATATTCCTATTAATGGATCTTAGGTTTTATCTTAACTAATAGGATTTTTATATATTTTGATAATTAAAAGTGGGTACTATAATACCCCAAAAATGGGTTATAAGTTCATTAACCTCCTACATCGACAATTCGAATGAAATCAACATCAAAGTCCTAACCTAAGGCACATCGACACATCATCGAATCTTAATTGATTATCCTAAATTCTGTATCGAAGAATATTCCTTATTCCTATTTATCCTAATTATTTGGCGATAAATCCTATTTATCCTAAATTTTGATTAATTGAATATTTTGAATATTTAATTAATTAGATTTAATACTGCCACTTAATCATTTAATTAGATTTAATTATATTTATTGCTAAATCGTATTATTTAAATTTTGATAATAAATCAAATATCCTATGACTAATTGATTAAATTCTTATTTAATTAATTAATGTCAATTGTCAAATTTAATAATATAGTTTTTGAATAAAAATTTGATTTAATAATTGATTAACCCATAAATCAGTTGTTATATTTTTAAAATCAGTTAAGTTGAAGATAAAACACTTTATTTATTAAATTAATTCGTAATTAATTATGCACATCCAAAAAAATAGTTAAACTTTAAATTAGAAAATCAATTCAAGTTGTTTTAAAAATAAACTCAACTCTCTTTTGAGTTGAAAGCTAATCTCAACTTTTAATTTAAATAAAAAAAAGTTGTTTTTGCATGACTTTTTGTGAGTTAACTATCTTTAATTCCTTGTTGACTCAAAAATTAACTTGAGTGATTTATGACTTTTTCCATGCATCCCCAAAGCCCTAGATTTCTATAAAATCAAGGCTCAACTCTTCACAAATCATCTCACAAGTTTGCATACTTACTCTGCCAAAATCAATCCACGAATTTGCACAATCACGCTGGCGAATTGATATCTAAAGAATTGAAGCTTCTTTGCAAATCAAAAACTTTTGTGAGATCAATCTTATTTTTAATCATTTTTAGTTTCATATTTAGCATATCATTGTTAGCTTATTTTGCATATCAATTTTTCATCTAGAATAGATTCATATTAGTTTATTTCATAATATTGCATAGAAAATATAAAAATATAGATTAATTTGCATTCATCTCATATCTAGATTCTGCATTCAAATCCTTCATTTAGGTGTCGTCAAGGTCACTGATCTTGGTCCAATCTAAGAATACATACTCACATCTACTAGAAGGCAGTAAATCGCCTGGTTAGATTAGTTTTCATTTCACTGCACGATTTTGATTTCTGCTAACCTCTAATGTTTTACTGAAGTGTTGTGTCTATAGCTAGGTACAAAATTCACACATACATTTCTAGCACCACTGTGGGGCCCTAAAATGGGTTTCCATTCAATTTCTATCAATTTCTATCATCTTCTTGTCATTTTCTGTTCCAAGCTACGATTTTTAATTTATGTCTGTATAATTTTCGTACGAGTTTTGTCAGCTTTAGCATATCAATTTTTCATCTAGAATAGATTCATATCAGTTTATTTCATATTATTGCATAGAAAATAAAAAAATATAGATTAATTTGCATTCATCTCATATCTAGATTCTGCATTCAAATCCTTCATTTAGGTGTCATCAAGGTCACTAATCTCGGTCCAATATGAGAATACATACTTGCATCTACTAGAAGGTAGTAAATCACCTGGTTAGATTAGTTTCCATTTCACTGCATGATTTTGATTTCTGCTAACTTCTAATGTTTTACTGAAGTGTTGTGTCTACAGCTAGGTATAAAATTCACACACACATTTTTGGTGCCCATCGTGGGGCCCTAAAATGAGTTTCCATTCAATTTCTATCAATCTATATCATCTTATCATTTTCTGTTCCAAGCTACAATTTTTAATTTCTGTCCGTATAATTATTGTACGAGTTTTGTCAAAAACTTGTATTAGGAGGTACCCACTATCGTACGATGGTTGATTTGATCGAGGATCATACCATAAGAAACACAGTGTCATTTGGAAGCTCTTTTGTAGTATGATCTGATACCCATTGTCGTACAAGTTTCTAGATTATCGTCTGGTTGGTGACCCACTATCGTATGAGTTTCAGTACCAGGTTTCAATTGTCATTTTACTTTTTTAGGTAGTTTTCCAGATTTGTTTCCCTGATTTGGACTAATAGCTAACATTAACAATTAGAATTTGTTGTTTCTGATTGATTTATGCTGATTTTGATTGGGAAAAAGCATGAGAATTGCTAAAAATGGGTAAGAATCTACTAAGCATGTTGCGAGGAATTCAAGTAATCTTCTTAGCTGATAACATTTTGATTTGGATTAAAAAAAAACTCTTGCATGTCAAGCTTGTGTGACCTTTATTGCTTTCATATCACAAATTTCATTTTGAGCTATAAAAATGAACATAGATTTGTTTTTCAGCATCTTTGTTACACATAGTAAATAGGCCCTATGAACACTATTCATGGTTCTTCAGAGAGTGGGTTTCTAGCGAAACTCTTCTCAATGAAAGAACCCTTGTAGGTAGGGAGGTTATTGAGAGCATCTCATGTTCTACTAGATTTGTACATCTTCAGCTTCTGATTGATACATTCTCTCTCCAGAGAGGTTGATAGATCATAAGTGGTTGACATCATAGATCTTTGTGAGATAATCTTGGTCTTAGCGTGTCAGATTAATCTATCTGCTTTGTTTGGGTTAAAAGTGAAAAGGCTAGACAACTATGCTCTACTCCCTTTTTGGGTAGTATCAGAAACTTAGATCCTTGAATCTAAAACTAGTCTCCATGTGGTATCTTTTATGAGTCACCTTCAAAGAGGGTTAATCATAGTGGACATTCCCTTAATTGGGTCAACCACGTTGATGAAACCTCAAGCGGTAATAGCCATTTTCACTGTGGCAGCAGTAGCCACTATATAAATGTCCTTGTGGAGGAAATCTTCACATGTGTAGTCTCTTGTTGGGCTGTCAGATCTCCCTAGTAGCTCCTGATTAATTAATTTCTTGGACTATGTCAAAATCCTGGTGTGCCTGGATTGGAGTTCACCCTCTTGAGATCACAAAAGTTATAGAGTAAGACCATTACTAAAAACCCTAGTGAGGCCAAATTTTCATTTTCTAGGAATATGTGCATTATTGCAAAACTTTTTTGGAACATACACTGTTAGCACCCCTAGGGATTAGCACAATTCAGTCACTTGATTGTTCATGCACAGGGTTTCTTTGTCCCCTGTTAATTATTTTCAAATGTACTTGAAATCACTTTCTTTCTATTTTACGTGCCTATTTATCTATCTGGTTATTAAGAATGAATCAATCTGATACAACCTTCAAATCTGGATAGACAATTTTGTGAACAATCTGAAACTAAAAATCTAAAAAATTGCAAAATCTGATGTCAAACACATTTCTAGAGTCAAAAGTCATCTTGTAAAGTCAAAAAGATGTATGACTTTTGGAGAGTGTCATTTCATTATCCACAGATTGTCGTATGGTAGCTGGTATATTATCGTGCGAGTTTTGTTGCTAGTCAATTCAAAAATTCAAAAACCCTGTTATCAATTGTCATGTGAGTTTTGCAACTGTCATATGAGTTTGTCAATTTTCATTTCATATCCTACCCACTGTCGTACAAGCTTGTAGAAAGTCATTTGAGAAATTTTGAAAAATTGCCAGAAAGTTGTGAGAACTGTCAGAGACCCAACTTTTCCAGCCTATTTCCAAAGTCTATCAAGAAAATCACTGTGTCAAGAATAGAGCAGCAACTACTGAGAATCCAATCATTTTCCTAAAGTGGCCTTTTGGATCTGATTTAGCCTTCTATTTAATCAATTTGAGTCCTTTTCATCTTGTGTCAAAACCTTGTCATAACTATCAATCTTCAATCAATCATCAAAATGGCTAAGTGTTGTGAACTCGTGTCCGCTATCTTTTGGGTGTCTACCTATACATCCAGGGCACATTCTCCTTCATTTATGTCTAATCTAAGCTTCAATCAATCAAACCTTGACAAGGTTGCATCATTTGATCTTCTTGAATCAGATCTTTCTTCAGTTGTCTTCATCTTATTCTTTTGCTTCACCCAAGGTTAATGGTGGAAACTAGAGCTTCCTCTCACAAGAAATCTAGAGAAGTATCCCATACCATACCTTTGAATACTCTCTAGGCTCCAACTCTTGAGCAACTCTACAATTCTAGTCTTTACGAAGATGATGGTCTTAGCAATTTTTGATTAAAAATTGGTTACATTCCTCCTCCATCAACTCATGGAAGTAATCAACAAACTCCTCCTCGATCTATCACAGGGAGTCTTAAAACTCCTACCATGTCTCAAGTAGGGAAAAAATTGGCTCTCAAAGAGCTCAATCTCAACATGGTGCAGATCAAGAATCCACATTTGAAGAAATTGTTTGGTATCAAAATGATGATGACTTCAAAAGAATGATGAAGCATTTCTTGAAAGAAGATAGAGAAGCATACTTTTTACAATTAGCTCATCAAGGAGCTAAACTTCCTCCCAATTTTAATGTGGAAGATATCATTACACATGAGGAAGAAACTCTTATTTTGGCTATGATGAAACAGATGCATGCCATGCAAGTCAAACTTAATAAACTTGAGAAAGAAAAGGAACCCAAGGAGTTCTCCATGGAGGCCCTATGTCCTTTTCCATTTGACAAAGAATTGTACATGCCACCATTCCCAAAAAGAGTGGAGATGCCTAAATATGATAAGTATGATGGACACTTTGATCCTCAAGATCATGTCAGAGAATTCTATACACAATCTATGGAGTTCATGCATGAACCAACCTATCTAATGCATCTTTTTCCTCAATCTCTGGGAGGAGCAGCCATTCATTGGTTCTCTAGGATGCCTCCTACAATCAAAACCTTTGAGGAGTTGATCAATTTGTTCTATCAGTAATACTCCTACAACATCCAACATCCAGTCACCATGATTGATGTCTACAATTTCAAACAATATCCAAGAGAACCATTCCTGACATTTCTCAAAAGATGGAGAAAGAAATTTTCTCTATATGCTAGGCCTATTCCAGAAACTGAGAAGCTGGAAAACTTCATCAACAATCTTGTTCCAGAAATCAACTACCCTTTACAAATGCAAAATCATACATCTTTTGACAAGATGGTAGATAATGCAATCAAAATTGAAAAAGTACTTGTGAAAAAAGGAGATGTCACACTTCAAAAGGAAAAGTATGAATCTAGTTCTAAGGATAAGAACAAAAATTGGAACAAGAATAAGGGCATCGTCATGGATGGTGTTGTTGATAATCTCCATGACTCATCTAAGGCACCAGCTTTCAATCTAACTATTGGTACCCAAGCCATCAAAGCTTCAAAGCAAAAGGTGTCCAAACCAGACTCTAAAGAACCTCT
The DNA here is from genome assembly GCA_027943335.1 of Chamaecyparis obtusa. Classification (NCBI taxonomy): domain Eukaryota; kingdom Viridiplantae; phylum Streptophyta; class Pinopsida; order Cupressales; family Cupressaceae; genus Chamaecyparis; species Chamaecyparis obtusa. The sequence continues at coordinate 2,035,816 of BSBK01000477.1, forward strand.
TGAGGCATATAAAAGAAATTTTGTGGCAGAACAAGTCTCCAAGCAAGAATTTTAAGAAGATGAAGCTGTGCTTACATGGCTATACAAAGATGAACCTAAATCTTGAGTTGTTCCAACTAGTGACTCTATAGTATCTAAAATCCCTTCTAAGTCATATGGTCTAGGAGATAAACTAATAGCTAAGATGGGATATTCAAGTAAAGGACCTCTAGGAGTCAGAGGAAAAGGTCTTATAACACCTATTTCACATATTGGTAGGGAAAACAAAGATACTGTTGTCTTAGGATTTCAAAAGAAACCCTTCCACCTAAAAAGTAATTGTTCTCATGTCATAGAGCAGATCGTACCAGGAGAACCCCTTCTTAAGAAGGAAGAAACTGAGCCATCAGATAGTGATGATTCAGACACTACTGATGAGCTTATTCCTTATGAGTGTTTTCCTAAGGAAATCAAAGATCTCCTTGATGCTGACGATGATCCAATAAAAAGAATTAATGTAGTAGAAACATAAGAACCTACTATAAAGCATGAGATAGTTGCAAAACAAGAACCAATTAATCTCGAAGACAATCAAATATACAAAGAGGAAGGTGGTAGTTATTTTGAGATAGATTCCCATGAGTATGAATTCAAATCAGAATCTGAGGGTAACCCTTCTTGGGGTATTCATCCTAACTTTACTCATGTTCTTAGATTTCCTAGAGGCATAGATGAAGAATCTAATGACTATGAATGGGGAGCCAATCCAAAAGAAGATGAGCTTATTACAGAGAAACATGTTGATGTTATACACCAATGTGCACCTAAACCCAATGTAAGTCTAGAGCGAAATGATGAACTTATCGAGTCTGATCCACCGATGGCTAAAGTGGACTATCACCATGACATTGAGCCTATTCACAAATTGAATTTCTTAAGTTGTAATATCACCTTTGAACTTGAGCATTGGGTTAGAACCAATGATGACAAATCCATATCCGTAAACACTATCTCCCAATCTTTCCCCATTTTGACTATCCAACATCTGAAACTTCTTGATCAAACCTCCACAAATCTAAGCCATGGTATTTATACCTTCCCGAATGACTATGCCCTTGCTTGCTACCTCAATGTAGTTGAGCCTATGAGGACTTCCATCAGTGAATTGAGCATTAGCATGATGGAGTCAGACATCAAGTATCTTAGTCAGAAAAATAAGAATAAGAATAAAAATAAAAGGAGTTCTGAGGGTGAAAACCACTTTGTGGTAGTCTCAGAATCTACAAAAGTAAAAACAAAAGACATATCCCAAGGTGAAAACCTCTTTAAGGTGCCTAAGGATGAGATATTTGATATCCTTTTGAGTCATTTACAGGACAGATCTCTAGTTCTAATCAAGCCTACTCAATCCATCAACTTGGGAACAATAGAAGAACCACAGTTGATTCATGTAGCATAATCTTTATCAGAAGAAGAGAAGCAAAAATTTACTACATTCGTAACAGAAAAAAAGATCAACTTTGCATGGAAATATTTAGATATGCCAGGGTTGGATCCTAATCTTATAATGCATTATTTATCTATAGCTCCTAGAGTAAAACCAATTAAACAAAAATTAAGAAAGATGCATCCTCATGTTGCACTCTTGGTAAAAGCTGAATTAGAGAAGCTCCTAAAAGCTGAATTTATCCGAGTTATTGATTATGCAGAATGGATCTCTAATATTGTACCTATTTCAAAACTAGATAAATCAATCAAAGTGTGCACAGACTTTAGAGATGTAAATAGAGCATGCCCTAAGGATGATTTTCCACTACCTAACATTGATATGATAGTGGACATGACTCGGGGCTTTGAGATGTATTCCTTAATGGATGGTTTTTCTAGATATAATCAAATAAAAATTTCTCCAGAGGATCAAGAGAAAACTGCTTTCACATGTGCATGGGGCACCTTCTATTAGAATGTCATGCCATTTGGGCTTAAAAATGCTGGTGCTACATATCAAAGAGCCATGAAATCTATTTTTCATGACATGATGCATAGGACTATGGAAGATTATGTTGATGATACTTTAGCAAAATCTATGATTAGAACTGAACATCTAAATGACTTGAGCAAGATACTAGACAGAATGGAAAAATTTAGTCTCAGACTAAATCCTAAAAAGTGTGCTTTTGGTGTCACTTTTGGAAAGCTCTTAGGATACATAGTTTCAAAGAAGGGCATTGAAGTTGATCCAGCTAAAGTAAAGGCTATCGTGGAGATGCAACCTCCCAAAAACATCAGTCAAATGAGGAAATTGCAAAGAAGAGTTCAATCTATCAGATGCTTCATATCTCAACTAGCAAACATATCACAACCTTTTACAAAAACATTACATAAAGGTGTGACCTTTGCATGGAATGAAGAATGTGAGAACAACTTTAACCATATCAAGAAGTATCTATCAAATCCTCCTATCTTGATGCCTCCCATTCTAGGGAAGCCTTTGATCTTATATGTCTCCACTACAGATACATCACTGGGGGCATTTCTTGCACAACATGATGAGAACAAAAATGAAAGAGCTATATACTATATCAGTAGGACATTGGTGGCATACGAAAGATGAAAAGCTCATCCCATACAAGAGAATGGTAGATGATCTAAAGAAGTATTTCATATCTATCACATTTGAGAAAATACCTAGAACAGAGAATAAGGTTGCCGATGCAATGGCAACGCTATCCACTTTATTATAGTAGCCTGAACATGAGCTATGCTACAAGTTCCTGGTGGAAGCACTATCTTATCCTACATATGATTCCCCTGAAACCCACATGATCTACACTATTGTTGGTCATGATTCATCCAGATATAAAAACCTATTCTCCTATCTCCAAGACCAAATCATTCCCGATACCTTCAAGTACCATGAAAAGAGATACCTTATCCATAATGCCTCTTGATATGTCATCATTGGTCATGATCTGTAAAGATAAGGTCTAGATGGTATGCTACTTAGATGTTTAGAATGGGAAGAGTCTCAACGTATGTTAGAGGAAGTCCATGATGGTATTTGTGGGTCACACTCAAATGGTTTAACACTAGCTTGAAAACTTATTAGGGCTGGGTACTATTAGCCTAAAATGGAGAAAGAGTCTATCAAGTTTGCTAAGAACTGTCAAAAGTGCTAAGTGCATGGAAACTTAATTCATGCTCTAGGGAGAGATCTAATTCCCTTTACTACACAATGGTCTTTTCATCAATGGGCCTTTGATCTTATCAGAGCTATACATCCCCATTCTTCTAATGGACATACCTATATAATCACAGCTACAGATTATTTTACAAAATGGGTAGAAGTAGTCCCTTTGACACAAGCAACTGGAAAACAAATATCTAAGTTCATCCTAAACTACATCGTATGCAGATATGGGATACCTCATTCCATAATCATAGATAATAGTGGACAATTCAAGAACAAAGATCTAGATGATTTATGTGCTAAATTCAAGATTACACAACATTGGTCATCTATCTACTATCCTCAAGGGAATGGACAAGTAGAGGCTTCTAACGAAAATCTATTGAAAATCTTGCACCATACAGTTAATAAAACAAGAAGAAACTGACATCTCATGATGAATCCAACTCTTTGGGCTACAGAACAAGTATTAGAACACCTACTGGGGCTACACCTTTCACTTTAGTTTATGGGTCTAAAGCGGTACTGCCTATTGAGGTTGAAATTCCATCACTAAGAATTAGAATGCATGGTCTAGTAAGTGATGATGACAACAGAGTGTCTAGGTTGCAAGAACTTGAACTACTAGATGAGTGTAGACAAGCAGAGTATGGTCATCTTAGAGTATATCAGAAGAGAATCTCTAGAGGCTACAACAAGAAAGTTAGACATAGAGAATTTCAGGTTGGTGATCTAGTCTTAAGAGAAAATCCTAAAAATCAATCACATCGAGAATGCAAGGGGAAGTTTGAATCCAACTGGCTGGGTCCCTTTGTTATCATTACTAATTTTGGCTCTGGTGCCTATCAACTCTCAATGAATGAAGGAGAACAGCTCTGAGAACCAATCAACATTCTCTATCTGAAGAAATTTTATGCCTAAGACATTCAGTCTATGGTAAAATGTCCTGAAAAAATCTTTAAAATTGGAAAAAGTCTTGAAAAAAATGAAAATCTTGGTGAAAACCTAGCAATGGGCACCTTGATGATTCACAAAAAATAGTAAAAAATATCAAAAGTACAAAAAAAGTAAAAAATATCAAAAATATCAAAAAAATTTAAAAATGAAAAATACAAAAAAAATGAGAAAAAGAAAAAGTGCCTTGGTGAAAACTTGGAAACAGGCGCCTTGGTAGAAAAAATAGAATCTTTACCAAGATGGTGAAAACCCAAAAAATGAGCCCCACTTGTTTCAAAATACTCCATCTATTAGTGCAATATTGGTCTTTCCCAACTTTCAGTCTTGCTTTAGTTTGTACATACTTCCCGGTTTGTTTCTGCATTCCTATTTTCAATAAGTCGGTCTGTACACCAATCAGCTAAAGTGTCTATATCCTATCAATGTTCCAACTTGGGGGCAATCAAACTCATATCCTATGGCCTCCAATGTATCTTAGATGAGTCATATCCAGTTAGAGTCCTTTGAAGCTTCATCCGAGTCAGTCTGTTTGTCTCATCTCTAAAAAGGATTTTGCATCTACAACAACGCAATCAAACATCAAACTGAAAACAATATGTGTTTTACATGCTTTTATCTCCTTGTATGCTTACTGATTCACATTGAGATTTTTGTGTATTGTGTCCTTTGAGCTCTTTGATGATGTCCTCTACAGGATTTAGAGAGTGATGACTAGGGGCATAATCTTTTCTTTGTCTTTTGCTTGTATGTGAAAATCTAACAACTTTGGAAATTCTAGGTTGAAATGGTGTCCGACTGTAATAGCCTCTATCTCGAATTGGATGGCCATGCGTACCTCAACCATTGATACCTGGAAAATTCAAGGAAGTTTGATCTCACTATTATCTTTTTGAGTGAGTTCTTTCTCCTATTGTGAAATGCGATCTTACCTAAGGATGTGAATGATAAAGGGTCACTATGGGTAATTCACATTGGATTTAGAATAATCTCTTGACTGTTTGATGTGTTTGTAATGTAAGGCATATTCTAGTCATCATGACATTTATGTTTTGATGCTTATACAAATTGCTATATCAAAATGGACATGATATTCAGGTCATCCTAGCGCTTATGCCTTGGTGCTTATATCTAATCCGACATTCCAAAAACAAAATCAATATTCATAGATCCGTGGTTTCCTAATTAGTGGGTGTTGTATTGATTCCTACGCATACAAATTGATATTCATATGTCTATGGTTTCATCACTAGTGGGCATTGTATTGATTTATCTAGTTACCTAAAAATTCAATGATGAGAATGACCGACACATGATCAGTGACTAGGTCCTAGGTCTTAGGTTGCATTTCATACTGCATGTCTCTCTACATTTTTGCATGTTTTCATGATCTCACCATGGTTGGATATGTTAATCTCTATTGACCATTTAAGGTTGTCATTAGTATCAAAGGATAGTAAATAGGTTGTTTGGTTACTTATATTGAGTTGGTCGGTAACCAGAAGTAAGACAAAGCAGTCAGTAAAGTCTTTACACCGATCATGACACAGTTAACTGAGCACCAGCGACACTGATACCGATGGTCAGTAAACACCGAGCATCATAGTATACACCGAGCAGATTATACAGTGTTTATCGATGATCACAAAAAATGGCATAGTAATCTAAAATGGCACATTCTTCTATGCAAATGGTTACAACAGATCGTAAAATGGTTTACCAAGATCGAGGAGCATTTATTGTAAAAGATACTCATTAAATGTAATGTTTATCTTATTGTAATAGTTGATCTAGGTTATTTTTCACTGTAGATCTTAGGGTTATGATTATTTTTGTAACCTAATTTTTGCTAAAGCAGCAAAAATAGAACACTATATATTTTGTATGTTCACACCATTTTATGAGGTTGGTGAACTAATATATATGAATCACAGAGCACTTGAAGACAATGCCTAACTTCAAGACAATCAGTTTACCGATCAAAATAGAGTACAGAGGATATCAGATTGAGTAGAATCAGAGAAGGCTACTGAGAAAAATAGAGTAGAGAACCATCATAGATAAGATGATATTTTGATGAGCACTTATAGATCTATTTCAGACAATTGAGTTGTCAACTAGTAGATAATTGCCTATTACTTTCTGACAATTGTGATAGAGTTTTGATAAATCTCTTAACAGAGTAGACTTAACAGTCTTATGTAAATCTCTTAACTAAGTACACACTTCATTAGTGTTGTTTAAATCCTATAACTAGGTAGATCTAGCTGATCTAACATGTTACTCCTAATAGGGTAAGATCACCAGAAGTGATCAAAACTTGTAGCCTTAGCAGACAAACCTTTTCTATCTGCAGTAGTGAAGAATTTGTGGGTGTCATCCCCACCGTAGTTTTTACCTTCTTACAAGGGTTTTTGCATTACCAAAATACTTTTTTTATGTGATTATCATATTGATTTCATGTTGTTTACTTTCTCAAGTTAACTAGATGATTGATTTATACAATTATATTCAATTTATTTTGATCAGTTATAGTACACAGTTATAGATCTGAAAGGTTTTTCAATTAAAGTTTTTGAAGGCACTGATTCACCCCTCCCCTCTCAGTACCTATCTCTCCTAATTCCAACAATTGGTATCAGACCTCAATTCTCTTGTTGAATAGTCTAACCACTGAAGGGTGAAGATCTAAGTCATAGAGAGATACAAGCTTGACAAGACTATTGAGAATCAGAAGATACAAATACAAATATTTGTGGAATAGTATAAACAAGCCAAGGAAGAACTGAAGAAATTACTGGTTGAAAGGAAGAACCTTGCAATTTAGCTGAATGAAATCAGTTATCATGAAGAACCTATTGATGAAATATTTGATCATATAGGATCAAGCTCTGGAAGCATCTTTGATGGATCTGCAAGCATAATCTCTGATTTATTTGAAAAGAATCAGCATCTATCTGAGCAAGTGAGAGCACTTCAAATCGGTCATGAATCTCAAATGGTGAGAATGGTGGAAATCATGAACAATGCTAGACGAGCTAAACAAGATCAGAATCTGGCTATTGAAGACTGAAGACTGATGACTGAACAACTTCAAGAAAAATAAAGTGAAATATAGAGACTCGCTGATCGTCACTTCCAAGTATCAAATCAGATGATGATAGTTAATCAAGAAATGAATCAAGTAAATGGAGAATTATCAAGAAGACTTGAAGATGTTGCAATACTCATAGAAGATAATGAAAAACTGAGAAATGAAATAAAGATACAAAAGCAACACAATGAAATGATGAAGATAGCTGAGGATAGTTCTAAAAAGATTGATGATTTCCTGACTAATCAGAGGATATTCAGAAGCAGAGCCGGTATAGGCTACACTGGTGAAGGAGAATCATCACAATAAACTAAAAAAGTCAACTAAAATCAAAGTCAGAAATCTAAAGTGTTGACATGTTATCACTGTGGAAACTAGGACATACATCTAATGTGTGCAGAAGCAAAGCACAAGGTAAGCCCCTGTCATTCCTAAATTCAATGGATATTGTTAATACTATGGTAAGTTTGGACATCCAGCTTATGAATGCAGAGCTAAGAAGAATGACATTGCTAATAATACTACTGAGGAGAAAATATGCTATACTTTTAATAAGCATGGACACACTGCAAGGGACTGCAAGGCAAAAATGAAACAAGTCTAGACACCTAAAGAGAAACTACAATGAAAGCCATATCAACCGAAGAGACAAGGTAACTCATATGTTTGGGATTATAATACATGGACTAATTGTGTTGTATATGGTTGGTATGGACATATTGCAAAAAATTGTTACAGAAAGAATCGGATTGGACAATCAAGAAACTGGAAAAATGTAGGAATGGCATGTATGCACTGTCACAAGGTCAGTCATGTAAGCAATAATTGTAGAGACTGAGCACCAGATGAAAACCATATATTTGAGAGTGGATATAACATTGCAAAAATTATGAAGTTAAGGAACATAATGTGGAAGAAGGCATCTAATGAAGAATGCTAAGTCAAGTAACATTATCGGTGAAACCTCATCCATTGGATTGGGTGACATTGGTACCTCCACTTAAGATGACAAAGGTATGTATGGAACTAACATTTTAAATGATCACATTTTACATACAGTTCCTTATATATGATGTACAAATACCAAATTTTCATGAATAAAGATGCACTATGGTTTATGTGTTATAAGTTTACAAATGTCACATAGTCAGTAAAAGAAGAAACATGAGTTGGTTACCTGTCGGTAATCACTATACAATGTTAACCGACAATAGTGCAAACTGATGAAGAAATTCTATGTTAACCAAGCAAAGGAAATTGTAGACATTACGGAGTTGACAACTGTTTCATATCAGAAGTTAGGTCATGCATTTAATGCACCAAAGTTTGAGTGGGAATATCAAAAAATCTATAAATACGTGGAAACAGAGTTCATCATTACATTGCGATTTCAAAGAATAGAGATTTTACAGAGAAGAGTTTGAGCTAAAGATTTCCATAAAAGATTCAAAGTCACTGTAGATCGAACTGACAATAATTCTTTGATGATATCGAGTAAGTTCATCTTCCTACCGAACATTGGTTATCTATTGCTTGCCAAAACCCTAAGAAATAATTTATGGCATCAACATCGAATGCAAGTAAACCACAAAACATTGAGGAGGAAGTAGAATTAATTGTAAGGGCACATTTCACCGAGGACAAATTCAAACCACATCCCAAGGTCACAGCACAAACAGATGATATGGGTGCATTTTTGAGTATTCCAAATAGGGTTTTGTTAACAGAAAACATTAGGGCCTATATTGACTGCAAAATCAAAGAAGTTTGTGATTTTGAGACCATTGCTTCTTATCAACAAGTCTATGGACCAGATGGAAAGATTAAATCTGAATACAAGAAGATTAGGGAGTCAGGGTTATCGTGGTTTACATACTTCCCGTAATCTTTCCAAAATGACTGGATAAGAATCGTGCTAAGAAGATTTCATGATGGAAAATTTTGGTTAGATAAAACTGTTGAGGTCACAAAGAAGATTATCAGTAGGGTTATTGGGTACCCTACAACCAACAAAGCCAAAGCCTTTCAAAGTTTGTCTTGTCCTGATGTTGAAAAGAACACTGGAGCTCAATGGGATGGTAGGGCACTGAAAATCTCAACCATCAAAGACCCAATGGTAAAATTCATGGCACATGTCATCGGGTACAAGATATTTCAATCTAGCAGACCAAATAGTGTACCCTGCAGCATTGTGGACATGGCATATAAAATTGTGAAGAAAGATCACTAGGTAGATCTTGCCAAACTGCTACTACACCAACTACATGATAATATGAAGACAATAAAAGCAAAGAATTCCAATACATGTAAGTACGGATCACTACTTGTTTGTACATTTTTCTATCTGCAAAAATATGTACCAAGTATCGGTAAAGTAAATTGGCAATTTGACAAATTGATAACTGCACAAATCGGTAAAATGATTAAAAGTCTAGGAGATAATCTGAATAAGGAATTTAATGCATATTTCAAGGAATTTCAGGAAAAAATGCAACAAAGGAGTAGAATTCCAAGGGAATTAGTGAGTAAATTTGAAGATGACATATGTTTTGTAGTCAACACAGACCACTCAATGATAAAGGCAGTAGAACCGAGAACAAAATGGTTAGCACCGATGGGATATGAAATGAACCATGATTTCACTTTGAAATCTATTAATGCATTGCTAGCATTATCGATAGACATCACTGCCAATAGGTTTGGCGTATATGAGGAAGCTAAGTCATGAATCACTACAGACATAGAGATCAAAAAAATGTCTAGAAGGGTGAAGAAAATGAGAAAAGATCTCACAGCAAAATATGGAAATGCATCTGACTCATCTAAGGAGTCATCGATTAAAGAAACAACCGAAGGTCAGTTATAGTTTTGCTGACAAGCCCTATGATAGTGAGGAGACTGAGTTAGACAAAGAAAAGCATCACACACTAGTTCCTCCAATCAATGTTGAACAGGAAATGCAACTACCAGAACCTGAAGGAATGAGGACACGTTCGTCAACTGTAGCACAATCTACTGAATAAGTAGAAGCAATAAAAGTAGAAAAAAGAATAGCAGCTACATCGACACAAAAATATGTTAAGAGAAAGAACAAGAAAGTAGTTTAGCCACCGAAGAAAAAGAGGAAATACATAAGAAGTAAAGAAGATATAGAGGAGACTGACACTGAAAATGATCCTGATCAATTCAAGTTAGTTCATAATAGGGAAAGTACAATAGAAGAAATAATTGAAGATATAATTGAGAATGGAAATCTTACAGATCCAGGCATAGGAAAATTTGACAAAATGTCAATTGAGGACAAGACAAAGCTAGAACATGTTGTCATCCAGATGATGATTAAATTCAAAAGAGTACCAGTGGAATTTGCATGTCAATTACCAAAGGAACTTGATGAAAAAATAAGTGAGAGATGGGCTATTGCACTAGATACAGAGAAAAGGAAAAGAGAACAATCATTAAGTCGTACAGCCTCACACTTTAGCTATGCTATTGTAAGTGAATACATGACAAAGTATCAGGCTAGATTTCTAGTCAAGAATAGAGCTATGCAGATAATGGATGAGAATGTGGGTGATATGGATGTCACATGTGATTCTTTGTGGACATCAATTTTGAAAGCAGAAGAGAAAGTTGAACAGGAAGCATTCCTGAAACTATCTAAGAAGAGACACAGTTCAAAAGTCAAAGGTATTTTCATTGATGATAACAAAGGAAATAAAATAGAGGACACCAATATATCAGTTATCAAGGTAATTAATATCACTAAACAAAAGGAAGAAATAAGAATTCCACAGGATGCACTGGATCAAGTTAAGATCAACTTGCAAAAGAAAACTGATGATGATGCACTCATTGAGGACATCACTAATGGTGATCCTGATGATGAGGATGATGAAGATGTGACAATTGCACCAAACAAAGAGGAAGCACTAGACAATGATAGTGTGTTCACATCTCTACCAGGTGAACTCCCTGTACTTGCAGAGGTAGTTGAAATAATTTCACAAGTACAACCCGATGCTTCTCATCTTGAGCAAAATAAAGATACAACTAAGATACAAGCACTTGAGCAACCTGCATATACAAATGAGCCTACCAAAATAGAGGCATAGTCTACAAAAACAAAGGAACCAGAAGAAACAAAGTCGACCAAGGTGAACCCACCTGACACTACAACTGAGACTCCCACACCATCTACCGAGGAGTAGAAGAAGGATGATACGGTGTCAACTGGGAAAGAGACTCCAAAAAGTGGAGAAAAAGCTATTGTTATAAGTGAGAAGAAGTCACCTCTTGCACAAAAGAAGAAGAAGAAGAAAGCTAAAGGGTCGGTCACCATTGATGAAGTTATAATTATACCAGAATGTGACCTGAGAACCCTAAGCCTCAAGGAACTAAGAAGATATGGGGAGCTATGTTCAAGGAAAGTGGCATAAGAGAAGTTAAGGAAAGAAAACAAATGTAAAGAAGTGTTAAATGATGTGAGGGATATTTTTCAACAAATATTACTGGAGAAAAATATTGATGAGAGCACTCCCATCTTAGATCAACTTGCTACACTCGTCGACAAAATCAATGCCCCTGATACAGATGCAGATAAAAGAATAGAAGAAAGAGAAGAACCAAAGATTTAGAACAAATTGGTAGAAAGGATTAGCAAAAAAGTGGCACTAAACAAGGTAAAATTATTTGAGGTTATTACTGAGGTAAAATCTATCACCTAGATAATCTGTCAATTCCTAATCAAGCTTTGTACTTCAGAAAACTTCACTGTAGAAGTCAGTGAAAAGATAAAAGGTTTAGAAGTAGAGATAAAGTTGAGTACACAAGCAGCCATCATCGAGCCAACTGCTTTCTTAAAGCATATTCACTGAGTTCAGGAAATCTGGTGGTTGATAGCAGATTTAAGGAAACAAGAAGCACACATCACCGATTAGGTTACAGAGTTACACAAAGAACTCATTCCTTACCTAAAAATTTTTTATGCACATATTGTCAAAGCTAAACAACTTGTAGCAACACCAGAGATTTTAGTGTTGGATAATATCTTTGACATGCATGCACAAGTCGGTCTTGAGCATATTGCTCTTACCAACTTGAAAGAGGAATGGGTCAACCTCTTGGAGTCCATAAAGAAAACCCATCAAAATATTTTTGATAAGATGTAAGTATACATTATATATTTTTTTTGCATTTGGCATTATTATCAAAAAGGTGGAAAACATGTATATGCCAAATAAGTATAGTTTTGCTATGTATATTACATACTACCAGGAGCATGCATCAAGGGGGAGTATTTTGTACTTAGAAACTTTTTTTTGTGGATATGTATATGGTGGAGACATAAGGAATATATAGAAACATTTTTTCTATATACATTCGAAGTTTTGATACTAATGCCAAAGGGGGAGATTGTTAATCTCTATTGAGCATTTAAGGTTGTCATTAGTATCAAAGGATAGTAAACAGATCTGTTGGCTACTTATATTAAGTTGGTTGGTAACCAGAAGTAAGATAGAGTAGTCGGTAAAGTCTTTACATTGAGCATCACACAGTTAACCGAGCACCAGTGACACCGACACTGAGGGTCAGTAAAAATTGAGCATCACAGTATACACCTAGTAGATTATATAGTGTTTACCGATGATCACACAAAATGGCATAGTAATCTAAAATGGCACATTCTTCTATGCAAATGGTTAAAATAGATCGTAAAATGATTTACCAAGATCAAGGAGCATTTATTGTAAAAGATACTCATTAAATGTAATGTTTATCTTATTGTAATAGTTGATCTAGGTTATTTTGCACCGTAGACCTTAGGGTTATGATTATTTTTGTAACCTAATTTTTGCTAAAGTAGCAAAAATAGAATACTATATATTTTGTATGTTCGCACCATTTTATGAGGTTGGTGAACTAATATATATGAATCATGGAGCACTTGAAGACATTGCCTAACTTCAAGACAATCAGTTTACTGAGCAGAACAGAGTACAGAGGATATCAGATTGAGTAGAATCAGAGAAGGCTATCGAGCAAAATAGAGTAGAGAACCATCACAGATAAGGTGATATTTTTATGAGCACTTATAGATCTGTTTCAGATAATTGAGTTTTCAACTAGCAGATAATTGCCTATTACTTTCTGACAATTGTGATAGAGTTTTGATAAATCTCTTAACAGAGTAGACTTAACAGTCTTATGTAAATCTCTTAACCGAGTACACACTTCATTAGTGTTGTTTAAATCCTATAACTAGGTAGATCTAGCTGATCTAACATGTTACTCCTAATAGGGTAAGATCACTAGAAGTGATCAAAACTTGTAGCCTTAGCAGGCAAACCTTTTCTATCTGTAGTAGTGAAGAATTTGTGGGTGTCATCCCCACCACAATTTTTACCTTCTTACAAGGGTTTCTGCGTTACCAAAATACTTGTGTTATGTGATTATCATATTGATTTCATGTTGTTTACTTTCTCAAGTTAACTAGATGATTGATTTATACAATTATATTCAAGTTATTTTGATTGGTTATCATAGTACACAGTTATAGATCTGAAAGGTTTTTCAATTAAAGTTTTTGAAGGCACTGATTCACCCCTTCCCTCTCAGTACCTATCTCTCCTAATTCCAATAGGATAAGCTTCAATGCTTAAATGATTCTTCAATCACAACTTCAAATCTAACAAAGAGCTAAATCCTACAAGAAGGTTCCTCCAATGAAACAGCAAGTAGAATCCTTTTTCGAGATCAAAATCAAAATTTGAGATCATTCATATTATCAACTGCTTGCACAATCAACCTTCAATCATCATAGAAATCTAGTATTCAACTTAACTGACTATCTTACATCAAAATATAGAAATTTCAACTTGGTCAACCATGGTCAACTCATGGTTTCACCTAGTCAAACTTGGTCTTCTGGACCTCCAAATGATGCAGAATGCATTCTTGAACATGTTTAACCACTTCTCAAATCAATTAACATGCTTCTAAACTATTCAACACTGACTTTTCTTGTCAGATTTTAATTTTTATCCCAAAGGGGGTATGGTATTGCATATCATTCAAAGTGTGTAATCTAAATCTAAAATCATATCTTTCCTCAGTAATCGAGACAACAACCATGTCTAGTTGTTGATTCATCAAAAGATCCCATCACTCATGGAAAATCAATCATTGCTTGGAGCATATCAGATTCATCGAGATCCATATCAATCTGGTATTCTCTTAATCTTGTAGACTGTATCAGTCTTTTGTAACCATCGGTTCATTAGTGTTATTTCCTTGGTTCTTCATAACTGAAGGGTTCAAATGTGATACCAATGTGATTCTTATCGACAATCAGGTCTAGAATCAGTCACTCACTTCTTTGCAATCATAAGGTTCAGAATCAGGTGTTTTGACACTTCTTCACAATCATCGGTTCATTGCTATTGTAGTTAACATTATCTTTGGTCATTCAGGACCTAATATCTTGGAATCTTTCAATCAGTTTCTATCTCATATCATTAGTTTCTATTTCATATCAATTTCCAATTTCAAACATCAGTTTCAACATCATACACAGACTATCTTTGAACCACTATGCTTTGCATAGTAATTCAAAGAGGGGCAAAATGTAATACCCCAAAAATGGGCTATAAGTTCATTAACCTCCTACATCGACAATTCGAATGAAATCGACATCAAAGTCCTAACCTAAGGCACATCGACACATCATCGAATCTTAATTGATTATCCTAAATTCTACATCAGGGAATAGTCCTTATTCCTATTTATCTTAAAGTTTGATTAATTGAATATTCTAAATATTTAATTAATTAGATTTAATTATATTTATTCCTAAATTGTATTATTTAAATTTTGACAATAAATTAAATATCCTATGACTTATTGATTAAATTCTTATTTAATTAATTACTGTCAATTGTCAAATTTAATAATATAGTTTTTGAATAAAAGTTTGATTTAATAATTGATTAACCCATAAATCAGTTGTTATATTTTTAAAATCAGTTAAGTTGAGGATAAATCACTTTATTTATTAAATTAATTCATAATTAATTATGCACATCCAAAAAATAGTTAAACTTTAAATCAGAAAATCAATTCAAATTGTTTTAAAAATAAACTCAACTCTCTTTTGAGTTGAAAGCTAATCTCAACTTCTGATTTAAATTAAAAAAACTTGTTTTTGCATGATTTTTTGTGAGTTAACTATCTTTAATTCCTTGTTGACTCAAAAATCAACCTAAGTGATTTATGGCTTTTTCCATACATCCTCAAAGCCCTAGATTTCTATAAAATCAAGGCTCAGCTCTTCACAAATCATCTCACAAGTTTGCATACTTACTCTGCCAAAATCAATCCACAAATTTGCACAATCACGCTAGCGAATTGATATCTGAAGAATTGAAGCTTCTTTGCAAATCAACAACTTTTGTGAGATCAATCTTATTTTTAATCGTTGTTAGTTTCATATTTAGCATATCATTGTTAGCTTATTTTGAATATCAGTTTTTCATCTAGAATAGATTCATATCAGTTTATTTCATATTATTGCATAGAAAATATAAAAATATAGATTAATTTGCATTCATCTCATATCTAGATTCTGCATTCAAATCCTTCATTTAGGTGTCGTCAAGGTCACTGATCTCGGTCCAATCTGAGAATACATACTCGCATCTACTAGAAGGCAGTAAATCGCCTGGTTAGATTAGTTTCCATTTCACTGCATGATTTTGATTTTTGCTAACCTCTAATATTTTACTGAAGTGTTGTGTCTACAGCTAGGTACAAAATTCACACACACAGGTACGTATGATTAAATGTTTAAGCCTTATTAGGTATTTTTCTTATATTATCAAATATATTTATATGCATTACAAAGAATGTCCCTATGACATGGTTTTATTTTGATACATTAAAATCAATAAATTTTAAATAGGGATCATTTTGAAAAATTGAAACATTATTAAGTATAATGAACCCTAAATTTAAAATTTATTAAAAGTTATCTAATATTGCATATTTGTGTGTAGGAGTTTTACATGTGGATTCTTGAGCCAATTATCTGAAGATAGGACAAATTATATTTGTAATATGGGGAATGGATTTTCCCTCAAACCATTTATATGGTTAATATTGTAATTTTAGGGTTAGTTATGGGATTAGGTTTTTGTGAAAAGGTGTGTCTTTTCAAGGGAAACCATTGAATATGATATTTATATTGAATAATTTGTAATCAAACAACAACATGACAATAATAAGGGAAAAACTCTAGCAACTACAAATTTTGAACCATTATATGCAAATTTCTCAAACACCAATTGAGATAAGTTGTCTTATGTTTATTTGAAGTTATATGTTATTATTTTCAATTAGTTTTTTGGATACTATGTGTATTAGAGTGTTCCACTGTGTTCTATTTCCTAAATATTGTAATTCAAAGTTAATACATACAACTTGAGTATCAATTGTATGGTCTATGTATCTACCATTGTTCTTATCAGTCTCTTAATTTGAGTTAAACTCGATAAGATTAGTTGTGTAAATTGATTTCAATTGTGAATCAAGCGAAAGCCTATGGAAGTCTTGCTTTATTAAAAGTAAGTTTTCTTAAAACTGTCTCTAATTATATGTAGGATATTAAATTTTTGACTCTATAACTTGCTGACTCTATAACCCAAATGTTCATTAGGCACTGATCTTGTTATCGTTTGAAAATTATTATTTGGTTCTTCTTTTGTAGTTTATAAATAAATTTGATTACTTTCTTTATAGCATTTGCAATTAGGTTCTTAGTGATAATTTAATTTTAGTTTAGATTTCATAGAATACAGCTATCAGGAGATTATATCATTTTCCTCCAAAGATCATTTACCCCTTTGGAAGGAATTTTGTTTGTCTATGCATGCATTTGTGCAGCATAGGGAACTTGATAATCTAGGGTGAATTTAGGCCTACTAGCCTTGGCTTGATCAAGCTACAATTGCAGAGGTACTAGTGTGTGCCTGTTAGTTGGCCAAAAATGGCCCATCATTTTTGGGCACCAATAGGCAAGACCGAGTGGAAATGTGAAAGTTCTTCTAGAGGAAAAATTAGTAACTACTGAGATGGCTATAATAGAAGTGAATTCTGAGGAACTTGTTACAATTGTAGAGAAGAAGGACATAGATCATTTGAGTGTAGACAAGCAAACAAGAAGGTTGGTAATAGTAGAAATGCTTTAGTGCAAGAAGACTCACCGAATGAACCTGAGAAGGAAAATAACCTGATGGTCAAGAGAGCACTATGGAGTGAAAGTAATATGGAAAATCTGGTAAGGAAAAGTTTGTTCAAGACTAGATGTAGAGTTGGTGATAAAGTCTGGAAGGTAATCATTGATAGTGGAAGTTTGGAGAATCTAAAATCTGAGGAAATGGTTGCAAATTTGCAATTGGAAAGGTTGAAACACTTGAAGCCTTATCAAATTTCATGGATCAAGGTTGAGCATACACTATTGGTAAGTGAACAATGTTATATGAATTTGAAAATTGGAAAGTATTATGATAAGGTGTTATGTGATATCATGCCTATGGATTGTTGTCGTATATTTTTGCATAGACCTTGGAAATATGATAGACATGCTATATATGATGTGAGATTGTATAGATATAGTATTTGGGATGATGGGAGAAGACAAATCTTGTTACCCTTGATTGAAGAATTTGTTGGTAATGTTTGTACATCTTTGAAAGTTTGTTTGATGGAAGGAAGGAAGTTTGTTAAGGATTTAAAGAAGACTGATGGATGGTTTGTTATGATCCCTAACAAATCAAGTGAGAAAATAGTGGATAGTATCCCTGAAGAGATTGATAAGATACTCACTCAGTACCGAGAGATCATTTTTCATAATGTACCTGATGGTTTACCACCAAAGAGAAGCATTGATTATTGTATGGATCTGATTCCTAGAGCTATTTTACCAAATAAGGAACCACATTGGTTAACACCTACCAAGAATCAAGAACTTAATCGACAAATCAAAGAATTGTTTCAGAAGGGTTCAATCTAAGAAATTTTGAGTCCATGTGTAGTACCAGTTGTATTGGTACCTAAGAAGAATGGAGAGTGGAAAATGTTTACTGATTCCAGAGAAATCAACAAGATAATAGTCAAATATTGGTTACCTATACTGAGGATGTATGACATAATGGATAGCTTGAGTGGAGCAAAGTATTTTACCAAAATTGATTTGAAAAGTGGATATCATCATATCAAAATTAGAGAAGGTGATGAATGGAAGACTACTTTCAAGACAAGAGAAGGTTTGTATGAGTGGTTAGTTATGCATTTTGGTTTAACTAATGCACCGAGTACTTTTATGAGATTGATGAAGGAGGTTTTGAATAAATTCTTGGGTAAATTTATGATTCTATACCTAGATGACATTGTGATATTTAGTAAGACTAGAGAAGAACATTTGTTGCACATTAAATAGGTATTGCAGAGATTGAAAGAAGAAAATTTGCTGATTAATTTTAAAAAGTGTTCCTTCATGAAAGAAGAGATTGTATATTTGGGATTTTTGATTTCAGCTAATGGTTTGAAAATGGATCTTGAGAAGGTTGAAGCTATTTTGAATTGGCATACACCTGAAAATTCTAGTGGGGTAAGATCAATAGTTTGGTTTAATCCAGGTTTCTTCCATTATGTTTTAAGTATTTTTTCTTTTTCATTTCAAAGAGTTATAATTTTGTTTCTTTGCAAGAAGAGAAAGGGCTCCATAGAGGAGGGAGGGAGATTGTGGTCTGAAATTGGTGATGGTTTGTATCTGTAGGTCATTATTCACAGTGTTGTGTTTTATAATGTGAATATATAAATACATACTATTTAATATTTATACAAGTTAAATTATAATATTTTTTAAATGCTAATAATCAAAGATTATTTTCATCTTTTTGAGATTTATTGTAGTGAACTATTCTTGTAATAGCCTTCTATTCAAGAAATCGGGTAATGCTTAAATGAGAATAGTAGGAATGCTATAATTTTTCAAGTAGGTTATATGGCTACAATGTAGGTTTTAAAGGTCTTAATATCATAAGGTGATGACAAAACAAAGGATCAAGAAGACATGTTTAACACTATGACATAAGATGCAGGATGCATGATTCTATAGCTCCTAATCAAGAACCAAACATTTTTTAACAAGTTTTGCTTCCAGAATGGTTCCAAACATTTATAAATCTTAGTAATCATTTCTTCCCATCTTTATTTATCAGGGCTTCTAATTATTCATATAGTCTAAAGAGTATAGGACATATTCAATGTTATTCAAAATATCAAGGATCATGATTGCATCTAGTGAAATATAAATAATCATTTATTCATCCATTTGAGAACACGTTAAATATCTCTTTCAAATGGTTTGTACATGTAGTATGATGTGAAATATCATATTAATAATACTAAGAAATGTTTTATATTTTTTCAACTACGCCAATAGGACTATTTTTTCATTTCTATAAAAGAATTACCCTCTTTAGTCCTATGAAGTTTGAAGTGTATAAGGCTAGGTTCAGTTTTGTTTGTTGGATTTCTCATGTTCTGTGGGTACTCTCAAATTCTTTTGATTACCATGGTGAATTTTTGGAAGAAATCCTTTTGTGCACTTAGTTGAGATTCTTAGTTTTAGCATTCAATATTCAGGTATTGTTGGAAGTGCTTTTTTTTGAGATATTGACATTCATGTTCTATCATTGATGTCAACATATGTTTTAGTTGGTTTCATCAAACAGACTAGTTATGATAGGAACATACAGATCTAACAGAGTGGTATGGACATTGTACGACATTCCAGGATATGAGATCTTATATTTGTGATAAAGTATGTGTGTATAACTTATGTCTAAATTCACAAATCATTATCTATTTTTTTCATGAGTTATGACTATTTTGGTCAAGACTAGTCACAGTGTAGTAAATAAGGATTATGATGAGACGGTCTCTGAGTTTTCAGGATAACTTGGATGTGAGAATTAATTATGGTATGAAAGTTTGAAGCTTGACATAATACACATGGAATAACATTCTATGAGATTCTTGAGTCATCGAGATCTTGGTAACGCCAGATGAAATGTGTGGTCTTGTGAAGACCTATTTGGGGCTAACTATAGGAGATAATGTAATCAAAAGGTTTCTAGTGTGGATTATGGACCTTGGTGCCTATTTAATGATTTATATCTATTATATACTTGTTTAAGATATTGTGTGTATCTAAGCAAGGGTCTATGTGTTTATTTTTGCATTGAGGAAGTCCTAACAGGCCGACCTAATTGCTTGTTGTAACTTGTATAAAGTAAAGTCATTCCTTGAAGTTCTAAGTGTGGAAATAGGGGTTGTGAACTTCTTGTTGGAAGGTATACTGGATGTAGAGAAGAGATAATTCATTAAGCACTTCATTTGAACTATTTGGGAAAAGCTAGTTGTTTTAATTTAGTTCCTTACTATTATTGTGTACTCTTATGCATTTATTTGGATAGTGGATCCATAAGTTGGGTTTAACCTTCACTTTAAGCAGTGTGCTCGGGCAGTGAGACTATCCTTGTAATAAAATCTTAATAGGGTTTGAAAGACTCCTAATAGGGTCTATCCTTTAACAAGGACTTGTATTGAATGTAATAATTAGCTCCTAATAGGTATGGCTCTCCTAACATGGACACAATATTTTAGTGCATCATTAGTGGGTTCCATCACCACTGGATTTTTTCCCTTAACAGGGTTTTCCTCGACAACAAATATTTTTGTTATGATGTTTTGATTTTGTGACGCTCTTATGGTTACATTATTTTAGTTTGTTTAAATTAATTAGTTTATAAGGTAATTTAAGTTTAAGATTTGACACACAACTGATTCAACCCCCCCCCATCTCTCAGTTGTGTTGCCACATTGTTATTTCTAACAATTAATATCAGAGCTTCTAGTCCTTAGATAGATATCTTAACCACTTGAGGAGATCCTAAGATGGCTTACTATAGGAAGGAGAGCCCTAAGTTTGATGTTGAAAATTTTGACAGAAGGAATAACAAGATGCGGACTCATATGATCTTCATGGAAATTGATTACTGGATAATTATCAAGAGGGATGAAGAGATCAAGGAACAATCTGAGATAGCTAATGCTACTAAAGATGAGAAGAAAGTGTTTCATTGCAACATGGTTGAAAGGAAAGCATTGATCAATTCACTTTTAGAAGAAAAATTCACAAAGGTTAAAGGAACTTGATTTAGCACACAAGATACAAATGAGGTTGGAAGCTTTGTATGAAGGAGATCAATACACTAAAAGGAAAAAGTTTCATAATTGGAAAGCAAAAATGGAGAACCTAAGAATGCAAGATGATGAAAATGTTAGAGCATATGTACAAAGGATAACTAAGGTTTTTACAAGAATTATAAATTATGGAGGCACATACACTAAGGAAGAAATGATCACAAAGATTTTGAAATATTTGACACCAATTTATAAGAAAAAATTTTAGGTGATTGAGGAGGTCATTCCACTCATTATGAACTTCAACAAAGAGATGTTAATTACTAAATTAACCACCTTTGAGACTGAAGAGCTATAGGAAGCATTTCCTAAAGTGGAAACTGCATTTAAAGCTACTGTTCAAAATGACAAGAGGATATTATCTAGCCTTGAAAGCACTAGTAGAGGTAGCAGACATGAAGAGCTTGGAGAATATGCTGATGATTGGGCTGAATTAGAAGAAGAGAGGAAGTTGGATGAGCTTTTGGCTCTTCTTACAAAGAGGGATAATAAAGGTAAGGGTAATTTTTGAAGGAAAGTTTCCCCTAAAATGTTTTTCTAGCAATAAAATTGGTCAATTTGCATCCAAATGTCCTACTAGGATTCCTAAGCACAAAAATAAGTTTTTCAAGAAGGATAAGGAATGTTATTATGCTAGTGATGGTTTTTCTGATGATTCTACAAATGATGAAGATTAAATTGGATTTTTTTCAATTAAGGATGAAGAACCTATTTATGAAGAGAAATATTTAGTTTCGCATGTGGAAAAGAAATCATAATGGATTATAGATAGTGGTTTCTCTCATCATATGAGTGGTGATAAAGACAAATTTGTTAAGCTAAACAAATATGATGGTGGAGTAGTTAGATATGGTGATAAAACTCCTAGATTTATCATTGGTAGAGGATTAGTTCTCTTGATGGAAAAACTAACACTTATGATTTTTTTGTTTTTTTATGGCCTTAAACATAAATTTTTGAGTGTTAGACAACTTGTAGAAAAGGGTTACCACTTGTAATTCAAGGATGGGAAATGTACTATTAGAAGGGAGACATGAGACTTGATCGCATCAGGAAAAAAAAAAGAGGTAATGTATTTTAGTTGATTACTACATAAGCTAGTTATTTTGTGGATAAGGTAGATGACAGTCGATTGTGGCATAGAAGATTATGTCATATAAATTTTGACAATATTATGAAGGCCATCAACACAAATGCAGTCAGAGACCTGCCAAATATTATCAAGCCTACTAACACTATGTGTAGAGAGTGTGTAATGGGGAAACAAACAAAGAGAAACTTTTAGAGAAAATCATTTTTGGCAATGGGAAGCTAGATTTGGTGGATACAGATCTATGTGGTCCTACAAAGACAATGTCCTACTATTGTAAATGATATTTCATTCTTTTGTTGATAATTATTAAAAAATGATGTGGGTTTCTTTCCTTAGAGAAAATTTTGAAGCTTTTGATAAGCTCAAGATTTATAAGGAAAAATTTGAGAATGAGTTAGGTTTGAAGATAAAATGCTTGAGGTTAGATAGAGGTGTAGAATTTATATCTGATGGATTTAATTCATATTCAAAAGAACATGGAATATATAAACATACTTCTACACCTAGAACTCCACAAAAAATGAGATAACAGAGAGAAGGAAAAAACCATATTGGATGTTGTGAGAACTATGTTAATTGAAGGAAATGTGGCACACTTACATTGGAGGGAAGTAGTTAACTCTATTGTCTACACCTTAAACTACATTTAGATCAGAGAATGTACTGGAAAGACTCCCTATGAACTGTGTTTTGGTCATACTCCTTTTGTGAAGTATTTCAAAATTTTTGGTATCAAGTGTTATATCAAAAGAGATGATGAAATAGGAAATTTTGATGCAAGAAGTGATGAAGGTGTTAAGAATGGGAACACTGAGACGGGGGGAGGGGGGTGAATCAATGTTCTACAATTAATATTTTTCTTCTTCTTTAAACTTAGCTCAATTACTTAAGTATTGAAATGAATAGTAAATCAAATGAAACATTCAACCATAACACATAACATAAGATATTTTTATAGGGAAACCTTGGCCAGAGGAAAACTCCAGTGGGAATTAATACCAACAAATAATTGTACTAATCTTATGAATCTGTTAATGTTCCTTTGCCCTATTAGGAGTAGTCTTTACAAAGCTGAGTACAATGACTCGGTTAAGAGTTTCATAGAACAAACCCTATTAGGGGTGGATGGCTCACTACCAGAGCTCACTACTCAATGAAGAAGGCTACAACCTCCTATTTATCAGATACACACTATATCTACAATGGTGAACTGTTGATGTGACACTGTTGTCTGATCAGTTCCTTTTGTGTGTTGATGCTCTAACTCCTTTTAGAGATTTATCTCATAATGACTAAAATCACATACATCTTCTCTTCTTTTCCATACTATATATCTCTCTACATATCCAAATACAAAAGCACATGTCATATATGTACATGCTGAATGGGCACAACCAAAACTAACTACTGTGTCGACCTATAACTTAACACATACAATGCTTCCAAGTTAATTGGCTCAAGCATGTTTACATACAGTGATATTAACATGTTTATAACACTATTACAATAGGTGCATAGCCTTTACAAAACAAAAATATATACGCAAATCAAAAAACTATCTGTCGGCTCCATGTTTTGTTCTGTTCTGCTGCTTACTAACTGTGTCACTTAGACTTGTTGTAACTTCTCCATGCTATCATATCTGACCATGTGTTATTAGACTTAGCATAGTTCCATACTCAAAATATTATATCCAAGGGTGCATACCAAAACTCAATCATACACGTGCACTGATGCTCTGATCATCAGGTGCTTCTCTATCTACTATGTCTTCCATAATTAGCCAAATTATGATCTTCTAAGTTAGTGCACTGACTAAAAAAATTCATGAATTTGTTGCCATAATGACAAAATAAAACTTATTAATATATACTAAGTAAAGTCAACTTTCCAACAATATCCGCCTTTGTCATTAATGACAACAAAGGAATGTGGCAAAGTTGCTAAACTTAACTTATACAAAAAACTTGTTATCAAAATGTACATCATATCTTCTTCTTCTTTATACACTAATATCTCCTTTATATCATATACACTACTCCCCCTTTGACATTAATGACAAAGGTGCTTAAAAAGGAAAACTTCAAGTACTTACATAGAAAATACATCTGAGTATGCAATTTGAAGGTTTTTGATTTCTTGCTGCCAGAAAACCTTGAGTGCATCAACTGTCTGAAGATGGGCACATAATGCATATGTTATTTTCTCCATCTTTTCTAATTCTATGCAGGGACCTTGATCATATGTGACAATTGTGGCATCTAACTTCTTGATGTTCTAATTTAGTACATCTAGTGAGGATGCCAGTGCATTTCTAAGTTGTGCTTGTCTAGCCCTTATCTTTGCCATCTCTTTTTTTGCCTTCTCAATTTTATCTATCTATCCTTGATAGACATTATTGCACATGTTTATGTCTTGAGATGGATCTTCCACTAATTTTCCTACTGCTGCCATCAGAGATTCTACTTCCTGAATCTTCTTAGAGATGTTTGCAGTTAGTTTGTCCTTATTCATGCAGTCAACAATTATCTTCCTTCCTTTTGCTGCTAACTCTTTTAGCATTTCTTGACCAATCTTTAGAGAATTAAGGTCAAGTGAGAAGTTACTTATCAATTCATTTAACCTTTTCTTGATATATTTTTCTTCTATAATTTTTTATGTTGAGGCTTCTAGACTTGAAATTTTTTCTTTGAAGCTTGATAAGATGCTACTGACATTGTCCACTGAATGAACACTAGTCACTTTCTTATCCTTAGGTAGTAGATTGTTCAGTATGCTAACTGATTCAACAAATAAAAGGATTTATCATTACTTGTTTTTCTTTGGCTTTCTCCATAGCCAATACACTTATCTTCATCAGATCTTCTTCTCCCCATGAGTCTAGGCTTGATGTATCAGGTGTCAAACTTGACAACAATGATATAGATGACTTAGGAGTAAGAAGTGTTCTTTCCATGAACTCACTCTTTACCTTCACTAAGATCTCAACAAAGGGCTCTTCTTTTTCAACTTCCTTCTCTTCTTCCTATTCTGCTAAGTCCTCAATTTGGACTTCTTCTTGCTGCATAGGTGATTCTTCACTGCATAAGATCTCAACCTCTTCAGTACTTACAAAGGCTTCTTCAAAATTATCTAGATCTTTATCTGTTGCCACCATGGATATTTCAACATTATCAATTACTATTGTTTCATTCTTATCTTTAGCCAGTGCAGAATCATTTTTACCTATCATAGGTGCATTTGGGATCTCAGATTCTTTTTCTTTCTCAGAGGGAACTTGGGTTGTAGGTGTAGTAGGAGGATACATGTGTCTTTCCAAGAACACTTTTTCAAATGCCTTTTTTGTCTCCTTCGCAACAAACTCATAATCCTTGTTAATTATCTGTAGAGTTCTAATTTTTGTTCTTAGATGTGGCTTAACCAAATCTAATAGTAATATCTTCTCTTCCAGTGAACAAACAGGGAGGTTGTCATCCAATGTCTTTTCTCTTATCCTCATATCCTCTTCAATAGCTTGTCTTTTCAAAGAGTCAAGTATATTCCATACTTGATCAGGAATGACTATCTTCAGTTCCAAGACAAACTTTTTAAACTTAATCATCTATTTGATGATCATAGAATGAATTTTTGATTTGTCAATCTCATGATACTTATCATAGAATTTTTCTATTTGATCTATCCTTCCTTCATTAACAACTCTAGTTCTCAATGTTGAACCTGCAACTGATTTACAACTGATTGGAGAGATTTTTGAAACAGTGATTGAAGATCACATTAAAATTAGTTGTATAGATATACAATATGTTAAATTAGTATTATGTTGTCATTGATGTCAACTAGTTTCTTATTAGTTTGACAGTACTTATCTTGTAAGTTATCATTACCGAGACATCTGAAGAATGGTGAAAGGTCACAGCAAATAAGGATAAGGAATGCATTGGATAACTTATTGATGAGTCTTTGATCTCATTATATTGACTTTAGTATGTTGTATTCATCTATTATGGAGAAAGGAACTAAAAGACACAAAGCAGTGTTGGTCAGTAAAAGAGAACAGTTTAATGTTTACCGAGATCCTCAGTGTAAACACCGACGACAGTATACACTGATGTAGTGTGTTGTATACTGAGCACAAGTTTAACCGATGAAGGTTTACCAATGCATTTCTTTGTTAACCGAGGAGAATAGAAAAGCATTTAACGATATTGTCAACTAGACAATTTGACGACAAAATTGATGAGCTGGATTCGCATGATTTCAAGGTGAAAAGTCAAAGTTTGTTACAAGGATCTATGGCTAACAAAATTCAAGGAAGATCTGATGAAGGAGATTGAAACGTGTTAATGAAACATCAGCCGAGGAAGTTTAAATCAGAAAAATCAGTGGATATAATTAAGCGACAAAATTTGATGGATGAAAATAAAATAGCTTACATGTTTATTTAAAGAGAAAAAAGAAAAGAAAAGAAGGAGATACTACAGAAACTGAGCGTGAACTAGCATTCATGCATTTATGATCAAATAGGTTACTGAACTGAGCTGCGGAAACCCAGCTACACAATGAACAAACTAAGCTACACAGAGCACATAACTGATTGTTTGTAAGTGATATTGATACTAGATCTGAAGTGATATATTGGTCAGAAAACATTATTGAGCATAACACTGATCTGTAACTGCAATTTGTTGTATTAAGGCAGATCAACCTACTGTTACTTTCTAATAATTGTAAATAGTGAAAATCTCTTAACCGAGTGGACTTTTAAGTCTTATTTTTGTTTCATTCTGACAAGTGAAACATTGTTATCCTATAAATCAACACAGTGAGTGACATAAGATTGAAAGATAACTTCTAGTGCAAAATCCTCTAACTAGGTCACACCTAACAGTGTGTATTGTAACCTTTAATAGGGTTGGGTCCTCACAGGCCTCACTTCAAAAGAGTGAAATTTTTGGGTTGCCGGTTCCCAAGTGGTTTTTCCCTTAATAGGGTTTCCACGTTAAATCATTGTGTTATGTGTTTATTGTGATGATTTTTTATTATCATACTTTACATTTTACCTATTTGATTTGATTGGTAACTACTAAAGAGCTTTAACTGAAGATCGGTAAAAACACTGACAGTGAATCATATATATGTGCCTAGACTGAACAAAGACAACTTCTTAGTATGGCAATAGAGAATGAAATTGCATATAGCTAGAATTGGTGGAGATGCACTACATTTTATAAAAATTGGATACAATGAACCAACTGGTCCTCTGACTGTGGAACAACTAAAAGACAAGCATGATCACAATGTAGCAATGATGGAACTTGTTGCTGCCTGTACCGATGCTGAATTTGAAGAAATCAAAGGATTGACTACTGCTAAAGCAATGTGGGATAGATTAGAGCAAGTATACAGTGGTAACACATCTGTCAAAAGAGCTAGAGCAAAAAGCTTAAGAGGTAAATTCGATGAAATGAGAATGAAAGAAGGAGAAAATATTGTTGAATATTTAAATAGAATTAAAGAGGTTGTTTATGCTATACGAGCTTTTGATGGATTAATTGAAGAAGAGACTATAATCAGAAAAATCCTTAGAACCTTGCTACCTGTATATGCAATCAGAGTATCAGCAATTCATGAGAACCAAGACACATCCAATCTAACACTTGATACTTTGGTCGGTAAGCTTACTACTTTTGAGTTGAACAATTTTGATAACAGTGTTGTACCTTCTGTTGAGTCTTCTTTCATGTCTTCTCTGAAGATTGGGAAATCTAGCAAGAAAAATAGAAATAATAATGATAGTGATACTGATGATGACCTTGATGAGCTTGAAGCATTAATGGCTAAAAGATTACCGAAAGGTAAAGGGAGATATAGAGGTAAGTTACCCTTGGCATGCTTTAATTGTAAGGAAGTAGGTCATATTGTTGCTAGATGTCCTCAGAAAAGAAATGATGATGATGAACCGAGAGATAAATCTGAAGGAAGTTATGGGAGGAGAGTTAACAGAAGCTATCGACACAGTAATAGAAATGACCAAAAGGACAAAGGTAAAAAGGCTTGTTATATAGCTGAAAATACTAACTCTGAGTCTGATTCTGACGATGAAGAGGTAGTGTCTGTTGCAATGAAGGAAGATTTAGAAGAAGATGAAAACCAAGATGAATCTGCCCTGATCTCATGGATACGAAAGAATGAAACATGGATCATTGACAGTGGCTACACACATCATATGATAGGTGATGTAGATAAATTTGATGAATTAGTTGAATATAATGGTGGATCTATAAGAATGGGAAATGATGCCCCATGCACTGTGAAAGGTAAAGGTACCCTTGTAATTAGTGATAGAATAAAATGTGAGAATGCTTACTAGGTATATGGACTGAATTAAAATATATTGAGTGTGGCACAGCTAAACAATTCAGGCCACAAACTGGTGTTTGAAAATAAAAAGGTGAAAATCTATGAAAATGATGGAAGACTTGTTGGGACTAGTACTCAAACTAAAGGTAATCTTTTTCAACTTGATATCGATGAGTCTTCTTGCCTACTTATGAAAGATGAAGATGCTTGGCTATGGCACAAGAGATTATGTCATGTAAACTTTGATAATATGATCAAAATCAATAAAAAGAAGAGAGTTAGAGGTCTACCTAACTTATCTAAGCTTGATCATACTTTATGCCATGAATGTCAGAAAGGGAAAATGACCAAATCTAGTTTTAAGAGTAAGGACTTCTCAACAAAGAAGATTCTTGAGTTGGTTCATACCAACTTATGTGGACCTATGAGAACTCAAAGCTATTATGGTGATACATACTTTATTCTCTTTGTTGATGATTACACTAGATTGATGACTGTGATGTTTTTGAAGGAAAAGTCTGAAGCTTTCAAACTGTTTAAATGGTATAAGGCTAAAGTTGAAAAGGAAACTGGAAAGGAAATCAAATGTCTTAGATCAGATAGAGGTGGTGAATTTATATCTTATGAATTTACTAACTTCTATAATGAGCATGGAATCCAAAGGCAGGTGTCAGCACTGAGAACCCCACAATAGAATGGTATTGCTGAGAGAAGAAATAGATCAATAATTGATTGTGCTAGGACATTGATGATACAAAAGAATGTCACTCAGAAATTCTAGAGAGAAGCTGTAAGCACTACAGTCTGTGTGCTTAACTGAGTACAGTTGAAGAAAGACACCAACCGAACACCATATGAACTTTGGTTTGGACACAAGCCTAATGTAAGTTACTTTAGAATCTTTGGAAGTAAGTGTTTTATTTTGAAAAATGATAGGAATGGTAAGTTTGATTCCAAAGGAGATGAAGGAATATTTTTAGGATATTCTGCCCAAAGCAAAGCTTACAAATGTCTGAACAAGGTGACTAATAAAATTGTTGAAAGTATGAATGTTCATGTTGATGAACATGATGATAAGATCATAGATGAGCAGATGAAGGAACTAGAAGATTACAAATAGTTCACTTACTATGAGTTTCCTGAGTTTCAACCGAGGACACCACTGACTGCTGCAACTAGCCAATAGATAAATAATGTACCACAACCAACAGAACCGACTGAACCTACTGATGATCAAGGAGGAGCTCCCAAGCAAGCTAATGACCTAGAACAGAATGCACAACATAATACACAATAGGATGCACAAGATAGAAGATCTAGGATACTGGCAAGATTTGTCAGAAGACATCATCCTGAAGATTAGATTATTGGAAACAAAGATGTTGGAATGCAAACAAGAAGCAAAACAAGACAAGGTACTTGCTTAGTTTGTGAATTTGAACCTAAGAATGTACAAGTTTCTTTGGATAATGAACAATGGGTCAAAGCAATGACTGAAGAGATTGAGAAAATAGAAAAGAATAAGACTTGGACCTTAGTACCCTAACCTAAAGATAAAAAAGTTATTGGTACTAAATGGATTTTCAAAAATAAGCTGAATGAAAATGGAGAAGTGATAAGAAATAAAGAAAGACTTGTATGTAAAGGATATGCACAAGAAGAAGGAACTGACTATGGTGAAACATTTGCACTTGTTGCAAGACTTGAGGGTGTTAGAATGTTACTGGCATATGCTGCACATAAGAAATTTAAGGTATACCAAATGGATGTCAAGTCTTCTTTCTTGAATGGAATACTTGAAGAGGAGTTCTACATTGAACAACCTGAAGGATTTGAAGATCTAGACAACTGAGATATGGTTTGTAGACTACACAAAGCACTGTATAGACTGAAACAAGCACCGAGAGCATGGTATGAAAGGTTGTACACCTATCTGTTAAGTATTGGCTTTATTAGAACAAGTGATAATAGTAATTTGTATATGAAAGGTAACACTAATGATACTATTATCATAGCTGAAATATTTGTTGATGATATAATTTTTGGAGGTAGAGATATTGTATCTAAAGCATTTGCTGATGAGATGCAAAAGGAATTTGAAATGTCTATGTTTGGAGAGATTAAGTTCTTTCTAGGACTACAGGTGATTCAGCATAGTGATGGAATCTTCATCACTCAATCAAAATACATAAAGGAGGCATTGAAGACATTCGGCATGGAAGATGCAAAACTAGTGGGAACACCGATGGCTACTAGATGTAAGTTGCCGAAGGAAGATGAGACTACTGAGGTAAATCAGACACTTTACCAATCCATGATTGGTAAGCTGATGTATGTAGTTCACAGTAGACCAGATATAGCTCATGCTATTGGAATAGTTGTAAGATTTTCTACAAATCCCAGAGAATCACCTATGATAGCAACAAAAAGGATATTGAGATATCTTAAGAAGATAGAAGATTATGGTTTATGGTATTCAAGAGATGGAAAGTTTGAACTGAAAGTGTATACCAATGCTAACTGGGTTGGTAATGTGGATGACAAAAAAAGTACAACTGGAGGAGCATTTTTCTTGGGAGACAAACTTGTAACTTGGACAAGCAAGAAGCAGAGTTGTGTTTCTCATTCAACAGATGAAGCTGAATATGTTGCTACTGCAACAAACTGCTCCAATATAGCCTATATCAAGCAAGTGTTGGAAGGTATGAATGAGGTGATCACTGATCCAGTGACTATATATTGTGACAACACTAGTGCTATAAACATATCAAAGAATCTGATAATGCACTAAAAAACAAAGCATATATCAATTAAGTATCATTACTTAAGGGAACAAGTGCAGGAAAAGCAAGTTAAACTAGAGTTTTTTACATCAAAAGAACAACTTGTAGACATTTTTACAAATCCTCTACCAAAAGACACTTTTGAATACTTGAGGAATAGACTTGGGGTCCGTCCCCTATCTATCAGTCACTAAGGTGATCTGGAATGCTGCATCAACCTATTATATCAGAAGATCACTCATGTTGATGCTAGCATAGATCACACTTTGATTAAGTTCAAGGTTGTGATTAAGTTTGAAGAACAGATGGAGATATTAGTATACTAAGATACAATGAAGAGGTTTGGACAAGACTGATGTTTGTTTATTTTGTTCATTTGGCATTGTTGTCAAAGGGAGAGAATAGGCAAATATGAATGAGCGAAAGGAAGAGAATCTGTACTGTAAAGACAAAGGGTGAGAATACTAAATAGGAAGAGTTAAGGATGAACTATCTAAGGGAGAGCTTATGACAGACAGAGTTGTAGAGTATATGTTTGGTACATTCATACTATTTGAGTTGCCATCAATGCCAAAGGGAGAGATTGTTGAGCCTACAATTGATTTACAACTGATTGGAGAGATTGTTGAAATAGTGATTGAAGATCACATGAAAAGTAGTTGTATAGATATACAATATGTTAAATTAGTATTATGTTTTCATTGATGTCAACTAGTTTCTTATTAGTTTGACAGTACTTATCTTGTAAGTTATCTTTACCGAGACATCTGAAGAATGGTGAAAGAAGGTCATAGCAGATAAGGATAAGGAATGCATTGGATAACTTATTGATGAGTCTTTGATCTCATTATATTGACTTTAGTATGTTGTATTCATCTATTATGGAGAAAGGAACTAAAAGACACAAAGTAGTGTTGGTCGGTAAAAGAGAATAGTTTAATGTTTACCGAGATCCTCAGTGTAAACACCGATGACAGTATACACCGATGCAATGTGTTGTATACCGAGCACAAGTTTAATCGATGAAGCTTTACCGATGCATTTCTTTGTTAACCAAGGAGAATAGAAAATCATTTAATGATATTGTCAACTAGACAATTTGACGACAAAACTGATGAGCTAGATTCGCATGATTTCAAGGTGAAAAGTTAAGTTTTTTACAAGGATCTATGACTAACAAAATTCAAGGAAGATCTGATGAAGGAGATTGAAACATGTTAATGACACATCAACTGAGGAAGTTTAAAGTGGAAAAATCAGTGGATATGATTAAGCAACAAAATTTGATGGATGAAAATAAAATGCCTTACATGTTTATTTAAAGAGAAAATAAAAGAAAAAGAAGGAGATGTTGTAGAAGCTGAGTGTGAACTAGCATTCATGCATTTCTGATCAAATAGGTTACTGAACCAAGCTACAAAAATCGAGCTACACAATGAACAAACCGAGCTACATAGAGCATAGAACTGATTGTTTGTAAGTGATATTGATATTAGATCTAAAGTGATATATTGGTCAGAAAACATTGTTGAGCATAACACTGATCTGCAACTGCAATTTGTTGTATTAAGGCAAATCAACCTACTATTACTTTCTAATAATTGTAAATAGTGAAAATCTCTTAACCGAGTGGACTTTTAAGTCTTATTTGTGTTTCATTCTGACAAGTGAAACATTGTTATCCTGTAAATCAACACAGTGAGTGACATAAGGTTGAAAGATAATTTCTAGTGCAAAATCCTCTAACCAAGTCACACCTAACAGTGTGTATTGTAACCTTTAATAGGGTTGGGTCCTCACAGGCCTCACTTCAGAAGAGTGAAATTTTTGGGTTGTCAGTTCCCAGGTGGTTTTTCCCTTAACAGGGTTTCCATGTTAAATCATTGTGTTATGTGCTTATTGTGATGATTGTTTATTATCATACTTTACATTTTACCTATTTGATTTGATTGGTAACTATTAAAGAGATTTAATTGAAGATTAGTAAAAACACTGATAGTGAATCATATATATGTTTACCGACTGACAAAAATTAGAGAAATAGTATTTTGGATTACTCATTATTGTTTTGGGACTTGGATAACTGATTCACCCCCCCTCTCAGTTATTCTAACACTCAAGACTTCTAGATTCGGTCTGAATCCTACCTTAGGAGGTGCTTGAGTGTTCTTTCCTTTTCTTCTGGTTCTCCTTGAGGATGGGTGGCTTGCATTAGTCTTCTTCTTCCTTCTAGACATCTTGGTAGGCTCAGGAAGTGGAGTGGACTCTAGATTAATTGTAGTTGTGGGTACAGAGGTGTTGACATCAATCTTTTTCTTCTCCTTTGGATCATTAGATTTTTCTATTTTAACCTCTATAGATGAGGGTGCACTCTCAAGTTGCATGACAATCTTCGCTTCCCTTTCTTTATTTAATTCTACTTGGCTAACACCATGAATTTTCAGAATGTTTGAGGTAATTCTAGATGCTTTTCTCTTTGCCACAGCATGGTATAAGATAGAGTCAACTTGTCTTGTCTTTTCTTCATAAGTTCCCCATCTAGGTTCATTGGGATCCTTAGGCACAAATAGGAGGACTTGTGCATAGCCTTCCAAAATGTGTTCATCAACTTCATAGCCAAGTGGATGAATCCACTTTCTCCTAGGCTCAACTGCTTCCATACATGTAGTTTCTATTTCCACCATGAAGCAAATGTTGTCCTTGTATTTCTCCACTATCTTCTCAAGTATCCTATACCTTCTCTACATCTTAATTCTAAATGTTTTAATCTCCAATTCCATGTAATCCTTTAGGGTGCTTTCTGATATTGCCTTGAATGAAATTTGAGGTAATGTAGGTATGCTCTTGTCTAGATAGAGATCAAAGACCTTACCAACTATATGAAAGTACATGTAGATGATTAATGACCCAAATCTGAATATTTTTCTCTTATCATGTTTTATGTCTCTTATGTTGTCTAACAATTGTGTGTGCAAGATTTCACATAAGTTAAACTCTCCATTTTCTTTGACTATCCTTATAGCTACTAGAATAGTTTTTGTGGATACACTATTCAATCTGTTAGCATACTGGAACTTATAACCAAGTATCATACACATGAGTTTGATATCTTTCTCCTTAATGGGCTCAATAGTCATGCCACACTTATCACTCCTAAACTTACATGCTTGCTCAACCTGTTTCCTGACATCTTTTCCTGATGGAAGAATGGTGTCGGTCTTAGAAAGCCTAGTCATCTCATGAATGAGATTAGTAGTTATGTGAATAGAGACTTCTCCAATCCAAAACAAGTCATCATGAATTTTGCTAAGCAATATCTTAATCCATTCTGACTCATAGAATTCATACGTAGTCGCATACTCAATGATAGGGTTTTTTGTGAAGTGTGTGAATTCATCCTTGAATGAAAAGTGTTGATGAACCATTGTTTCTATGTGTGATCTTATCCTGTCTACTCCTACAAGTTCCTTCTTACAATAGATGTAAGTGCAAATGTCTTCAACATGCATAACTCCCATTGGAGTTCTAGAGAATGCTCCTTCTAAATTATCTAGCATTGACTTAAATGGATGCTTCTTGAATACATATCTCTTCCTCTCTATGACATCAGATACTACTGGAGTTGTCATTACTTACTTGTTTCAATGCTTAAGTAGGGTTCCAAAGGGTTTCTAAAACAACACGTCTGAGCTAGGGTTGTGCAACAATTTTAACACTTCCTTGCTGATGAAAAAAATTTCAATCATTCAATACGTACTGCTAAGATCTTCTATGCTCTCCAAAGGCTTGATCTCAAATGCAAAAGTGAGGATAATAGATCTCTGGTGTCTTATAAATCAACTTTCTATAATAAATGTTTTTCGTGTTAACACAGGTTGCACCAGTGAATTCCAATCTCTATTCTTTTTGTCAATTAGGCTGTGTGATCTTGCATACTACTTCAACTATCAACCAAAAAATTAAAACCAAAGGCACATACTCTGAGGGTGAGTATACTAGCCACGCAGGGGTTTAGAGCTTATCTATATCCCCCTATGACCATGAGGGTCATTTATCCAGAAGTAGAAGGTGCGTCCATTGCGGATGCATCCACTACTTTATCATTGACATTATCTTTCTTTACTTCCATCTAGATCTTCCTCGCATCTTCTGTAGCTTTCACAAACTTGACTTCTCCATATTCATCCAATATTGATCCTTGAGACTTATTAGGTCTTTCTTGACTTTTCACTTGTGATCTGCAAAACTTTGAGATGTGTCCAACCTTGTTACAAGAGTGACAAATGACTGGAGGCATTATATTCCTCAGTGCATTGATGTGAGTTACCATACTATATTATCTAGCTATGTGACCATTGTAATTACATATTTGACATGTGATGTTCTGAGGAATTCTATAATTTTTTTGTGGTTGATTTCTCTCATTGTGTTGTGTCTGACTTCTTTGATTTGATCTACAATTCATATCTCTATGGCCAAATTTATTGCATGAATAACAATAACCATTGAAAGGTCTTACCTCTTTACAATCTCTTGCTATATGTCCGTGCTTGTTACAAGCATAACAAGTTCTATTTACTATCTTGCGTTCATCTTTAGATGGTTCTGCTTTAGCTTCAATGTGATTTTCAGTCTTCTTAGCTTTGTAGATTCTTTAGGTGCTTTTAATATTTCTTGCATTGTATTTATTTGAACTTGTGCTTCATTGAATCCAATACCATTGGAATCTCCTTTTATACTTTGTGCATATAATTGAGAATCTAATAGATCAGCACTTGTGTGTAGTTTGTGAATATGGTTCTTGGCTTCTGTTAATTCAGATTCCATATTTTTCTTGATGTTTTCTAACTCCAAGATTTTCATGTTTTCTTGCATGAGTTCTTCATCCAACTGTTTGTTTTCTTTGATATGTTCTTCATAGGCTTCCTGGTTATTAGTTAGCTTTTCATCCAAATCTTCAATTTGATCCTTCAGAGATGTGTTTTCTTCATTCATCTTTTTGATCATTTTTCCCAAATCATTTATTGAACAATCCTTCAAATCTTTTCTTAGTTTCTTGATGAATACTTGTGAGCCACTGACTTTCACTTTCAGTTCTTCAATTTCCTTTTCAGCTCTATCAAGATCTTCAAGAGCTACTTCAAGATTTTTCTTCAGATGTTTCACTTTAGTTGTATCTATGATCTCCTCAAGTGGTTAAACATATCTTAGAGGACCAAAGCTCTGATACCAATTGTGAAGAATGGGAACACTGAGGGGGGGGGGGTGGTGAATCAATGTTCTATAATTAATGTTTTTTTTCTTATTTAAACTTAGCTCAATTACTTAAGTACTAAAATGAATAGTAAAGAAAATGAAACATTCAACCATAACACATAACACAAGATATGTTTACGGGGAAACCTTGGCCAGAGGAAAACCCTAGTGGGAATTAATACCCACAAATAATTGTACTAATCTTATTGTGAGGTCCTACGCCAGAATGTAATGCCCCAAAAAAACTACTAGGACAAAACCACATCAACAAAATTCCAACTTACATTTACAACTATGTGTAAACATGAAGTATTTTTATTTTTATTTTTATTTAATTTTATATTGGAATTATGTAATGGTGACTTTTTTAATTAATTAGTGAGATTCTTTTCTTGATATTTGTTTCTTTTTTTAGGCAAAAGTGGCAAGCCACTATAATATTTTATATAAAAAATTGATTCAAAAATAGGTCAACTGAGAAAGAATCAAGAAGAAAACCTAGAATCGTCCCTTTAATACAAAGTCATAATTTCAAATAATTACAATTTTGATTGAGAATAACTGTGTATCATGAATACATTATGGAGTATAAGCTACCTCCCATGACTATGCATCCGATTTACAAAATGAGTTGTGAAAATAGATTATCACCAAATTATCAAATTATCAAAACATCAAAAAATCCAAAAAATTTCAACCCACTGCTCACTCCTCCATGACGTCACAACCTCGAGACCCACTGCATGACTTAGGATTAACTTCAGTCCTATCCTCAAAATTCCCATGTTCTGTGGCACCCTGATCACATGAAATCCAACAATGTTTTGAAGCCCTATCCCAACCAAGATCACATTGAGAAGTCGACGCCGAGCCCTACCCAACAAACTCATCCATTGATTTTTTGGGAGACCACCCCAACCCAACTTATTCAGCATCATGAGGAGACTGCAATTGTGAAGAGGCCAGAGATAGCCAAGCATTCCACTCAGCCCCACTTGAAATCAGATGAGTTGTTGGCACCTGATGCAGACCTTGAGTTTGAAGAAAATTTGAAAATCTTAGTAGGTCTAATAATGCATACCCTATTTTCCTCGCTCTATCCTCTAATTGAAAACCAAGAGCACGAGCAATGACCTGTAGCATAGCTTTCATGTGAGAAGGGCTACGTTTATCAATTTCTTTTTTTAGGGCTTCATATGTGACCAAAACTTCATGTTTTTGAAGCAGTTGTGAGTGAGAAAACAAACCCCCCACTAGTGTCATCCCTCTCCAAAGATCATAATTCTGCATAGCCACAGTTAGTTTATTATCCGCAATAAATTGCGGCCATATTACCTTGTAAGCCAGTGACTGAAGGAGTAAAGGAGATTGCATAATGTCCATAGCGTTGGAGAGGAAAATGGAAACCATATTCGAAGGATACAGGAAATGTGATGTGGAAGAAGCCAGAAATTCCTCACCAATTACTTGTCTGATAGCCCGCCGAATTGTAGGAGAATGTATGATAAACATCATATCCAATGCCAAATCATCCACTTCAATCGGCAACACAATATTAAAATTAATAAATTATTAGATGCAATTTTAAAATTATTTAAAGTTGTAAATGTTGGAATTTTCATTTAATTAACCTTTATATTATTTTAGTATCATTTTGAGATTTGAGTTTTATGATTTATGAATTAATAAATTTAATATTATTTAGATTTATCCAATGTCTTATTAAATTTTTGGGAAATTAAATGGTTATTATTGTTATATTATTGACCTTTTTATCTTCTTTTAATAATTGGATTAATTGGGAATTAGTTTATTCATTAAAATCCCTAGTAGGGACTTAGTAGAATTAATTGCCCTAATATTTTGTAATAATAACTTCTGAATAGAAATTTTAGTATTTATTAATTTAAAACCCTAGTGAGAACATTAATAATGTTTAATAAATTTTAAATAAAATTATATTTTAAATCAATGGGTACATTCAATATATTTTAAATCTGACATTTATTAACGTCCTTTTACCCCTAATAGTTCTCTAACCCTAGTATTTCAGGGCATTACAATAGTCTTGCAGATTAATTGAATTAAGATTAAAGTGGAATAAATTTCAATTTATGTTTTTAATTAAAAACTAGTTCATTAATTTAAAATTTGATAATGTTATTTTTATGAGGCCAATATATGTGGCTAGTATACTAGCCAACGTAAAAATAGCATTACAACTTAACCTAGAATTATGTTGAAATCTTTAGTACTCTTGGAAAATTAATGAATTATTTATATAAACATTAGAGTTCCTTTTAATTAAGTTTTAATAAAGGAGTATAGACCTTTTCTCATCTTCAAACTCTATTAGTATATATTATGCCATTCTTGGAGAGCTCAGTATCCCCATCTATTTCGATGAACTCCAGGAGGAAGTTCATGCCTAGGGAGGAGGATGTGAGGTCCTACCCCAACCCATCTTAGCTCAACTGGTGTTTTCACACATGGACTATCTAGATGATACACTATTATGATGATATTAGACCTATTTTGATTATGACTTCTTATCATTAGACATTATGTAACGATTTTACATGTTTATATGGATGATGATGTTAGACTTACCCTTATATGTTTATGTTAGAGTCATCGTGACTTTATGATATAAACAGATAAATGAATTTTGAATTCCACATTTTGATTTACATTATCTTATGGAATAGGAATTGAGATAGCTATGATGTTTATTTCCTAATGAATTAGTTCTACATTTGACTTAGGGTTACTTGTTTAAGTGAAACTAAACTTACTTAAGATGCTTATAGAAATAGGATACAATATGGTTATGTATATGTTGAAATCATGAAATGTAGTTTATCAACATACTCATATTTGAATGTTATTATGGACCCTATTTTCATTTCGTTATGCTTATAAATGCATTGATTTTATGTGGTACTGATATCTGAATTGAGTGTGCAAGATTATGATCATGGCTTTAAATACAGGGAAACAAAGATGGATTTATGTGAAAACAGTATATGGCCAAAGTCGACTCTAGAAAGAGAATGACCTCATTGTTATGTGATTTTAATTTTGTAAATGTGATGCATGAGTGAATGTTATTTCTAATTGTTTATAAGTGGATAATTTGATGTAAATTTAAATGTGAAAATGTAAATGTGAATATCCATTAGGCATGCAATGTGTGTAAATTAGTGGTGTGATGTGTACTTTCTTTTGTTGTGTCACTTGACACTAAAGTAATATGTTGGCATGCCTAAGTGGAAGGTTGACCTTACCTCACCCTTAGGTCACCTTGTGAGTCCCTAGGTATAGTTAGTGGGTTAGGGAACCAAGGAAAGAATCACATCACTTCCCATTTTCGTGAGTTAACTTCACATGACTTTTTTAGGGGTTAAATTGAGCCCTAGGGAGTGGTTAAGATTATTTTTAAGTACCCCAAGGAATGTGCATAGGTTTGGGGGTCAAATTTTACCCTTTTCTTCAGCCAAAGCTCCCAAAAGGCCTCTTAAAGAGAGCCTTCTTTGAGAGTGATAAAATTGGGTATGTTTCCAAGGTTAGTTCCGTCCTCCATGTCTTGATTTTACTTCCATTCCTTAGTCAAGGGCATGTGGCAAGTTAGCAAGAACCAAGGTATCTACCTTACCTTGGGATGAGGGTAGGAAAGAGAAGAAATGTTTTTCTTATAGAAAAAATAGTCTAGGAAGAAAACACTTCTAGCTTATGCATTTTTGTTTTTGGGAGGAGAATTGACTTGGGAAGATCTAGTGGCTTAGAGAAGGAGAAGGAAAAGATAGGAAAGAGAAGTTTGAACTCTTCATCAAATTCACCTTTGTCATACTCTTGATAGAAGGTAGGTGCATCTATCATGGAAGTCTTGTTTATGAAATTGTATAGTAATGCTGAAATATGTTGTGAAAATTGTTGTGTTGTGCTTTCAAATATTTTCATGAAGTCTTCTTATTTCTCTTTTTTTTTTGTATGAATGTTATGGGAGTGCAAGACTACACTCATCCTTGAGAGGATTGAGAGTCTTGGAGTGAAAGGCATAGTTGGGAAATCTTTTTGTGTAGAACATGGATGTATAGGCATCCTTGTAGCCTACTTGTGTTACAAAATTGGGTGCCATAAGGGTTGAGAATTGTGCTCTATGAGATGAGCTAGAATGTTTGGGGTTGAGCCTTGTGATGACATGTATTATTGAGAAGTAATTGTTTGTTATTGTTTTGAGTATGGCCTCTCCAAAAGGATGTTTCCTCCTTCACCCATTTTTGGGTCATATATGATCTTATGTGCAAAATTTGGAATTGGGAGTAATTGTGTTGTTTTTTATTTCATGTTGTTGTGAGTGTGTGCTTGATTGTTACCTATCCTACCTTGCTTCCCCTAGCTTGGGGGTGGCCATGTAATGGCCTAGGCTAGGAGGTGAGCCTCCATGGTCATGTAAGAATTGTTTGTAACAAGTTTGCAAGAAGATTGGGATGAAGAATTCTTGAAGTTTTGAAGATCATATTGTTCTTCTAGAAGGAACTTGAATAGTTTGTTAAATGCATATTTTTGTGTAATAAGCATCCTTGTAAAAGTCCTTTTGTCTAATTTTGTTCAAAGACTCAAATTTTATTGTCCTATTCAATGTGAAAGCCTTGCTCTTGGGTTATGTATAGAAGATTAAGAAATGTAGCTAAAATTTAAATTGTTTCCCTTAAGAGAGGATACCAATATTATTATTATTTCAAAAAAAAAGATTTCATTTGTTAATGTGAGTTTTGTTTTATTTAAATTGAGTATATATTTTCCTTATTACTATTTTGGGACTAGAATAGGAAATTAATTAAATAGATGAAATTTTTTGTAAACCTTAGGGAAATGAAATGCTTAATTTTCTGTATTAAGTTTATAATTTCTAGTTTAATCTTTGATGCATAAAGGTAGAATTAAAACATTTATTTAAATATTATTTATTGTTGTAAATTTCCTGCTTGTGCATTGAGCATTTAGTTCTTATATAATTATTTGCTAATTTTTCCAGGAACCTAGTATACTTTTTACAAATCAAATGTCATGTCAAAGGAATTTGATAAGTAAATACATTGGATAGAATTTATATACATTAATTTATATATATATTTAAGCATAAAGACATATTCACATTAAAACTCAGTTTAACCTATTCTGGAAATATGAACATTGCAATGTAAAAAGAAAAAAAAAATTGTTGTGTTTTTTCCCAGTAGTTTTTGGGTGTTACACTTATGAACTTGTTAATGTTCATTTTCCCTATTAGGAGAAGTCTTTACAAAGCTGAGTACAATGACTTGATTAGGAGTCTGATAGAACAAACCCTGTTAGGGGTGGATGGCTCACTTCAAGAGCTCACTATTCAATTAAGAAGGCTACAACCTCCTGGTTATCAGATACACACTATATCTACAATGGTGAACTGTTGTTGTGACACTATTGTCTGATTAGTTCCTTATGTGTGCTGATGCTCTAACTCCTTTTAATGCTTTATCTCATACCAACTAAACTCACATACATTTTCTCTTCTTTTCCATACTCTATATCTCTCTACATATCCAAATACAAAAGCACATGTCATATATGTACATGTTGAATGGGCGCAACCAAAACTAACTACTGTGTCAGCCTATAACATAACACATACAACGCTTCCAAGTTAATTGGTTCAAGCATGTTTACATACAATAATATTAACATGTTTAAAACACTATTTCAATAGGTGCATATCCTTTACAAAACAAAATATATACGCTAATCAAAAAACTATCTGTCAACTCCATTCTCTGTTGTGTTCTGCCACTTACTAACTGTGTCACTTAAACTTGTTGTAACTTCTTCATGCTGTCATATCTGACCATGCATTCTTAGACTTAGCATAGTACCATACTCAAAAACTTATATCCAAGGGTGCATACCAAAACTCAATCATACACACGTACACTGATGCTCTAATCATCATGTGCTTCTTTGTCTGCTCTATCTTCTATACTTAGCCAAATGATGATCTTCTAAGTTAGTGCGCTGACTAAAAAACTTCATATGACTTTGTTTCCATAATGACAACATAAAACTTAGTCATATATACTAAGTAAAGTCAAATTTCCAACAAAAGGTAGTCTTCTTGGGTATTCCATGAAAATCAATGCATGTATATGTGTCAATCTAAGATTGAGAAAAATAATTGAAAGTGCTAATGTGAAGATTGATGAGAAGTTTTAGATTCAAGAAAGAATGTATGTGTGTGATCCAATCCTTGACAACAAGACTAAGAATAAAGAGGTAGTATAAATTTTTGAGATCGACAATGGTATATAGGTTTTCTTAAGTGAGCAAAATGAAGCTCTTAGAGCACCAAGGTATGTTTTGATTAGCCATCCTAAAAATCAAATTATTGATGATACTAGTCAAGGTATGAAAACAAGGTCTAAGGCAAGGAATAAGAACTGTTTAATCTCACAAGTTGAACCTAAGACTACTAATGATGCTTGTAAAGATGAATCATGGATTAAATACATGTAGGAAGGGCCAGATCAGATAAAGAAAACTAAAAATTGGGAATTAGTTCATAGGAATAAGGAAAAAAAATGATTGGAACCAAGCGGGGTTTCAGAAAAAAAATTAATGAAGGCACATTTGTGAGGAATAAAGCTAGATTGGTCTACAAGGGATATTAAAAAAAAAGAAGGTATAGAATTTGAAGAAATATTTGCACCTGTTGCAATATTAGAGGTAGTGAGATTATTCCTTTCTTATGTAGCACATAATGATTTCAAGGTATATAAGATGGATGTGAAGTCTACATTCCTGAATAGTGATCGTGAGGAAGAAGTATATATAGCACAACCTAATGTATTTCTTTTGATAAAAAATGGTGACATGGTTTGTAAGTTGAAGAAGGCCTTGTATGGATTAAAGAAGACACCAAAGGCCTGATATGCTCAGCTTGACAAGTATTATTGCATGTTGGTTTCAGAAAAGATAGTGCAGATAGTAATCTATATTTGAGAACTAGTACAAATGGTATTTTGAATGTTAAGGTATTTTTGGATGATATTATCTTTGGAGGTAATGGTCAGATGAGAAATAAGATCTTTGAAGAAATCAAGAGTGATTTTTAAATGTCAATGATTAGTGAAATGAAATTCTTCCTCCATTTGCAAATAATTTAAAATAAACATGGTATTTTCATCTCACAAACCAAGCATATTAAGGAGTTGATAAAGAAGTTTGGAATGGAAGACTGTAAACTTGTTGGGACACCTATGGTGTCTGGGTGTAATCTTTCAAATCCTAATGAATCTAAAAGTGTCTTTTAGATAAAGTATAGGTCCATGATTGGAGTTTTGCAGTACTTGACACACAATAGGCTAGACATAGCAAGTGCAGTTGAAATTTTTGTGAGGTTCCAAGATGATCCTAAGGAGAATAATTTTTCTTCTATTAAAAGGATATTCATATATCTAAAAGTAACATTAGAATATGGCTTATGGTATGATAAATATGATGATTTCACATTATGTGCTTATACTGATTCAGATTGGGTAGGAAGTG
Organism: Chamaecyparis obtusa; assembly: GCA_027943335.1. Lineage (NCBI taxonomy): Eukaryota > Viridiplantae > Streptophyta > Pinopsida > Cupressales > Cupressaceae > Chamaecyparis > Chamaecyparis obtusa. The sequence continues at coordinate 2,080,434 of BSBK01000477.1, forward strand.
TAGATGATAGGAAGAGCACTAGTGGTGGAGCCTTTTTCCTTGGAAAAAGGTTGGTCTCTTGGTTGAGAAAAAATTAGGATTGTATAGCTTAGTCTACTATTTAGTCAGAGTATGTGGTTGCTTCCATAAATTGTATAGAGATTGTGTGGATGAAGAAAATGTTGAAGGACATAGACGTAAGATTTGAACCTTGTTGTAATTCATTGTGATAATACAAGAATAGTGAAAATGTCAAAGAATATTGTTATGCATTCAAAGAATGGACATATTTCAATAAAATGTCACTTTTTGAGAGACAAGGTTGCAAAAAAGTAAGTCAGATTGGAGTACATTAGTACAAAGGAGAAAATAGTAGATATATTTACCAAACCTTTGCCAAAATATACATTTGAATATCTTAGAGTTATGCTTGGGGTGATAACCACTCCTTGTATGAACTAGATGATGCATGAATGTCTTAGTCCAGTAGTTATTAGAGCTATATCATTCCCTGGACTTGATGCTTGGATGCACTCCTCATGGGAGTGATCAAAGAACATAATGGAGTACACTTGGGTGATCAAGTACGTAGTTTTTTGTAGGCATGAAGATTTGAAAAAGATAAACCTTGTAGAGGTGAGATGTGCAAAGATGGAGAAAAAAATGAAAATTTGCACCCTTTTCCATTGATGTCAAATAGGTAGTGTTACAAATGAAGAACCCTTACTCTATTACGGGGAGTGTTGAAGAGGTCAATAAGAAGATCTTTTGGGTTTATGTTTTTTCACATATGTTTCCATCAATACTAAAGGGGGATATTGTTGGAAGTGTTTCTATTTGAGGTGTTGACATTCATGTCTCTTCATTGATCTCAACATATTTTTAGATTTTTTCATAAGAGAGAATGGTTATGATAGGGAAACAAGGGTCTGACATAGTGATAGAGACATTGTATAGAATTCCAGGATATGTGAGCTTAGTGGTGCAGGAGAACCTAGGCTAACCTCTTAGTCTTAAACTATTTTGGCTTGTAACTGACCTTTTCCAAGTCAGTGTGTGTTTATTTTGGACCTTAGTAGGTCTTGCAAAGTGTGTTACTAGGTGGATTGATAGTTAGTATCTAATCCAACCTAGTCTAGTTAGGTTGCTTTAATGCTTAGTTTTGGCTTGATTAGGGAAATGGGCCTTAATGTGTCCTAGACCTTGGCATAGTAGGAAATATGCCTTTTTAGGCTTAAATGATGTTATTTCTTCTAACTAAATGAGTTAGAGGCCCTAGAATATAGGTTTCCACATAAATGAAAAAGATGCCAAAAGTTGTCATGACAACATTTGCAATTTTGTGCAAATGTTCCATGCAACTCAGCCACATAGGATCCCCTCCATTATAGGAGTGGGAAATCAATGAAAAGGCATAAAATGGTGGGATGAGTATCTTATGATACCTGATGGCTCATTTCTTGAGGTAAGAGTGAATGTAAGAAAGTTTTTGAAATAGAAAGAAGCTCTGCAATTCTAGTTTTGAAGTAATAACTGAGCATTTTTGAGTGACAATGTAGTTAGATATATTGAAATATTCAAAGTAATGATAGATCTATGTTGACAAGGTAGATACAAGACTTTTTAATTCTTTGTGCAAGTACTATAAATTTTATTTAGTAGATTTTATAAATTGATTAGGATTTAAGGAGTCTACTAGTCTAGTCTAGAGTAGTTTGTGTTTCCATGGCTTCCCCATGAAATCTAACTGAGGGAATCTCCTAAGGGTGGATGAATGTTTTAGGGGAGACTATGTAAAAATTTTATATGTAGGTAGGAGTCCTCAAGAGTCAAGCTGCTATTTTTAAAGTCATGCCCTAGGCGAGCCTAGTGTACCCAGCTAGAGGTGTGACAGGGAAGATATGAGTGATTACATGCAAGAGAATGATGGGGAGTACAAAAAAAGAATGGTTCCAGATAGATTATAATCAATTTGATATATTTTGAAGATATTGGGTACTGGCCAATCCATTTTCTTAGCTTTTGAACAAGAAATCAGGAATGACCTTAAAAATAGGCCTATTAGCCCTACATTGTAGGAAGCCATAGTACGAAGGCCCTAAAACCCTGAAACCTCCTGAATCTTTAGTGTCTTCCAAAAGGGTATCTGAATATATAATTTTTTTTCAGGTCATTTGAAATTTTTTTTAAAGAAGTAGGGAAAGGACCCTGCCAAGGGCTACAAGGAACCATTAGGCCTAATAGGTCTCCAAAAAGCTAGTCTTTGAACCTGATAGGAAAGAACTTTGAAAACTATCAAAATGAATTCAAATAGAAAGAAAATGAATGTTTCCAATAGGAATGGACCCCCTACAATGCCAATGTTAGTTTGTGGTAAAGAAGCACTTAGGGTCTTCTAGGTGATAGAAAGCATTGAGACAAAACTAAATGATTGATGTCCTTCAAGGCCAAACAAAAGGAAGTTGACTCTTAGAATAGAGTTTAGGTAGTCTTAGGTTTGTAAAATTTAGACTAGTAAGATCCTAAGAATAGGATAGGATCCTAAGAAGATAGGACAAGAGAGTTCCTAAAGAGCTTATGTGAGCACACCTTGGAGATCATCTATCAGATTGGTATTAGAGCTTGTTGATTAGGCTTGTTGTGAATATTTCACCCTGCTAAGTCAGTAGGAGATTCCTGAATGGTGACCAATGTAGAATTGGCCACGAAGGTGGAAGATCAAAAAGAGGAAAATAGGTTTCTTAAGGAAAGATTGGAGCAATTGGAACTAAAGGTAGAAGTAGATGAGAAAGCTAAGGAAGCCAAAGATAAAGTAGATGGGAAGCAAAAGGAGATCCTTTTGGAAGATGGGGTATCGAACTAGACCTAGTATTGGATGAAGAACCATTCTTGAAGGCACTGAAGGCCTTGAGTGGGAAAGAACTAGAACACATTCCAATCTTCAATGGAAAGATGGAACTAGAGGTAGTCCTAGATTGGATAGAAGGACTATAAAACCACTTTTAGTGTGATGGCATCATAGAGGCTCAAAAGGTAAGAGTGGCTAAGGGTAGATTGAGAGGCCCTGCACTCACTTGGTGAAAATTTCTCCAAGATGAGAGAGAGAAAGAAGGCAATAAGCCAATTGCTACATGGAAGGCAATGGTGGCCAAAATCAGAGATGCTTATATGCTAGAGGATTATGAAATCTAGTTACATAAGAAAAGAAAAAGTCTTAGGCAAAAAGACTTAGATGTGAATTCATATACTAAGGAGTTCCAAAGGCTTTGCATGAGGTATCAAGTTTCATAGGATGAGAAGGTAAAAGTAGCAAGATATCTTAATGGAATCAAGTGGAACATTCGGGATGAGATGAGTCTCTTGACTCCAAAAACCATTCAAAAATGTCACCAACTTGTTGTCAAGGTAGAGGAGAAACTAAGGAAGAAACAAAACTCTAGCACTTCAAGAGGCAAAGGAAAAGGAAGAGATACTAGAGGACAAAGAAGTGGATATGGTGGAAGGATTTCAGAACCAAAGAATCAAGGAGAGGTCAAGTATACTGAGCAAAAATAAGGAGGCCCTATTAGAGGTAGTAGAGGAAGGAACTCTAACAATAGGAGAAGAAACAATAGTCAAGGTAGGGGAAACTACTTTGCAAACATGGAATGTTATCATTGCAATCAGATGGGTCATCCTCCATATAGATGTCCAGAGAAGAGTTCAACTTCCCAAGGCAATGACAAGAGAGTGAACTATGTTCAAGAAGAAGCTAGTGGTGGAAACAAACACCCTGAGGTTCCATTGGATTTAGAATAAGGTGAGAAACTAATGATGAGAAGGAATCTGATTAAAGAGCCAGTCAAAGAAGAGCCAAGCTAGAGGAGGTCACTATTTAGAGTAAAATGTAAAATGATGGGAAAGGTGTGTAGAGTCATCATAGACTTAGGGTCTATTGACAATATTGTGTCAGAGGAGGCAGTCAACAAGTTGAAAATGTCAAGGATACCCCACACCAATCCTTACAAGGTCACATGGCTCAACAAAGGACAACATGTCTTAGTTAATGAGCAGCCTTGGGTTGAATTTTTAATTTGGAGATATAAGAACAAGGTTCTATGTGATGTTTTACCTATGGATGCATACCACTTGCTCCTAGGTAGACCATGGAAATTTGACAGAAGAGCCATGCATGATGGAGCAAAGAACTCCTATTCATTCAAGAAAGACAATGTGACATACAAGATTTAGTCACTATTGGAGGATGCAGAGTTGAAGTCAGCAAGTCCCAATGTCCTCATGGTGGGTGAGATATAATTCTTAGAGGTCCTTAAAGAAGGAGAGGGAGTTGGATTTGCATTGGTGTTAAGGCCAAAGGACATAAGGAGTGACAAGATAGACATGAAGCTAGAGTTACCTAGGGAGATACAAAATATGTTGCAAACTTATGAAGGCATTATCAGTGATGGACAACCATCAACATTACCCCCTAAAAGAGTTTTGAGTCATAGGATAGACTTCATACCAGAAGCTACCCTTCCAAATAAGGCAGCTTATAAGATGACACCTCAATAAAATGAGGAAATTTCTAGACTAATCCAAGAACTCCCAGAACAAGGCCTTATAAGAAAGAGCATTAGTCCATGTGTCATACCCACTATCCTAGCACCTAATAAGGGAGGAACTTGGAGACTATGTACTGATTCAAGAGACATAAATAGGATAACCATTAGGTACATGTTCCCTATCCCTAGGATAGAAGACCTAATGGATTACCTAGAAGAAGCTAAGTACTTCACTAATATAGACCTAAAGAGTGGTTATCACCAAATTAGAATTCATGAGGGAGATGAGTGGAAAACAACCTTCAAAACCATTGAGGGTTTGTATGAGTGGCTTGTCATGCCATTTGGACTTTCTAATGCCCCCTCCACATTCATGAGGCTCATGAATGAAGTCCTAAAAGAATACATTGGAAAATTTGTGGTAGTGTATCTTGGTGATATACTAATTCATAGCAAGAGAAAGGATGAACATCTCCAACACCTAGAGATTGTTTTCAAGAAGCTACATGGTGAAAAGTTGATGACAAATTTGGATAAATGTGAATTCATGAGGTAGTAATTAGTGTAACTTGGATTTTTATTGTCTCATGGCAACTTGAAGATGGATCCTAGCAAATTGGAAGCCATCCTCAATTGGCCTACTCCAAAGATAGCAATAGAGGTAAGAATTTTTCATGGTCTTGCCCAATATTATAGGAAATTTATCAAGCAATTCAGTGCTATTTCTGCTCCCATGTTGGACAATATAAAAGGAGGCATGAAGACTAAGTTTACATGGAATGATCAAGCTGACCATTGTTTTGAATTGTTGAAGAAAAAGATTTCTACACAACATATCTTGGTTTTGCCAAGCTTTGAGAAGTTATTTATAGTAGAATGTGATGCAAGAAATGTGGAAATTGGAGTTGTCTTAAGCCAAGAGGGAAGACTAGTGGATTTCCATTCAGAGAAGTTGAGTGAAGCTAAGAAGAAATATTCTTCTTATGACCTAGAGATGTATGCTCTAGTTCATGCATTAAGAAATTGGAGGCATTACTTGCTTCCAAAGGAGTTCATAGTCTTTTCTGACAGCCAAGCTTTAAGTTTCCTGAACTCCCAAGAGAAACTTAGTCACAAGCATATGAAGTGGGTTGAGTACCTACAAGTATATACATTCAATATCAAACACAAGAAGGGATTTTAGAACAAGGTGGGAGATGCCTTGAGTAGAAGAGCCTTTACTGTCCAGGAGATACAATTAAAGAGCATGGGAATAGACAACTTCAAAGATCTATATGGTGATGATGAAGACTTTACAGACATCTATAAGGTATGTCAATAAGATAAGAACCACTTCCATAGTAAGTATTCCAAATATACTTAGAAAAGTAATCTCCTATTTCATGGAGGTCAACCATGTGTCCCTAGAGGATCTATAAGGGAGAATTTGATTCAAGAAAAATACAATGGTACATTGAGTGGTCATTTTGGGGTCCATAAGATACAAGAAATTGTTCAAATATTTTACTTTTGGCCAAAAATGAATGTTGATATTAGGAATTATGTTGAAAGTTGTATTGTTTTCCAAAAGGCCAAGGGAACATCTTGTAATGTTGGCCTATATCAAGCATTTCCCATCCCAACTAGACCATGGGAATGCTTGAGCATGAATTTTGTGGTTGGATTACCTAAGACAAGATAGGGAATGGATAGTGTCTATGTGATAGTAGACATGTTCAGTTAGATGGCTCACTTTGTGCCATGCAAGACAACTAATGATGCTAGCCAAATAGCTTCTCTTTTCTTTAAAGAGGTAGTTAGGATACATGGATTTCCCTTGAGCATTGTATCGGATAGAGACACCGAGTTTATGAGTCATTTTTGGAAGACTCTATGGCAGATGTTGGGTACCAATTTATCCTTTGGATCTGCATACCATCCTTAGATTGATGGTCAAACTAAGGTAGTCAATAGGAGTCCTGGTAATCTCCTAAGATGCTTAACAAAAGAGTATGGCCAAACATGGGACCAACTCATAGGCCAAGATGAATATGCTTACAATGATAATGTGAACAAGACCACTGGTAAGAGTCCTTTTGAAATTGTCTATGGAATACACCCTAGAGGAATTTATGAACTCAGAAAATTGAAGGATGGTATTAAAGGGAGTGGATATGCTGAGGAATTTTCCTATGCTATGAAAGAGGTTCATGATACAGTCAAGAAAACACTGATTGACAACACTGTGAAAGTTGATGAAGGTAGAAGGGATGTCCAATTCAAGGTTGGGGATTTAGTGATGGTGCACCTCAACAAGGCTAGATTAAAAAAAGGAATTCCACACAAGTTGCAGATGAGAATAATTAGACCCTGCACTATACTGGAAAAATATGGACCAAATGCTTACAAGGTCGAGTTACCAAAGAATAGTGGACTATCACTTGTATTTAATATTGCAGACTTGGTTCCATACAAGGGACAAATCCCTAATCCTGATCAGAGTTTGACTGAAGTCATTTATGATGTAGAAGAACTTCATTTTCCATCTACACCAAACAAGAAGGTAGACTACATACTAGAATCTAGAATTTACAAAAAGATTAGAACCAAGGATTATAAATAACACTTAGTAAAATAGAAAAGATAATTCAATGCAAATGAAACATGGATCAAGGAGTCAGAGTTCAAAAATTTGTGCATTGATCTCAACTTACTCAATCCAAGGGTAGATTGAAAGCTTTCACTTGGGGAGGATGGTGCAGGAGCACCTAGGCTAACCTCTTAGTCTTAAACTATTTTGGATTGTAACTGAACTTTTCCAAGTCAGTGTGTGTTTATTTTGGACCTTAGTAGGTCTTGAAAAGTGTGTTACTAGGTGGATTGATAGTTAGTATCTAATCCAACCTAGTCTAGTTAGGTTGCTTTAATGCTTAGTTTTGGCTTGATTAGGGAAATGGGCCTTAATGTGTCCTAGACCTTGGCATAGTAGGAAAGATGCCTTTTTAGGCTTAAATGATGTTAGTTCTTCAAACTAAATGAGTTAGAGGCCCTAGAATATAGGTTGCCACATAAATGTAAAAGATGCCAAAAGTTGTCATCACAACATTTGCAACTCTGTGCAAATGTTGCATGCAACTCAGCCACATAGGATCCCCTCCATTATAGGAGTGGGAAATCAATGAAAAGGCATAAAATGGTGGGATGAGTATCTTATGATACCTAATGACTCATTTCTTGAGGTAAGAGTGAATGTAAGAAAGTTTTTGAAATAGAAAGAAGCTCTGCAATTCTGGTTTTGAAGCAATAATCAAGCATTTTTTAGTGACAATATAGTTAGATGGATTGAACTATTCGAAGTAGCAATAGATCTATGTTGATAGGGTAGATACAAGACTTTTTTATTCTTTGTGTAAGTACTATAGAGTTGATTTAGTAATTTTTATAAATTGATTAGGATTTAAGGAGTCTACTAGTCTAGCCTAGAGTAGTTTGTCTTTCCATGGCTCCCCCATGAAATCTAACCAAGGGAATCTCCTAAGGATGGATGAATGTTTTAGGGGAGCCTATGTATAGTGTGTATATGTAGGTAGGAGTCTTGAAGAGTTGAGCTACTATTTTTAAAGTCATGCCCTAGGCGAGACTAGTCTACCTGGCTAGAGGTGTGATAGGGAAGATATGAGTGATTGCATGAAGGAGAATGATGGGGAGTATGGAACAAGCATGGTGATAGATAGCTTATAATAAATTTGATAGATGTTGAAGAGATTGGGTACTGTCCAATCCATTTTCTTAGCTTTTGAACAAGAAATCAGGAAAGACCTTAAAAATAGGCCTATTAGCCCTACATTGTAGGAAGCCACAGTACAGAGGCCCTAGAACCCTGAAACCTCTTGGATCTTTAGTGTCTTCCAAAAGGGTATCCAAATATCTAATTTTTTTTGTAGGTCATTTGAAATTTTTTTCAAGAAGTAGGGAAAGGACCCTACCAAGGGCTACAAGGAACCACTAGGCCTAATAGGTCTCCAAAAAACTAGTCTTTGAACCTGATAGGAAAGAACTTTGAAAACTATCAAAATGAAGGAAAATAGAAATAAAATGAATGTTTCCAAGAGGAATGGACCCCATGCAACCCCAATGTTAGTTTTTGGTAATGAAGCACTTAGATTCTTCTAGGTGATAGAAAGCATTGAGACAAAACTAAATGATTGATTTCCTTCAAGGCCAAACACAAGGAAGTTGACTCTTAGAATAGAGTTTGGGTAGTCTTAGGTTTGTAAACTTTAGACTAGTAAGATCGTAAGAATAGAATAGGATCCTAAGAAGATAGGACAAGAGAGGTCCTAAAGAGCTTGTGTGAGCACACCTTGGAGATCATCTATCACTTAGTGTTGGAAACTACAATTGAAAAAATTGTTATATTGTCATTGATATAAAACCTTAACTAGTAAGACAGTTTCTATCTAGGACAGTACCATATCTATTGATTGATGAAGAGGATTTGGGAAAGGAGATAACAAGAGAACCTAATGAAAGGTTGAGTTATTTGATACTTCAATGGGTACTTGATTAGTTGGTACATTGATAAGATAATGTAGTGTTTATCTAAGTAAGAAGAAAGACTAGAGAGGTAGGCTTAACCAAGAAAAAGTGAAGAAATCTAGTTTAAGCTTAGTGATGTTAGTGTCGACCGAGTGCTAGTATATGTCGAGTAAATCTAGTATTGACCAAACATTAGTAATTGTCGAGTGACATGAAATTACCAAGAAAAGACAATGTATGCTGAGGAAGATAGTTTGTAGTGGTGATCGAGATACACAATGATGACTGAGGCGAAGAATACAGTATTGATAGAGTGTTAGTAAATTAAATTTGGAGAAAGAATTAAGATTCCTAGCCGACATAGTTGCATTCTTGGGATATGTAAAATGTGTTAACATTATTAATGAATTGTATGGAGCATTTAATGCATGGTAAATCATTTTCTTATTGATTTAAAGAAAAGTTTGGAGATGTATCTACAAGGAAGGATGAAGAACATAATTATGGAAGGATTCGATGAGTTTGACCTAAACCTAATATCTACGGAGGAGATTAAGTAGCAAAAGATGGATCTACCTAATCAAAGAGGTATAAAGGAAAACCTAATTGTGAGGTTATGAAGGATGAAGAAGAGGTTGATGTTATTGACTAATAAGTCTAAGCAGAAGGCTGAAGGTGAAATTGTGAAGGAGCTTACCAGAGTTGTGATTGCTTGAGGCAAATTTTGAGCAGACCAGAGATGGAGATGGAAATGGTAATTAGTTAGTAAATCAACATATATGTGTGAATTGGATTTGTATTTGCAAAGTGAGTTGTATGTTTTTTAGGTCAGAAACTATTTTTACTTTCTAACCATTATATTAGTCTAAATCCTTTAATCAAGGTTGACCTAACAGTCATTTTATAAATCCCTTAATCAAGGTGACATTCTAATGGAATGTTCTTAAGTCCTCCAACAAAGCCACTTTTGATAGAGTGTTTTAAATCCTTTAACAAGGTCACACCTAACAGTGTGTTTGTAAACCTTTAATAGGGTTGGATTTTCATAGAGCTCACTTCAAAAGAGTGAAAATCAGTAGCATGTTACAAACTAGTTTTTCCCAAGTTGGGTTTCCACTATAAATCTCGGTGTTATACTTGTGTGAATGTTTTGATGTGAATGTTGTTATATTTTGCAAGTTAATTACTTTTGGATAGTGGACTGCATGTTATATGAAACTGATATATGCTATAGAGACCAAGTTGAATAGTTGATTAGATCTGAGATTGTTTAAATTCTAGAAAGTTCAATTGGTACATATGGACCTAAGGATAACTAATTCACCCCCCCCCTCTTAGTTATTCTAAAACATTCTAACAATTGGTATCAGAGCTATTGGTGCTTACAGAGAAAATTTTAAAGGTACTTGAAGCTAATGATCAAGATGTATAAAAAGGAGGTACCGAATTTGAACAAAGAGAACTTCTCTACATGGAAAAGTCTGATGAAATTGCATCTAGCTGGTATTGGTGATTTAGTGAAGTACTATGTGGAACATAAATATGTTATACCTGTTGCACCTTTGACTACCAAGAAGATGAAAGAAAAGCAAGAACACTATCAAGCAATGTTGGAGATTGCATCTTCTCTAAGCTATCCTAAATTTCAAGATATCAAAGACTGTACTATTGCAATGAAAATGTTAGATACTCTTGCAACTATCTATGGTGGAGATACAAATGTACTGAGAGAAAAATATGAAAGTTTGAGAGGTAAGTTTGATGAAATGAAAATGCAAGAAGTTAAAAATATTTCTCAGTACTATGGTAGAATTAAGGAGGTAGTGAATGCTATAAGAGGAGCTAATGGAAAGATTAATGATGAGTTTGTTATTGGTAAGGTATTGATAACTTTGCTTCCTATCTGTGCTATCAATTTTTTTGCAATTCAAGAATCAAGATGTAACCCTAGTAGTGTTCTAACTCTGAAAAGTCTTGTTGGAAAGCTTACTACTTTTGAGCTATCTAACTATGATAACTACATTGTTCCTAATATTGAATCTACATTCAAGTCACAAATGGTACTACTAAAGTCTAAGAAGGAAAAAGAAAAATGTGTCAAAAGTGATAGTGATAGTGACACTTCTGAAGAGGAAATAGATGATCTTGAGGCACTCATGGCTAGAAGACTACAAAGAGGAAAATAGAAATATAAAGGTAAACTTCCTTTAATCTTTTTTTCATGTAACAAATTTGGCCATATTGCAGCAAGATGCCCTGACAGGACTGACAAGGATGAGAGAAGGGAAAGCAAGTATAAAGACAAGAGAAATTATAGAGATCACTGAAGGTATAGAGACTACAAAGACAAAGGTAAGAAATCCTTCTATAAGTGACAGTGATAGTGACACTTCTAAAGAGGAAATAGATGATCTTGAGGCACTCATGGCTAGAAGACTACAAAGAGGAATAGGGAAATATAAAGGTAAACTTCCTTTAATCTTTTTTTCATGTAACAAAGTTGGTCATATTGTAGCAAGATGCCCTGATAGGACTAACAAGGATGAGAGAAGGGAAAGAAAGTATAAAGACAAGAGAAATTATAGAGATCATTGAAGGTACAGAGACTACAAAGACAAAGGTAAGAAATCCTTCTATATTACTGAAGAGGAAACTAACAGTGACACTAGTGAATCTAATGAATGTGATATTGAAGTTGTTTATGTTGCTATGAAAGATGATTCTGATGAAGATGATAAAATGACACTTATTTCTTATGTGAGTAAAGGTGATAAATAAATTATTAATAGTGGTTTCTCACATCACATGATTGGTGATAAAAGTAAATTTGAAACCCTAGATCATTAGAAAGGTAGAAGTGTTAACTTTGGTAATGATGCACCATGTCCTATGAGAGGTAAAGGATCAATTAAGATGACTGATAAGATCACATGTGAAAATTTTTATTGGGTTGTAGGCCTTAACTATAATTTGTTGAGTGTTGCACATTTGAACAGTATTGGTTATCCAGTGGAATTTCATAACATAAAGGCTAAAATATTTGATACCACTGGTGAACTAATTGGAAGTGGAGAACAGAAAAGAGGTAACTTATTCTATCTAGACCTATATGAAGAAACATGTTTGTTTGCACAATTTGATGTGTATGGTTATGGCATAAGAGTCTGTGCCATGTGAATTTTAACAATCTGGTAACTATTAGCAAAAAGGAGAAAGTTGGAGGTTTGCCAAGATTGAAGAAACCTAATAATGTGATGTGTAAACAGTGTCAATTGGAAAAAATTACAAAGTCTAGTTTTAAGAGCAAGACATATAATTCTGAAAATATTTTGGAATTGGTTCATATTGACCTTTGTAGACCTATGGGTGTACAAATTTATTGTGGTGATAAGTATTTTATTCTCTTTGTTGATGACTACACTAGGATGATGACTGTAATGTTTTTGAAAGAGAAATCTGATGCATTTCAGTTGTTTAAGTGGGATTTGGAAAAAGTTGAAAAATAAATAGGTAGAAGCTTGAAATGTTTGAGATCTGATCGAGGTGGAGAGTTTATATCAAATGAGCTCAATATGTTCTACATTGATAGAGGAATCAAGAGATAGATGTTTGCACCAAGAACACCTACACAAAATGGCATAGCAGAGAGAAGAAATAGGTTTGTTATGGATTATGCAAGAACACTGATGATTGAAAAGAATGTTGTACAAAAATACTGGAGAGAAGCTATAAGTATAGCTATTTATACCTTAAACCGAGAACAAATCAAGAAAGGTACAAATGCTACACATTTTGAGTTATGGTATGGTTATATTGCACCTAATGTGAAGTATTTTAGAGTCTTTGGGAGTAAATGCTATATACTAAAAGACAATAGGAATGGAAAATTTGATGCAAAAAGTGATGAAGGCATATTCCTAGGTTATTACATTGAGAGAAAAGGTTATAAGTGTTTGAATTATAAAACTAACAAAGTTGTGGAAAGTGAAAATGTTAGAGTTGAGGAATATGCAAAAAAGAATGAACTGGAAGGAAAACAAGAACCTAAAGATTATAGATCTTTTGTTTACATGAAAGAAGGAGAGGCAAGTAATACACCTGAACCAAATGTAGAGTCATGGATAAGAAATGCCAAGCATCAGGAGGATGCTGCTGAGAATCAAAAAAATAATGTCAATCATCAGGAGGATGTTGTCGAGCATCAAGAGGGTGTTGTCGAGCAATTAGAAGAAGCAGATGACTTACAAGATGAATCTAAAATTCAAGAACAAGGAGAAAATAAATCTGAACCTACATTGACATAGTATATAAGAAGACATCATAAGCCTGATAAAATAATTGGAGATAAAGAATTTGGAGTCTTGACAAGAAGTAAGTTGAAAGACCCTACATGTTTACTATGTGATTTTGAGCCTAAAACTGTAAAAGATGTTTTAGAGAATGATGATTGGATACAAGCCATAAATGAATAGATTGATCAGATAGAAAAGAATGATACCTAGACTTTGGTACCAAGACTAGAAGACAAGATTGTTATTGGAACAAAATGGGTATTCAGAAACAATCTAAATGAACATGGAGAGGTCACAAGAAACAAGGCAAGACTGGTATGCAAGGGGTATGCACAAGAAGAAGGAATTATTACTAATTATTAATCTGCATTTTTACTATTATTCTTGGCTCTTTCATATCCTGATGATGGATCATAGAGTGTGATCTAAAATGTTGATACTAAAAATTCACACACAATCAAATCTAGAAATTCAGCTCTTTAAGAAGGAATTGACTATGAAGAGACATTTGGTCCTGTTGCAAGATTAGAGGGAGTAAGGACTCTACCTGCATATGGTGCATATAAAAGTTACAAATTATATCAGATGGATGTCAAATCTTCATTTTTGAATGGTATATTATAAGAAGAGGTATACATTATACAACTTGAAGGATTTGTTGACCCGAGCAAGAAAAATATGGTTTGCAAGTTGAACAAGGTGATGTATGGATTGAAGTAAGCCCCCAAAGCATCATATGAAAGACTGCATAATTATTTTATAAAGATTGGATTTGCAAGAACAAATGAAAACAACAATCTGTATATGAAGATAGAGAAAGGTAAAGGGATTTTGTTAGCTGAAATTTTTGTTGATGATATCATATTTCAAGGAAAAGATGCCCTATGTCAGAATTTTTCAAATGAGATGCAAACTGAGTTTGAAATGTCTATGTTTGGAGAGATCAAATTATTTGTTGGTTTCCAAGTTTATTAGATGGAGAAAGGTATCTAAATTACTCAATCTAAATATGTTAAAGAGACACTAAAAACTTTTGGTATGGAGGATTCCAGACCACTGAGTACTCCCATTGGTACTAGAAAGAAACTATCTAAAACTAAAGATACTATTGAAGTGAATCAAACCTTGTATATATCTATGATTGTAAAGCCACAATATGTTGTTCACAACAGACCAGATATTACCCTAGCAGTTGAGATTGTCACAAAATTTTCTGCCAATCCTAAGGAAAATCATATGATGGCAGTGAAGAGAATACTGAGATATCTGAAAGGAACATAGGATTATGGATTATACTACAAGAAGAATGACAAGTTTGAACTAAGAGTTTACAATGATGTAGATTGGGCTAGAAATGTTGATGATAGAAAAAGTACAAGTGGTGGAGCATTCTTTCTAGGAAAGAGATTAGTCTACTGGAAAAATAAGAAACAAAACAACATTTTCCAATCTAAAGCAGAAGCTAAGTATGTAGCAGCAACAGTAAATTGTTCAAATTTAGTGTGGATTAAGCAATTGTTAAAAGGAATGAAAGAGGAAATCATTGAGCCAATTGTTATATTCTGTGATAATACTAGTGCTATTAATATATCAAAGAATCTAGTAATGCACACAAAGACCAAGCATATTGCTATGAAGTATCATTACTTGAGAGAGCTGGTTCAAGACAAAGAAGTGAGAATGGAATATGTGAATACAAAGGAACAATTAGAAAATATATTCACAAAAGTGTTACCTAAGGATGCTCATGAATATCTTAGAGGTAAACTAGGGGTGATTCCCCTAACTGAGGTTGCCTAGTCACCTAGGAGCACTGCATCAAATGTGCTAAACATAATTTTTGACAAATTGATGGAGAAAAGGTCACAATTTAGGAGTTGCCTCGAGTTGTGAGAAGTGAAGTAGAGATGATAATTAGTCATAAGAAAGATGACAAAGGGAGAATACATCATACAAAACTGACATGAAGACATCTACATATGGAAGATGGAAGTGATAGATACAACTTTGGCATTGTTCTCAAAGAGGGAGAGATTCAGATGAAAACATAGAGGGAGAAGATTCAATGAAACCTGAGAAAGATACATAAAAGATTCAGAGGGAGTAATTGTGTATGCGGTCAGAAAAAATAAAGTTGTGAATCAGAATGAAGCTAAGGATATTATAAAAATATGATGCACATAGTTTTTGGATTGTTTGGTAAATCATGTGTTATTCATGTGGTGTTGCCATCAATGCCAAAGAGGGAGATTGTTAGAAACTACAATTGAAACAATTGTCATATTGTCATTGATGTCAAACCTTAACTAGAAAGACAATTGCTATCTAGAAGAGTACCATATCTATTGATTGATGAAGAAGATTTGGGAAAGGAGATAAAAAGAAAACCTAAGGAAAGGTTGAGTTATTTGATACTTTAATGGGTACTTGATTAGTTGGCACATTGATAAGATAATGTATTATTTATCTAAGTAAGAAGAAAGACTGGAGAGGTAGGCTTAAGCGAGAAAAAATGAAGAAATCTAAATTAAGCCAAGTGATGTTAGTGTCAACCGAGTGCTAGTATATGCTGAGTTGATGCAGGAGCATCCTGGGTGTAAGAGTAATCTTGCATCACCCAAAAATATTTCTGTTTTTGTATTCAATAAGGGCTATCTTGTGCAGAGTTGCTATTTATGGAAACTTGCTATTTTTAGTAAGTTGGTCTTATGATCTCGAAGTGTTCTAATTTTACATATGGAGGTTCATCTCAGTCATATCAGCCTGCCAGCAAAGTTTCATGGCTAGATCAGGTCTAGTTTTGAAGATATTGAAGATTTTTGGTATTGGCAGCAAGGTACAGAAACTTTGAACTCAGTTTTGAAGGCTTTAGAGGCCCCGAATGAGGTTGAAAATTTGGGTGACGGGCACTTTGCGTTGGTCAAGCCTGTAGAGCACTTCATGGCATTTCCAGAATGGGGTTATAATAGCCAATCGGGTCAATGGGTGATGACTTATGGTCTTCGGAAGTTGGGTCACCTGAAATGGCAGAAAATAATTTTTCTTGAAAATTTTTGTTTGGGTTTCAAAACTCATTTTGAGCTGACTTTGATGTAATAAATTGTAAAATAAAATAATTCTAAGTTTGGTCGGCCCTAAGGGCTAAATTTCTAGAACCTTCTCGGGCGATGGAAATTGCTTATATAAAGAAGGCCCATAGTGTTGTCTAGGGCAGTTCTGGGTAGTAGATCTGGGTATTGATTCGAGGCTTTGTCCTATAGAATATTGTAAGGGAATGCCCATTGGGCTTTGCATATTGTAATTCTGAAAGTTTGTAATTCCACATTTGTGGAGATAATAAGAAGCCAATTTTTTGTTCTTGCATATTATTGTTGTTGTTTCTCTATTTCTGTTATGTGTTTGTGGTATTAAGGGGAGTACCCTTCATCATGAGTAAATCTAGTGTTGACTAAACATCAGTAATTATCGAGAGACAAGAAATTACCGAGCAAAGACATTATTTGCCAAGGAATACAATTTATAGTGGTGATCGAGATACACAGTGATGACCAAGGAGAAGAACACAGTATTGACCGAGTGTCAGTAAATTACATTTGGAGAAAGAATTAGTATTCTTAGCTGACATAGTTGAATTCTTGGGATATGTAAAATGTGTTGAAATTATTAATAAATTATATGGAGCATTTAATGCATGGTAAATCATTTTCTTATGGATTCAAAGAGAATTTTGGAGATGTATCTAGAAGAAAGGATGAAGAACATAATGACGGAAGGATTCAATGAATTTGACCTAAAGCTAAGATCTACGGAGGAGATTAAGTGGAAAAAGATGGATCTAACTAATTAAAGAAGTATAAAGGAAAACCTAATTGTGATGTTATGAAGGATGAAGAAGAGGTTGATGTTATTGACTGATAAGTCTAAACAGAAGGATAAAGGGGAAATTGTGAAGGATCTGAACAAAGTTGTGATTGCTTGAGGTGAATTTTGAGCAGATCAAAGAAGGAGATGGAAATGGAGATTAGTTAATAAATCAACATATATGTGTGAATTGGATCTGTATTTGCAAAGTTGTGTGTGTGAAAATTGTACCTAGCTGCGGACACAACACTTCAGTAAAACATAAGAGGTTAGGAAAATTGAAATCTGCAAGTAATTGAAACTAAGCTAACCAGGCAATTTACTATCTTCTAGTAGGTGCGAGTATGTATTCTCAGATTAGACTAAGATCAGTGACAATGCAACACCTAAACGAAGGATTTAATGCTAAAAGATGAATGTAGAATAAATGCAGATTAATCCATTTTTTTATATTTTCTATGCAATTAGGATGAAAAACTATATGAATCTAATCTAGAATTGAATGGAATGATATGCAGATTTAATCTAAGAATGATATGAATTGATATGAAAATCTAAACAAAGCTATGAAAAACTATGAATTGATCTCACAAAGTCGCCTATCGCAAAAGCTTGATTCTTCATATGCAATTTCGCTAGAGTAATTGTGCAAATTTGAAAGATGTCTTATGAAGAGCTGAGCCTTATTTTTATAGAAATCTAGGGTTTGAGGATGCATAAGAAAAACCATAAATCACTCTTGATAAACTTAGGTTGATTTTTGAGTTAACAAGAAATTAAGAATAAATAAGTCATAAAATCATGCAAAAGTAGTTTTTATCTCAAAATAGAGTTTAGTTCTATTTTTCAACTCATCATCGTATGTTGAGTTTAGAAAGTTAACAAATTGAAATTGAAAATTGATTTTAAGTTAACTGTTTTTCTAATTGTGCATGATTTAATATGAATTAATTTAATAAATAAAGTGATTTATTTTCCACTTAACTGATTTTGAATTAAAACAATTGATTTATGGGTTAATCAATTATTAAATCAAACTTTATTCCAATTAAATCATTAAATTTGAAAACTTTGATTTTAAATCAATTAAATAAATATTCAATTGATTATTTGTAGGAATTTTGATTTATTGTCAAAATAAAAATAATATTAATTAGGAATAAATCTAATTAAATCTAATTAAATAATTAAGTGGCAAAATTAAATTCATTAATTAAATATTCATCATATTCAATTAATCAACTTTAGGATAAATAATGACATTTATCACCAAATAATATTCAATCAAAGATAATTATGATAAATTAAGAATATTCAAGGAATATTCCCCGAAGCAGAATTAAGATAACCAATTAGGGTTTTGATAACTTGATGTGAAGATGTGCCTTAGGTTAGGACTTTTATGTTGATTCCATTCGATTTGATGACGTAGGAGGTTTATGAACCTATAGCCCATTTTTGGGGTATTACATTTTTCCCCTCTTTAAATTACTATGCAAAGCGCAGTGGTTCAAAGATTAGTCTATTTTTTATGTTGAAACTGATTTAAAAGATGAACTAATTCCAAGACAGAAATTGATTGAAAGATTGGAAAAGATGATTCAGGTCCTAGTTGACCAAGAATCGTGATGATGTCAACTATAGCAACAATGAACCAGTGATTATGAAAAAGTATCAAAACGCCTGATTCTGAACTTTATGATTACAAAGAAGTGAGTCACCTAATTCCAAGCTTGATTGTCCAAACGAATCAAAATGGTATCACATCCAAACCCTTCAGTTATGAAGAACCAAGGAAATAACACTAATGAACCAATGGTTATGAAAAGCTGATATAGTTTATAAGATTGATTAGGATACCAGATTGATATGGATCTTGATGAATCTGATATACCCCAAGCAATGTGCCCAAGTGATGAGGTCTTTTGATGAATCAAAAAATAGACATGGTTGTTGTCTTGATTACTAAGGAAAGATTTGATTTACAGACTTGATTGATGTGCAATACCATGCTCCTTCGAGATTAAAATCAAAATCTTACAAGAAAAGTCAACGTTAAATGGTTTAGAAGCATGTTAATTGATTTGAGAATTGGTTGTACACATCTAAGAACACGTTCTGCATCGTTTGGAGGTCTTGAAGACTAAGTTTGACTAGGTTTGACCATGAGTTGACCATGGTTGACCAAGTTGAAATTCAAATAGTTTGATGTAAGATAAATAGTTAAGTTGAATTCTAGATTTCTGTGATGATTGAAGGTCGATTATGCAAGTAGTTGGTTGTCCTGGGTCCAAAATTTTTAAATCGCTATGTTGACAATATAAATGATCTCAGATTTTGATTTTGATCTTGAAAATGGGTTTAGAATGTTGAAATTAACCAGGGGTGCTTGCTTGGTGATATGTTAAGAAGACCTTCATGCGATACTCAGTCCTTATGATGTGTTTAGCATAGTTTTGAAGAATTATTTGAGTGTCAAGTTGATTTAGGAAATCGTGAGATAAATGCAATCATGCAAAGTGCAAAATGAGATGCAAACCTAAGACCTAGGACCTAGTCACTGATCATGTGTCGGTCTTTTTAATCATTGAATATTTATTAGGTAACCGGATAAATCAATACAACATCCACTAGTTAGGAAACTATGAATATATGAATATTGATTTTTGCACCAAAGTTAATACAACGCCCACTGGCTAGACAACCATGGACATATTAATATCGATATTGTTTTTGGAATATCAGATTAGATATAAACACCAAGGCACAAATGCCAAGATGATCTGAATATCATGTCCATTTTGATATAGCAATTTGTATAAGCATCAAAACATAAATGTCGTGATGACTTGAATATGCCTTGAAAAACAATCACACCAAACAGTTTGCAGAATTCATTCTTGTCTCCAATGTGAATTACTCGCAGCGACCCTTTATCATTCACATCCTTGGATAATATCCGTTCACAGTAGGAATGAGATATCGTCCAAAAAAATGTAAGCTAGATCAAACTTCCTTGAATTTTCCAATTATCAATGGTCGAGGTACTCATGGCCATCCAACACGTGATGGAGGATCTTACAGACAGACACCATTTCAATCCAGAATTTCCAAAGTTGTTAGATTTTCACTCAAAGTAGAAAATAAAGAAAAGATTATACCCCTAGTCATCACTCTCTAAATCCTATAAAGGACATCATGAAAGAGATTGAAAGGACACAATATGCAAAAATCTCAATGCGAATTAGTAAGAATATAAGGAGATAAAAGCATGTGAAGCATAGATTGTTTTCATTCGTGTTGGTGTTTGATTGTGTTGTTCTAGATGCAAAATCCTTTTTGGAAAGGAGACTAACTAACTGACTCAGATGTAGCTTCAAAGGACCCTGACTGGGTATGACACATCTGAGATACTGAGGACTGTAGGATATGACTTTGATTGCCTCCAAGTTTGAACATTGATAGGAGACAGATGCTTTTGCCAATTGGTGTACAGACCAACTTTATTGAAACAAGGATATGCAGAAACAAACTAGGAGGTATGTACAAACTAAAGCAAGACTGAAAACTGGGAGAGACCAATATTGCACTGATAGATGGAGCATTTTGAACAAGGGGCGTGTAATGCCCTACCACAGAACCCATGAGAACTTAACCTAAACATGCATCTAAGTTTGTAGAATAATTTTTTTTTAAAGTGTTAACATTCAACAACATCAAAGTTTTACAATGCGGAAGCAATACAATGAAATGAACAACTCACACAAGTTACAACTCTCAAGGATTCCATGACGAAGATTACGTGAATATAAAATTAATTAATTTAGATTAGATATAATTATAAAATAAATGAAAAACAAATACAACATCACATAAAAGATAAGATAACACAACAGGTACCATAAGGTATCCATAACTTACATCCACTGCACACGTCGCAGGATATGTAAATACAATAATAGAAATGAAGTACAACATGATATCTCTGAATAACTGATACAAGATCACATAGAAGAAGAAGAAGAAGAATCCTCTACTACATGGATCATCTAGCACTGGTACACGAACATCAGAATCTCAAATGGTAAAATAATCACTACCACCTGACCTCGTGAATCTAAATGATCCACTCCCACCTTGTTGAGGAGATAACATCAGATCCCACTTAGATAACAAACAACAATAGAACAAACTAAGGAAGAGATCCTGAAAGCTTCTAACTCAAAAGGTACAACAAAAATAACCAAAAGCAACCAACACATGTAGGAAACCTAAGATGCATAAACAAAGTGTCATCACATAAGCCAACTCTAAGGTTATCCTGGTAGTCTCTTCAGACCCCGACGTCCTAGTGACTCTATGTGGTATCAATAACCCCTCACGTAGACAAGGTACTAACTATGCTATATCCAGTCCACGTAGGTGGCAAGCATCTTCTCACTCCCATCCTAGTACAAAACTCAATTAGGAAGTTAGGCATGGGCGAGGCACATAATATCTTATTAGGTTCATTTTAAACTCTCAATACCATTAATTATCACTTATTAAGCTACTTGTAATAAGATATCCTGGTAGCCACTTCCGGGCTCCGGCACCAATTACAAGCCACTTCCTGCTATACACTCAGATAACCTACCCTAGGGTTTCACAAGATCAAGTATAACTCTGAGTTAGCACAACTCATGAATCTCAATACTAGTTCTAACGAAGACATAAACATGCAAATCCAGAATCATCATATAACAAGTTCACCGACACAATAGAATATGCAAGACAAACAAACATGATAGATAAAATATCCAAAAACCCACCTCTGGACTCACATTCCCACTGGCTGACATACTAATCCCTTAAACCACCACATAAGGTAATAAAAGACTAAACATGATTTAAATAAAATAGACCAATTACATCCACATTTGATTCGAATTAAAAAGACGTCATCATGAAGAAACCTTTACTAAATCAAACACTCAAATTTACTTAACAATTAGTCACATGGTTAAAACACTCACATTAGAATTCAAGAAAGAAATCATCTTCTTCATAAAATCACATGCAAAGTAAATCTCTATCATTAATAAAATATCATGCAAACTAGAATAATTGATCCCTAAATAATCCATGCAATTTTAAACCGAATAAATAATCCTAAAAATAAACTATACTATAGTACTTATATCTTACATTTTAAATAAAAATATAAGTAACTATACTAACATACAAAAATTCCTTTCATTTAAATCAAAATCCAAAAAAAATAAAAAAACATACTTTTTAAAATAATAATAACATGCACTGAATTTAATTAACTTAAAAATAAAAAACATATTAAAACAAAATCCCTTAAGATACAAATATAAATTTTAATTAATTAAAAAAACAAATATTAAAATTATATAAAATTAAAACTAAACAAACTAATTTAAATATAAATTAAAATTAGAATTAACAAATATTAATTACAAACTAATTTATCTATTTTTTAAAAAGCAAATAAAATAAAACATTTAATAAGTAATTCCTAACTTTTTTAAAAAAACTTACAAAACCTACATAACCTTTTAAAAAGCATATGCAACAAACTTTTAAAATAAGTGCATGGGGTGGGGTACGTGGCCCCCACCTCCCCTCCCCCTTCTTACTTAATAACAAGTATAAGTGAAGTTGCCCACAAAAATATCGGTGGTGAGGCTGACTTGCATGGCGCAACTCCACCTATAAAATTGTTTTTTTTAATTTGTTCTTTTTTTATTTAATAATTTTTATTTATATATAATATTATATTATATATAAATATATTTTAAATAACCTTTTATTAATTATTTTTTGTTATAGTTTTATTAAATTTTATTTTATTATAAACTACAATATAAAGAGATATATAAATTGTCATATATGCAATACATTTATATATTTATTTATTTTAAACTGATTTAAAATTCAAAATTAATCTATTTTCACAATCATAAGTAATTTTCTCAACTTAATTCAATTAAATTCTTTTCAATATTATTTTTTTTTAATCGGTAATTTAATGTACAAATCAACAACCATATATATATATATATATATATATATATATATATATATATATATATATATATATATATATATATATATATATATATATATATATATAACTTCCACAACCACACATTTTTCCTTGATTTGATTCGATTTAATTCTTTATTATAATAAAAGCCATAATTACATCTATCTTTGAATTTTTAAGCAATTAATACAGGCAGAACAAAAAGGAAGAGAGGATATTGCATAGAGAAGAGATCCAAATAGGCATGCAACTAGGCACGATGAAGATAGTTTTTTTTATAAAATTCACAAAACATAGTCATAAGAAAATTCAAACCCTACCTCAAAATTGAAGGAAACACTCGAATGAAGACCAGATCTGAAGACCAATCTCAAGAAACTCCAAGCTTTCCAAAAATGAATTCTCCACAAAAATTCTTCATTCTACCTACCAAATTTTTTCCTCCAAAAACCTGTCTCCCCCGAATTATGGCCAAATCTCCTTCATGTAGGAATTCTCATTCCACATGCTAGGATTTGAAAATTCCACTCTCCAAAAAGCTTGCATGAATTTAGATTTTGATTTGCAATTCAATTTTAGTTGAACTCAAGTCTATTTTCACTTTGCCTTTTGTTGAGAACACTTAACCAAAATTAACTAATACCATTAATTTAATTTAAACAATTATTGATTGCACAACTTTAATGCATATCAATTAATAAAATATTTAATTCTAACATAATTTCCACATGCACAATTAATCTTAAATTAACAAATACATTTAAATTGAACATAGGTTAAACTTAAAATCAAATAGTTCTAGGGTGAAGATATTTAATTAATCCTTATTAATTAAATATTTCAACCACAAACTAAACTAACTTACTAATTTGCATTTAATTAATTTCCAGTTAATTAAATAATCTCACATGGCTAAAAAAATAGCAAATATTTTAATTATTAAAAATTGCACTATTAAATCAAATTAAATAATCTAAAAATAGAAAATGTGCCAAGCACCAAAATCGAAAGCATCACAAGGACCTAAGGGCCCACATAGATACGGAAGAACAGGGTTATAAACTCACATCAATTAGATGAGTTTAGAAAGGGTAGGAATAAGAAAATCTTGTCCACTATTTCAGGACAATAATATGACTTAGGTTAGGATTTGGAACTGTGTTATCTCCCCTCTCTTACCATTTGAGATATTGTAATAGGGTATGCTCATCCTGACAATTCAGGGAAGTCGATGCCCAGTACCTGCAAACCTGCATACAAAACTAACATTTACATATATATAAATATTTAACAGACAATGGTGGGGATCAGCTGATTGTGTGGATCTCACAAGCAAGTAACTACGACTCCGTCCCTCAACCACATCAGGAACGTCAAACATAAATATAAAATAAACACATCAACCATACATATGCAAGTATGGGGTTAGTAAATTCATAAACATAAATAATTTTCTAGCATATAATTCATCATCCTAAAATAATCATAACATTTATAAAATTAGACTAGGGGTGGGGTACTACATCCACCCCCCTAGGATTAGGCTTACTCCTAGAAGCCTACAAACAAATAAGGATATATATCCCCCAAGCATGAATATTTACTAAAAACAAAACACATCATTTGAAAATAAGCCATAAAATAAGAACATGATATACAATCAGTAAGGACAATATAATTTTGGCTAGGAATAAACTAAAAATCACATTGATCAATTGTTAATTAACAATTCAAATAGATCTAAACTTCATTCATTCATCAATATAGAAAACATCTAGCAATCAATTGCATAAAGAACACATTCATAATTACATTATATAATCAGTTAAAAAGGTTCATGCAAACATAGCTAATGCAATACTCATGCAAACATAGTACCGTCTCTACGATGTCTTCCCTTATATATACTATCAGGGATCCATAATGAACATGATAGAAACAACACTTATCACAAAACAGGGCCAACAATACCAAACATTCGGAGTAGCCACCACAAAATTAGAAAAGGTAAAACCCAAGTGGGGGAATCACAAGTCCAACATTAAATCGTGAGAGCTCTCAATTTCCAACAATAAATTAAGTGTGACCAACGTCACAAAATAGATAACAAAAAGAGAGTTAGGCGACTAATCCAATTATAAGAAAGTTCAAAAGTTTCAATGCTAGCCCCCACACATCACGAACAATTCATAAATCAACCAAAATAAGTCATCAATCATAAAACATTCACATAACAAGGTGACTAGTGGTAGTCACACTCAAGGGAGTAATCGCTTCATGACATCCAAAGGTACTTCACTCTAGATGCATTAGAGAGGGAACCCAAACACAATAGATAGTCAAAAATAAGATCTAATGGGCACACAACTTCCCAGAGTTCCCAGTGTAGAACTCAGTGCTCTGATACCAAGTGTAATACCCCGCTACGGAACCCATGAGAACTTAACCTAAACATGCATCTAAGTTTACAGAATAATTTATTTTTTTAAAGTGTTAACATTCAACAACATCAAAGTTTTACAATGCGTCCAAGCAATACAATGAAATGAAAAACTCACATAGGTTATAACTCTCAAGGATTCCATGACAAAGATTACATGAATATAAAATTAATTAATTTAGATTAGATATAACACAAAACAAATGAAAAACAAATACAACATCACATAAAAGATAAGATAACACAACAGGTACCATAAGGTATCCATAACCTACATCCACTGCACATGTCGCAAGGTATGTAAATATAATAACAGAAATGAAGTACAACATGATATCTCTAAATAACTGATACAAGATCACATAGAAGAAGAAGGAGAATCATCTGCTACAGGGATCATCTAGCACTGGTACATGAACGTCAGAATCTCAAATGGTAAAAGAATCAGTACCACCCAACCTCGTGAACCTAAATGGTCCACTCCCACCGTGCTGAGGAGATAACATCAGATCCCACTCAGATAACAAATAACAACAAAAAAAACTAAGGAAGATATCTTGAAAGCTTCTAACTCAAAAGGTACAACAAACACAACCAGAGGCAACCAACACATGTAGGAAACCTAAGATGCATAAAGGAAGTGTCATCACACGAGCCAACTCTAAGGTTATCTTGGTAGTCTCTTCAGACTCCGGTGCCCTAGTGACTTTATGTGGTATCAGTAACCCCTCACGTAGACAAGGTACTAACTATGCCATATCCAGTCCACATAGGCGGCAAGCATCTTCTCACTCTCATCCTAGTACAAAATTCAATCAGGAACTCAGGCATGGGCGAGACATATAATATCTTATTAGGTTCATTTTAAACTCTCAATACCATTAATTATCACTTATTAAACTACTTGTAATAAGATATCCTGGTAGCCACTTCCGGGCTCCAACACCAATTACAAGCCACTTCCTGCTATACACTCAGATAACCTACCCTAGGGTTTCACAAGATCAAGTATAACTCCGAGTTAGCACAACTCATGAATCTCAATACTAGTTCCAACGAAGACAGAAATATGCAAATCTAGAATCATCATATAACAAGTTCACTGACACAACAGAATATACAAGGCAAACAAACACGATAGATAAAATATCCAAAAACCCACATCTGGACTCACATTCCCACTAGCTGACATACTAATCCCTTAAACCACCACATAGGGTAATAAAAGACTAAACATGATTTAAATAAAATAGACCAATTACATCCACATTTGATTCAAATTAAAAGGATGTCATCATGAAGAAAACTTTACTAAATCAAACACTCAGATTTACTTAACAATTAGTCACATGGTTAAAACACTCACATTAGAATTCAAGAAAAAAATCATCTTCTTCATAAAATCACATGCAAAGTAAATCTCTATCATTAATAAAATATCATGCAAACTAGAATAATTGATCCCTAAACAATTCATGCAATTTTAAACCGAATAAATAATCCTAAAAATAAACTATACTATAGTACTTATATCTTACATTTTAAATAAAAATATAAGTAACTATACTAACATACAAAAATTCCCTTCATTTAAACCAAAATCCAAAAAAAATAAACAAACATACATTTTAAAATAATAATAACATGCACTGAATTTAATTAACTTAAAAATAAAAAACATATTAAAACAAAATCCCTTAATTAAGATACATATAAATTTTAATTAATTAAAAAAACAAATATTAAAATTATATTAAATTAAAACAAAACTAACTAATTTAAATATAGATTAAAAATTAAATTAACAAATATTAATTATAAACTAATTTATCTATTTCTTTAAAAAGCAAATAAAATAAAACATTTAATAAGTAATTCCTAACCTTTTAAAAGCATATGCAACAAATTTTTAAAATAAGTGCATGGGGTGGGGTACGTGGCCCCCATCTCCCCTCCCCCTTCTTACTTAATAACAAGTATAAGTGAAGTTGCCCACAAAAATATCGGTGGTGAGGCTGCCTTGCATGGCGCAACCCCACCCATAATTTTTATTTTTTTTTAATTTATTCTTTTTTTATTTAATAATTTTTATTTATATATAATATTATATTATATATAAATATATTTTAAATAACTTCTTATTAATTATTTTTTTGTTATAGTTTTATTAAATTTTATTTCATTAAAAATCAGTAATATAAAGATATATATAAATTGTCATATATGCGATACATTTATATATTTATTTTTTTAAAAACTGATTTAAAATTCAAAATTAATCTATTTCCACAATCATAAGTAATTTTTTCAACTTAATTCAATTAAATTCCTTTCAATATTATATTTTTTTTTAACCAAGAATTTAATGTACAAATCAACAACCGTATATATATATATATATATATATATATATATATATATATATAACTTCTACAATCACGCTTTTTTTTTTGATTTGATTCGATTTAATTTTTTATTATAATAAAAGCCATAATTACATCTATCCTTAAAGTTTTAAGCAATTAATGCAGCTAGAACAAAAAGGAAGAGAGGATATTGCATAGAGAAGAGATTCAGACAAGCATGTAACCAGGCACGATGAAGACAGTTCTATTTTTGAAATTCACAAAACATAGTCATAAGGAAATTCAAACCCTACCTCAAAACTAAAGGAAGCACTCAAATGAAGACCAGATCTGAAGACCAATCTCAAGAAACTCCAAGCTTTCCAAAAACAAATTCTCCACAAAAAATTTTCATTCTGTCTGCCAAATTTTTTCCTCCAAAAACCTATCTCCCCCGAATTATGGCCAAATCTCCTTCATGTAGGAATTCTCATTCCACATGCTAGGATTTAAAAACTCCACTCTCCAAAAAGCTTGCATGAATTTAGACTTTGATTTGCAGTTCAATTTCAGTTGAACTTAAGTCTATTTTCACTTTTCTTTTTGTTGAGAACACTTAACCAAAATTAACTAATACCATTAATTTAATTTAAACAATTATGGATTGTGCAACTTTAATGAATATCAATTAATAAAACATTTAATTCTAACATAATTTCCACATGCACAATTAATCTCAAATTAATAAATACATTTAAATTGAACATAGGTTAAACTTAAAATCAAATAGTTCTAGGGTGAAGATATTTAATTAATCCTTATTAATTAAATATTTCAACCACAAACTAAACTAACTTACCAATTTGCATTTAATTAATTTCTAGTTAATTAAATAATCTCACATGGCTTAAAAAATAGCAAATATTCTAGTTATTAAAAATTGCACTATTAAATCAAATTAAATAATCTAAAAATAGAAAATGCGCCAAGCACCAAAATCGAAAGCATCACAAGGACCTAAGGACCCACATACATACACAAGAGCAGGGTTATAAACTCACATCAATTAGATGAGTTTAGAAAGGGTAGGAATAATAGAATCTTGTCCACTATTTCAAGACAATAATATAGCTTAGGTTAGGATTTGGAACTGTGTTATCTCTCCTCTCTTACCATTTGAAATATTGCGATAGAGCACGGTCATCCTGACAATTCAAGGAAGTCGATGCCCGATACCTGCAAATCTGCATATAAAATCAACATGTACATACATATAAATATTTAATAGACAATGGCGGGGATCGACCGATCGTGTGGATCTCACAAGCAAGTAACTACGACTCCATCCCTCAACCACATCAGGCACGTCAAACAGAAATATAAAATAAACACATCGACCATACACATGCATGTATGGGGTTAGTAAATTCATAAACATAAATAATTTTCTAGCATATAATTCATCATCCTAAAATAATCATAACATTTATAAAATCGGATTAGGGGTGGGGTACTACATGGTGCCCGTTTGTCGGGTTTTCACCATCTTGGCAGAGATTATATTTTTGCTACCAAGGTGCCTGTTTCCAAATTTTCACCAAAGCACTTTTTCTTTTTCTCATTTTTTTGTATTTTTTATTTATTTTTATTTTTTTATACTTTTTATTTTTTTAAATTTTTTTGTGATACATCAAGGTGCCTATTTGCTAGGTTTTTACTAGGATGATCATTTTTTCAAGACTTTTTGTGTTTTGATATTTTTTCAAGACATTTTTGAATATTTAATGTCTTAGGCGTAGAATTTCTTCAGATGGAGAATGTTGATTGGTTCTTGGAGCTGTTCTCCTTCGATTGTTGAGATTTGATAGGCTCCAGAGCCAAAAGTAGTAGTGATAACAAAGGGACCCAGCTAGTTGGGTTCAAACTTCCCCTTGCATTCTCTATGTGATTGATTTTTAAGATTCTCTCTCAAGACTAGATCGCCAACCTGAAATTCTATGTGTCTGACTTTCTTGTTGTGGCCTCTAGACATTCTTTTCTGATAGACTCTGAGATGATCATATGTTGCTTGTCTGCGCTCATCTAGTAGTTCAAGTTCTTGCAACCTAGACACTCTGTAGTCATCATCAGTCACTAGACCATGCATTCTGATTCTTAGTGATAGGATTTCAACCTCAATAGGAAATACCACTTCATATCCATAAACTAAAGTGAATGGTGTAGCCCCAATGGGCGTTCTGATAATTGTTCTGTAGGTCCAAAGAGCTGGATTGATAATGAGATGCTAGTCTCTTCCTGTTTTATTAATTGTGCAATGCAAGATTTTCAATAGTGTTTGGTTAGATGCCTCTACTTGTCCATTCCCTTGAGGATAGTAGATAGATGACCAATGTTGTGTAATCTTGAATTTGGCACATAGATCATCTAAGTCTCTGTTCTTAAATTGACCACCATTATCTGTGACTATAAAATGTGGAATACCATACCGACATATGATGTAGTTCAAGATGAACATTGATATTTGCTTGCTAGTTGCTTGAGTCAAACGGACTGCTTCTACCCATTTTGTGAAATAGTCTGTAGCTGTAATAATATGGGTATGTCTAATAGAAGAATGAGGATGTATGGCTCCTATAAGATCAAATGCCCATTGGTGAAGAGGCCATTGTATAGTAAAGGGAATTAGATCTCTCCTTGGTGCATGAATCAAGTTACCATGTGCTTGACACTTTTGACAATTCTTAGCAAACTTGATTGCATCTTTTTCCATTTCAAGCCAATAGTACCCAGCCCTAATAAGTTTTTGAGCTAGTGTTAAACCGTTGGAATGTGATCCACATATACCTTCGTGGACTTCCTCTAATGCACATTGAGAATCTTCCCATTCTAAACATCTAAGGAGTGTACCATCTAGACCTCATTTGTATAGATCGTTACCAATGATGACATACTGGGATGCATTTTGGATAAGGTATTGTTTCTCATGGCGGTTGAAGGTATCGGGAATGATTTGATCTTGGAGATAGAAGAACAGGTTTTTATAGCTGGATGAATCATGACCAACAACAGTGGAGATCATACAAGTTTCAGGGGAATCATATGTAAGATAAGATAGTGCTTCCACTAGGAACTCGTAGCGTAGCCCATGTTCAGGTTGTTGTAATAAAGTAGATAACGTTGCCATAGCATCAACAACTTTATTCTGTGTTATAGGAATTTTCTCAAAGGTGATAGATGTGAAATATTTCTTTAGATCATCTACCATTCTCTTTTATGGGATTAGCTTTCCATCTTTCATTTGATACACATCACTGACTTGGTGTATTACAAGTTGTGAGTCTCCATGCATGTGTAGTTCTCTTATCCTCCATTCAATTTCTATTTTCATGCCGTTAAGAAGGGATTCATATTTAGCAATATTGTTTGTGCAAGGAAACTTTATTTTGAATGCTTTAGGTATTGAGTATCCTTGAGGTGTGATGAACAATATGCCTGCTCCAAATCCATTCTATGTATAGGAGCCATCAAAGAATAACTTCCATGCTCTAGAAGAAAGATTCATGATAGAGGAATTTAGGAATTCCATTTGCATTGGTGTATCATCAAACAATGGTGCGTTAGTCAACTGATCAACAATAACTTAGCCTTTGATAGCTCTTCTTTCAACATATTCAATGTCGAATTCACTTAATAGCATTACCCATTTAGCTAATCTACTTGTGAGGGCAACTTTGCTTAGTAGGTACTTTAGTGGATCAATCTTAGCTGTACCAAATGTGTGGTATGAGCTAACATGTAGTGTCTTAGTTTCTATGATGCAAAGATCATAGCTAGACAAGCTTGTTGGAATTAGGAGAGATAAGGTACTGAGAGGGGAGGGGTGAATCAGTGCCCATAAAATTTTTAACACATCAACCTTTTAGATCTACAACAAACATTAGTAACCTTCCAAAATAACTTGTATCTAATGCATGTATCATTCATCCATTCAACTTGAGAAAGTAAACAACATGAAATAAAAAATACAACAGTCCCATAACACAAGTATTTTGGTAACACAGAAACCCTTGTTAGAAAGTAAAAACTGCGATGGGGATGACACCCACAAATTCTTCAGTACTGCAAATAGAAAAAGTTTGTCTGTTAGAGCTACAAGTTTTGATCACTTCTGGTGATCTTACCCTATTAGGAGTAACATATTAGATCAAATAGATCTACCTGGTTATAGGACTTTAGCAACACCACTTGAGTGTGCACTCAGCTAAGAGATTTACAAAAGACTGTCAAGTCTACTCTGTTAAGAGATTTTACAAAACTCTATTACAATGATTAGAAAGAAATAGGTATCTATCTGCTAATGACAACTTAATTGTCTGATACAAATCAATAAAGTACTGATAAAATATCACCTCTACTATGATGAATCTCTACTCTGAACTTCTCGATTAGCCTGCTCTGATTCTAGTTAATCTAATTTCCTCTCAATACTGATATGCTCTTTCAACTGATAATCTTGAAGGTTGGCTAGTGCTTCAAGTGCTTCTTTTCTCATACATTAGTTCACATAAAAAATGATGTAACACACAAAATATATAGAATACAAATTTATGCTGCTTATACAAAATTAGCTTTACAAATCTTAAACAAAACCCTAAGATCTACGATGTACAAAAATAACCTAGATCAAACTATTAAATAAGATCTTCATCGTATCTCAGCAATAAATTGTTCTCGATCTTGGTAAAATATTTTATGATCTATTGTAACCATTTTCATAGAAGAATGTGCCATTCCTGATTACTATGACGTTTCATGTGATCCTTGGTAAACACTATATAAACTGCTCAGTGTTTATACTTAACCGACTGGCCTATTTTGCTTATAGTTAGTGACTGAGTTCATATATGTAACTGGCTAATATCTTTGATAACCTTTGATACTAATGACAATCATTAATGCTCAATAGAGATAACAATCTCCCCCTTTGGCATTAGTATCAAAACTTTGAATGTATATAGACCTTATGTCTCAAAAGCTTATATCTCTGCCATATACATATACATATCAAAAAAAAATTAAATACTCCCCCTCAGTGTATGCTCCGGTAATGTGTAGTATACTTAGCAAAAAAATGTACATATTTGGCTAGGGTAATTTTTAAGAAACCCCCCCTTTAAGAAAGGTCTAAAAAAGTGGCAAAAGTGAGAAGGGGAAAAAAAATTTTTTGGCGAAATTATTTTCTTTTCAAAGAAAAAAAAATAATCTCAATTGGCGAATCATTGATGTTCCCTGAAAGTAGGTGGAACTATCTTGGTGAATATAAAATAGTATTTATAACTACAAAAATATAAATTGGCGAATATAAAACAATATTTATATTATAAAACAAATACATTGGCGAATAGAAAACAATATTTATATTATAATAAATATAAATTGGCGAATATAAAAGAGTATTTATATTATAAAAAATATAAATTGGCTAATAGATCTAGTGACTGGTAACAGTGTGGCATGTGTGTAGTTTCAACAGGCTAAAAGGAGGGTCAATGCTGACAGTTACAAAGATACATAATGGTTAGGTTGATGACGTGCATGACTTCGGCAGTTATGCTGGTAGGTTGTAGTTGAAGGCCACAAAGATACGCAAAGGACAGGTTGACAGTGTACATGACTTCAGAAGTTATGATCATAGGTAAGATATGAGGGTTCTGAGGCCACGTTGGCAGTCTATGTAACTTAGCCACAAAGTTGCAGTGACATTGATCACTGAAGTACAATTGATGAGACTTAACGATGACAAGATTTTGATTAGATGTAAAAAAAGGTTAATTAAATTTGTACAAAATCTCAGCTATAAATCGTAAACATTCATTATCTTTCTTTTTGGAGCCAAGTCACATTATGTGAAAGTTTAATGTGGCTGCCAAGTTGTCAGTTCAAAATTTAAAATTGCAGCTAGGATATGGTGGTTCCAAGGCAACGCCGGTAGTTTGTGTAACTTGAGTGGTACGATTATCCATTATCCAAGCCAAGATTTTGATTAGACATTAAAAAGGATAATTTTAGGAGATATGAGCTGTGATTCAACATTTATTATTCTTCTTTTCAACTTCGGAACCAAGTTACGCAGGACATTACAATGTCTACAATTTTTCTTTACCGATATTCATTAATTTCATCTTGATTACGACTTGACGTGAAACATTCCTTCAAAATTTATTACGGCTGGCAAGTTGGTGATTATTTTCTTTATATACTCCTTGGTAGTGGAATTGCAGAGCATAGGAGCTTTCTAAATTTCTAAATTTGGATGACAAGTTGGTGATTATTTGTATTTTCTCGGTGCCTTCACAGAATGGGTCTTCCAATAGTTGAGGGATCATCAAATGAGAACCCAGAACCTGTTATCCAACCAACTTTGGATATGGAGGAGGAGATTCAATAGGATGTCTTCAGTCATCTAATGTCTGCAGCAAGGGATCATCATCATGCTACTAGTTATGTCGGTTACTTGAGTGACATGTTCGAACTTGAAGTAGAACATGACAAGGCCGAGATGCACGCCATTTTTGACGGTCATGGCTTCGACCAAGAGGCATACCAGGAGGAGATGAATCAAATGATCTCGTTATTTGCTGCTCTACGCATTGACTAATCTGACTAATCTTTTTTTCTTTGTGCAATGTGGATCTTATCGTTACAAATTTTTTTGTTAATTGTTAGTAGTTACTTGTAAGTTGTAATTTGTAAATATGAAATAATCGAATGTAGTTTTCATTTTGGTTTTGAAAATGGTTGGTCCTCAGCCGTTCAGAACTTCAGTGAAATGTTGAATCAATGAATTAGTTTAAGTTGCTAGTAATAAGTATTATGTATATAATATATTGTATACTAGTTTTTGAATTAAATAGTAATACTGTAGTCTGTAAATTTGTAATACTGTATAGTAGTATACAAATGAAACAATGAGAAGTCAGATGACTCTTTTTCAAATAGTGTTACTAGTTCCAAAGTTACGCCTGCCTATTTCGTAGCTTCTCAACATTTAAAACTTTAATTTATTATGATAGTTCCGAAGTTACGCTTGGCTGTTTCGTAACTTCTCAACGGTTAATTTATTATGATGGTTAGGGGTTCCGAAGTAATGCTTGGCTATTTCGTAACTTCTCAACGTTTAATTTAATATGATGGTGATGTGTTCTGAAGTTACGGCTGCCTATTTCGTAGCTTCTCAACATTTAAAACTTTAATTTATTATGATGGTTCTGAAGTTACGCCTACTTGTTTCGTAGCTTCTCAACATTTAAAACTTTAATTTATTATGACGGTTTTGAAGTTACTCCTGGCTATTTTGTAGCTTCTCAACATTTAAAACTTTAATTTATTATGATGGTTCTGAAGTTACGCCTGGCTGTTTCATAGCTTCTCAACGTTTAAAACTTTAATTTATTATGATGGTTCCAAAGTTACGCCTGGCTATTTCATAGCTTCTCAAAGGTTAATTTATTATGATGGTTAGGGGTTCCGAAGTAATGCTTGGCTGTTGCGTAACTTCTCAATGTTGAATTTAATATGATGGTGATGTGTTTCGAAGTTACGCCTGCCTATTTTGTAGCTTCTCAATGTTTAAAGCTTTAATTTATTATGATGGTTCCACTTCTGAAGTTACACCTGCCTGTTTCGTAGCTTCTCAACATTTTAAAACTTTAATTTATTATGATGGTTTCGAAGTTATGCCTGGCTGTTTCGTAGCTTCTCAACAGTTAATTTATTATGATGGTTAGGGGTTCCGAAGTAACACATGGTTGTTGTGTAACTTCGTAAGGGGTTGAAAAGTGAGAGATGGTCTGACGGAGACTAAGTTGCATGCCACGTGAAAAGTGGGAAGTACAAGTGTCATCATTCATGCCGCATGCGACATGCCAGGCTGTGTCATAACATGTCAAGGTTTCATTTTTCTGGTCAGTTTAATAGTCCTGAAGTTTCGAAAAGGTGTTGCATGATTTCATAAGTCTTAAAGTTTTCGGATTTCAAATTCAAATGGCTAAGGGCCAAGGCCCCTGATTTGCAAGTAGCAATTTAGCATAGTTAAGATAGGGTATTAGGGACCTAGGGTTAGAAACTTAGAAACTTAGATGTACCATTAACAGTGACACTTTTCTGAAAATGGTAATTACTAATTTCATGTGTGTGTGATTGTGCTTGATGAGACATTGAGATTTTAATTTTTAATATAGTAGGTGGCCTAGTGGCTGGTACCATGGTTGTACTTGTGAGTTTCTTGTTGCTTGTTAGTTATTAAATATAGTTCACACTTTAGAGCATCCATAATTTCCAAAGTCGAAGAGCAACCAGAGAGTTTAGTACTTAAAAGAATGGCAGAACAAGGATCTTCTGAAGTTGTTGCAGTACCAGAAAAGAGTGCCATTATGCATTCAAGAACAAAGAGGCCAAACATAAACATTGAAGAATGGATGAAACTGTTGCCTGGATCCTCAAATTTGCAATCAGCTAACGCTTATGAATGGAGGGACCCTTATGTGTTCTACAGGGATACTGAATGCCCAAACACAACTAGGTATGAGCTCTTCATGTTTTTCTATAACAATAGAATTAGAGGCCCTCCTGTTTCAAACCCATGGGACAGGAACTTGGCAAAGTTGATAGTACCTGAGGTATTTTTGGATGTAGACCTCATGAAAGTGATAATTCAAGCATACAATCTAGTGACACAAGCTTTCCACAAGCATGACAAGTCTATACTCTGCATGTTAGATAGAGCGTCTTTTACTCAAGCTTTCGACCTTCAGGGACCTATGAGCATGGATATTGACCTAGCAGGAGAGGAGGCCCTATTTAATAGATAGAGAAATTACTACCATGGAAAGGTTATGAGGAGGCATATTCCTAGAGAAAACAAAGAGGTAGCATTGTTACCCAAGAAGGTTGCAGATTCATTTGATATTGAGCTTTCCTTTCCCTATTTCTAGAATACCATCTATGGTCTACACAAAGTTATTGGACTAGATGGAGGTTCGATAGTGACTCCTGACATTTTTTTCATGGCTACAGATGTTTAGGATCAGTACACCAACAAGGAGTTTGATTATGTGGGGCACATAATCAATGTAATGCACTCTGAGTTGATGAATGTGAAGATTGATTTGAAAAGCTTCAAGTTCAATCACTACTCCATGCTGATGCACTTGATCCCCTATTTCAATATTGGCTACATCAACCCAGGGTTCATCAATGAGACCGAGAATGAGGGAGGAACTATTCCGGTTCAGCTGTGGACCAGGGTATGGCATAGAACTTACCCTTTCTCTAATTCCATTTCTTTTTTTAGTGATTTTGTGGATCCAGTAATGAACATGTTAGGTATTGTGAGGGATAGATTTCCTTTACTTGTTAGAAAATTTCTTAGACCCTTAGCATTTAATATTCACAATGACAATTATGAGAATGACATCAAGCACAATTGGGGTGCTATGTTTTTTTTTGAGAATTTTACTCTTATAAGAGTGTATGCTTTCCCTCAACCTCCACACATACTACCAACATTTGTCCCAGAAAGATTGGCAATAGTAGAATTCTTGTAGCAGCTTATCATGATGGATAGAGAGCACTTAGGCCCTAAAAGACATAAGGGAACCTTTTTGGCAAGGAGGTTCCAAATAGGGGATTTCTCTATAGGTAAAGATGATGTGGAACAAATCCATGAATTCCTCAGACAATTCAGATTTCCCTCTAGTAAAGTAAGGATGTATGATCCTGAAGACTTCGTTAGAGGAGCATTGAGAGAAATGAGGAATCACAATTTGGCTCTAAATCAGCCTATGGCAGAGGAGGATGTTATTAGAAATATTTTTAGCAAAGTTACCTATCAAGAGAGAACCTGTAAATGGGAAAATATTGTAAGGGTAGAGGAACAATTGAAAAAGGTAGACCCTACCTTCCTCGATTTATTTCTTGATCTCAAATACATTAAGAAAATTGAAATGTGTATAGAGAATTACAAAGATATTATGTCTAAATTGCCAGACATCCCTAAGGAGAAGGAGGAGGACAGAATAAACCCTGAAAAAGTTGAACCTGATGTGGAGTTTATGGGAGAAATAGAACAAGCTAAGCCATCCACATCTAAGCAGGGGCCATCAAAGAAACAAAAGTTGATGAATGTACCAAAAAAGGCAAGGCAAAAGGCACTACAAATCCTGCCAGGTAATAGCCATTACTTTGCTGACTTAAGACAACAATTTTTGACATCAATGGTAGATGAGGGAGAAAAGGCTGTAGATGAGTTAGAATTGGTTGTAGCTAGATTGGATGACAGGGTCATCCAAGCTAAAGAGTTTATAGATGATGATGAATTCATCAAGTTCGTTGAGTTTAAAAGTTTTCTCTTTAGAGTTAAGCAAAATGAATTAACACTATCTTTGAAACCAGGGGAATTAGAGGAAAAAACTGTTCAAATGATTGAAAAATTATGGGCCTATGATCCCAATAGTGAAACATTAAGTGTGGAGGAGGCAAGAGATCTTGTAAAGAGAAGTGGCATGTTGCTGATCCCTGGATGGGACTTGGAGTCCTCATTCCTAATTGACCAAATCAAGAGGCAAGATAAAGCTATAGCTTATGAAGCTTTTGGCCCTGATGGACTAACAAGGGGTTCTAGATTCAATATGGACACTAAGACACTAGCAGTATGGTGTGTGGCCCCAGAATCTAGTAAGCCCATATTGGTTGACATCCAAGACACTGCACAGGGTAGCCAATTAATATGGAGGTTGCAGGACACTATAGGATCAGAGATAGCAAATCTCTTACACCATGCATCCTCCATGAATAAAGTAGTGGTTGAGGACTTGGAGAATAGGCTAGCTAGGCCATTTAGAGATTATGTGGCAACTAGAAAAAAGTTTGAAGAGGAACTAAAGAAGAATTATTTGCTAGATAAGACTGTGAAGGAGCTAAAAGATGAAATAAATACTCTAAAAAATCATTCCAGGGCATTTACAGAGGTCTGTGATGTAGGGGTCCAAACTAAGAATGAGGGGGGCTTAGCTACAGAACTTGCAACAGAAAAGATAAATGAGGAGAAGAATGAGGCCATCTTATAGGCCCTGTTAGATATTCTGTAGCACAGAATAAATGTAATTAAAGATAAATTTGATCTTATTTTTAATGCTTATGGAAAGTTTCCAGAATTATAGAAAGAAGTGGATGGCTATGTAAAAATTTTAAGCGGGTATCATGCAACTTGGTCTACCAGAGCACCACTTTTTAAGAGATTGGCATTTTCTCAATCTTTGGGAAGTGATATTCCAGAGATAGTTGTGAGGTTTAGTGAGGAGATAGACATAATTAAAGTCATATTACCACTTTTTAAGGGTAAGGCAAATTTGATAGAGGCTAAGATAGCCATGCTCAGCTCCTATTCCAAAAAGTTTATCCCTTCCATTAAGAATGGGGATGGAGCCATAAAGAGGCTTGATTAGTGGAGGTCAGATGTTGATCTTTTATTGCCTAGGAAGGAGGCATTTTTAGGTGAGGCGAACAATGTTGATTTGGAGAGCTTCAATAAAACCCTGGATGAAGCTATTAAGGTAGAGACAGATCTCACTAGGTTTGTAACAGATGTTAAAGAAATTATAGATGCCAGGTGGGGAAGACAAAAAGAACAACTGCAACTCATCCAAGACTTCAATTGGCCATCAGAGGAAGAAGTATTTGCATGGGATGAGCTAACAAAGGCCAAGAAAGTTAAATCCACTGCAGTTGACTTGGACATTTTGGATGATGAGTAAGGAGGACATCTGGACTCTGGAGCACCTGACACCTGAGCTCATAATATAGGGATGATAAGCTATCATTTAAGAATGGTGTAAGTTAGCTAGAATGGAGGTCACCATATCTTGTTATAACAATAGCTATCATGAATACTCACAGACAAAGGTGTTAGTTATCAGTGATCCAGGATGCAGAACAGGCCAAAACAATTTTGTCTTTCCACCGCCTGAGGGCTCATTGTATTTTGTCTTTTATTGCTTTATTTCTTATGCTTTTTAGGTTTAGGGTTTTCAACCATCTGAATCTTGTTGCATTCCCATTCATGAGGGAATTCCAAGATGGTTGAAATGAGGTATAAATAGAGTTGAAGACTCATTTTTGGGAGAGAGTTGAAAGATAATAGAAAAATTTGAATAGAATTGCTTTGAAGCAGACTTCTAAGTTGTGTCTGACCTTCTAAGTAATTGAATTTTGAATGTAATTAGCGAGTTGATTTTAATACAAATACATTGCAACTTTTGCCATATATTGTTATTGTCTCTTTACTTTTATGTTGTACTCTTGTATGTTTTACATGTTAGGGATTTAAAATATACCAGTTGTAACACAACTTGTTTAAATTGATTATGAGTTTCTTTCAAGGAAAGAATTAAAATTCTCATAATTCATTTCAAAGAGTAGACATATCTATAAGGATTGTTGATAATAACAGTGTTTGGTTAATAGAGTAGTTTGTAAGGCAATCTACTTGAATTTGTAGATAGTATGTAAGGCATACTATTGTATTTCTTTTAAAATTGTCTGGTTGATTTGTATTTGAATTTCTTTTGCCCATCAGATAAGGCACTAGTTTAGTATTTGTTTCTTATAGTCTTAATCTTTCCTAGTTAAACTCTCCATCAGATTGATTTTGGTCACATGCAGAGTTTGTTATCACCATATAAAATTTTTTAGCTCTATGATAAGGTTTCAAAGTAGTCTGAGATTATTGACCTAATGGTAATATTCTTCAAGGTATAAACCCTAAGTTTTATCTGAAGCCCTAACTCATCCTAGGTCATGTTATGTTTTTGTGTTACCTTTTTGAGTCATTAATCTTTTCATAAAACATGTGCTAATATCTCGACTCACTTTGTTCATTATTTTATGTGTCAAAGTGGTTAGGCTTTCGAACTGTCTTCCCCTTTTATTTAATTAAATCCGCCAAAGCCTAAGTTTTAGATTAATTTTTCATAAAGGAAAGCCTTTTAAAATTGTGTGGTTGTCATTGCATCATAAGACTACTCTTTGTCAGAATCCCTGACATGCGAAATGGCGACCACGCAACACCTGTCCTAGTGGGCCCGTTTGATTTTGTAATGCGCTGGCCTTTAACAAATGAATCTAATCCATGATTTTCGTTATACCATTGGACCAAGATGCATGTCTTTTATGCATCGCGGTATAGCGATGACCGTTAGATTACCTTTTGATGAATAAAGTTTGTGGTGGGTCTTGACACTGTCAGGTCATATTCTCGTGTAAAATTTTTATTGGTTGTCAGTAGTATTGAGGTGGCAGTTATCAGGTTCTTTCAAATTTGATATTAAAGATGACAGGTCTTCCACTTGTCATTTTTCTGCAACGTGTTGTTTTCTAGTTTGATTTTTAGTTGGATGATGTGTCACCGTGGGACCTGAGTAGTATGAAGATTAAAGTGTGGAAAGATCTTACGGCTATCGTTATACCGTTGAAGTGAGGTGCAAGTCTTTTATGCATCATGATATAGCGATGATCATCAATCTTGCCCAAGGATATGAACTGTTCAGTGGGTCCTCAGTTGTCAGAACTTTTAATAATGTGTTTCTTTTTTATTGGCCCATGGTGCTAATGATGAGTTTTGATTACCAGGTGTTTCTGACACCACAAATGATGCGGGATTTTTTCAGCTTGTTGGCTTTTTCAAGGTGCCATCTCCTAATTTGTCAAAGATTTTTAAAATGTTCAGTGGGGCTGAGGTTTTATTAAATTCTGGTGATCGTCTGATCAAAGTGCATCTATGGTGGTCGTTATATGTTGAGTTGGTTCTTCTAACAAGTTTTGATTTGCACTTTAGCGATGAGATGACACGTATCTATTCTGGGTGAAGTGAAGATAAGTTATTTTGTTTCCCCACATGGCAATTTTGAAATGTTCTCATTGCTCGAGAACTAACTTGGGGAAAGTAAACAAGGTTTTTACTGGTCGACTTGCCAACCGTCCGATGTGCCGGAAAAGAAATAGATCAACGACCTAATTTTAAATTTTTTCTCAGTGACATTTTTTGCGTCCTATGAATAACTGAGGCCGCCAACTTTTAGTCATGGCAGATTTAATGTGTTACATGCAAATAGATTGTAGGCAGTTGCCAGTGCTATACATCAAATTTTAATCATTGTTTCTATTCACCGTTCTCATAAGTATTTCTGGCAAGCTCATTTTTCTCTCGAGGTGATTTCAAGCAAAGTATCTGTAGGTGCTCGGTAGGTCTAATTTTTTGTTTCTTGAGAATTTATTGAGGACTGTGAAGATTTGTAAAGGTTTTGTGTTACTGGTCAGTATTTTAGGGTTTTTCTTGAAGTGCTCATATATTGTCATAAAAGCCCTAGTTTCAAGATGCCACCCAAGAGGAATTTGTTTGGTCAAACAGAGTATATCAAGAGAGGGATTTTTGAGGATTTAATGCAGTTACTTCCACATTCAGACAATGGGGTAGCTAGGATGAGGGAACTAGTTCCAAGAAACCCTAGAGATTCAGTTGCAGAAGGTCTCCATGACAGGGGAAATTGGATGAGAGATGCCAAGGTGGGTGACAAGCATAACGGGCTTATTCTGTTCAAGTCAGCTTATTCACAAAGGAATTCTTGTGCCCCCTTAAGTAATATATGAAAATTTGATATTGGCAAGTTGGTTGTCCCTAGTGTTTTTATGGATGCTGAGTTATTAATTCAGATAGCTAAATGCTATGATCCTATGACAAAGTGTGTCAAGGATATAAATCGTAGAGACCTAATCAACATCATAGAGGATGAGATTAGGGAAGTATTTTCATTGAATGACCCATCTGTGGGGTTAGAGAAGATAGATTTCATAGAGTTTACTGAAATCTATGAAGCACAGAAGGATTATCTAAGGACAGGGCCTTTGAGGCAATTTTTTGATCAAATTGGATCAATGTGTGTTGTCAGTGCAAGCACACTAGAGCCTTTTAGATTAGACTTATTCA
Source organism: Chamaecyparis obtusa (assembly GCA_027943335.1). Classification (NCBI taxonomy): domain Eukaryota; kingdom Viridiplantae; phylum Streptophyta; class Pinopsida; order Cupressales; family Cupressaceae; genus Chamaecyparis; species Chamaecyparis obtusa. The sequence goes on from BSBK01000477.1 coordinate 2,123,508, forward strand.
GTAGAAGGGCACAAGAAGTTTATAAATCTTTGAATTTGATTCTAGGGCATGATGAGGTAACTCATATGCCAGTACCTTATATGTTCATGATGGTATAGTCACTGCACCCCCAATTAGCCCTTATTTTTGACTTTGCATCTCATTTAGCTGATCTAATCCATGAAGGGCTGATGGGAATCAAAAATATGAAGGTGTCTAGACCTTTTGGGTGGTACTCAATGCTCATGCATATGTTTCTATACAAGGGTGATAAATATTTTGGTACAACAATAGATATTATGAAGGAAAGGAATGGAGAAATTCTTCTAGTATAGTTGTGGACTACAGCTCTATCATGGGATAGAATTGATGCAAGCTATATTATTTTCGATAGAGATTTTACCTCTAGACTTAGAAATCTTTTACATTTTGATAATCCAAGGATTCCAAGAGAGTTGTTGAGGCTAATTGGGCCAAAGGAGTTTTTCCAAGATATTACTATTATCCACAATTTTGGGGATATTATCTTATATCTAGTTTGTATAGTTTTCAGAGTGTATGGCTGCAAGGTAGCACTTTATATTTTACCTTATCAAGTCCCATTGAAGTTGGGACATACAGAAATTCTAAGATAGATTGGAGACTTGCAAGAGTCCACTCTCACTGGTAAAGGAAGGGGAACCTTTTTCCCAGATATAACTATTGCACATCAATATGTGATTACAAAAGGAGGATGGGTACATTTGAATAAGGTTTTGCATCCCTATAGAATGTCCAAAGCAAAGGTGAGATGTACAGATACTGAGGGTTTTCTCTCAAGAGTTTTTAGAGATAAGGTGAGGTGTGCTCTTATTGAGCATCAATTTAATTTTCTTGAGGATGTAATTAGGAATGAGTTTGATCTTCAAACTCAGGAGATCAAGAAAGAAAAGTGGGTCATCTATAAGAAGACTCTAGATTTTATTCAAAATTTTGACAGAGCTTATGACCCATTGAAGGGGTTTGAACCATGGAAAAGAAAAGTGGATGCCCTTATGGAACATTTTGAATGCATCATGCATGCAGTTAATGAAAAGAGGGAAACTGTGAGCAAGATAGACCCTTAAAAGGCTAGGTAGATTTTGAGCCAACCTAAATACATGAAATTGACCCCAAGGGGAATTTACACAATGCAAAGAAGGAGTGGTTACAGTGTTCTCCTACCACCACAAAAAAGAAATGAAGATATCCCTTCTACTTCAAGAGGGAAAAGACCCATTGATGATCTAGTGGTGCAAGGACCCTCTCCAAAGAGGTAGAAACAAGAAGAAGTAAGACTAGGAGAGGAGGCCTATTCTCCTTCTCAATCACCTATCCCATTGGATGAACATGGGGTGGTAGAACAACTTATACAGTTGAGGAATGAGGGAAACCTTTTTGTTTCTAATGAAGATTTGTAGGAAGGAATACCTGAGGCACCTAAGGAGGTGGCCATGGATCTTTCAATAGAAGATTTTAAGGGTAAATAGATGGACCCTATTCTAAAATAGGCCATAGATTCTTTCCTTGCTGATGATAAGTTTGTTAAAACTAGGGCATTCTCCCAATTTCTTTGGAGAATGAAAATAAATCAATTTAAGGAGATATGTGAAAAGAAGAAAGAAGAGTCCCCTGCTAGGGATATCATAGAAATAGAAAATGAGACCAAGGTAGAAATGATCAATCAATTTGAGAAAATTACTCTAGAGGAAGGGAGGACCATGGTTCATACAATAGGGGTACTAATTATGCATGAGTGGGACATTGCAGATGTAATTGTTTTTTATCAGGTTAGAAAGAGAAAAGTGAGGACTCTTGCTACAGCAGAACAAGTTAAATAGGCTGCAAGAGGATTTTCTTTCTCCAAAGATCATGCTGCTCTTGTGATGTGGTCTTTAAATAAAGATGAAAATAAAGGAAAGAGAAAGGATCTCTCTGCAGGATATACAAGTAGTTTGTTAGTTCAGAGAGTAGGAGAGACATCTGGAGTTGAAGCTTCAAATTTAATTTTAGAAACTACCAAATTTAATTCCCAAGTGGTAGAGAAAGATGCTAGAGAGAAGGAAGAGCTTAGGCTCAAATTTGAAATGGTTCTCAAATCCTACAATGAGCTCAAGGTTGAGCTAATTCAGAAGGACAAATTAATTGCACAATTGTCAGGACCCTTAGACCATAGGTCTCCTCAGTTGGCGATTTCTGATAAGCCTGTAGTGGCTTCATCTTCAAGCCCAATAGTTGAGTTACCACCATCCCCCTACCCAGAGACAAATTTGGATGCAAGGGTTATCTGGGAGAAGAAAAGACTGACAGAAGAAACAAATATGCTGAGGGAAATAAGGGTAAAGTTGGAGAAAGAAAAAGAGGAAAGCAAAAAGGCCACAGCTTCAGCAAACCAAAAGTATGAGGAAAAGATAACAAATGCAGTTATGCATTTTTCTATTGATTTAAAGCACTTTATTTTCCATAGTCATGACTGTAAATTATTTTCTTTACTTGAAACCTTGAATAAGGAGAAGACAGAGATGTCCCCAATTTTGAAGAAGTGGATTGAAAGGTCTCCTAATGTAAAGTTATTTCGTATGCTGTCAAAAGGACAAGAGGACCCTAATCCACTGATTAAGCTAGTGCATCAGGTTGTGAAGAGAATGGTATAGTATGGTATCATTCTAGATAATTTTATCAGAAAATTAAGCATGTTGAAAGCTGAATTGATGCTTTCAAACTATGAACTAGTGCCTACTATTTTCACAGATAAAGGGAAATTCAAGGAGGCATATTAGTGGAGGGAAGAGATGGATGCACTTTTATTAGAGAGGGTGATTGGTGTCCTAAGTAACACTTATTCACTTAGCACTACTATCAAGTTGTTAATAAATGCTAAATCAACGTTTGACAATTTTCAGCATAGTTACTTAGATTGAAAATGAGTGGGAACAATTATCAAAGAAAAGGGCCAAGTTTTCCAATTTTGAGTTCCCAAGTGAAGAGGTGTTTGATAAGTGGAGGTATCAGTACATACCTCATGTGGAAAAGGTCAATACTCCACCTGCCTCTTAGAGCGAATAAAGATAGATATTTTTGAGTCTTTTAAAAGTTGGTGAGATATATGGAGACATTTATTTCAGGATGGACAGCGTGATGTTGCAGATCAAATTTGCCAAAGAAAGCCAAGGACAACATTGAAGACAAAAATAAAGGTGGCTCATCTGCAAATATCCCAACTGCCTGATCAAATATCTCATCTGCTTCACCAAATGTATTTATTGTAAACTTTTGAAGTTGTTGTAAAGGTCTTTTAGGTCAAATTTTGTAACCCTAGAATGATCGGTAGCTTGTTGCATTTCCTTATAAAAAGGATTTTTCATGAACATTCTAGGTATTGAGAGCTTAGGAGAAAAAGATAGAAATTCTAAAACCTAACACTCAGTCAAGGATTGTAAATTTTGTATCATTTTATCAGAGAAATAGAGAAGAAGTACAGGTTGCTATTGTTATTTTGCAAGCTTTGTTTAGGATTTGATGTATGCAATGTTTAAAGGGTGAACTTAATATGAATCTTGGATCTTTGTCTCTCCTGTGAGTTTGTTCAGTAAATTTTTAAGTCTCTCTGAGGTTTATATGTATGTATTTGAACTTTGAGTTATGATCTAGGATTGGATTAAAATTGCTTTGAGTTGGATGCATGTTTACTGAATCTATTCAAGGATCTCTGAAAGTAGGAAAGATTTGAAGTAATTTGTGTTTATGATTCAAGACCCACCTTTCATCAAACACTATTGTATTCATTCTATTTTCTGACTCTATTATCCAATGAATAAGGCACTGGCCTTGATCTTCCTATCTTATCTTTGTATGGAATGATTGGAATCTTGTAATCCTGAAAAACATTTAATTATTACTAGTCTTTTACTTTTATTTACTTTATATGTTATTCTTCCCAGTGATGGAGAGTCAATGAACAATAGGTTGTTGCTTAGTACTTTCTCACTGTCATCTATTGTAAGATCCAATATTTAGTAAAGGGATAGAGTTGATACTATTGTAAGATAAAATTACAAATTTCTTGAACATTCTACAATTACAAAAATCATATATATCCCTGGCACCTACTATTGTGGACAAAGAGGGACATTCTAGTTTCTACAATCTACATTACAAAAATCATGAATTCAAAATTTCAAATTACAAATTACAAAAATCAAAATTGAAATTACAAAAATCATGAACAATACTTATTACTTGTACCCATAGGCTTGTAGCTAAATATGAGTCAATTAATAAATTATCAATAAAGTAATAAATATTTAGAATCAAGTCCAATTCCATTATCAATTTATCCAACAAGTACAGTAATAAGTATACAGTGTATAAAATTATAAATACCTATTAACCAAATGCTAATTCTAAATCACTTCACAGTTCACTCTTCACTCAGTGTCAATGAGCAGTCTGCCTCACCCTCTTCTATATCCCACATGGAATCCAGCTCCTAAAATTGACTACTACTACTAGCAAGAGGTTCTTCTTCATTCTGAGTTGGGTACTCAAAATCAAAAAACTCTTCATCTTCATTCTAAGTTTGGGACCAAGATCCATCGCTTGTCTCTGAACCACCATGTTTTAAACTAGTGTTCAAAATCCCTTGTCTTTCACGTAGGGAATTCCAAATTGCCAATGCCCTATCATAAGGAAAGTCTGTAACATTGTACTGAGTTACAAACAACCTCAAGCAAGTTTCCAAATTTTTGTCTAGTTTGTTTCTGATCTTTGATTTCAAAAACCCCAATGCACTGAAAACTCTTTCATCTTCCACCAACCCCAATATCATTGTTTGACATAAATCAACAAGTTTGAAATATTCTGATATTGAATCACGCAGTACTTCACTCTGCTCTATCCTTTTCCAAAGCCTGGTTATTGCACCAGGTTGAAATGGATTCTCCAAGTTTTTTAACTGCAATTTCATACATGATGCAAATTGTCTACATTGTTTTTTAAGATTAGCTGAATCTATAATTCTATCAATTGGTTGTCCATTGCAATATGCATGTTTTGAAAACTCTCTGATCAATTCATCAATTTTGTTATGAAACATATGAGCATCAAGTTGTCTATCTCTGATGTTTTTCCAAAAATAAGGAAACACACAACCCATGGCCTCAAGAATTTCTTCTCTAGGGAATCTTTCATGAATCTCACTTGAAAGTTGGTAGGAAATTGACTTCAAATTCTCACTAATAGATTTAACAAATATGTCAAAATTAGCCCTTTTAACTGGAAGTAGTCTACCTCGCTTGCCTATCTTAGATTGGTGCATTGGTATTTCACATCCTTTCACAAACACACATAAATCATTTTTTTCATTGAATTGTAAAAAATTCTCAGCATGGTTCAAATCTGTAATTATTTGCCACCTGAAAAAATTTGGGCTTTGAAGTGTTATCATATCTGAGTATAAATTATCCAGGGCAAGGCATGTCATTCTATGTAAATCTGAGTACTCATGGATATACATAGTCCTATCTTGGGCTTTCTTAACAAGCTTGTTCATTAAATCCAACATGGGGAGAAGATTGGCTAAAGTTAACAGAGTCTCTATATCACTTAACTTATGTAACAAATCAAGAGCTTTTTCTACTATGAGGCATTGCTCATATATTACTCCGGTCAAGATTGATATTCTGTTAGAACTCTTTCTACTAGTCCATGCAAAGAGATCCATCTGGTCTCAACATCCTTGAGAAGCTTGTTTCCTGGTGTAACTCCCTCTGAGAAAATCTTAAATTCTACAAAACGTTTAGGACTTCTGCAGAAGTAAGAGTATATGTCACAAACTAGATCTTCAACTTTTGACACTGTAGGAAAATCGCTTAAAATTTTATATGCTAAATTCATTCGATGGGCCATGCAATGTATGCCAAGCATGTAAGGTGCAATACTAGTTTGTAATCTTGCACAGAGACCATTCTTTTGGCCTTGCATTATTACAGGTCCATCAGCTCCAACACACACTAACTTCTTTCCAATTGTCAAATCATCCATACCAGCAACTTCATTCAAAGCATTCTTCACTTCAAAATATAAGTTTTCTATTGTTGAATTGCCCCTTATTTTACAAACACAGAGTAGATGAGCTTGATGGACATGTTCTTTTATTGTATACACATGCATACAAACCCAAGCAATGTTATCTACTACAATAACTTCATCTATGGATAATGAAATGAATCTGGACTATTTTACTTTCTCCTGTAAATTTTTCTTTTCCACCTTAGAAAGACAGTTTGCCATTTCCCATCCAACGTTTGTTGACCAATGTGACATGGGATAGTGAGGAACTTTCAAAAAAGATAATAAATTACCATATTCTGAGAAGTCTCTCATAGGACGCCCTTTGGACATAATATGAAAATCAACACTCATCTGAACAGTCTTTGCCAAGTTTGCTTCATTAACTGCATGTTTAAACCCAGCCTTGATTGGATTTTCACTACTAGCAATTACTGCCATTCTCTTGTTATGCTCTTCATATTCTATGGCATACTTAACATGAAGACATTCTTCCTTTGATTTCCATCTCACTACTGATATTTCTTGTCTGTCTATGGTCTATTTTTCATAAACCTTACCAATATGCTTTTCTATAGTGTCAAGCTTTAGCTGCAACTTCTTCTCTCTTTTAAGTTTGCAAGTACAAATCTTACACCTGCATTCTGTTGGTTGTTCATCATTACTTAGGACTGGTTCAATGAACCAATAATTTTCTACCCAATCAACCTTAAAATTTCTTGCCATTTCCCACTCCCGCCCCATTTTTACTTCCCTTTTTCTTTTCTTCCTACCAACATTATTATTATCTTCATTGCTAGCATTTTCTTCCAACTGTTTCTGTGTATCCCTTATAACATCTTCTCTCATGCCACCATTGTTATCCTCATTTGATGCATTTTGATTTTTATTTAACTCAATGACAACCCCAGCTTGTGGTACTGGTACTGGTGAGCTACTGTGAATGGATTTTGCACTCGCAATTGCAGATGTTGATGGAGTAGAAACATTTCCAACTCCAAAGAAAGCATTTATGGTAGTATCTTTAAGTTTTGGGCATTTTGATGGCCTCCCAGGCCCTTCACTACCTCGAGAAGTCTTACCCTTGTCTAGCTTTCCAATCTCTTCACTGCCCTGAGCACAGTGAGAAGTTTGATTGTCAACCTCCCCTGATATCTGAATCCCTTCAGCAGTAGTAGCCTGAGGATACTCAATCTCAGGATAGTCACCCTTGTCTGACATCTTTACCCAATGACCTCTCACTAGTCACTAGGATTCTAGCCTCTAGGAATTAAAATTAATAGCAATACTGTGAAATGTGAACAAATAATTATTTACCTTTGTCTTGCTTCCTCTGATTTTCAACTCTTTGAAATGCTGAATCCTCTATTTACTGTTGCAAGATTGTTATTTGTAAATTTGGCCCTCCAGGATCCAGCTCCAAAAATTTGTAACGACGCATAATAAGACTACTATTAAGTTTTCTAAACTTGATTTGAATTTATATCAATCCATGAATCCAAATTCCAAATTTCCAATTTTTATTTATTTTCAAATTCCTGGGTTTTTGGCGAAAATGTGCCAAGTGCTGACCTGTTCAATGCTATTTTTGGCAAAAAAAAAAATATAACGTGGTGGTCAATAAAATAATTAATTAACAGGATGGCAAAATACATCATGGACCAATAAAACAATTAATTAGTGGGGTGGCAAAATACATCGTGGACCAATAAAACAATATAAACCATATGGCTATTTCAAATTTTATATGCAATTCATAATTAATATCGTTGGTGAATAAGAGACCGTTAAAAGAACCACGTCACATTAATTATAGGTGAATATGATGGTCAACAGTGTCAAACACCAAATTTGATTAGCGATTCCAATTAATATTTAGCGGTCACCATGTCAAGATTGGGCAAATATTTGCCAGCCTATACCTACACGATTTGCCAATTTCATGAAACGTATATGCCCATAATTTGCCAAAAGGTGAATATTCACCATTAAAAATTACACTGTATTTGGCATATACATTGATTTCCCCCTTTTTGATATTAATGCCAAATACAAAAAATGTATACTTATAGCTTTTCAAAAATGTTCTGATGGGTTTTCTTCAGTGACTCCAAGAGGTTTTCCCATTCCTCTTTCAAGTTGGTGAGAGCAATGTGCTCAAGACCAACTTGTGCATGCATATCAAATATGTTGTCCAACACATAAATTTCTAGTGTTGCAAGAAGTGATTTCCCCCTGACAATATGTTTCTCAAAAATTTCTAGGTATGGAAGGAGTTCTATCTGCAACTCAGTACCCTGATCAGTTATGCGCTCTTCTTGCTTCTTGAGATCTGCTATCAACTGGCTGAGTTCTTGAACTCTGAGTATATGGTTTAAAAAAATTTATGGCTCAATTGTACCTACATTTGCACTAACTGAGATTTCATTCTCAAATTGTTTAATCTTTTCACTGATCTCTACATTGAAGATTCCAACAGTGCATAGCTTATACAAGATTTGACAGATTAATGTTGTAATAGACTGAATGTCACTTATTACCTTTGAAAGTTTAACCTTGTTAATTACCACTTTTTGGCTTATTCTTTCAGCTAATTTATCTTGTATCTTTGATTCTTCCCGCTCTTCAATTCTTTTGTCAGCATTGACATCTGGGGCATTGATTCCTTCAACAAGAGTAGCAAGTTGATCCATAATCAGTGTGTCCTCATCTACATGTATCTCAAGGATGACCTATTGTAAGATGTCTCTTACATTTTCTAGTATTTCCTTGCTCTTACTCTCTTGTCTCAATTTCTCTTGTGCTACTTTCCTTGTACATAATTCCCCATATTTTCTCAATTCGTTAGGGCTAAGGGTCCTTGGGTCACAGTCAAGTATCACAATGACTTCATCTAGAGTGACTGGCCCTTTTCCTTTCTTCTTTTTCTTCTTCTCTGGTGCAAGTGGTGAATTCTTGACAATGGTGACAATAGCTTTGTCTTCTGCCCTCAGAGTGTTCTGCCCAATTGACACACTATCTTCCTTCTTCTACTCCATGGTAACCTGTGTGTTGGTTGAATGAGGTGGAGCCTTAGATGTGGTGTCAGGTGGGGTGTTCTTAGTTGTCTTAGGCTCTTCTTGTGCCTTCATTTCTATTTCAGTAGCCTCTTTTCCTTCAGTTTCTAATTTATTGGCCTCTTTTCCTTCAGGCTTGATTGTCTCTACAGGAGGTTCATTTCTTGGTTCCCCTGTTGTGTCTTTAGGTTGCTTGGGGATAGAGCATTTGGGTTGTTCCTGAGATAGAATCTCTACAGCTTCAACAAGTATAGGAAGCTCACTAGGTAGTGATGGAAATGCACACTCGGTAACTTGTGCTTCATCATGTGTGTTGTCTTGTGCATTATTCACATCATCATCATCATCCCTATCACTAAGATCACCATTTGTGATGTCCTTAATGAGTAAATCCTTGTCATTTGTATCCTCAATCTGGATCACTTTTGGATTTGGTGCATCCTATGAACTATTCTTAATTTCTTGACCAATTGTTGTATCAATTACCTAGGTAAGAGATACCTTTGACTCTCTATTATTCTTTGCTACAGTCTCCTCAATGAATACTCCTTTACTTTTTGAATTCTATCTCTTAGACAAATTTTGAAATGCAACTTTCTCATTATGCTCTCTGACAGCTAAAAGTGAACTCCAGATAAGTTGACAAGACTCATCAAGATCTGCAAGGTTCTCATCTATTATTTGCATGTTGACTTTGAATCTCTGCACATAAGTATTTGTTAATCTCTATTGAGCATTTAAGGTTGTCATTAGTATCAAAGGATAGTAAACAGGTCAGTCTGTTACTTATATTGAGTTGGTTGGTAACTAGAAGTAAGACAGAGTAGTCAGTAAAGCCTTTGCACCAAGCATCACACAGTTAACTGAGCACTAGTGACACTGACACTGATGGTTAGTAAACACCAAGCATCATAGTATACACTGAGCATATTATATAGTGTTTACCGATGATCACAAAAAATGGAAAAGTAATCTAAAATGGCACATTATTCTATGCAAATGGTTATAACAGATCGTAAAATGGTTTACCAAGATTGAGGAGCATTTATTGTAAATAAATACTCATTAAATGTAATGTTTATCTTATTGTAATAGTTGATCTAGGTTATTTTGCGCCGTAGATCTTAGGGTTATGATTATTTTTTTTGTAACCTAATTTTTGCTTAGGTGGAAAAATAGAACACTATATATTTTGTATGTTCACACCATTTTTATGAGGTTGGTGAACTAATATATATGAATCAAGGAGCACTTGAAGACATTGCCTATCTTCAAGACAATCAGTTTATCGAGCAGAACAAAGCATAGAGGATATTAGATTGAGTAGAATCAAAAAAGGCTACCGAGTAGAACAAAGAAGGAAACCATCATAGATAAGGTGATATTTTGATGAGCACTTATAGATCTATTTCAGACAATTGAGTTGTCAAGTAGCAGATAATTACCTATTACTTTCTGACAATTGTGATAGAGTTTTTTGATAAATCTCTTAATAGAGTAGACCTAACAGTCTTATGTAAATCTCTTAATCAAGTACACACTTCATTAGTGCTATTTGAATCCTATAACTAGGTAGATCTAGCTGATCTAATATGTTACTCCTAATAGGGTAAGATCACCATAAGTGATCAAAACTTGTTGCCTTAATCGGCAAACCTTTTCTATCTGCAATAGTGAAGAATTTGTGGGTGTCATCCCCACCGCAGTTTTTACCTTCTAAGAAGGGTTTCTGTGTTACCAAAATACTTGTGTTATGTGATTGTCATATTGATTTCATGTTGTTTTCTTTCTTAAGTTAACTAGATGATTGATTTATACAATTGTATTCAAGTTATTTTGATCAGTTATCATAGTATTCAGTTATAGATCAGAAAGGTTTTACTAGTAAAATTTTTAGAAGGCACTGATTCACCCCTCCCCTCTCAGTACCTATCTCTCCTAATTCCAATAGTATCCATAAGCTCTTTAATCTCATCAAGAGATAAATTTGGTGCAATTGCTACAAGGCATGTTCCCTCATCCTCTTCTCGGTGTCCAAGGCATATGACCACTTTTGATTTATTCAGTCCTTTAATGTCTTGGGTAGCGATAATTCAAACTCTAATGGAACTCATTTGAAGCATATCATCATCTGGATGATGGCTTCCTCAATTTTGTTTTGGTCTTCATTTGACATATTGTCAAACTTACTGAGTTCCAGATCTGCAAGATTCCCATTCTCAATTATTTCTTCAGCAATCTCATCAATTAACCTATTCTTATTACTGACAACCTTGAATTGATTGTTGTTGTCTTCTTCATCCTCAAGGTCTTCTCTATTTCTTATCAATTTTCTCCTTTTCTTTGGTGCCTCTACTACAACCTTGGGCCCTTTCTTTGCATAAGTCTTTGTCAGTGTAGCAGCCTTTCATTTTGTTACCTTCTCAACTACTTTCTTATTCGGTGGTGAAGCTGTAGTTGATGACCTTGTGCATGCACTTGTTTGCACTAGCAACTACCTCTTCCTTGGAGTTTTAGTAGGAGGAACTAGTGTAGCTTCTTATTCTTTTTCAAATTTGGTCTCCTCACTGTCATATGGTTTGTCAGCCAACATCAACTGACCTTCAGTTGTAGGTTCAACTAGTGACTCCTCAGATGAGTTTGATACATCTCTAAAGTCCTCAGTTAGAACTTTCTTCATTTTCTTTGATTTCCTTGTCATTTTACCAATGACCAGATTAGTTTTGATTCTTGACTTAGCTTCCTCAAAGGTTCCAAACCTTGCAGCCTTAGGGTCATTGGGTAATGCTAGTAGTGCCTTAATAGATTTCAAACCAAAATCATAATTCATTTCATAGTCCATAGGTGCTATCCATTTTTTCCTTGGTTCTACAACTTTTATCATAGTGTGGTCAATGTTCACTAAGAAACAAATATCCATCGCATATTGTTTGACCAATCCATCAGGAATTCTACTTCTTAAATTCATCTTCACTTTAAAATCTTCAAAATAACTATTTATTACATTTTTAGCTTTATCTCACAGACCTTTCATGATATCAAATATTTGTGAAGTGATCAGTGTATCATCTATCCAGTCAGAGTGACCGACAGAGGGAAAGAATTTATGGAGATAGAAAAATAAACATACTAGGAGTGATCCAAACTTATAGGTATTGAACTTCTGTTTCCTGATTGTCTTCATGTTTTCCTCAACCTGTCTTAGTAGTAGCTCAGCTAGGTCAATCTGATGACCCTTCTTTATCAGTTTGTGTGCCATGTCGATTGCGCTTCAAGGTATGCTATTTAACCTACTTGACTGATATATCTTGTACCAAATTACATGTGCTGTGAACTTAACTTCGGGATCCATAATAGACAAAAATTTTTAGTGCTCTACCATCTCATGTTGTGCCAGTATTCTTTTCAACATCAAATCTGGATGAGCTTCAAAATGCTTTGGCTTTATTAGTAGTAGGGTAACCAGTAGGCCTGCTAATCATTCTTTTTATGACCTTTATCAGTCTGTCTAGCCAAAATGTGCCCTCATGATAGCGGCTCAATACAACCCTAATCTAATCATTCTTAAAATCCTTTGAGAAATCTAGGGCATGAGTAAGACCAAGTGTCTCAACCAATTTGTGCTCTAGTTTCAGTTCTATTTTTTCATTACAAAGTGCCTGAAATGCAACATACATATCAAAATCACCTATTTCCCCAATTTTACAGTGTATGTATGATCATATGTCTTCTGTCAGCAAAACCCTAGGTGGGATGCTTGAAAAAGTGCCCGCTAAATCCATTTTTGAGGAAACTTCAAGGTGTAACTTATAAGGTGGTTCCTTATAACTTGCTGGCACTATTAAGTTAACTTCTTCATCCACAACCTTAGATGAACTCGCAGTAGATGCCATTTCACCAAACTAGATTTTCTAGAAAGTTACGAGAAATGTGCTTGGTAGGGTTTCAACTTAATCAGAATATATCAAAGAGTGTGCTCGGTTTGATCTGCAACTGCTTGAATTTGTGTGAAAGATTCTTGCTCGAACTCATTCTGTGAAATATTAGCTCTCCAAAATCGCAATGTGAAAAATGAACTCTGTATTCCATGTATTTATAGAATTTTTGATATTTCTGCTCAAAACTTTATGCAATAAATGCTTGACCTACTTTTTGGTTCATGACAACTGTCAACTCGATGATAGCTACAATCTTTCATCAGCTCGGTTAACACAAGACTTCTTTTCTCAGTTGATACTGTTATTCGATTAACCTTGAATAGTGATTACCAATGGGTAACCAACGCTCGGTCTAACTTTTACTGAGTATATAACTTTGTTATCTCAAAATATATAAACCATAATGCATCTTCATTCATGTAGATTTGGTATGTGCACAACATATATAAGGAACTGTATGTAAAATGTGATCATTTTGAAATGTCACTCCCATACATACCTATATCACCTTATGTGGAGGTACCGATGTCACCCAATCCAGTGGATGAGGTTTCACCGACAACATTACTTGACTTTGCATTCTCATTAGATGCCTTCTTCCACATGCTATTCCTTATTCTCATGATATCAGCAATAGTGTTTCCACTCTCAAATACATGACCTTCTTTTGGTGCTTGGTCTCTATAGTCCTTGCTTAAATGACCAACCTTATGACAATGCATACATGCCATTCCAGTGCTTGTCCAGCTTCTTGATTGTCCAACCCCATCTTTTCCTATTACAATTCACTACAATGTGCCCATATATTCCACATGCAACACAGTTAGCCCATTTTTTATAATCCCAAACATAAGAATTACCTTGTCTCTTCAGTTGATACAGCTTGTGTTGCATCTTCTACTTAGGAGTCCATACTTGTTTCATCTTAGCCTTACACTCTCATGCAGTGTGTCCATGTTTATTACAAGTATAGCATATTTTCTCCATAGTAGTATTGTTAGCAATATCATTCTGTTTAGCTCTACACTCATAAGCTTGGTGACCATACTTACCACAATAATAGCAATATCCATTGAACTTAGGAGTGACAGGATGTTTACCTTGTGCTTTTCTTCTACACACATTAGATGTATGTCCCAGTTTGCCACAGTGATAACATGTCAACACTTTAGGTCTCTGATTTTGATTATTTTTGACCTATTCAGCTTTTTGTGATGATTCTCCTTTGCTGGTATAGCCTAATCCAGCTCTACTCCCAAATCTTCTTTGATTAACAAGAAAATCATCAATCTTCTTGGAATTCTTCTTAGCTAGCCTCATCATTTCATTATGCTATTTTTGTGTCTTTATTTCATTTCTCAATTTTTCATTCTCTTCTCTGAGTATTGCAACATCTTCAAGTCTTCTAGACAATTCTCCATTCACTCGGTTTACTTCTTGATTCACAGTCATCATCTGATTAGATACTTGAAAGTGATGATCGGTGAGTCTTTGTATCTCACTTTCTTTAGCTTTTAGTTTTTTAGTTGTCTATCTTCAGTCTTCAATAGCTAGATTCCTTTCTTGTTTATCCTGTCTAGCATTATTCATTATTTCAACCATTCTCACCATCTAAGATTCTTGACTGATTTCCAGAGCTTTCACTTGTTTGGTTAAATGCTGATTCTTTTCAGATAAATCATAGATCATGCTTTCAGATCCATCAGAAATACTTCTAGAACTAGATCCAATGTGATCAAATATATCATAAATTGCTTCTTCATGGTAGCCAATCTCATTTTATAGAATAGCTAGGTTCTTCCTTTCAACCAGTAATCTCTTTAGTCCTTCATTGGCTTGCTTATACTGTTCAACAAACATCCACATCTAAATCTTCTAATTCTCAATAAACTTATCTAACTTATACCTCTCCATGACTTAGATCTTTAACCTTCAGTGGTTAGAATGTCCAATAAAAGAACTAAGCTCTGATACCAATTGTTGGAATTAGGAGAGATAGGGTACTGAGAGGGGAGGGGTGAATCAGTGCCCACAAAAACTTTAACACATCAACCTTTCATATCTACAACAAAAAATAGTAGTAACCTTCCAAAATAACTTTTATCTAATGCATGTATCATTCATCCATTCAACTTGTGAAAGTAAACAACATGAAATCAACAATATAATAGTCCCATAACACAAGTATTTTGGTAACGTAGAAACCCTTGTTAGAAGGTAAAAACTGTGGTGGGGATGACACCCACAAATTTTTCACTATTGTAGATAGAAAAGGTTTTCTTATTAGGGCTACAAGTTTTGATCACTTCTGGTGATCTTACCCTATTAGGAGTAACATATTAGATCAGCTAGATCTACCTAGTTATAGGATTTTAGCAATACTACTTGAGTGTGCACTCGGTTAAGAGATTCACAAAAGATTGTCAAGTCTACTTTGTTAAGAGATTTTACAAAAATCTATTACAATGATTAGAAAGAAATAGGTATCTATATGCTAATGAAAACTTAATTGTCTGATACAAATCAATAAAGTACTGATAAAATATCACCTTTATTGTGATGAATCTCTACTTTGAACTTCTTAGTTAGCCTGCTCTGATTCTGCTTAATCTGATTTCCTCTCAATACTGATCTACTCTATCAACTGATAATCTTGAAGGTCGGCTAGTGCTTCAAGAGTTTTTTTGCTCATACATCAATTCACATAAAAAATGATGTAACACACAAAATATATAGTACACAACTTTATGCCGCTTATACAAAATTAGGTTTACAAATCTTAGACAAAACCCTAAGATCTATGGTGTACAAAAATAACCTAGATCAAACTATTACATAAGATCTTCATCGTATCTCAACAATAAATTGTTCCTGATCTTGGTAAAATGTTTTCTGATCTGTTGTAACCATTTTCATAGAATAATGTGACATTCCTGATTACTATGTTGTTTCCTATGATCCTCAGTAAATACTATATAAACTTCTCGGTGTTTACTGTTTGATGCTTGGTGTATATACTTAACCAACTAGCCTATTTTTCTTATAGTTACTGATTGAGTTCATATATGTAATCGACCGATATCTTTGATAACCTTTGATACTAATGATAATCATTAATGCTTAATAGAGATAACAAAGCTTTCTCAATCATTGAATAGTTCTTCTCACATGCTACCAATGTTTAACTGATATAGTATATAGCTCTTTCCTTCTTGTTCTCATCATGTTGTGCTAGTAATGCCCCCAAAGATGTATTTGTAGTGGAGACATAAAGAATCAATGGTTTTCCTTGAATAGGAGGCATCAAAATAGGAGGATTTGATAGATATTTCTTGATATGATTAAAGTTATTTTCACATTCCTCGTTCCATGCAAAGGTCACACCTTTATGTAATGTCATTGTGAAAGGTTGTGATATGTCTGCTAGCTGAGATATGAAGCATCTAATAGATTGTACTCTCCCTTGTAATGTTCTCATTTGACTAATATTCTTGGGAGGTTTCATCTCTATGATATCTTTGACCTTAGTTGGATCTACTTCAATTCCTTTCTTTGAAATAATGTAGCCTAAGAGCTTTCCAGAAGTGAACACTTCTTAGGGTTTAGTCTGAGACTAAAATTCTCCATTTGATCTAGTATTTTTCTCAAATCATTTAGATGTTCAGATCTTATCATAGATTTTTCTAAAGTATCATCAACATTTTCCTCCATAGCTCAATGCATCATGTCATGAAAATTAGATGTCATAGCTCTCTGATATGTAGCACATGTTTTCTTCAAACCAAATGGCATGACATTCCAACAAAAGGTTCCCCATGCACATGTGAAAGTAGTTTTCTCTTGATCCTCTGGAGCAATTTTGATTTTATTATATCCAGAAAAACCATCCATTAAAGAATACATCTCAAAGCCTGCAGTCATGTCCACTATCATATCAATGCTAGGTAGTGGAAAATCATCCTTAGGGAATGCTTTGTTTACATCTCTAAAATCTATGGATACTCTTATAGACTTGTCTAGTTTTGATACATGTACAATATTTGAGATCCATTCAGCATAATCAATAACACAGATGAATCCAACTTTTAGTAGTTTCTCTAATTCAACTTTGACCAAGAGTACAACATGTTGATGCATCTTTCTCAATTTTTTCTTAACAGGTTTGACACCTAGAGCTATAGATAAATGGTGCATTATAAGATTAGGATCCAACCCTGGCATATCTTAATATTTCCATTCAAAGTTGATCTTCTTTTCTGTTAGGAATGTGGTAAATTTTTTCTTTTCTTCTTCTGATAAGAATTGGGCCACATGGATCAACTGTGGTTCTTCTATTGTCCCCAAGTTGATAGATTGAGTTGGCTCAATTAGTACTGAAGATCTATCTTGTAAATGACTCGGAAGGACATCAAATATCTCATCCTTAGGCACCTTAGAGAGGTTTTCACCTTCGAATACATCATTTATTTTTACTTTTGTAGGTTCTGAGACTGCCACAAAATGGTTTTCACCCTCATAAATCCTTTTCTTTTTATTTTTACTCTTATTCTTTTGACTAAGATACTTGATGTCTGACTCCATCATGCTAATGCTCAGTTCACTGATGGAAGTCATCATAGGATCAACTAAATTGAGGTAGCAAGAAAGGGCATAGTCATTTGGAAAGGTATAGATACCTTGGCTCGGATTCATGGAGGTTTGGTCAAGAAGTTTGAGATGTTGGATAGTCAAAGTGGTGAAAGATTGGGAAATAGTGTTTACAGATATGGATCTATCATCATTGGTCCTAACTTGACTCTCAAGTTCGAAGGTGATATTCCAACTCAAAATCTTCAATTTTTGAATAGGCTCAACGTCATTATGGGAATCCACTTCAGCCATCAATGGATCAAACTCATTAAGTTCATTATTTCACTCTAGACTTACATTGGGTTTAGGTGCATATTGGTGAACAACATCAATATGTTTTTCTGTGATAAGCTCATCTTCCTCTAGAATGACTCCCCATTCATAGTCATTTGATTCATCATCTATGCCTCTAGGAAACTTGAGAATGTGTGTAAAGTTAGGATGGATACCCCAAGAAGGGTTACCCTTAGATTCTAATTTGAATTCATACTCATGAGAATCTATCTTAGAATAGTTTCTGCCTTCCTCTTTGTGTGTTTGGTTTTCCTCAAGATCAACTAGTTCTTGTGGTGCAACTATCTTTTGTTCCATAGTAGGTTCTTGTGTATCTGCTACATTGATTTTCTCCTTAGTTTTCTCTAAATCTTTGAGGAGGTCTATTATTTCTTTAGGCAAACGCTCATAAGGAATGAGCTCATTAGTAGTGTTTGAATCATCACTGTTAGATTGTTGTGTTTCCTCCTTTGGTTGAGTCACTGCTGACAGTTCAATCTATTCTAAGACATGTGGAGAGTTTTTTCTAAGATAGAAAGGATTCTTCTAATATCCTAGACCTTTTGTATTCTTGTTTGTTCAGCCATGATGGTCAAGAAGTGATAGAATACCTTTACCTTGTAGTCCTAGAGGCCCTTTTCCAATGTATCCCATTTTTGTGATCAATTTATCCCCTGGTCCATATGACTTCTGAGGAATTTTTCTTGAAGTGGAGTCACATTTCTAGACTGATTGGATTGAGACTCATCCTTGTATAACCATGCAACCATGACTTCTTCTTCCTCAAACTCTTGTTTAGATACTTGTTATGTGACAAAGCTTCCATTGAATATGACTTGGGATTCTTTAGCTATAGGTTTCACTTTGTCAGAAGTTTGGCCATAAGATTTTGGGGACAACGAGAGAGATGTGAGGGATAAAACTAGTTCCATTGTGTATTCTCCCATGCCATTGTCTTTGATTTTGACTTCTTTAGCAATTTCTTATATCTTGGAAGTTGATGCAATGTCTAGCTACTTAGTGGAAGATTCTCTATTATTAGGAACAAGTTTATCAGCACTTTCTTTCAATGCATTGCAAGTTGTAGATAGGTCACCTAGAATTGTCACCTCTACTCCTTCATAAGGGAATTTTACACATTGATGGTATGTGAAAGGAATAGATCACATTTCATGTATCCAAGGTATCCCTAGGAGGATGTTGTAAGCCAAAGGTAGATCAAGAACTTGACATGTGATATCTTTGATAACTGACCCTATTTTGATTGGTAGTACAATTATTCCTTTGGAAGATCTTTTGTATTCATCATATGCCTTGATAGTTATCTTCTTTTTAGGATCCATGGTAGCTTCTGATAATCCCAGTTGCATAATCAAGATGTAAGAACAAATATTGAGACCAGTACCTCCATCTATCAACATGCGTTTGACACGATGGTTTTGGATTAAGACTTCAATGTGCAAGGGCTAGTTATGCAGATGACTCAACAAATTTTCATCTTCCTCTAAAAAGGATATATACTAGGGAGATGTCAGATGACCAACCATAGTTTGGAATTTGTCTAAATCAAGGTTGTTAGGAACATTGGATCTGAGCAGAGATTTTTCTAGAATGGCTCTATGAGCTAGAGATATCTAAAGCAACTCAAAAATGCAAATTTTTGCATTTGTATGCTAGAGTTGTTGTACAATACTGTATGATGTTGGCCTTGCATCTTTAGAATTTGATGATTTAGAAGAAACCTTCTATTTAGAAGTAGATGAAAGATTAAAATTCATCTTAGGGACATTTGATGAATTAGAATTTTGTCCTTGTAGATGCGCCTGAGCTTGTGATCGAGTAACTACATTTGCTGATTGATTATCTCTATCTTTTCTTACAATTGTGATGATATTGCAATGCTCAAATAAGCATGGTTCAACCATATTTATGATAGCATTGTTTCTAGAGTAAGCATAATTGACCTTAGCACCCACATTAGGCTGAGAAGATGAGCCTCCTTGACCATGTTTTGGAAATGGTTCCGTGAATGTTGTATGATCATTATTGCTTTTATGATTGTCAATTACAATTTCTCCATTATCAATTTTGTCTTGTATGGTGTGTTTCAAGCATATGCAGTTATTGGTTTTATGACCCTTATTGCAGGAAGTCACAAAAATCATTCTCTCTCCATCATTTTAGTTTAGGTTCAGGATCAAATACCTTTATCTCAGGCAAGGTGATGATGTTGTTGGCCAAAAGAGTTTTCATGGTAGATTCCAAGGACTCTCCAAGAGGAGTAAACTTGCATTTAGGATCTATAGCCCAAGGTTTGTTGAGGCTTTGATAGCTTGAGTGCCAACAATGAGATTGAAAGTGGGTGCCTTAGATGGGGCACAAATATTATCAACAACGCCATCTATGACGATGCCTTTATTCTTGCTCTAGTTTTTGCCTTTGTCTTTAGAATTAGATCCAGATTCATACTTGTCTTTTTGAAGTGATATGTCTCCTTTTTGTACAAGTACTTTCTCAATTTTGATTGCATTTTCTACCATTTTTCCAAAAGATGTATGATTTTGCATTTGCAAATGGTAGTTGAGTTTTGGAACAAGGTTGTTGATGAAAATTTCTAGCTTCTTAGTTTTTGGAATAGGTCTAGCATATAGAGAAAAAAATTTCCTCCACCATTTGAGAAAAGTCAGGAATGGTTCTCCTAAGTTCTATTTCAGATTACAGATGTCGATCATAGTGACCGGATGCTGGATGTTGTAGGAGTATTGTTGATAGAACAATTTGATTAACTCCTCAAAATTCTTGATCGTAGGAGGCATTTTAGAGAGCCAATGAATAGCCGACCCTCCCAGAGATCAAGGGAAAAGACACATTAGGTAGGTTGGTTCATGCATGAACTCCATAGATTGAGTACAAAATTCTCTGACATGATCTTGAGGATCCGAGTTTTCATCGTATTTGTCATATTTAGGCATCTCCACTCTTTTTGGGAATGGTGGCATGTACAAGTCTTTATCAAATGGAAAAGAGCATAGAGCTTCCATGGAGAACTCTTTAGGTTCCTTCTCTTTTTTGAGTTTGTTGAGCTTGACTTGCATGTCATGCATCTATTTCATCATGGCTGTGATATGAGTTTCTTCCTCATGTGTGATGATATCTTCAACATTAAATTTTGGAGGAAGTTTAGCCCCTTGGCGAGCCAACTCTAGGAAGTATGTCTCCTTTTCTTCTTTTAAGAAATGCCTCATCATTTTCTTGAAGTTATCATTGTTTTGATATCGAGCAATTTTAGAAGGTATGGGTTCTTGATCCACACCATGTTGGGATTGATGTCCTTGGGACCCTTGTCTTGCGCCTTCTCCTTGAGACATAGTTTTGTTAAGAGAACTACCAAGGATTGATTGATGAGGAGTTTCTTGATGACTTGCGTGGATTGATGGAGGGGGAGTTACTTGATGACCTACATGGATTGATGCAGGGGGAGTTACTTGATGACTTGTGTGGATTGATGTAGGAGAAGTGACGTAGCCACCTATTAAGTAAATATTTCCAAGAGTGTCTTCTGTAAGTTTTATTGTGTTGAAAGGTTGATGAAATGTCTCAGCAATCACAGAAGATGCAGATGAAGAGAATCTGGGTTTTTCTCCTTGTTTTCACTGTGATGAAGCTCTAGTTTCTACTATTAACCTTGGGTGAAGCAAAAGAGAAAGATGAAGACAACTGAAGAATGACTTGATTCAAGAAGATCAAATGACACAACCTTGTCAAGATTGGATGGATTGAAGATTAGATTAGATGTAAATGAAGGATACTGTGCCCTAGTAGTATGGGTAGATGCCCAAAAGATGGTGGACATGAGCTCACAACACTTATCCATTTTGATGAAGATTGAATTGATGATAACATTGACAAGGTTTTGACACAAGATGAAAAAGACTCAAATCGATAGATCAGAAGGCTAGATTAGACTCAAGAGACCACTTTTAGGAAAATAGATTGGATTCTTTCTAGCTTCTTCTTTGTTCCTGACACGGTGAATATTTTGACAGAATTTGGAAGTAGGCTGTAAAAATTGAATTCCTAACAATTTTGGCAAGTTTCTGGTAATTTTTCAAAATTCTCATATGACTTTCTCTAGGCTCGTATGAGTCTGGGTAGGCTTTGACATGACAATTGGCAAGACTCATATGACAATTGCAATGCTCGTACGATAGTTGATAGCAAGTTTTTGATTTTGTCTTGTGATTTCTGACAAAACTCATATGAAAATATACAAGCTCTCATACAACAATCAAGGGGTTTTGATATGACAAAGGGGAAAAAATCGTACGACTTTCTTATCCTGTGGGATGAATTTTGACTCTAGAAAGGAATTTTACATCAGATTTGCAATTTCTCAGTTTTCAGAATCAGTTTGTTTCCAAGTTTTTTTGTCTAGATTTGAAGTTCATTTCGGGATTGTTCATTTTCAATAACGAAGTAGATAAACAAGCACACAAAATAGCAAGCAAGTGATTTCAAGAACATCTGAAAACAATGAATAGGGGACAAAGAAACCCTACGCATGAACAATCAAGTGACTTATTTTGCTAATTCATAGGGATGCTACTTGTGTATGTTCTCAAAAGCTTTTCAATAACGCACATAGTCCTAGAAAATGAAAAAATTGGCCTCACTAGGTTTGTAGTAATGGTCTGACACTGCAAATTTTATGATCTCAAGAGGGCGAACTCCAATCCAAGTGCACCGGGGTTTTGACACAGTCCAAGAATTTAATCAATCAGGAGCTGCTAGGGAGATTTGATAACCCAACAAGAGACCACACTTGTGGAGACTTCTTCCACAAAGACATTTATATAGAAGATGTTACTACCATGGTGAAAATGGCTATTAACGCTTGAGGTTCCATCCACATGGTTAACCCAATAAAGGGAATTTCCACTATGGTTAACCCTCTCTAAAGGTGACTCACAAAAGATACCACATGGGGACTTGGTCCAGATCCAAGGATTTGAGTTCCTGATACTACCCAAAAAGGTAGTAGAGCATAATCCTCTAGCCTTATCACTTTTACCGAAACACAACAAATAGATTAATCTGACACGCTAAGACTGAAATTATCTCACCAAGATTTGTGATGTCAACAGATATGTCTATCGATCTCTCCAGAGAGAGAACGTATCGATCAAAAGCTGAGGACCAAACCAATTAGAACGTGAGACGATCACAATATCCTCCCTACCTACAAGGGGATTTGTCATCAAGAAGATATTCAAATGCATGAACAAGAGAATGAAGACCAATCTCTCTAGATCATTCACAAAGAGTGTTCATAGGGCCTATTTACTATGTGTAACAGATATGCAAAAAGCAAATCTATGTTTGTTTTATAGCCCAAAACTGAAGTGTGAATTATGAAAGCTGGAAAGGCACACAAGCTTGACATGTGAGAGTTCATTTTATATCCAAAATTATAGTGTTATCATATTGAACAAAATACTTGACTTCCTCACAACGCGCTTAGTAGATTTTATTTAGTAATTTTTGAGCATTTGTCTTCTATCTTTTGTACCCACGGGATGTACCTGGACCTGCACCTACAAACCACGATTATGAAAAAATTACTTATTCTTGTACATGCAACCCATTAATATAAAAAATAAAATTAAAAAAATACAACTTGTTAACCCCATGTGGTAGAAAATCAAGTTAGTCAAAGATAATATGTCATTTGATAATCGAAAAACCTGTTGTCATAAAAAATTAGATTCTAACTAGTCTGCACTAAATCGATCATAAATTTTGCAAATCAAGATGAAATTAATTCAAACCAATGGAAAATGAAATCTAACTTAAATACCTTTCCAAAAATATAAATTTTGGATATTTATCATGTCATATGTGCATGTACCAATAAAAACATCAGTTGGATTTCATAAAATCAGGTTCTGACCAGTCTTCACTAAAATGATCATAACTTTGGAAAATCAAAAGGAAATTAATTCAAACCAATGGAAAATGAAAGATAACTCAAATACATTTTCATAAATATAAATTTTGGATCCATATCATGTCATATGTACATTTACCAATAAAAACATCAGCTGGATTTCTAGAAAAACAACCCAAACATTTATCACAAAACTCATAAAAATTAACCTTGTGATCATGGGTTCAAGAAAAATGATAGAAATTTGATAGAATAGAATGGAAACCCATTTTAGGGCCCCATGGTGGCCCCCAAAAATGTGTGTGTGAAAATTGTACCTAGCTACGGACACAACACTTCAGTAAAACATTAGAGGTTAGCAAAATTGAAATTTGCAAGTAATTGAAACTAAGCTAACCAAGCGATTTACTACCTTCTAGTAGGTGCAAGTATGTATTCTCATATTAGACCAAGATCAGTGACAATGAAATACCTAAATGAAGGAGTTAATGCTAAAAGATGAATGTAGAATAAATGCAGATTAATCTATTTTTTTAATATTTTCTATGCAATTAGGATGAAAAACTATATGAATCTAATCTAGAATTGAATGAAATGATATGCAGATTTAATCTAAGAATGATATGAATTGATATGAAAATCTATGCAAAGCTATGAATTGATCTCACAAAGTCACCTGTTGCAAAAGGTTGATTCTTCGTATGCAATTTCGCCAGAGTAATTGTGAAAATTTGAGAGATATCATATGAAGAGATGAGCCTTGTTTTTATAGAAATCTAGGGTTTGAGGATGCATAAGAAAAACCATAAATCACTCTTGATAAAATTAGGTTGATTTTTGAGTTAACAAGAAATTAAGAATAAATAACTCATAAAATCATGCAAAAGTAGTTTTTATCTCAAAATGGAGTTTAGTTCTATTTTTCAACTCATCATCATATGTTGAGTTTAGAAAGTTAACAAATTGAAATTGAAAATTGATTCAAAGTTAATTGCTTTTCTGATTGTGCGTGATTTAATATGAATTAATTTAATAAATAAAGTGATTTATTTTCCACTTAACTGATTTTGAATTAAAACAATTGATTTATGGGTTAATCAATTATTAAATCAAACTTTATTCCAATTAAATCATTAAATTTGACAACTTTGATTTTAAATCAATTAAATAAATATTCAATTGATTGTTTGTAGGAATTTTGATTTATTGTCAAAATAAAAACAATATTAATTAGGAATAAATGCAATTAAATCTAATTAAATAATTAAGTGGCAGAATTAAATTAATTAATTAAATATTCATCATATTGAATTAATCAACTTTAGGATAAATAATGACATTTATCGCCAAATAATATTCAATTAAAGATAATTATGATAAATTAGGAATATTCCCTGATGTAGAATTAAGATAATCAATTAGGGTTTTGATAACTTGATGTGCAGATGTGCCTTAGGTTAGGACTTTTATGTCGATTTCATTGGATTTGATGATGTAGGAGGTCAATGAACCTATAGCCCATTTTTGGGGTATTAAAAAAGTAAGTTGTATGTTTTTCATATCAGAAACTACTGTTACTTTCTAACCATTGTATCAGTCTAAATCCTTTAATCAAGGTTGACCTAACAGTCATTAAATAAATTCTTTAATCAAGGTGACAATCTAATGGAATGTTCTTAAGTCCTCTAACCAGCTCACTTTTGATAGTGTTTTAAATCCTTTAACAGGGTCACACCTAACAATGTGTTTGTAAAACTTTAATAGGGTTGGCTTTTCATAGAGCTCACTTCAGAAGAGTGAAAATCAGTAGCATGTTACAAACTAGTTTTCCCCAAGTTGGGTTTCCACTATAAATCCTGGTGTTATACTTGTGTGAATGTTTTGATGTGAATGGACAGTGGACTACATGTTATATGTTTCTAATATATGCTATAGAGACCAAGTTGAATAGATGATTAGATCTGAGATTGTTGAAATGCTAGAAATTTCAATTGGTACATCTAGACCCAAGGATAACTGATTCAGCCCCCCTCTTAGTTATTCTAAAATATTATAACACTAAGATTTGTGATAAAGGATGTGTGAAGACCTTATATCTAAATTTGCAGATCATTGTCTATTCTTTTACATGATTTATGACTGTTTTGGTGAAGATTGATAATAGTGCAGTAACAAAGGATTATGATAGAGATGGTCTCTCATTTTTCAGCATAACTTGGATGCGAGCATGAATTTTGGTATATGTGTTTGAAACTTGAAAAAATACACATGGAAGAATATTTTGTGAGATTATTGGGTCGTCGGGATCTTGGTGACATCGGATGAAGTGTGTGGTCTTGCAAAGACCTATTTGGGGCCGACCAGAGGAGATAATGTTTTTAGAAAGTTTCTAGTGTGGATTACGAATCTTGGCATGCATTTGATGATTTGTATCTATTGTATACTTTTTTAAGATACCCTTTGTATCTTAGCAAAGGTCTATGTATTTATTTTTTCATTGAAGACCTAATAAGCTGACCTAATTGCTTGTTGTAACTTGTATAAAGGGAAAGTCATTCCTTAAAGTTGTAAGTGTGGAAATAGGAGTTGTGAACTTGTTGTTGGAAGGTTTTCTGGATGTAGAGAAAAGGTAATTCATTGAAAACTTCATTAGAACTATTTGGGAAAAGCTAGTTATTTTAAGTTAGTTCATTACTGTTATTTTGTACTCTTATGCATTTATTTGGATAGTGGATCTATTAGTAATAATAATAAAAATAGTAGAGAAAATGAAAGAACCCAAGTGTGAGTGCATGAAAAGAATTTACCGAGAGAGAGAGAGAGAGAGAGAGAGAGAGAGAGAGAGAGAGAGAGAGAGGAAATGCTCCAAAGAATCAAGCCACAAGATCAACAAAGTGCTCCAAGAACAACAAGAACTCAAAGATTTTTGAAAGGGGAAAGCAGAGAAAACCCCTTGTGAATTATGAATGAGGCTCAAAACCTAAGGAAGATGAAGGAAATGGAGCACAAAGCTCATTACAATATGGAGAGCAAGAATGAGAGAAGAGAGAAGAATAATTCAAGAAAGTGTGTGTGACAAATGTGAGATTCCTCTTAAGGAGGACTATCGAATTTCCTTATTAAAGGAATTACAAAAATGTGACATGTCCTCCTACTTGGACTAGAGGATAAATACAATATAGGATACCTTGGTTTATCCTTTAAATACATATTTCACCAAGGAAAGATTAATTTCTAACACCCCCCTTTAATCTTTACTTGGATTGATTACATCAATAGGTATCAAACCCAAATGTTTACAATGATTTTGAGATGTTTCTTTTGAAAGAGTCTTCACTAGGATGTCTTTGGCTTGATCATCTTGCATGTGTTTTCTTAGTACTTTTTCTTGCACCCTCCGATTCTAAAAGAGAAAATGATAACCAGACATGGGATATTTATCTGATTGTTAGAGATCTACTTCTTCCTACAAATCAAAGGAAAAGAAAAGTGCTAACATTGACAAGGCCTACAACCTTCTTCACTTTGAGTTCCACTCACTCAGTTAGGTACACCTCACTTGCACACACATAACTCCTTATTACAAACAATAGGCCTGTAGGTATGTCACTTTGTGGAATAGTTCTTAGACTTTTAGGGAATGAATACCCTAGTGCTCACCAGATCTCATACAAAATCCTACTTGCATACAATGAATCTAAAAACTAGACAAACTTCCCAAATCCTCCTATCAACATGAAAGGGAAAATGTTATCATTTATGTTTTGGGTGGGATGGACCTCTGAAATACCCCAAATCCCTCAAAGACCAGTGCCTTATCCAATGGGCAACATAGTCAAATGAAATATGTAGCAAACAACTTATGAAATAAGAAAATAACATAGTCTAAAATGATGATTCCTTACATCAAATCATGAACCATTGATCAAAATCTACTTACAAATCCACCTGTGTATTCAGATATGCAGTCTCCTATTCAAAGAATTTAACTGTTCCCTTGGAAGAGACCCATAAATAGGAAACACATTAATTAGTAATGTACTGAAAGACAAATATGAAATACCCTTGATATCTCAATTCATACACACCTGAAAATGAATCCTGAACTCAGTTATTTCCTTGAAATAAGTCTATTGTGAACTCATAACAAAAAAACTAAAACACCCTAGATGTTTTAACCAATAAATCCAAGAAGAAAATGGAGAAAGTTTGATAGTAGTAAAAACAGTGTTGCAATCCTATTCACAAGATAAAATATTACACACATATCTGTCTGAAAAAATAGAGAGGATCAAGAACACCCTATATGAGTAGAAGAGGGCAATATTATAGAAAAGAACCACTCATGGAGCCAGTCTAGAAAAGATCACAAAGAATTTAGACTGCAAGATTTCTACCGGACCTGGAACTCTCCACCATTTTGAATAATGGAGAAAAAGAAGAGATAAAGGCAAAACAAGGCCAATCACCAATTACTGACAGCTACCAATTCCTATCAAAATATCTTCTAATTCTCTCTAATTCATTTCTTTCTGCAACTACCTCTATCTTTACAGTCATTTTTCCCTCCAGATTTGCATCCTCTTCAAACTGATCCCTTTCAACTGCCTTTACCTCTGCAAATAGATTTGATCTCAAAATCAAAACCTCTTACTGCTCTTTCTCACTACTTTAAAACTAAGAATAAACACTACCACTAGATTCCTCATCTTCTCCCATTTCTGAAAACATACTATAAGCCTATGTTCTATTAAAATTTGAACCTCTAGGCATTAAAATAGTGAGCAGGCCCTACCATTTGAATTTTTGGATTTATTTCTAATGTCCAGACTATGCACAATTTAAATCTTTTTCATTTTAAATCATTTTTGCACTTTCTCCATAGAGGCCACTAGGATGCACCACTTGTCACAATTTGATTTGATGAGACTAACCTTGGCCTTTTCTCCTCAAGTCTCCAAGTCTTTGAATCACCATCTAGAGACTTGGTGACTAGGCTTCTGTCACCAAGTCTCTGAACCATCTGGAGACTCAGTGACCAGCCTTCAGTCTCCAAGTCTCTAAATCTTCTTCTGGTGACCTAGAGACTACGATAGTCTCCAAGTCTCTAGATTTTTGCCACTTGATCGCTAGCATCTCACAATGACATGACTAGGTTAGTCTCCAGGTCTCCGGATTAATCCTCCTAACTGCCAGACTTCTCAAGATCACACGACTGTGTTGTCTCCAGGTCTCTGAATCTTTGGCCTCTAACTAGGTACACACTAGGAGGCCTCAAAGTAGGCTACTCTGGAAACTAGACAATGCACTCCTAGCAAAATTTGACAATCTGCAAATGGAATGACACTGGCAAACAGGTCAAAAAGGCATGTGGGGGGATGAAACTTGGCATGAACACTCTCTCTCATGCTTAAAACATGATGCAACAACTGGAACACTATGAACAATCATTGGTCAAAAGATGCAGTCCCTCAAAGTAGGCTACTTAGTAAAAATTAGGAAACACACCTAATGTAGATTTTAGGAAACACCTTTAAACAACCACTTCAAAAATATGTCGGAACTAAAAAATGGGATCTAAAACCTATTATAAATGTAAAATGATAGGTGATGAACACCCTATCCAAGTGACTTCTTATGAAGATCAATAGGCCCTTTTATCCGTGCACCCAAATTGAGCGCCTTTCAATGATTTTCAAAGCACAAATCTAACACTTAGACAAAAATTTAGAAATATGGACTCAAAATATACTCAGATTTTTTGAGCTCCAACATCTTCAACTTGTGCTTTGGAGCTTGACTGGTACATAGGACTTTTGGCAAAGTGAATAACATGTTGAGGGGAGCCCAAATCTTTAAGAGACCATTGAGATTCTTGAGATGCATTTATGCATTCTGTATATTCATTTCCAGTAGAAAATAGAGGTGAAGCATAATCAACACCTAAGCCTACAATAAGGCAAGAACCACTAGTAGAGTGCCCATCATTGGGATCGCCTGGTGCTGAATCAGTAACACTTTGGAAAGAAAAATCATATTGTGAATCATCAGTCATAGAATCAGAAATGCAATCTTCAGTTGCAAAAAACAAATCTATAATGTGTTCATCATAATATGAAGCATCAAGAGGAGTAGAGCTAGTATAAGCATCACTAGTATTATCATTATCCTCCACAACAATCATAGGAATAGTACTATCATCATGAATTTCATCTTGAGTAATAAACATATCTTGCAAAGTAACATTAAGAAAGTTAGATATAATTTCCTCTTCTTGGTCAAACATATCATCAACATGAGAGCAAGGATCATCAAATTCCATTACATCATATGGAGAGAGCATATAATCACTTTGAGTAGGAAGATAGTAATCAAGAGGGTTATTCCAAGAATATCCATCATCATGATATTCATCCCAAATAGTATTATCATCAAAATGAGAAGTAGACATCCCATAATGAATAGTAAAAGCATGACGAGTCTTATTATTATGATAGGTTTCATTATTAGGAGGAGATGACTTTTCATGTTTAAGTTTCTTAAAAAAATTATTGATCACATGACCAACTTTCCCACAATAATTACAATGGGGTCTATTATAATTGTTATGATAACCATTATTATGATTATTTGAATAACCATTATTATGATGATTATTGTTACAATAATTATTGTTGTTATTGGAATAATTATTGTTATGATGATTAGTATGTGAGTTATTATTTGAATTTTGAGTTTTAGATACAAAAGCATGTTCAATAGATTTAACAATACCAAATTGCAACAATTTAGCCTCCTCTTGATGCAACAAATTTTAAAAAATAGGATAAGTTAAAAGAGGAGCTAAACTAGAAATAGCAAGCTGAGAGTGGATGTTAGTGATAAATTGCTGAAACTCTTTAGGGAGACATTTATTAAGAATTATAGTAATTAATCTAATATGTGTAAGAGTAATATTTAAACCATTTAACTGAGTTCTAATAGCATCAAACTTGAGTAAAAATTCATCCATAGATTTAAAATTTTTATACCTTAGGTCTTCCAAGTTGTCTTGGAGTTGAATCTTACGTGATTCGGAGGAGCTATCGTAGGTTTTCTTTAAGATGTCCCATGCTACATGAGCTTTGGTGCAATGTCTAATCAAGACATAGAGATCGGGACTGATGGAGAAACTAATTAGACCAAGTGCTTCATCATTCTTAACTTGCCAGGCATCTTTGGCAGTTTGAGCAACATAGGTGGCTGGTTCAGTAGTCGCATTTGTGGCAACTTCAAGCAAATGTTTAAAATGGAATAGAAATGAAACATGAGTTTTCCATTGATGATAGTTAGAACTTGTTAGTTTGATTTCAGGAATGAGGGAAGACATCTTAAAGAAATTAATTCCCCTTTAGATGAGATGATTAAAATTGATAAAACACTTTAACAAAAAATTAAATAATGACTTAAATGTAACAATTAGTTAAATGAAAGTAGGAACGGATCAAGATAACCTTTGAAACACAAATTTGATAGAGGAATAAAATTGAGATCCTGAATTTAGTTTAAAGTTAACAAGGATCAAAATAGAGAAATTTAACAAAGAACTTTTTATTAAATCAATTAAAAAAAAATTAAAATGAGGTTAAATTTTGAATGATCATTAATGATGAAACAATATTAGTTAGGGAAATTAAAAAGTAGTACAAAAAATTTGATTAGAGAAAATAAGGTGAAAATGAAAAGTTAAACTATTATGCTTAAATTTTTAAATTATTTAAACACAAAATTTAATTTTAACAATAAAACTTAAGAATTTATTAATAAAACCTATTAATAATTAATTAACTTACTTATTAATAATAAACTTAACAATTTATTAATGAAACTTATTAATGAATTAACAATTTAATAATAAAAACTTAAATATGAGAATAAGATTAATTTAGTTAAAGAATTAAATGAATTAAATTTTAAACTAAGAGTTAAAAGAATTGGTGTTTGAACTTTATTACGAAGATATAGATTTGAACAAATTTTAAATGAGATTTAACTTAGTCAAATATAGAATAATAAATATAAAAGCCTACAGAGACAGACAAATGTTAATCTGCAACAAAGAATAAGCTTGCAACCAGCAAAGAAAAAGTAGAAAAGAATCGATTGGTAGGAGAAATGATAACAGTCTTAGAGAAGCAGACTGCAATGAAACTTGCAATCTCAAAATTTAAATTAATTAGCTAAGTTGAAATGTTTGACTGCAGAAGAAAACATATAGCAAAAAAATGTTACAAAGAACTTGACGATTAAAACGTTTCAGCAGAAGGAGCATGTATAGGTAGTCTTTCATTCATTACATAGCCAAAATTGTATTTCTCTTAAAGCTTCCCATAGTTCAATATAACAAGGCATCGATATAGAAAAAAAAGTTCTAGCCCAATTCAAATTAATCCAATATGCTACTGGATTGATTGATAGAAGACAACAATACATAAAAAAAAGCTACACAAAAGCAGTGAGAAATGGATATAAAAAAGACTGCACAGATAATGATAATATTTAATAGATTAAAAAACATTTGAACATAAATGTTTTACTATATTTGCAGATCAAAAAATGTCTTAATACATTGCTATTAAAAAAAAAAATTGTTTAGTGTTGGATAAATGATAAAAAAAATGTTTTACTGTACAAAAATGATGAATGATCCACATATTGTGGCAATTAATATAGAAAAAATAGATTATGCAAAGTCTATTTTAACATAATCTTATAGATTATATTAATGCAAAGTCTTATATAATTTGTTGGATTTAATTTGCTAGAAAACACTAAATTTAAACAATGATGTGAAATCAGAATTCAAACAGAACAATAACATAATACCCAGCTAGGTTTAATTTCATTTGGGGTTAAATATTAGTTATGTAATAAAATGTTTTAAATGGACCAGTTTAAAAATGAAAAAAAAATGTTATAAGTGAAGCAGAGACATTTTTAAACAACAAAGAAGATTTAACATGTAGACAAACGTTAGATGAAGATTTATATTATAGATAAGTCTGCAAAAAAAAGGCAGCCAACATAGATTAAAAAATAGAGATATGCCTACAAAAAGAATGATGAAAAAAGCTCTAACCCATAGATAAATTAAGGAAGATTTAAATATTTAAAATGATGAGCTGAAAGCCACAGAGATTAGAGAAAAAATATATATATATATATGATGCAAGGCAGTGAGCAAGAGGGGCCAAACAATGGCACACCCTAATGATCCAAGCTTGCTCAACACACGTGGAAGCAAACAAACACAACAATGAGAGAGAGAATGCAAAAGCTTTCATATATTTCATCAAATAGAACCATACATGCTGAGCTGTAAGGCCTTCTTGGTTACGGCCTGATATTACAATGAATTCAGAAGTCCTCAAACATGAGAGGATCTGTCAAAATCTCCTATTATATCTTCTACCAAACTCCTATCAAAAACTTCCACAAAAACTGCCTGTTAAACTACAACCAAACAACTACATTTATACAAGAAGCTATTGAACTAAGTCGGCCTTCAAATCCATAATCAACAGAAGGAATAGTCAGATCTATGACCACATGCTTCCCAATGATGGATATCAACATTAAATCTATGATCAAATATAAATGCACAAGTCGGCCACAACATAAACTAAAACTAAACCCGTCGGTGAGAAAGATAACCGAGTAGCAGACAAGCAACGCTGAGCACCAGTGAAACAACCGACCGCCCAAGAGATAACTGACCACACTTGGTAACCAAAGGAAACTGACCAACTCAGTTAAAGTAGGAACCGAGCAACACAGACAAACTCCAAATTGTTTTTGGTGACACAGGATTGCCAAGGACCCAAGATGCTCCTGCATCAGACACCTGTGGTTATTTTAAAATGATTCTCTGAATCATTTGGTAGGTCTAGTCTAAGCTACATCCAACTCAGACTGTGAAATCCATGAACTATCTTCCATCGGTCTATTCTTCCACTTTACAAGATATTTGATATACTATTTTCCTCTTGTACTCTTGCTAACTCTTTCCTTCAAAATCTATTCAATTTCTTCATTCTGCTTCTTAGGATATTCTTTCAGTACTGTCACTTCTTCATTAGGTTCATGATACTCATACAAATCAGCAATGTTGAAAATTGGTGATATGTCCATGTCATCAGGTAACTCAATTTCACATGCATTTCCACTGTCAAATTTCCTCAAAATCTTGCAAGGTCCAAACTTCTTCATCTTCAGCATCCCATATGTTCCAATGGGAAATTGGCCTTTTTAAAAATGAACCATCACTTCATCACCAACATCAAGAGTTTTATGTCTTCTTGATCTATCACCTTTATCTTTTTATTTCTGATTACTGTCTTCCAACTTGAGCTTCACATCTTCATGCAATGTCTTAATGTACTCAGCAAAATTTACTCCTTCAGCACTTCTCTTATTCTCATCAGCAATGTCTCTCAAATTAGATATACTTCTTAGTTGTGTGACATTCATAATCTCAAATGGTGTCTTTCCAGTACTCCTATTTATTGAATTATTGTATGCAAACTCTTCTCGTGCCAACATAGAATCCCAATTACTTGGTGTGTCTCCAACTAAGCATCTCAAAAGATTTCCCAAACTTCTGTTCACACCTTTAGTCTATCTATTAGTTTGTGGGTGAAAAGTAGAACTATATTTCAACTCAGTGCCAAATTTCTTCCAAATGGTTTTCCAAAAGTATCCAACAAATTTACTGTCTCGGTCAGAGATAATAGTCCTTGATAATCCATGCAATCTGATGATTTCCTTGAAGAAAAGATCTGCTACATGTACTGCATTTGATGTCTTTCTACATGGTATAAAATTTTCCATCTTAGAAAATCTATCCACAACAACAAATATAGACTCATTACCTCTTACTGTCTTCGGTAAGCCAAGAACAAAGTCCATATTGATGTTAATCCAAGGTTTCTCAGGAACATCAATCAGTGTATACAATCCAGTATTCTGACTTACTCCTTTTGCAACTTGACAAATTTCACAACTTTTGACAAATTTCTGAACATCTTTATACAATTGTGGCCAATAGTACTTCTCCTTAAGAAAATTACATGTTTTATCAATACCAAAATGTCCATCCAAACCATCACTATGTTTCTCAGTATACACAACTGAATACCTTTAAACAATATACCTTCCTGAATAAAATATTCATCCCATTTAGTATCTTGTTGATTTTGAATAGGTTCTCTGCACTTTCTCCATGGCTCAAAAAAATCAGGGTCAAAATCATAAGAATCTCTCATCTCATCAAAACCAAGAACTTCAATTTTCATCTTGATCATCAAAGATCTTCTTCTACTCAATGCATCAGCAACTCAGTTAGTGACTCCAATCTTATGCTTTATCACAAATGTGTAACTCTACAAATAATCAACCCATTTCATATGTCTCTGGCTCAACTTATTCTGACTACCCAAATATTGTAAGGCCTTATGATCAGTATACAACACAAATTCACTTGGTATCAAATAATGTCTCCATTTCTTCAGTGCTTGAACAATAGCATAGAATTCTTGATCATACACAAAATATTTCCTTCTAGCATTATTCAACTTTTCACTAAAGAAAGCAATAGGTTTACCTTCTTGACTCAACACAGCTCCAATTGCACTTCCACTTGCATCACATTCCACTTGAAATACTTTACCGAAATTAGGTAATGCCAAAATAGGTAATTCCACAACCTTCTGCTTTAGAGTCTCAAAACTTTTGTCAACTCCATGTGTCCACTTGAATTCTCTTTTGTATCCTCTCATAGTTTCAGTCATAGCATTACAAATTGAATTGAAATTCCTTATGAAATTTTGGTAAAAACTTTCCAAACCATGAAATGATCTTACCTCACTAGCATTCATAGGTGTAGGCCAATTCAAAATAGCTTCAACCTTTTTAGGATCCATCTTCAAAGGTGATCATAAACTTACCCAAGAATGTCTTCAAAACTTCATTCATCAGCCTCATAAAAGTACTCAGTGCATTAGTTAAACCAAAGGGCATAACCAACCAGTCATACAAAACTTCTTTTGTCTTGAAAGTAGTCTTCCATTCATCACCTTCTTTGATTCTGATCTGATGATACCCACTTTTCAAATCAATTTTGGTGAAATACTTTGCTCCAGTCAAACTATCCATTATGTCATCCATTCTCAGTATAGGAAACCTATACTTCATTATTATCTTATTGATTTTTTTGGAATCAATACACATTCTCCATTCTCCATTCTTCTTAGGTGACAATACAGTAGGTACTACACAAGGACTCAAAATTTCTCTAATTAAACCTTTCTCTAGAAACTCTTGAATCTGTCGGTTCAATTCCTGATTCTCGGTAGGTATCAACCGATGAGGTGCCTTATTCGGTAAACTAGCTCTAGGGATTAGATCCATACAATGATCGATGCTTATTTTCAGTGGAAAACCATCAGGTACATTATTAGAAATGATATCACTATACTCAGTGTGTAACTTATCAATCTCCTCAGGGACATTATCCTCTATTTTCTTACTCGGTTTGTTAGGAATCATAGAAAAACATACATCATTCTTCTTCAAAGAGTTAACAAAATTTCTTCCCTCCATCAAAAAAACTTTCACAGATGTGCAAATATTACTAACAGGTTCTTCCATCAATGGTAACAGGATTTGTTTCTTTCCATTAGCCACAATGGTACACTTATGCAATCTCCCATCATATATAGCATTTCTATCATATTGCCAAGGTCTACCCAACAAAATATGACAACAATCCATAGGCATGATATCACATAACACCTTATCATAGTACTTTCTAATCTTCAAATTCACATAACATTGTTCACTTACTAGGAGTGTATGCTCATCTTTGATCCATGAAATTTGATAGGGCTTCAAATGTACCAACCTTTCCAACTGCAATTTTGTGACCATCTCTTCAAATGCCAAATTCTCTGAGCTACCACTATAAATGATTACCTTCCAAACTTTATCAGAAACTCTACATCTAGTCTTGAACAAACTTTTCCTTATTGGATCTTCCTTCTTGCTTTCATTCCATAGTGCTCTCCTTACCATCAAGTTATTTTCTTTCTCAGGTTCATTCGGTGACTCTTCTTCCACCAAAGTATTTCTACTGCTACCAGCCTTCTTACTAGCATGTGTACATTCGAAAGATCTATGTCCTTCTCCATAATTGTAAGAAGTTCCTTAAAAACTTCCTCTTCCATAACCACCTTGGTAGTTACTACCTCTACCTCTATATGAACTTTCACCTTTCCACTCGGTCTTGCCTTTGTCCAGATTTGTCTTTTCTAGTTTAGATCTACCATTTTCACCATTAGATCTACCTCTTCCTCTAGGGAATCTACCACCTCGACCTCTTTATCTTTATTCATGTCTTTTGTTCTATTTCTCCTCTTCCTTCAATGCGAATTGATAAGCCTCTTCAATGTTCTCAAACTTGACCATACTAATTTCCTCTTGGATGGAAACTCTCAAACCATTCAAGTATCTACCAATTCTTTCCACATCATCTTCATCATGTCTAGATCTGATATCTAATCTATATAATTCTTCAGTATATTCTTTTATCGAGCTATCGTTCTGCCTCAAACTTTGCATTCACCGAACTAGGTTAATCTGATAATCACAAGGTAAGAACTTTCCTTTCAATTTATTCACCATTTTATTCCATACCTTGATTTTGTCTTTTCCTTTCCTTTTCCTATCCAGCTACAGATGTTCCCACCATAAGGATGCATGACTTTTCAACTTTGTGTTTGCAATCTTCAGCTTCTTGTCTTTAGGAATGTTTTCATACTCAAAGTACTTTTCCATCTCGGTGATCTAGTCCACCAATTCATCAGAATCTAGCTTTCCATCATACTTAAGAGGATTGAAATGCGGTGTAGACTTCGGACTTGTCATAGCCTTCAAAAATATTTCTTCACCTGTTCTTCCTCAACTTCATCATCACTAACATCTTCAAGATGTCTACCTCTTCTCTGGGTTGTTTCAACAACTTCTAACCTAGCAAAAATCTACCTTAGCATATTTGCCAATCCTAGATCTGCATCTCACCTCCCACAAACCATCTTGACAACCCTCTGCAATTGCAGGTCAGATCACAATTTTCTACCCCACAACAATCAACTAGGGCTTCAAGAGGAACCTACGAACCTAGATCTGTAGACCTAGATCAAGATCTCACCTCGCTCTAATACCACCTGATGCAAGGTAGTGAGCAAGACAGGACAAACAATGGCACACCCTAATGAGCCAAGCCTACTCAACACACGCGGAAGTGAACAAACACAACAGTGAGAGAGAGAATGCATAAGCTTTCATATATTTCATTAAATAGAACCATACATGTTGGGTTGTAAGGCCTTCCTGGTTATGGCCTAATATTACAATGAATTCAGAAGTCCTCAAGCATGTGAGGATTTGTCAAAATCTCCTATTCTATCTTCTACCAAGCTCCTATCAAAAACTTCCCCAAAAACTAATTGTTAAACTACAACCAAACAACTATATTTATACAAGAAGCTACCAAACTGAGTCGGCCTTCAAATCCACAGTTAATGAAAGGAACAGTTAGATTTGGGACCACACGCTTCCCAATGATGGATATCAACATTAAATATTTGATCCAATATAAATGCACAAGTCAACCACAACAAAAACTAAAACTAAACCTATCGGTGAGCAAGATAACCAAGCAAAAGATAAGCAATGCCGAGCGCCAGTGAAATAACTGACCGCCCAAGAGATAACCGACTGCACTCGGTAACCAAAGGAAACTGACCAACTATTGACCAACTCAGTTAAAGTAGGAACTGAGAAACATAGACAAACTCCAAATTGTTTTTGGTGACACAGGATTGCCAAGGACCCGAGATGCTCCTGCATCAATATATATAGATTAGAGATATAAATAAATCTGAAAAAAAATGTAGATAAAGCCTGTAGAAAGTTAGGGAGAAATTTTTTTTATGAAAATAGATTTGAATGAACTTAGTTTTGGTAGCAAGCCATCCAGAAAAAGTCAGATCTTAAAAAACTTGAAGATAGATGAATAAACTTAGATATGCAAAGAGAATGAAAGAAATCCTTGCAACAAATGGTTAGAAAAAAAACTCTCCTTCACAACCGAAATATTTTTTCAAATTTCCCTACATGCAACAATAAAAAAACAAAGGTTAAACCAACTCTGATACCATGTTAGTAATAATAATAAAAATAGTAGAGAAAAGGAAAGAACTCAAGTGTGAGTGCATGAAAAGAATTTACCAAGAGAGAGAGAGAGAGGAAATGCTCCAAAGAATCAAACCACAAGATAAACAAAGTGCTCCAAGAACAACAAGAACTCATGGATTTTTGAAAGGGGAAAGAAGAGAAAACCCCTTGTGAATTATGAATGAAGCTCAAAGCCTAAGGGAGAAGAAGGAAATGGAGCACAAAGCTCATTACAATATGGAGAGCAAGAATGAGAGAAGAGAGAAGAATAATTCAAGCAAGTGTGTGAGAGGCATCTCTAAAGTAGAGATGAGTGGAGGAGTTTGCATGTAATTGCCATCTCAAATGAATGCCACATTCATATTGTGTGTGTGTGACAAATGTGAGATTCCTCTTAAGGAGGAATATCTAATTTCCTTATTAAAGGAATTACAAAAATGTGACATGTCCTCCTACTTAGACTAGAGGACAAATACAATATAGGATACCTTGGTTTATTCTTTAAATACATATTTCACCAAGGAAAGATTAATTTCTAACAGGATCCAAAAGGTGGGTTTAACCTTAAGAAGGTGGATTTAACCTTCACTTTGAATAATGTGCTCAGGCAATGAGCCTATCCTTTTAATCAACTCCTAACAGTGTTAGAAATACTCCTAATAGAGTATTTCCTTTAACAAGGACTTGTACTGAAGGTTTGGGAGATCGCAAGAGGGTGCCACATAGCCTATGTGGGTGAGATGGAAGGTGGGCCTAGGGGTTACATAATGTAGAATTTCATGATCTTTCCATACTAGTGGGCACAAGAGTAATGTCAACATGGGATCACGAGGTGATGCCATGTGGCAAGGATGACTAGTGAGTGATGATGTGGCATAGTGTTGAGATGGTGTCGAGGTGGGTGGTGCAAAGGTGGATATGTGGGCTAATGGGAGGCTTCCACATGGTAGTTTGTGTAGGTTGACCAAATTGACTAGGTTTGACTGGGCCCAAAATGAGTGGGAAATGAAAATAAAAGGATATTTAATGTAAATGCCATGGAAAGTAAAGATAAATAAGTGTTGTATTAAAGTATAATCACTAAATAATATTGCATGCAATAGACATAGATGTAAAATGGAGAAAGTGCTATAAGAGGGTTTTATAACCATTTTTCTATGAAGGATGCATTATTTTGGTGGGTCTTTCTCCAAATTTTACCAGAGGCTTTCTTGCAGGGTGTGGTTATAGCACGTGTGTGATGGGGCCAGTATTGAGGGATTTTATTTGTAACAGATCAAGTGGAAAGGAATGCGACAATGACAATTACAAAGAGATGAGAGAGATGGGTTTTCAGACCAAAGAGGGTAGATTGAAGATTGAAAATTTGCAAGATCATAACAGATCCTAAATTCTTCTTCTATATATTTATTATCTTCTTTTCTCTTTTTTAAGGATTGCAATTTTTTATTTGGTTCCAGTTTGAGTTCCAACTTTAAGTTTTGGAGTGGTTCCATTCTCTAGGGTTCCAATAGAAAGTTCTTGTGGGTAGGAACAACGTTGTAAATTTTCTATAGAGAAAATTTAAATGAATCTGGGTTGAGTTTTCTTGCTAGTTTTTTAAGTTTTTAGTTGTATTAATGTTGTATGATAGAGATAACATATAGTTTTATTTAAAATATAATGCTAGTTTAGATCTCTCCAGTGTACAATTTAGTTAAGTTTTAAATGGAATGAAACAAAGAATTATTCTCATTTAGTATCTTTTTGTGAGATATGTGAATTTATCTCCATGCTTTGATTTATTGGGTCAATTAAATGCTTGAAAAGAGTTACAGATTTGTTGGGCTTGTGCGGCGATTCTGATAAGTAGGCTGGGTTGGGATTGTTGTTGAAGAATATTGTAAGGAAATGTTCTTAGATCACATGCTATTATTGAACTCTTTGTAAAATTTTATTTCTTATGACTCCAAGCCCTAATAGGATGAGGCACTAATTCCAAATAATTATGGGTTTTACATGTGTGTTGTTGTTCATGTTCATTTTTCTCTTGCTACAAAAAAATTGTTAAAATCACAAAATATCTTTACATTTGTGTATGTTTTGTAGTTGTCTTGTCCAAATCTTGTGCTCCATTTAGGTTGATGCTCAATGGATAATTAGCCATTATCTAGTATTTCCTTGTTATGTTGATTTCCCTATATGAGATTATTTGTTTTATGTTGATTCCAATTGTATTGTAATGTGTGTTTTGAGGGCATTAAAGGTCTACCCGCATTGTTTTTGTAGAGCCTAAAGTGCATAAGAGTTTTTTAGATCCTTGTCTATTGGTCCAAGTCTCATAGATTTATGGTTATTGGATTTGGTTTATGTATAGGAAAATGAATGATCAACTTGATAGATATTTTGTAATATAAACCCTTTTTAGGAACCAACAAAATGGTGACTCTACTGGGGATGGAGATGTAAACATCTTGTTGAACCTTGTCTAAGAATCTTTGATATTCAAATTTGTAAATCATATTACCCAGCTGATTTAACCCATTTGAGTCACAAACAAAATGGTGACTCTACTGGGGATGAATGATAAATGGGACAAAAGTTTTGTGTTATTCAACTGATTTAACCCATTCGAGTCACAAACAAAATGGTGACTCCACTAGTGATGAAATGTGAAAGAACTTGTGATTTACAATAAAGTTTATAGTGAATTTCTCCTTGCTCTGCTAAATTAGTCCCAGACCATTTTGTTGTTTATAGTTATGTGTTTATTGTGAAAATTTCCAGCTCCTTTTCAAGTGAGT
Source organism: Chamaecyparis obtusa (assembly GCA_027943335.1). Classification (NCBI taxonomy): domain Eukaryota; kingdom Viridiplantae; phylum Streptophyta; class Pinopsida; order Cupressales; family Cupressaceae; genus Chamaecyparis; species Chamaecyparis obtusa. The sequence goes on from BSBK01000477.1 coordinate 2,165,473, forward strand.
CAATTTTCATATATGTGCATGAGAATTTATTTTTATCATTCAATGTATGTCTATCCAAATCTGTCCATGTTTTAGAATTTGTTTCATATTATCTCACTCGTTGTGAGTCAGGATTCTAAGATCTCTGCACTAGTTGCATTATTGTAGTAAATAAATACAAGACTTGCAATAGAGAGAAAGTAGATTTGAGCTCTTATGATTAAGTACCTAGTCAAGGAAGGAATACATATGAGGTCATATCATTGGACATGGTGGTGGTGTTGTGTTGTTGCTAGTTTTTGAGAAAGTGTGAGTTGAAAAGAAGTTTTAGCTGTGAAAAATATTTATCCTCTTTAAAGAGGTGGTGACTCTATAAAGAATTCAGTGAAAGTGTGAAGCAAACTTAAGATCTACAAAGTTTTCCAACCAACAAACTGATTTGCAGCTAAAACACTTCCAAGTATTTTGATTTTCATGAGAAATTGTTTTCCATGAAAATTATATTGTAAAGAATATGTTTCCCTATTGAGTGATTTCAAAACTAAGTGAGGGATGGTAGTTAAATTTTACATACTTCTGACATTTTTTCAACTTATGCTTTAAAGTTGATGAAGTATGTTATGCATTTGTGAAAGAGTAATAAGTCTTATGCTACAAGCTATAAATCTGAGAATTATATAGATGGGTGTGGTTTGAATGTAAATATGAAAAATGTTTTCACATAGTATGCAGCCCATGTCAAGCTCTTGTAGTTATTTCTCTATGGAAATATATAGGTCATTTTGTTTTGATGGCATTAGAGGCTTCCCCAATGTTGTTCCTACTGAGATTAGGAAGTACTTACCAAAGTTTAGTGGGAAGAAATCTAAATCAACAATTAAGCATTTCATGGAGTTTTTTGATCTTATGGGTAACTTTGAGATTGATGAGGAGGATGTTTTTATGAATATTTTGTTCAGAATTTGAAGGAAGACGCTAGGGTTTGGTGTTCCTTTTTGCAAGCATGTTCTATTTTATCACAGGAAGAGTTAAGTTCAACTTTCATGGAATAATTTTTTGAAAGGATTTATCCTCATATAGTGATAAAAAAGATTCATGGAGATTCATAATTAAAGAAGATGATGAGATGATTCCTTCTTTCAATCTCAGATTTTCAAGAGTATTGGGTAATATCCCAAAAAGTTTTAGGCCTAATGATGCAATGTGTCTAGTTGTTTATTTGATGATTTTTTATGAAAAGATGAGTTTCTTGTTAAGAGACAAAGAGCCTAAGACCTTGAATAAGGATTTTACTACAACAATAGATATTGACAATAGCATGAAGTATGGAATCCCAAGGGGTTTTCTATCTATTAGTGTTCACTGCTAGAAATAATCAAATGAAGATGTGTGTGAAGTAAGAAGAGGAGATAAATACCAAAATATATATGTCCCTACTGATCATACTAACCATCTCTTTAATTCTAATTCAAAAGATGATATGAGAGAAGATAATTGTTTTCCAACAGTGGTTATTCCTCATATTAGTGATGAAAAGGTTAGTGATAAATTGTGCAATATTGCTAAAGAAAAGATGGAACTATTTTTTGTTCCATTCTAGAGGCTACATGTGATGTTGATAATTTGTTCTATGTTTCAGAAGGTTCATGTAGCTTATATGAAGAAGATGAAGAAGGATATGCATCAATTAATGATGATGCAAGTGTTCAAAGTGTTGATGATGTTGATTCATTCTTGCATGAATCATCCTCATGTAGTGAATTTGCTGAAGAAGAAAGTGAGGATCATGACAATGATCCTTAATGTCATGAGGATTATAGTGCTAAATGATGTTCTTGTTCAGATTCATATTTTTATTCTTTTGATGAAGAGGATTGTGGCATTGATGTGGATTGTGAGTTTAATGAAGATGTTAACATATTATTTGATGAAGATGTTGATGTAGATTAGTCGGTCCTTTGCCACAATTTTTATAAGATCGGTTTTCATTTGGTTTCTAATCCATTGTATGAAGAATTTGTTGAGGAACCAAATGTCTTGATGGTTGTGTCGGAGCTCAAAAATCCAAGATGTGATTTTGAGTCCATATTCAAAAATTTCTCTAAGTATAAGTTAGTACCCTTGAAAATCATTGTGAGAGGTCAGGTTTGACTGCATAATAGGAAGGGGCCTGTTGATTTTCATGAAGGACCACTTGGGTAAGGTGTTTATCACCTATCTTTTGACATATGTAGTGGGTTTGAGCTCTTAATTTTTAGTTTTGGTATGATTTGGAAGTGGCCATTTGGAGGTGTTTTTCCCCAAATCTGCATTTTGTTTATTTCCTGAATTTTATAAAGTGGCCCACTTCAGATGTTTTCCTTTTCTGCCTAGTGAATAGTTTTATCATGAGGGTTATTGCATCATGTTGTAGGCATGTGAGTGAGTCTCCATGACCATTTTTAGCCCCCCATGAGTCCATTTGTCATGTTTTCTAGAGCCATTCCATTTCTAATTTGTTAAATGTCTCTGAGTGTGCGTAGTCCAGATTTCTAAGTGACCTACTTTGAGGTCTCCCACTTTGCCCCCGGCTCAAGGTCAAGTGAAATTGAGAGTTTTTCTACATTGTAGACCTAGAAGTGTACCTCCCTAAAGATTTTTGGATCTTGGCCAATTCTTTTAGTCACTTTCCTAAGCCAATTCCAATCCCAGTTTCTGCATATTTCACTGTTTTAAATCTAGAATGTTTCTAAAGTATTGACTTTGGTGTTTAATTGAATTTAGCCATTTGATCATTTGGGCAGGCTGATTATGGATTCATTTTCCTTACCCAGGGTTCCGAATCTTAAGGGTTTCAATTGGCAAGTTTTTAAAGCTAGTTTCGGAGGACATTTGTGCAGATTGATAGTGTGGACATAATCAGTATTGTGAAAGGCCATGTTTGATCAGTGATAACTTTTAGCTCAAGTCTTTCCATGCAAATCCCTTTGGCAGAGTGAAGGTTTGTACTTCAAGGTGTATGTTTACCAAATGTTAGGGTCATATGATCTGTTTTAATCAATTTTTAAGGGTGGTTTCGTAGGTAGCGTAATCATTTTGGTCTCAAGAGAATTTAGATTTGGTATCTAAGAAAATGTTCAAAATTAAAAATTTGGAAGATGTCACAGGGCTTGGTATGGTTATATAAGTTTTGAGTTCCAATTTTGTCAAAATCCAAGTCTGTTTCACATATTTTTTTTTAAAGTTCACATTTTCTCATAGGCCAATTTACAAAGGAGGTACTAAAAGTTTGTGGGTTTCTTGAAATATGACAATGACCCAATTGATATTTTGAATTATCATAAACTTTTGGAAATTTTCATGGCTCTAGGCTTCTTGTTTTATGCATAGTAGAATTTCTTCATTTCCTTCCAAATAAAATTTAAAGTTTGACACACCATTGTTTAGATTTCATCATGTGACTCCATTATGGTATACGTAGGTAGTGTGGAGTTTTAAAAGGTGTTAATCCTCTTGAAATGCTTCCATGTCTTTTGTTCTAAGTGTTCTTTTCTTGTCAATGTTGAACATGCCATATAAGTAACTGTGCATTTCTTCTTCAGTGCTGGCATGTATTCTGATTTGTTGGCATGTCTTTTATTGTGCTATGTGTTCATTGTTTGGAATGAGATGCATTTGAAATGGGGGCTACACATTCTTTTGAGTTGCAATGTGATGCACTTTGTTGCTACTGGGTGAGTAAAAGGAAGAGGTTGCTAAGGTTTTCCTTGCAGCACACACACACCAAATACATAGCATAAAAAAAACCAACAGAAGTAAGCAAGCTGCAAGGTAAGTAAAAAATGAATAACAAATGGATACAAGCCTGCAAGGTAAAGGCCAAAGGGAAAAAAAAGAGCTCGAGGAGCACACACAGCCATGGGAGGAAGTTAAAAATTGCAAAGGGGCTGCATGTAGGTTTATCCTACATGCACCCCGATTTGGTCTTTGGAGGTATTTAAAAAGAAAGGCTCCTCAAATGAAAGGTAAATTGGAAGAAAGAGGCAAGCTATTCCTCTTAACTTGTGTGGGCCCGTGCATTGTGCTTGCCAGTTGGGTGCACATAGATTTTTAATTGAAAATATTTAAAAATTGTGAGATGTTTAGTCCCACATTGGTGGGGTGAGGGAATTTTCAGTGGTTTAAATGAAATAGCACTTGCATTAGTAATGTGAAGAAAGAGCAGGATGCTCTCCGAACGTGCGCACAACTAGTGCATTGGGAAGCATGTCAATGACCAAAGACTGCAAAGTTTTATAGAATATTATTTGTTGACATGGAGTGAAGGTGGATGCGTGGTAGTTAGTCCCCAGTGTGTGTGTGAAAATTGTACCTGATCTGTAGACACAACACTCAGTAAAACATTAGAGGTTAGCTAAAATCAAAATCGTGCAAAATTGAAATCTATTTTAACCAAGCGATTTACTGCCTTCTAATAGGTGCGAGATTGATGTTCTCAGATTGTAATCGAGATCAGTGACCTAGACAACACCTAAATGAAGGATTTGAATGCAAAAGATGGATATGAAATTGAATGCAATTAATCTATATTTGTGATATTTTCTATGCAATAAGAATGATAAAAATCGATATGAATCTATGCTAGATGAAATTGATATGCTATGAATTGATCTATCTAACAATGATATGCAAAGCTATGAAATTCTATGCTATGATATGAAAAATATGCAATTGAAATTGATCTCACAAAGCTTTGAATTCACAAGTTGATTCTTTCAAGCTCCAATTGTGCAAATTCTCCAAATCTGATATGCTATGATTCCTGTAGAGTAAGTTTGCAATTTGCGAGATGATTGAGAGATGAATTATGAAGAGATGAGCCTTGTTTTTATAGAAATCCAAGGCTTTGGAGCTGCATGAAAAAAAGCCATAAATCACTCAAATAACTCAAGTTGATTTTTGAGTTATTTTTAAATAAAGGATAATTAACTCACAAAAACATGCAAAAGCTAAGTTTTAACTCAAAATAGAGTTTAGCTTTAATTGATAATTGATAGTTGTCTTCTTTTATGATTGTGCATGTTTTATTTATGAATTAATTTAATAATAAAGTGATTTATTTCCAACTTAACTGCTTTTAAAAATAAAACAATTGATTTATGGGTTAATCAATTATTTAATCAAATTTTTATTAAAAACTATATTATTAAATAATGACAACTTGCTTTAATTAATTAAATAAAAATTTAATCAATTATTCATAGGATATTTGGATTTATTGTCAAACTTAAATAATACAATTAATAATAGATAGAATTAAATTTAATTACACAATTAAGTGGCAAGATATTAAATCTAATTAATTAAATATAAAAATATTCAATTAATCAAGCTTTAGGATAAATGTGATTTATTGCCAAATAATTATAAAATTAAAGATAATTATGATGATTAGGAATATTACTAGGAATATTCCCCGATGCAGAATTTTAAGATAATCAATTAGGATTCGATGATGTTTAGATGTGCCTTAGATTAGGACTTTGATGTCGATTTCGTTCGAATTGAAGATGTAGGAGATTAATGAACTTATAGCCCATTTTTGGGGTATTACACCCAGTTCTTTGAATGAGCTCGTGGTTAGTGAAAATATTTAGAGATCTATAGAATGACTTAGTCGCGTGATCTCCAAATGCTAAAATCTAGAGATTGGGAGAATAATCTAGTCACCCAATCTCTAGATGGTTCTAGTTAAGTCACAAACATTCAGAGAACTAGAGATATCCCAAGTCGTGTGATCTCCAAATTATAACATCTAGAGATTCAGAGATAGCTTAGTCGCCCAATCTCCAGATGGTTCCGGTTAAGTCACAAACATTTAGAGAACTGGAGATAGCCCAAGTCACATGATCTCCAGATGCTAACATCTAGAGATTCAGAGAATAACCTAGTCACCCAATCTCTAGATGGTTCCAGTTAAGTCACAAACATTCAGAGAACTAGAGCCAAGTCATGTGATCTCTAGATGCTAACATCTAGAGATTGGGAGAATAACCTAGTAGCCCATTCTCTAGATCAAACTCAATTAGTAAAAAAAATTCAAAGAATGGTAGATGGCAGTCAACTGACCATGGTCTCCCAATCTCTAGATTCTGGCGGTCAAGAAGATGACATTCAGAGATTGGGAGACTAACTTGGTCACCCAATCTCCAAATAGACCTAGAGTTAAGAAATGCATTTGGAGATCGAGAGATAAAAAGCATTCACTCAATCTCTAGATGTGAAAAGGGTTAGAAAAAGCATTCAAAGATTAGGAGAATGAAGTAGTCTCTGAATCTCCAGATCAAGGTGGTCAAGGCCAGGGTTAAAGTGAGCATACAACCAGCTAGTGACACATGTTGAAATTTGGTGTGTTCTGGGCACTAAGTATAGATTTAAAGAGTGAAATATAGATTTAAATGATTTGTATAGTCTCTTTATAGTTTGTTAAAAAAAATTATTTTAAAATGGACTGAGAGACATTCACGGGAGCATTTTCAAGAATCAGAATCAAATCATTTTTGGAGAGGCATACAATAAAATCAGTTGAGGAAATTATTGCAAGCATAAAGTAAGTTGAAGGAGATCAGTTTGAGGATCAAAATTGGAGAGAAGTTGAAGATATTTTGCTGAGAATCGATAGGTGTCAATTGGTTGAAACTGGCTCTCTTTTCCTATATCGTTCTTCTTCTCCATTGTTACAAGGATGGTGAATTTCAGGACTGAGTAGAGAGCATTTTATCCAGAGTCTTTTTTGGCATTCTACCATTGTTAATGTATTGATATTGAAGATTTTTAATAAGAAAAAACTGGAATCCCATCTCAGATTTATGAATGTCTTCTTGTTGTAGGTGTTAGTTATTATATGTTAATGTTGCAAAGTAGAATTAATGTATGGTTTACAAAGTAGATTTTGGAGTTGTCTTTTAGTTCCTTCCAAGGGCGGGATTAAATCCTTAAAGATAGTTTCATAGAGTTTATAGTCTTTATGAGAATTTGATGTCTGAATGTGGGAGTGAGAGGAAGAATTTGCAAATAAGTTATTTTGGGTTCTGGGTGTCTTTAAGTTAACTTTCATGTGGATGTATGTTGTATATGACTCTATGCCCAAGAATAAGACACTGATGTATTCTTAATAGGCAGTTTCTTCATCATCAAAATTTTTTATAAATGATCATATCTTTGAGTCATTATGTAAAGGACATTAATGAATAGTATTTGTGTTGAATGATAAAATTAGGTTTTCTGATTCCTTTGTAGAAGGGAATCCATAGGTATACCCACCTGAGCATTAGGGCTAGAAGTGTAGGAGGATCATTCTCTTGGTCCTTGTTAATTGGCCCTTTTTTCTTGTCAGATTTGGAGTGGTTTTAGAGAGTCAGTGACATTAGTTTGTCAATCGTATTGTAAATTTGCAAGTAGTACAAAAAAGGAGACCAAAAAAATGGTGATTATATTGGGGAATGACCATTAGAAACCTTTGTTTGAGTAGTCCAATTTTGTCATAAAGTCAAGTTTCAAAAAATTATCATATTATGTCACCAAGTATGAGTGGCGACTCTGAGTTCTTTGTTTGATTAGTCTATTCTTAGAATAAAAACTTGATGTATCTGCAATCCTGACAAATAGTTGTATCCTGTGAAGTTGTGTTATGTTTGCGGGTAAAGAAGGTTCAAGGTCGAGAAAGTTTCTCAGCTGATTCAGAATTTGTCCTCTACAAAGAGGTGGTGACTCTATGAACAGTTTGAAAGGTGATTTGTAAGAGGCCTTATATCAGTGTTTTGTAGCAGTCACAACATTCCCAGGTATTTTGATTTTCATATCAAGTTTCTTCATGAAAATCATGTGCAAAAGTTGTTTCCCTATCTAGTGACTATTAGCACTAAGTGAAAGGGAATTATTAGTGAGTTTTGCATACAAGTCCATTGAGTAGATTCAGTTTTTATGTCTTGATGGTGTATGCAAATTGTTTGCAAAGGAATATGTCAATTTTACCATGAATAAAATCTGCATAAATAATGTATGCTTGAGTTTTCATATACAAGGTTGTGGTTACTTGTAAGAAGTAAGTAGAAATGTATTCAGAATATTCTCAACCTTGTGTATCTTCGAATGTAAACATGTCCCATAGAGTATCCCAGCCAGGAGATAGAAGAAATTTTAAGTGTTATTCACCTCTAGATTTTGAGGGCATTCCTAGCTACCCAAATGTGATACCCCCAGAAATCAGAAAGTTTTTGCCTAAATTTAGTGGGGGAAAGGAAGAGTTAGCTGAAAAACATTTGAGTGCATTCATGGATTTAATGGAATATTTTGAGGTCAGCCATGAAGATGTGATTATGAGGTTGTTTGTGCAGTCACTAGTGGGAAGTGCTAGGGAATGGTTTTTAGTTTTGTCTCAATAGTCTACTTGTTCATGGAAGGATTTTGAATCAACATTTAATGAGACTTATGGAGAATTAATTTGTGAGTATAGCTTGTTGATTGATCTTATTGACATTCACATAGAAGAGGATAAGTTAGTAAATGCTTTAAATTTTAGATTCGGGACAACATTAAACAAAATTCTTGAGAAAGGTAGACCCCATGATGCATTTTCTTTGGTTATTTATTTAGCTACATTTGACAGTAAGATGGGTTATTTTTTGAGAGACAAGGAACCAAAAAAATTATATCATGATTTTCAGCTGGCATCAGATATAGAAAGGATGAAGAAGTTTGGATTGCCAAAACTTCATGGTGCTGAAAATACAAGACTTCATGAGGTAGCTTTCCCAAATGTTGGCACTAACTCAGTGATTCTAGTAAGTAATGAAAATCACGGTGAATATTATGACCCAGCTATTATAGTGTCAACTAACGAAAATTAGATTGAGCCTTTAAGATTGTGTCAAATTTATGAGCCTGATGTTGTTTGCAATAAGTATAGTTAGCCCCAAGTTGAAAATAATGATGAGTCAAATGATTTGGGGGAAAATTAATTCTCAGCAAGGGTAGTTCAAGAGAAGTAGTATGATGATGTTTTTGTAGAGAATAATGATAGCATTAGAGATCTTTCAAGTGATCTTTATGATTTCTTGATTGACAAGTATGTTATTTCCTATGAGCCTAGAGTGATGCCTTCTCTTTCTAAATTGCAGTGTGATGTTTGTCATTTGAATGATTTTCATGATTTAGAATTTGAGGTATTTAATATTTGTGAAAGTGATGGTGTCATGTATGAGACACATTCAATTTTTAATAATGAGTCAGTGTCATCATTTTCAAATTCTTCTATTAATTTGGATAATTCTGAATATGAATATGAAAGTTTTATAAGCGATAATTCAATTAAAAATGCTAAAGTGGATTTGCTTTCAAATTTGTATAAGCCAGTTTATGAAAGTTTTCAAGAAAGCACTTCTTATGGTTATGAGATTGATACTGATTGTAATTCTTCACCAGAAAAGGAAGTCAACTTATTTGATGTAGACATTTATGGTTGTAATATTGTTAATGGCATTGAGGCAATGTCTTGTCAAACAGAAATTAGCAATGCCGATGATGTTCCCTATGATAGTGATTCATGCCTAGAAAACATGTTCCTAGATGAGGATATATGTAATGGGCTACCTGCTAATTTATTTGAGCCACATTTTGAAATGTTTCATGAAGAGCTAGAAGATGCTTCAAGTTTTACAATTGGTTATTTGTTTCAGCCATAGGTATGTGTGTTTCTTCAAGAATATGATGAGATGAATTTTGATGCTTTGTTTTTAAAAGAGTTTAAAAAGAATCAGGAAGAATGTATCAGTTATCAGGCAGAATTTGAGTCTTTCATTTTCCCAGTCTAGCATGTTGATGTTTTTCAAAATGATTTGAATTTGAGGCCACAAGTTGTGGTTCATAGTGATTTTCTTGAACATTTACCTGGTATACATAGAGTTGAGTTTCAGAAATTTTATTTTGATGTTCAAGAAATTTTTTAAGAAGGCCAACATATTTCTAGCTTTGTATTTGAGTTAGAGTGTTTTCCTCCTTAGCTGGTTAGAAGTTTTGAAGAGTGACATTTTTATGTTGCACAATGATCGACACTTTTAGAATTTTAGTGGTTTCCAAATGTTGAATGATAATGAAAGTGTTGGTTATTTTCTTTATGATATGCTGGAGATTTATGATAGTGTGATTGATCTTGTTAGTAAAAATAATGTTTTCAGATTACCTTGAATTCATGGAAATGAGAATTACATCTTTGATAGAGATAAATCTTGATTCTCACTGACAGAGTTTGAAGTCCTTTGTAAATATTTGTACACTTGTAAATTTGCGTTTCTTTTAGTTTTTTGGTCATTGGTTTTGGGATTCCCTTGTTTCAAGTGAGAAAGTGAAAAGTTTGGTTTCCTTTGGTTGGTTTGATGTACCATGAGATTCTGAATTCTTTGCATGCCCACAAGGGCCACACATCCCTAATCAGAGCCATTGTTGGAGCTCAAAAATCCAAGATGTGATTTTGAGTCCATATTCAAAAATTTCTCTAAGTACAAGTTAGTACCCTTGAAAATCATTGTGAGAGGTCAAGTTCGAGTGCATAAGAGGAAGAGGCATGTTGATTTTCATGAAGGACCACTTGGGTAAGGTGTTTATCACCTATCTTTTGACATATGTAGTGGGTTTGAGCTCTTAATTTTCAGTTCTGGTATGATTTGGAAGTGGCCATTTGGAGGTGTTTTTCCCCAAATCTGCATTATGTGTTTCCTGAATTTTATAAATTGGCCCACTTCGGAGGTTTTCCTTTTTTGCCTAGTGAATAGTCTTAGCATGAGGGTTGTTGTTGTTAGAAAGTAAAGTCCACCAAGATAACTAAGAGGGGGGGGTGAATCAGTTATCAGATAATTATAACCTTTATCAACTTTAGTAGATTTTAACCATGTAAGCAATGTAACCAACCATAGAAAGATATTCATACACAATAACACAATGACATAAGATATGTTGACTAGGGAACCTCTTGATCAAAGAGTAAACCCTAGTGGGAATGATGCCCACAAAAGATGCACTAATATGAAATTTCCTTGTGAAAGGATGGAATTTGTTAGGAGTCTTATGAAATACATTCAGTACATATGAATCCTTGTTAGGAGATTTTGAATCCCTGCTAAAAGATTCTAACTCTGTTAGGAGTTATGGAAGACAGAAGGACCCACTGCCCAAACAGCTTCAATGGCAAGATCACTGAACACATTGTCCAACTGATCTCTAGATTATTCAATAGAATAATATCAAAATATTTCTGATCTCAATAATATGTTACGTCTTCTCTGACTTTTCCAAACCACACTCACTACTACACCAAATCTAAATTTTATATCTTGGTACCTTGCATATCCTCTTTCCAAAAATTCACTTTCACAATTTCATTCACTCTTACATTACTACATTCTATATTACAACAAGGAAAACATTCCTTCCTTTATACCACACTCAAGTAATTACAAATGAGTTGGCAACTAAATTACAAAATAAAAGTTTCCACACGTTACATCAAAATTACACAAAATTGTCAACTTTTAATTAGAATAAATATTCTCTCGTGCAACCTTGAATCTTGTGCTATCATCCATGTCACTGCCAACATGTCTTAAAATTCTCTCTAACTACACATAACCAGATTCTATCCTGATTAGGAGATATCATCCGATTTCCACATACTACTACTCAGGAACACTACCTGAATACTGCTTCCACTGAAATGCTCATAACTTCCATGAATAGATGAATTACTATCTTTGTTCTTAACCATGAACATATAACACATCATAGAGTAAGTCCTCAACATCACATAGCTTTATCTCTAATATCCCACGTGCGCTAATCCAAACATTGTTCGCTCCTCTGCTAATCTTTAGTAGATCATTGTGTTGACATCAATGACAATCATAGTCACGAATGCTGTATACTAAAAAAAGTATCTTCATAGAATTAAGGTTGAATAAATAAATGAAATAGTAACTAAATACAACCACTATAGAGCAACTATTTAGCAAATAATGATCAATTGAGCATCCTATGGCTCTCTAACTAAGATTGTTAATGAATAACTCTCAGCAAGCTCCCATTAATGATAGTCCTAGAATGAGAATGATAAAGATAAACAAGCTATTGCTAACAATTATCAAAGTAAATGATAATTATGCTCTCAAATGTCTTTCTAAGCTCAAATTGCAAGAGGTTCAATGCAATTATCAGATGTGTGGTTGATAATTATGAAGGATTTAGGCCTTCCTTTTATAGATTTTCCAATGGTAGGGGGTGTAGTTGTATTTAATCATGATTAAACCTTGGTTGAGTCCTTGGTTCCACCCTTTGAAGACAATGCAAAGTTTGTGTCCTCAAAGCTTGGGAAAAGTAAACAAGATGGATGGCTAAGATTCTCTTTCACTTTGAGTGATTGAGATTCAATTTGGCTTGATCCATGTGAATGCCTTTCCTCAAATCTCATTGGTTGCCCAGATTCCTCTCCTTTTGGGTTGTTGAGAGTAATTGAGATTTATTAATTGATTTAATTGATTTATTTTAGCCATGTACCCCTTGAATGTGTTGAATTTAATTTAATCCAAGACTATACAATTAATTGATTTAATTGTATTTTGATTTGATTGCATTTGATTAAAATGCTCTCAATTTTGATTTATCTTGAGTTAGGACTTGATTTTAATTTTCATTGGCTAATTGTGCATTGTGATTCAATTACTTCAATTTTGTCCTTGATTTTCTTTGATTTGACTTGATTCACTTTGAATTGTTCTTTGTCCAATTTTAGGTGATTATAAATGCCCCTCTTTGAGTTGATGTGCGAAGCATGTCGATTCAAAGAATACTCTAATCTTGCTTATGATAGGTCTTGATTCATTGATGATCGATCTTTGATGTTTGTTTGATGTCTTTGATGGTCGATCTTTGATTTTTTATATGAGATTAATGAAGATATGATCGATATGAAAATCTCATTTGGTATGGTTCTGATGATCATTCTAATATGATGATCCTCAATATGATGCTTGATTCGATGAAAATCCTGATATGATACCTTCTTTGATGATTGATTTTGATGTGATGCCCCATTCGTTTGATTTATGAAATTTTTTTTGATAAAAGCTTTCGCTTTGATTTGATGATTGGTCTCTTTCTTCAATGATGATGTTACTGATGATTATCCAATGGTATGCCCCCTTGGAAATGAAATAAAATTCATATTGATTTGACCATTGATTGATTTTTGATGAGTAATGTTGATCGTTGTGTGAATATGTATGATGAATTTTATTTAAATTTTTGATATCAATGTTTACTCTATTCCGTTGTAATTATTTTGATGATAGCATCACTTTATTAGGTCAATTTTGATAAAATTATACTTACGTAGGTCAAATTACCTCCTTTTAAGTCAAAAACCTATATAAAGGGGTCAAAATCCCTTTATACTATTCATTTTACCATTGACTTTTGACTTTTCCTCCTTTTCTTTTTTTACTTTCCACGATGTCTGTCCCTATCCGTGAGCATCGGTTTGAGAAATGCCACTGATACCATCGTCTACCTGGCTCAGGACCTCCAGTGAGTACTTGTACCTTTTCAATTTTTCCGTTTATAGCCTTTTTTTCAAATTTTTCCAATTTTTCCCAGTTAACCAACTAGGTTTTTCACTTTTTTTGATAAATGGGCACTTTTGCCAATTTTAAGGGTGCTTTTGCCTCTAAATGTGTGCTTCTGCACATTTCCACTGCACTTCTGTGAATCATTTTAGCACTTTTACTTGCCAATTTTAAGCCCTTTTGCGCTTTTACCATTTTTTTGTGTGCTTTTGCTTAAGTTTAGCACTTTCACAACTTCTTTGTGCACTTTTGATCAAATTTCATGCTTTTGCATCTTTTAAGAGCGCTTTGGATGTATATTTGGGCGCTTTCAAAATTTTCACCACTTTTACAATATATATGTGTGCTTTCTCCCATTTAGGCAGCGCTTTTGATGTTTGCCGCTTTTACTCCATAAACTAGCACTTTTGCTCTGCAAAATTCAAAATTTTTGGATTTTTGGCCAAGTTGCAATTTGTCGATGTCGTTAATTGATTGTCAAGTTAACGTTCCTAAATTTGTAACAAGTGTATACACTTAAAAATAGCTTCATTCATTAATTAAATATTTATTATTTAATTGATATTGACTTGATAAATTAACTAAATATTTATTATTTAATTAATAATTATTTCCTCTATTTATTAAATAGCTTATTCTATTTATTTAGTAAATTCACTATAGTCTATTCCTCTATCTTAAGTCTTCTAATTAGTCTTATTAAAGTGATTTAATTAAATATACAATCACCTAAATATGACTAAGTCCCCTAGTCCACCTCACTTACCTAGTCACCTGACACATCACTTTGGCTAAAATAAATAATTATTATTAATTATTTATTGGTAATTATCCTCACCCACACATGTCCTATTCTTAAGGGCTATGTGGCCTCATAGGACTTGGTCTCATGACCACATGTCCTCTCTTAAACCAAGTCAAGGAACATTCCCTATTCCTAAGGGGCTTCTCAAGCCACCTCTAAGGGTCAAAGGTGACTCATGGGACACTTGTGCCAAGAGTCCTCATGAGGAAAAAGTTCTTCCCTCTTCCTCTCTTTGGTCTTTGTGAGACACTTGACATGTGTCTTTCCCTTCCACCTTGTTCTCCTCCATGTCAATGTGAGAGGAACATCATCCCTATTCTTCCTCTAACATTCTAACTACATCCCCCTTTCTCTCAACTCCTTCAACCAATTCAATCCTAGCCCTAAGATCTTCCACCTTTCATTCTTTACCGTAGGATTATGCCACCTAGGCTTAGATCCTCCAAAACTCTATAAAAGGAGCCTCATTTCCCCTTTGTGAGCTAATAGTGAATAGTGAATAGTGAATAGGCAATCAAGCATTCAAGAAATCAATCAATCAAGTATTCTAAGAGCATTTCAAGAGCATTCAAGCATAATAAAGCCATTTTCATATCACTTGCAACTCATTCACCATATTTGCATAATTAAGCTTTAGTTTTGCATACATTCATCATCAATCTCCACACTTTGGTGTCATCTTGGGCAAGAGGCTTCATTTGAAAATCTGAGAGCTCGACATCCTCAAGAAATCAAGGCTAGGAGGGAAATGGAGACAAGCTACATGGTACGTGAAGGTAAAACCTTGTTTTAGCTTCATTTTTGGTGTATTGTTCATTGTTGTTTGTTAATTAGTTTGATTTGTTAATCTTAGAATAGTTAATTTATCATTTAAAATAGTTAGACATCTAGTTTGCATACATTTTTGGCACCCACAATGCCCCCCCCCCATGTTTTTAACATTTTATTTGTAGTTTTCCATGTGTAGACATTTCCAGATTCTTCCTGCGCATATATCCATGATTCCAGTGCAGTCATCACTCTGTGCTGCGCATTTATTTCTGTTAAATTGTCATCTTTTGCTTTCTATTCTTTTTAGCTTCTTGGCACAAAACTGTGCATTCACCTTACTGTTCTATGCTTTCATTCCTTCTTGTTGCACATTTACACCATTGCACTGCACATTTGTTTCTCCCTGCTATGCATCCATCATTTCTGCACATCCATTCATCCTTCTTGCACTTTGCTCACTGTTTCTGCGCATTTCTTTTTCTATAGTAGTTGCATTCAGTTTTATGTTTGTTTTGATTTTTAGCTAATCTTTTAACAAGTTTTTGTTCATTCTGGTATTCTTTTAGGCTATTTTGCAGGACATTTTTGAAGACCCCATTGCCAAAATTTCTAACAAGTTTGTTTACAGATTTCTAAGGGGTTTGCAAAATAAACTATAACCTTGTTTGGGTTTTAAAATAAGACATGTTTCTCAATTTCGTGTGTCTTTTTCAGAATAATTTTTGTGTTTGTTGTGTTTTTCTTAATAAGCTATCTGTAATCCCAAAATTATAACAATGTATCCTCTCCCCTCGCCATTTGTGGACCTTGGGTGTAAGAAAAACTATTATAATTTTTAGAGGGTGGTCTTTGGTGGGAAAAGAGGTACTCACCCCAAGGAATGACCCAACCGGTAATAGGCTAAAGCCAATGCCTTCCAAACCGGTATATAAAAAATGCTAGTGTGATTAGTCTCACATTAGACAGGTGTGAATTTGTTGTGGCAACCAAAATCTCCTCCAGTACCCCAATGGTGCGTTAAAGTCCTACTTAGTAGAGGTGAAAGCCTTGCTTTGAAAGGATTGGGAGAGCCCCCTTAATTGGGAAAATGACTTGATCACAACCACCTGAATGAATGTCCTTACTAAAAACTTTTGTATAGTGGCCAAAAACCTTCTATTTGCTGGCTCAAGGGGTCACCCAAGCCCGTGAAGACACCCCACATTACTCACGGTTCATAGTAGAGATAGCAGTTCTTTGAGAAGTAATGACCCACTGAATTCAGAACTTGGTGTGCCAGAGAAGTGAGTGCACTATAAGGAGGAGCCTGTGCCTCCAAGTTCCTAGACTGTCCACTGTGGATTTGCATGGCTGGATTTTATTATCCTAGTGGAGATTCAACAGATACTATCCTTGCTAACCTTAGGATTGTAAGCATGTTTGTGCATTCATACTAGAACAATTAGATTAAAATCATTTCTATCTTGCATGTGTGTGTTTATGCATTTTACCTTTGCCAAAAACTAAAACATCAGAAAATCAAAAAAATTCCAAATCTTGCAATTGCAATCAATCAAAAACAAAAACTTGCGCATTCATGCAATTTTCCTACGCATCCGTTACACTGTTCTGTACATCTGTTAATTTTACCACGCATTGGTTCATAATTTCTGCACATTTGATTTACTATCCTGTGCATATATCAAACTGTCCTATGCATTTGTCGTTGTGCATATACAATAGAGAGCATTTCCACAAGCCTTGAAATTTTCATAATCACTTTTTCAGATACCCATTTTCATCCTTAGTAAGATTCTAGAAAAACATTCGAGTTATACAAATTTCTAATTTTTAATTTGACCATTTCCATCAATTTTCATCATCTTTCCTTCACCAAAAGTCATCAAACCATTTCTTCTAATCTTCTGAAATTCTAAATTTAGTGTTGAAACATCACCTTATCTATCAAATTTTGATCTTTGTGAGTTTATGCTATTAGGATCTATCATCCTCAATCAAACTTACTTAGGTTACTATCTCTTGATTTTTCTTTGTCATATCATAGTGAGATCTATACCTCCTATTGACTTAGATTTTATCAAGTTGTCTCATCACTTTTCAACACTTTTCAATACCTTTTCTATCAAACACTCTTTCCATATCTTTTCATCAAAAATCTTTCATCCCACAAATCAATTTTCACATTTTTATGGTTCAAACTCGATCTCAGAAACTTAAACAAACTATTGATTTAGAATCCCTAGACAAGATGGAAGGAAACAAAAGCAATGAAGAAAATATTTGGTCTAGATTTCCTAAGAAAACTTTACTTTTTACATCAGAAGAGGAACCCACAGATCAAGAACTTAGGGATGCTACACAAGATCCTAGATTTTATCATGTCATGGAAAGACTTCTAGACCTAGATAGAGAGATGTATTTCCTCATGCTTGCTCAACAAGGAGCCAAACTACCAAGTGATTTTGATATTTCTCATCTTAGAGAACCAACTATTGTAAACAATCAAGAAATTCCTAGTAGTTCTCAAGATACTCATGGAGAAAAGGAAATCAATCAGCAATCCAATGCTTCTCAAAATGATCAATAGAACAATGCTTCCCAAAACAATCAGCAATCCAATGTTTCTCAGGATACTCAACGACAAAATGTTTCCCAAAACACTCAAGGAAACACATTATCTTTGGATTCTATTCTACAACAAATCTAGATGCTTCAACAAAAAATCCATGACATTCAAACTGGATCATCAACTAAGAAGTATTCCTTAGATGATATATGTCCTTATCCTTTTGATAAGAATTTAGCAATGATTCTGTTCCCTCCTCATTTTGAGGTACCAAAATTTGACAAATACAAAGGGAATTCGGATCCACAAGACCACATTCATGAGTTTTGTGTTGCTTGTATTGAAGTCACTCACAATGACACTTATCTTATGGGACTATTTCCACAAAGTTTAGGAGGACAAGCAATGGAATGGTTCTCCAAACTACCCCTAGGCATCAAATCTTTCAATGAGCTTCTTGACAAATTTGTGACTCATTATTCATATAACATCAAACATGAAGTCACTATGCTTGATCTTTGCAATGTGCATCAAAAGAATGGAGAACCCTTCCTTAGTTTTTTGCAAATATGGCATCAATTGTTTGCCAAATATCCACAAATGATTCCTGAACAAGAAAAAATGGATATTTTTGTGCATAACCTTACACTAGAAATGAGTTATAGGTTACAATTGCAGTGTCCCCCAAACTTCAATAAGCTCATAGAAAATGGTATCAAGATTGAGGAAGCCATGGTCAAAAAAGGTGAGATAAAACTTTATTCCAAGGACAATGTTGGGTCCTCAAATTCCAATCCCAACAACTATAACAATGACAAATCTAAATTCTGGAATAAAAATAAAAACATTGTCAATGATGGGATTGTTGATAATTGTAATGTCAAACCAACTCAGCCCCTTCTAAATCTCACAAGTAAGGCCAATGCTACTCAAGCTACTTACAACAATCAATCATCAAATCCAAAAACCAACAAAGATTCATCTAAACCAAGATTTCCTTTTATGTCACCTCAAAGAAATTCTACTCCTTTAGGGGAATCTCTCGAATCAGCATTACAGAAGTTAATCACAAAGAAAATCATTATGCTTCCTGAAATGAAAGATTTTGAACCTAGAGTAAAACCTTCTTGGTGGAATGGTAATGATTATTGCGAATTCCATAGAGGAAAAGGACATAAAACCAATGATTGCCAAAGGCTCAAAAATGCAATTTAAGACTTAATTGAAAGTGGTGAAATTAGTGTTGATGGACATACCTCAAATGAATCACATACGGCTTTCAAAGATCCACTTCCTGAGCATGAAAAAGGAGGTTCTTCTAACACTAAGGGTGACAATCAAGCCAATTATAATTCTACGCCCTATAGATATGTTGGTAGCATTTTTGAATGTCATCCTTCTAAGTACTATGCCAATGTCATTACCATAAGGGAAAATTCAGAGAGTCACCCAGTCCATGTTACTACTCATGCCCAAACCAAAGTTACTCTCCAAGGAGTCCCATCTAAACCAAGCACCTCTCAAAACAAGTTTATTTATGTCCCAAAGTCTACACCAAATATTTCCAACCAGTACAATCTTTTGGAACAACTCAAGAAAACACCTGCCTAGATATCCATCTTAGAGCTTTTGCACCTATCCCCATCTCACAAAGATATCCTTGAAAAATATCTCTTAGAGACCCATGTCCCCACAAATCTAGATCATGATCAGTTTCAAGCTATGGTGGGACATTTAACAACCTCACATTACCTATCCTTCACTAAAAATGATGATTTAGCTATTACCCAACCTCATAATGCTCCCCTACATATCAAATTCATTGTATAGAGTCACAAAATCAAGAGAGTACTAATAGATGGAGGAGCTGGCTTGAATATATGCACATTGAAATTAGTCCTTGGATTGGGATTTTCTAAAAATTTTGTAGATCCAAAGAAGAAAATCACAATAAAAGCTTATGATGAAGAAGAGAGGTCATCCGAGGGATCTATTATTCTTCCTATTAGAGTAGGTCCTATAATCAAAGATGTACCTTTCCAAGTTCTTGACATGGATCTTTCTTATAACATTCTCTTGGGAAGACCATAGATTCATTCCATGCAAGCTGTGCCATCAACTTATCATCAGTGCTTGAAATTCCCTCATAATGGTCAGGAGATCACTATCAAAGGAGATACTAATCCTTTCCAGTATTGTAACACTGTGAAGACATCTGATTCTTTGGTACCTTATAATTGTACTAGATCTTCTACAACTACACCCAATGATCCTAGTAATATAGCATCAACTTCTAAATCAAATGGGATCAAGATAGACATAAAAGAAAGAAGTATGGGAGAGTACACTTTAGGTCAAGCTCTTTGCATCATAGAGTTACCTTTATCTCCTAGATCATATGGTAGATCTTTGATCACTAAACAACAATCAGAACCCCCTTCAACACTTGTTTATGACACATTTATAAGTGGGGGCACAATATCCAAAGAGGTAGCTCAGCGTAATGCTAATCATTTGCTTAAGTCACAGAAGACTGAAGAGGATATTAAACATGAATACATATCACTTGATGTTTATGGTAAAGGGTATACTTTGCTACAAAAGATGGGATACCAAGGTGCTAGACCTATAGGGTTACAAAGAGAGGGTGTTATAAACCTGATTTTGCAAAATTCAAACTATTAGAACCTAGAAATTTTTCATGGCTTCATCGTCTTTCCTCTGGTTTTTTGCAGTGTTTTTCCTTGCCCCTGGCCTTAAACCCTAGTTCAAAATTTCAAAAATCTAGCCATTGGGAAATGAAACCCTAGTCTGTCTTAGCCTTGTTCTAATTTTGCATTACCTTTTTCAGTCACTAAAGTCCTAAAATACCCATGTGCAAAAAGGTAAGGTTCATTTTACATGTTTCCTGGTTAGGTTTCATGTTGAGGTCCCCTTTTAATAAATTTCTCTAGGCCTAGGTCTCCCGCAGTATTTTTTCCTAAGTTTTGCCCATTAAGAATTGTGTGGTTATCATTGTTTCGCAAGACTACGGGGTGTCAGAGTTTTTGACAAGCGGTATAGCGATGAAGTGCCATCTGTCTCAGCAGGCCTCGTATCTAAGTCTAAGATTCATGATCTATGGTGGGTGTATAATCTCATGGAATCTTCTTCCCCCATGAGATCATGCACTAGCCATCAGATCCTCCATCATGTTCATGCCGACTAGAGTGGGTCCACTGCCAAGTGTGCACGGGTGGTAGTTGATTATTGGTTGCAGAGCGGTGAGGTGGAAGTTTGTCAGTGGGACCTAGTTGCTGGTGTGTCCTTGAGGGTCCTGACATCCATAGAAGATCTACGATTGGTGTATGATCTTATGGGTTTTGTTAGAGCTATGAGATCTTATGCTGACCGTCGATGTTACTTTTTCTCAGGTGACAAATAGAAGGTGGGTTCTCGACAATGTAGCTGACGTGTGTGATTTTCATTGGCAGAAGGGATAACGATGCAGTGGGCCCATTGCTAGGTGTTGCAGAGTTTTTTTATTTTGATTGGTTGGCATGTTTGTAATTGGGATGATGTCAATGGGGCCGATTTCTCCAAAGAGGGTAAGGCACTACAGGATCTTGCAGTTGTTGTTATACCATTGGGGTAAGATGCATGATGGTTAAGTTTATGGTATAACGATGGCCCTTGATCTTGTCTTAAGGGAGATACTTTGCGGTGGGTTTGATGTGCTTCATGGCACTGACATGCTTGATTTTGATTGGCCACGGGTTTAATGATGTCAAACTTGTCAGTGGGGCCGCAGTTTTTCAAAGAGTTAAAGAAATGATAGATCTTGCGATTTTTGTTATAGCATTGGGGTAAGATGCACGATGGCTAAGTGCGTGGTATAACAAGAGCATTTGATCTCATCTAGGGGGAGATAATTTGCCGTGGGTCCGATATGCTTCGTGGCATCGACGTGCTCAATTTTGATTGGTCGAATGGTGGTGATATGGAAAAGACTTTTCAAGGGGTTCGTGACTATTTTTATGAATGATATGAACCACCCGATTTGCTGAGAAAGCACAAGAAATTGACGGTCACATTTTATACCTTGTGGACCGACCGTTGCATTTCAAATTTGAATTTTTAGAGGGATTTTTCTGCGATAGAAAGGACTAAAATTCATTGTTTTAGCAACTGGATTTGGTGAAACTGGTGGTGCCGACTGCTACAGGGTGGTCCAGAGTTTGATGATGATTGGAGGGTGTCTATACCATGTGGAAATGGGTGAATTTTGTTGCTCAAGGTGTGTTGCAGGTGGCTAATCAGATTGATTTGCATGGTGAATTTATGATCTTCGGTACAAACTCAAAGATTTCTTATTCTTGAAGATCATCCTTGGATCTGATTGACCTGTTGCTTGGTTTTCTTCCAAGTGTATTAAATTTTTTGATTATTTCTAGTTGGTGTGGTGGTTGAAAACCCTAATTTTTCTCTAAATGATCTGTAGCTTGTTGCAATCCTTGTTCCTATAAAAGGATTTTTTTGGATCATTTAGAGGGGTTCTGATTTTGGTTGGTTCTAGGGGGTTGTAGCAGGCTGTATCACATTGTATGTAGATTGAATAGAATTTCCTTGTAGTCTTTTGATGGTTATTGAAGTGGTTTTCTCTCTTTTCCACTTTGAACATGTACATGACTCATCATACTTAATATAACTATTTTAAGCTTTCAAGTCTCTCCTTGGTGTCAATCTTGTGAATTCTAGATTTTCTGATCCATTGCATAGGGTTACCTTTGTATATGTTCTATTCTTTAGTTCTTGATTTAGGATCAAGTGAAATATACTTTAGATACAGCATAGATTCATTTTGTTTTGTCTACAGAAGGATACTATAAGTAGTGGATGGGTTGGAATGTTTATGTTTATGGCTATGAGTCTTTGATAGTAGTTGGTTATGTTTCAATGTCTGTATTTGAGATCTACCCAATCGATAATGGCACTGATCAGGGATTAGTATATTCAGTTGAGTTCAATGTTTGATTGGCTCTTGTTTACTTCTTTCCATCTTCATGTATCAACACCTTTTCAAGTTTTAATTATTTTTTGGTTGATAGTAGTAAATACCCTTCATAGCAATGGAGAGTCAATGAATGTCTGATTACCATTCAGTACTTTCTTGCTATCATCTGCTTTGTTCAATCTAGTTTAAAGTCTTAAAATACCATAAGTTATTGGATTAGGTACACCCACCTTGGTTTTGTAGAGCCAGAAGTGAAGAGGGTAGTCTTATCCCTACAGTTGGTCCAATTGTCTTGTAGAGCTCTCATACTTGGAGCTAACCATTCCTAACATCAGTCTCAAGGCATATTGGCAGCCCTAGTTGGTGTGAGTATTTTGAAACACCAACAAGATGGTGACTCTACTGGGGAAGAAGTAAAAGACAACAAGCTTCCTTGCTTGGCTAGATCATCCCAGAGTCTGGTTAAGATCATAGAGTCAAATAGACAAAAAGTATTTGCAAAATCTTCTCACTAAGTGTTGAGTGGCGACTCTGAGTTCTTTGTTTGATCAGTGTAGTTCTTGATAAACAGTGAGGCCCGGTGAAGTTCTTGGTTGATTGGAAGAAGACACAAAAGGTACAAAATTTTTCTCTTCAAGGAGGTGGTGACTCTACATAGTAAAGAACCTGATGGAGCTGCATGATGAGCTCTAGATCTGCCCTATCTTCTAGTCAACAAAGTTTTTTCTACTGTAGAACTTCCAAGTATCATACTTTCATGTTTGGAAATGTTTCCTTATTAAGTGATCAAGCACTAAGAAAAAAGAATAAGGTGTGAGTAGAGGTTTGCATACTTCAAGTTTTTAGTTGTATTTTTGCAAAATTTTATGGAAGTATTACATTAAGTTATGATGGGTAAGTTTGAGGAGCATCTTTCATTATTAGACCAAGGCATCCAAAGGGATTACATAAAATTGATAAGATTGAAGGTGGGAAGTAGAGGGAACTATCAATACCTTTTTTCTATGAGAAGTTTTGTGATGCATATGATAAGCTTCTGGGAGGTATTGTGATGAAGGGTGCTCCCCTTAATACCACAACCACATAAGAGAAATAGAGAAACAATAACAATAATATGCAAGAACAGAAAATTGGCTTCTTATTATCTCCACAAATGTGGAATTACAAAATTTTAGAATTACAATATGCAAAGCCACATGGGCATTCCCTTACAATATTCTGTAGGAAAAAGCCTCGAATCAATACCCAGATCTACTACCCAGAACTATTCTGAACTGCCTAAGACAATAATACAGGCTTCCTTATATAGGCAATTTTCCATCGCCTGGGAAGGTTCCAGAATTTTAGCCAATAAGGCCGACCAAACTTAGAATTATTTTATTTTACATTTTATTACATTTTTTCATTGATCCAGTCGATCAATTCCTCTACGTTAAGATTTCCAGAAAATGTAGGAACCTCAATCTTAGGTCTTTTCCCAATCTTGGAAATCGCCCGAAAAAGTCTTTCTTCCTCCTGGTTCATAATTTCAGCTTCTCCTTCTTGATATTCTTCTTCGACTTCATCCTTGCTTTCATCTCTGACATTAAGATTCATTCATCTGCGAATCTCTTCTTGCAATGCTCGCACTTGTCCTGGTGTAAACTGCCTCACAGTTGGCGATCTGTTTACACACTCAAGAACTCCTGCTCTGATACCACTTGATGAAGGGTGCTCCCCTTAATACCACAACCACATAAGAGAAATAGAGAAACAACAACAATAATATGCAAGAATAGAAAATAGGCTTCTTATTATCTCCAGAAATGTGGAATTACAAATTTTTAGAATTACAATATGCAAAGCCACATGGGCATTCCCTTACAATATTCTGTAGGGCAAAGCCTCGAATCAATACCCAGATCTACTACCCAGAACTATTCTAAACTGCCTAAGACAATAATACAGCCTTCCTTATATAGGCAATTTTCCACCGCCTGGGAAGGTTCCAGAATTTTAGCCAATAAGCCCGACCAAACTTAGAATTATTTTATTTTATATTTTATTACATCATAGTCGGCTCAAGATAACCTTTGAAACCCGAACAGAAATTTTGAAGAAAATTATTTTTTGCCATTTCGAGTGGCCCAACTTTCGAAGACCATAAGTCATCACTAGTTGACCCGATCGGCTATTATAACCCCATTTCATAAACGCCACGAAGCACTCTACAGACTTGACATGTGCAAGCGCCCGTCACCCAAATTTTCAACCTCATCCGGGGCCTCTAAAGCCTTCAAAACTAAGTTCAAAGTTTCTGTACCCTACTGCCAACACCAAAAATCTTCAATATCTTCCAATATACACTTGATCTGGCAATGAAACTTTACTGGCAGACTTAAATGACCAAAATCAACCTCCAAAAAAGAAATCAGATCATTCTGAGCACATACAAAAATTACCAAAAATAGTAACTTTCCATAAATAGCAGCTCTGCACAAAATAACCCTTATTGAATATAAAAACATAAATATTTTTGGGTGATGCAAGATTGCTCTTACACCCAGGATGCTCATGCATCAGACACCCAAGGTAATTTGAGAAGTGACCTTGTCACGACTCAAGTGTGCAGATGAAAACCAAGACGGTTAACCTCCTCCTTTGTTAGCCACGATGAATCTTCTACAGGTCGTCCTTTCCATTTGACCAAATACTCTTCATATGTCCTATTCCTTGTGCTTCTACCAACATGACTGTCCAGCATGTCTTTGATCTCCTTAGTGTCTGAACTAGTTGCTAGAATACTCCACTGTGCTGTTGTGATCTCATCTTCAACACCTCCTTGATGATACTCTGTTAGATTTGAAATATTAAACACTGGTGAAATATTCAGCTCACTAGGCAATTCTACCTCATATGCATTTCCTGAATCATGCTTCTTCAATATCCTACATGGTCCAAACTTCTTCATTTTCAGCTTGTTATATGTACCAACTGGAAACCGCTCCTTCCGCAAATGAACCATGACTTCGTCACCAACTTGAAATTCTTTATACCTCCTTTTCTCATTTTCCTTAGCCTTATACTGTGCGTTCATCTTGGTAATATGCTTCCTCACCTCCCCATGGATGTTCTTCAAGTGTTCTGTAAAATCCTCAGCTTCAGCACTACTTATTTCTCCTTTATCTATCTTCCTCAATTCAGATGCATTTCTTGGACTACTTCCATATATAATCTGGAATGGTGATTTACTAGTGCTTTTGTTGACATAATTATTGTATGCAAATTCTGCCTGTGGTAAAATCAAATCCCATCCTGTTGGCTTATCTCCAACCAAACATCTCAGCAAATTTCTCAAACTTCTATTCACCACCTCTGTCTGTCCATTAGTCTGTGGATGATGTGATGAACTGAACTTCAAATCTGTCCTCAACTTCTTCCACAATGTACACCAGAAATATCCAACAAACTTAGTGTCCCGATCTGAAACTATGGTCTTTGGCAAACCATGAAGTCTCACTACTTCTCTGAAAAATAATTCTGCTACATGAACAGCATCATTAGTCTTCTTGCAGGGAATGAAATGTGTCATCTTTGAAAATCTGTCAACAACCACAAAAATTGAATCATGCCCCCGCTGAGTCGTCGGTAAACTAAGAACAAAGTCCATGCTGATATCCTCCCAAAGCTTCTCTGGTACAGGTAATGGCTGATACAATCCTGTATTCTGCTTCACTCCTTTCACCATCTGACATACTCTGCAACTCTATACAAACTTCTTCACATCTTGCTGCAACTATGGCCAATAATAATTCTCACTAACCAAACCAAGGGTTTTATCACGACTAAAATGTCCAGCCAATCCTCTGCTATACTTCTCTTTGATGAGATTCTCCCTCATAGAACTTTGTCGAATGTACAACTGACTCCCTTTGAATAGCATATCATCCTGGATGATGAAATCCAACCATTTCGTCCTGTCTAGAGTAACAGGTTCTGTACAAGCTTTCCAAGCTTCACCAAAATCAGGATCCTCTGGATACAAATTCTTGAGTTCCTTGAACCCAACCACTTCAATCTGCATTTCTATCAGCAATAGTTGCCTTCTGCTAAGAGCATCTGCAACCCTATTAGACTTTCCACTCTTGTGTTTCAACACAAATGTATAACTCTGCAAAAACTCAACCCACTTCAAATGCCTTTGATTCAATTTTCTTTGACTATTCAAATATTGCAAAGCTTGATGATTAGTATACAAAACAAACTCCTTAGGAAGCAGATAATGTCTCCACTTCTTTAATGCCTGAACTATAGCATAAAATTCTTGATCATAAACAAAATATTTTCTCTTGGCATCATTTAATTTCTCACTGAAATAAGCAACAGGTTTACCTTCTTGGCTCATAACAGCTCCTATTGCAGTACCACTAGCATCACAATCTACTTGAAACACCTTATTAAAATCTGGAAGTGCTAAAACAGGTTGTTCTGTAACTTTTTGTTTCAATAATTAAAAACTCTTTTCTGCCCCATTAGTCCACTTAAACTCTTTTCTATTCCCTCTCATTGTTTCAGTCAAGGGTCCACAAATACTGCTAAAATTTTGGATAAACTTTCTGTAAAAGCTAGCTAGACCATGAAAAGATCTTACTTCAGTAGCATTCTTTGGAGTAGGCCATTCAAGGATAGCTTGTACCTTCTCTGGGTCCATTTTTAGACCTTCTCCTGAAACTACAAACCCCAAATACACTAACTCTTTCTTCACAAAACTACACTTCTTCAAATTAATCAGTAATTTCTCTTATCTCAACTTCTCAAATACCATACGAATATGCATTATATGCTCCTCCAATGTCTTACTAAAGATCAAAATATCATCTAGGTAAACAATGACAAACTTACCCAAAAATTCTTTCAGAACCTCGTTCATCAACCGCATGAAAGTGCTCAGTGCATTGGTTAGCCCAAAAGGCATGACTAACCACTCATATAGTCCTTCCTTTGTCTTGAAGGCTGTCTTCCATTCATCTCCTTCTCTGATCCGAATCTGATGATATCCACTCTTAAGATCTATTTTTGAGAAATACACAGCTTCACTCAAACAGTCCATAATATCATCCATTCGTGGCAATGGAAACCTATACTTGATTGTGATCTTATTTATTGCTCTAGAATCTGTCCACATCCTCCATTCTCCATTCTTCTTTGGTGCTAATACCACAGGTACAGCACAGGGACTCAGACTCTCTCGAATCAATCCTTTCCGTAACAACTCATGTACTTGTCTGTTCAACTCCTCACTTTCTGTAGGTGTCATTCTGTGTGCTGCCTTATTCGGAAAACTCGCTCCTAGGATCAAGTCCATCTTATGGCTGATCTTCCTGACTGATGGTAATCCATCAGGCCCGTTATCCGATACAATATCCTGAAACTCATTCAACAAATCTGCAACTTCTACAGGAACATCTTCTACTTCCTCATTACCAACTTTTAGAATTAAAGCAAAACATACATGCTAATGCCTCATACCATCTAAGAAATTTCTTCCATCAACAAAAGTTATCCTTGCATTACCACATACCTTTTCTTCAGTCTCCTTCAATGGTTTTAGCTTATGTCGCACTCCATCCTTTGTCAGGGAATAGGTATTCGTACGACCATCATGTACAACACATCAGTCAAACTACCATGGTCTACCCAACAACATATGACATGCATCCATAGATATGATATCACACAATACCTCATCTTGGTATCTACCAACCTTTAACTTTACTAGACTTTGTTCATTGACCATGACCTTGTGGTCATCTTGTACCCAGGCAATCCAATATGGATGTGGGTGTTTCTGTCTCTTGAGCTTCAACTTTGTCACCATCTCTTCTGACACCAAGTTGTCAGTGCTTCCACTATTAATAATTACATCACAATATTTACCTTCACACTTGCACCTGGTGCGAAACAGGCTCCTCCTTTGCTCAAGTTCATTCTCACCACTCAACAGGACTCTTCTGTTAATCAACGTTTCTCCTCTTTCAGCATCTTCAGAATTTGATGATCTGGCATCTTCATCTACATGTGCAACTCTAGCCTGGCTTTCATTTCTCATGTCTGTTCTGCCTTGGCGATGAGGACATTCAAATGCCCTATGAGCTTCTTCTCCACAGTGAAAACATGTTCCACGGAAGCCACCTCTTCCAGATCCTTGTCCTCTTCCTCTTCCTCTCTGATCTCTATTATTCTGATCCTGAAAGTGATTGGAATTATTTTCGCACTGATTCTGACTGCTACTGGCCTCATCCTTCCTTTTCAGATCTTCATTTCGGCCACCATATGACCGTCCACCAAATCGTCCACCGCGACCTCTTCCGTTTTGTCTGCTCTCGAACATCTAGTTCATCTTTTCCTCTATTTTTAGGGCAAATTGGTATGCCTCCTCAATACTGTTCATTCGAACCAGATTCAACTCTTCCTGAATGCTTGGCCTTAACCCATTAAGGTATCAGGCAAATTTCTCCTTATCAGCTTCTGCATGGCCTGTTCTGATGAGGAGTTGATAGAACTCATCTGTATACTCCCGAACAGATTTTTCTGCTTGCTTCAAACTTTGCATTTTCTTCAGTAGGTCAAGCTCATAATCAAGAGGAATGAACTATCGCTTCAATTTTTTCCACCATCCGATCCCATCTTGTGATTTTATCTTTCCCTCTTCTATTTCGCTCTAATTGAATTTCTTGCCACCAGATCTTCGCATGACCTTTCAGTCTCGCTTTCGTAAATTTGACCCTATCAGGATCCTCAACATCTTCATACTCAAAATATTTCTCACATTCATTGATCCAGTCGATCAATTCCTCTGTGTTAAGATTTCAAGAAAATGTAAGAACCTCAATCTTAGGTCTTTTCCCAATCTTGGAAATCGCCCGAAAAAGTCTTTCTTCCTCCTGGTTCACAATTTCAGCTTCTCCTTCTTGATATTCTTCTTTGACTTCATCCTCGCTTTCATCTTTGACATTAAGATACATTCATCTGTGAATCTCTTTTTGCAATGCTCGCACTTGTCTCTGTAGCTCTCTAACCTTAGGTGTCACAGCACCAGGTCTTCTGCCACGTTCTCTTCGTGGAGGCATTTTCGCGATGCACGCTGAAACCCTAGCCACGATCCTGGTGTAAACTGCCTCACAGTCGGCGATCTGTTTACACACTCAAGAACTCCTGCTCTGATACCACTTGATGAAGGGTGCTCCCCTTAATACCACAACCACATAAGAGAAATAGAGAAACAACAACAATAATATGCAAGAATAGAAAATTGGCTTCTTATTATCTCCAGAAATGTGGAATTACAAATTTTTAGAATTACAATATGCAAAGCCACATGGGCATTCCCTTACAATATTCTGTAGGGAAAAGCATCGAATCAATACCCAGATCTACTACCCAGAACTATTCTGAACTGCCTAAGACAATAATACAGCCTTCCTTATATAGGCAATTTTCCACCGCCTGGGAAGGTTCCAGAATTTTAGCCAATAAGCCCGACCAAACTTAGAATTATTTTATTTTATATTTTATTACATCATAGTCGGCTCAAGATAACCTTTCAAACCCGAACAGAAATTTTGAAGAAAATTATTTTTCGCCATTTCGAGTGGCCCAACTTCCGAAGACCATAAGTCATCACCAGTTGACCCGATCGGCTATTATAACCCCATTTCGGAAATGCCATGAAGCGCTCTACAGATTTGACATGTGCAAGCGCCTGTCACCCAAATTTTTGACCTCATCCGGGGCCTCTAAAGCCTTCAAAACTGAGTTCAAAGTTTCTGTACCCTACTGCCAACAGCAAAAATCTTCAATATCTTCCAATATACACTTGATCTGGCAATGAAACTTTACTAGCAGACTTACATGACCAAAATCAACCTCCAAGAATGAAATCAGATCATTCTGAGCATGTACAAAAATTACCAAAAATAGTAACTTTCCATAAATAGCATCTCTGCACAAAATAACCTTTATTGAATATAAAAACATAAATATTTTTGGGTGATGCAAGATTGCTCTTACACCCACGATGCTCCTGCATCAGACACCCAAGGTAATTTGAGAAGTGACCCTGTCACGACTCAGGTGTGCAGAGGAAAACCAAGAGGGTTAACCTCCTCCTTTGTTAGCCACGATGAATCTTCTACAGGTCGTCCTTTCCATTTGACCAAATACTCTTCATATGTCCTATTCCTTGTGCTTCTACCAACATGACTCTCCAGTATGTCTTTGATCTCCTTAGTGTCTGAACTAGTTAGTGGAATACTCCACTGTGCTGTTGTGATCTCATCTTCAACACCTCCTTGATGATATTCTGTTAGATCTGAAATGTTAAACACTGGTGAAATATTCAGCTCACTAGGCAATTCTACCTCATATGCATTTCCTGAATCATGCTTCTTCAATATCCTACATGGTCTAAACTTCTTCATTTTCAGCTTGTTATATGTACCAACTGGAAACCGCTCCTTCCGCAAATGAACCATGACTTCGTCACCAACTTGAAATTCTTTATACCTCCTTTTCTCATTTGCTTAGCCTTATACTGTGCGTTCATCTTGGTAATATGCTTCCTCACCTCCCCATGGATGTTCTTCAAGTGTTCTGTAAAATCCTCAGCTTCAGCACTACTTATTTCTCCTTTATCTATCTTCCTCAATTCAGATGCATTTCTTGGACTACTTCCATATATAATCTGGAATGGTGATTTACCAGTGCTCTTGTTGACATAATTATTGTATGCAAATTCTGCCTATGGTAAAATCAAATCCCATCCTGTTGGCTTATCTCCAACCAAACATCTCAGCAAATTTCTCAAACTTCTATTCACCACCTCTATCTGTCCAGTAGTCTGTGGATGATGTAATGAACTGAACTTCAAATCTGTCCTCAACTTCTTCCACAATGTACGCCAGAAATATCCAACAAACTTAGTGTCCCGATCTGAAACTATGGTCTTTGGCAAACCATGAAGTCTCACTACTTCTCTGAAAAATAATTCTGCTACATGAACAGCATCATTAGTCTTCTTGCAGGGAATGAAATGTGTCATCTTCGAAAATCTGTCAACTACCACAAAAATTGAATCATGCCCCCGCTGAGTCGTCGGTAAACCAAGAACAAAGTCCATGCTGATATCTTCCCAAAGCTTCTCTGGTACAGGTAATGGCTGATACAATCTTGTATTCTGCTTCACTACTTTCGCCATCTGACATACTCAGCAACTCTATACAAACTTCTTCACATCTTGCTGCAACTATGGCCAATAATAATTCTCACTAACCAATCCAAGGGTTTTATCACGACCAAAATATCCAGCCAATCCTCCGCTATGCTTCTCTTTGATGAGATTCTCCCTCATAGAACTTCGTGGAATGTACAACTGACTCCCTTTGAATAGCATATCATCCTGGATGATGAAATCCAACCATTTCGTCCTGTCTAGAGTAACAGGTTCTGTACAAGCTTTCCAAGCTTCACCAAAATCAGGATCATCTGGATACAAATTTTTGAGTTCCTTGAACCCAACCACTTCAATCTACATTTCTGTCAGCAATAGTTGACTTCTGCTAAGAGCATCTGCAACCCTATTAGACTTTCCACTCCTGTGTTTCAAAACAAATGTATAACTCTGCAAAAACTCAACCCACTTCAAATGCCTTTGATTCAATTTTCCTTGACTATTCAAATATTGCAAAGCTTGATGATTAGTATACAAAACAAACTCCTTAGGAAGTAGATAATGTCTCCACTTCTTTAATGCCTGAACTATAGCATAAAATTCCTGATCATAAACAGAATATTTTCTCTTGGCATCATTTAATTTATCACTGAAATAAGCAACAGGTTTACCTTCTTGGCTCATAACAGCTCCTATTGCAGTACCACTAGCATCACAATCTACTTGAAACACCTTATTAAAATCTAGAATTGCTAAAACAGGTTGTTCTGTAACTTTTTGTTTCAATAATTGAAAACTCTTTTCTGCCCCATTAGTCCACTTAAACTCTTTTCTATCCCCTCTCATTGTTTCAGTCAAGGGTCCACAAATACTGCTATAATTTCGGATAAACTTTCTGTAAAAGCTAGCTAGACCATGAAAACATCTTACCTCAGTAGCATTCCTTGGAGTAGGCCATTCAAGGATAGCCTGTACCTTCTCTGGGTCCATTTTTAGACCTTCTCCTGAAACTACAAACCCCAAATACACTAACTCTTTCTTCACAAAACTGCACTTCTTCAAATTAATCAGCAATTTCTCTTCTCTCAACTTATCAAATACCATATGAATATGCATCATATGCTCCTCCAATGTCTTACTAAAGATCAAAATATCATCTAGGTAAACAATGATAAACTTACCCAGAAATTTTTTCAGAACCTCGTTCATGAGCCGCATGAAAGTGCTCGGTGCATTGGTTAGCCCAAAAGGCATGACTAACCACTCATATAGTCCTTCCTTTGTCTTGAAGGTAGTCTTCCATTCATCTCCTTCTCTGATCCGAATCTGATGATATCCACTCTTTAGATCTATCTTTGAGAAATACACAGCTCCACTCAAACAGTCCATAATATCATCCATTCGTGGCAATGGAAACCTATACTTGATTATGATCTTGTTTATTGCCCTAGAATCTGTACACATCCTCCATTCTCCATTCTTCTTTGGTGCTAATACCGCTGGTACAGCATAGGGACTCAGACTCTCTCGAATCAATCTTTTCCATAACAACTCATGTACTTGTCTATTCAACTCCTCACTTTCTGTAAGTGTCATTCTGTGTGCTACCTTATTCAGTAAACTCGCTCCTCGGATCAAGTCCATCTGATGGCTGATCTTCCTGACTGATGGTAATCCATCAGGCACGTTATCCGATACAATATCCTAAAACTCATTCAACAAATCTGCAACTTCTACAGGAACATCTTCTACTTCCTCATTACCAGCTTTTAGAATTAAAGCAAACAATACATGCTAATGCCTCATACCATCTAAGAAATTTCTTCCATCAACAAAAGTTATCCTTGCATTACCACATACCTTTTCTTCAGTCTCCTTCAATGGTTTTAGCTTATGTCGCACTGCATCTTTTGTTAGGGAATAGGTATTCGCACGACCATCATGTAAAACACATCTGTCAAACTGCCATGGTCTACCCAACAACATATGACATGCATCCATAAATATGATATCACACAATACCTCATCTTGGTATCTGCCAACCTTGAACTTTACTAGACTTTGTTCATTGACCATGACCTTGTGGTCATCCTGTACCCAGGCAATCCGATATGGATGTGGATGTTTCTATCTCTTGAGCTTCAACTTTGTCACCATCTCTTCTAACACCAAATTGTCAGTGCTTCCACTATCAATAATCACATCACAACATTTACCTTCACACTTGCACCTGGTGCGAAACAGGCTCCTCCTTTGCTCAAGTTCATTCTCACCACTCAACAGGACTCTTCTGTTAATGAACATTTCTCCTCTTTCAGCATCTTCAGAATTTGATGATTTGGCATCTTCATCTACATGTGCAACTCTGGCCTGGCCTTCATTTCTCCTGTCTGTTCTACCTTGGTGCTGAGGACATTCAAATGCCCTATGAGCTTCTTCTCCATAGTGAAAACATGTTCCACGGAAGCCACCTCTTCCAGATCCTTGTCCTCTTCCTCTTCCTCTCTGATCTCTATTATTCTGATCTTGGAAGTGATTAGAATTATTTCCACATTGATTCTGACTGCTACTGGCCTCATCCTTCCTTTTCAGATCTTCATTTCGGCCACCATATGACCGTCCACCAAATCGTCCACCGCGACCTCTTCCGTTTTGTCTGCTCTCGAACTTTTTGTTCAGCTTTTCTTCTACTTTTAGGGAAAATTGGTATGCCTCCTCAATACTGTTCATTCGAACCAGATTCAACTCCTCCTGAATGCTTGGCCTTAACCAATTAAGGTATCGGGCAACTTTCTCCTTATCAGCTTCTGCATGGCTTGTTCTGATGAGGAGTCGATAGAACTCCTCTGTATACTCCTGAACAGATTTTCCTGCTTG
Organism: Chamaecyparis obtusa; assembly: GCA_027943335.1. NCBI lineage: Eukaryota > Viridiplantae > Streptophyta > Pinopsida > Cupressales > Cupressaceae > Chamaecyparis > Chamaecyparis obtusa. Next base: position 2,200,321 of record BSBK01000477.1, read on the forward strand.
CTTCAAACTTTGCATTTTCTTCAGTAGGTCAAGCTCATAATCAACAAGAATGAACTGTCGCTTCAATTTTTTCCACCATCCGATCCCATCTTGTGATTTTATCTTTCCCTCTTCTATTTCGCTCCAATTGAATTTCTTGCCACCAGATCTTCGCATGACCTTTCAATCTGGCCTTCACAAATTTGACCCTATCAGGATCCTCAACATCTTCATACTCAAAATATTCCTCACATTCATTGATCCAGTCGATCAATTCCTCTGGGTTAAAATTTTCAGAAAATGTAGGAACCTCAATCTTAGGTCTTTTTCCAATCTTAGAAATCGCCCGAAAAAGTCTTTCTTCCTCATGGTTCACAATTTCAGCTTCTCCTTCTTGATATTCTTCTTCGACTTCATCCTCTCTTTCATCTCTGACATTAAGATTCATTCATCTGTGAATCTCTTCTTGCAATGCTCGCACTTGTCTCTGTAGCTCTCTAACCTCAGGTGTCACAGCACCACGTCTTCCGCCACGTTCTCTTCGTGGAGGCATTTTTGCGATGCGCACTCAAACCCTAGCCACGGTCCTGGTGCAAACTGCCTCACAGTCGGCGATCTGTTTATACACTCAAGAACTCCTGCTCTGATACCACTTGATGAAGGGTGCTCCCCTTGATACCACAACCACATAAGAAAAATAGAGAAACAACAACAATAATATGCAAGAACAGAAAATTGGCTTCTTATTATCTCCACAAATGTGGAATTACAAACTTTTAGAATTATAATATGCAAAGCCACATGGGCATTCCCTTACAATATTTTGTAGGATAAAGCCTCAAATCAATACCCAGAACTATTCTGAACTGCCTAAGACAATAATACAGCCTTCCTTATATAGGCAATTTTTCATTGCCTGGGAAGGTTCTAGAATTTTAGACAATAAGGCCGACCAAACTTAGAATTATTTTATTTTACATTTTATTACATCATAGTCGGCTCAAGATAACCTTTGAAACCCGAACATAAATTTTGAATAAAATTATTTTTCACCATTTCGGGTGGCCCAACTTCTGAAGACCATAAGTCATCACCAGTTGACCCGATCGGCTATTATAACCCCATTTCGAAAATGCCACGAAGTGCTCTACAGACTTGACTCGCGGAAGCGCTCGTCACCCAAATTTTTGACCTCATCCGGGGCCTCTAAAGCCTTCAAAAATGAGTTCAAAGTTTCTGTACCCTGCTGCCAATACCGAAAATCTTCAATATCTTCCAATATACACTTGATCTGGCAATGAAACTTTACTGGCAGACTTACATGACCAAAATCAACCTCCAAGAAAGAAATCAGATCATTCTGAGCACATACAAAAATTACCAAAAATAGTAACTTTCCATAAATAGCAGCTCTGCACAAAATAACCCTTATTGAATATAAAAACATAAATATTTTTGGGTGATGCAAGATTGCTCTTACACCCAGGATGCTCCTGCATCAGACACCCAAGGTAATTTGAGAAGTGACCCTGTCACGACTCAGGTGTGCAGAGGAAAATCAAGACGGTTAACCTCCTCCTTTGTTAGCCATGATGAATCTTCTACAGGTCATCCTTTCTATTTCACCAAATGCTCTTCATATGTCCTATTCCTTGTGCTTCTACCAACATGACTGTCCAGTATGTCTTCGATCTCCTTAGTGTCTGAACTAGTTGCTGGAATACTCCACTGTGCTGTTATGATATCATCTTCAACACCTCCTTGATGATACTCTGTTAGATCTGAAATGTTAAACACTAGTGAAATATTCAGCTCACTAGGCAATTCTACCTCATATGCATTTTCTGAATCATGCTTCTTCAATATCCTACATGGTCCAAACTTCTTCATTTTCAGCTTGTTATATGTACCAACTGGAAACCGCTCCTTCCGCAAATGAACCATGACTTCGTCACCAACTTGAAATTCTTTATATCTCCTTTTCTCATCTGCCTTAGCCTATTGTGCGTTCATTTTGGTAATATGCTTCCTCACCTCCCCATGCATGTTCTTCAAGTGTTCTGTAAAATCCTCAGCTTCAGCACTACTTATTTCTCCTTTATCTATCTTCCTCAATTCAGATGCATTTCTTGGACTACTTCCATATATAATCTGGAATGATGATTTACCAGTGCTCCTGTTGACATAATTATTGTATGCAAATTCTGCCTATGGTAAAATCAAATCCCATCCTGTTGGCTTATCTCCAACCAAACATCTCAGTAAATTTCCCAAACTTCTATTCACCACCTCTGTCTGTCCATTAGTCTGTGGATGATGTGATGAACTGAACTTCAAATCTGTCCTCAACTTCTTCCACAATGTATGCCAGAAATATCCAACAAACTTAGTGTCCCGATCTGAAACTATGGTCTTTGGCAAACCATGAAGTCTCAATACTTCTCTGAAAAATAATTCTGCTACATGAACAGCATCATTAGTCTTCTTGCAGGGAATGAAATGTGTCATCTTCGAAAATCTGTCAACTACCACAAAAATTGAATCATACCCCCGCTGAGTCGTCGGTAAACCAAGAACAAAGTCCATGCTGATATCCTCCCAAGGCTTCTCTGGTACAGGTAATGGCTGATACAATCCTGTATTCTGCTTCACTCCTTTCGCCATCTGACATACTCTGCAACTATATACAAACTTCTTCACATCTTGCCACAACTGTGGCCAATAATAATTCTCACTAACCAAACCAAAGGTTTTATCACGACCAAAATGTCCAGCCAATCATCCGCTATGCTTCTCTTTGATGAGATTCTCCCTCATGGAACTTCGTGGAATGCACAACTGACTCCCTCTGAATAGCATATCATCCTGGATGATGAAATCTAACCATTTCATCCTGTCTAAAGTAACAGGTTCTGTACAAGCTTTCCAAGGTTCACCAAAATCAGGATCCTCTGGATACAAATTCTTGAGTTCCTTGAACCCAACCACTTCAATCTACATTTCTGTCAGCAATAGTTGCCTTCTACTAAGAGCATCTACAACCCTATTAGACTTTCCACTCCTGTGTTTCAAAACAAATGTATAACTCTGCAAAACCTCAACCCACTTCAAATGCCTTTGATTCAATTTTTCTTGACTATTCAAAAATTACAAAGCTTGATGATCAGTATACAAAACAAACTCCTTAGGAAGCAGATAATGTCTCCACTTCTTTAATGCCTGAACTATAGCATAAAATTCCTAATCATAAATAGAATATTTTCTCTTGGCATCATTTAATTTCCCACTGAAATAAGCAATAGGTTTACCTTCTTGGCTCATAACGGCTCCTATTGCAGTACCACTAGCATCACAATCTACTTGAAACACCTTATTAAAATCTAGAAGTGCTAAAATAGGTTGTTCTGTAACTTTTTATTTCAATCATTGAAAACTCTTTTCTGCCCCATTAGTCCACTTAAACTCTTTTCTATCCCCTCTCATTGTTTCAGTCAAGGGTCCACAAATACTGCTAAAATTTCGGATAAACTTTCTGTAAAAGCTAGCTAGACCATGAAAAGATCTTACCTCAGTAGCATTCCTTGGAGTAGGCCATTCAAGGATAGCCTGTACCTTCTCTGGGTCCATTTTTAGACCTTCTCCTGAAACTACAAACCCCAAATACACTAACTCTTTCTTCACAAAACTGCACTTCTTCAAATTAATCAGCAATTTCTCTTCTCTCAACTTCTCAAATACCATATGAATATGCATCATATGCTCCTCCAATGTCTTACTAAAGATCAAAATATCATCTAGGTAAACAATGATAAACTTACCCAGAAATTCTTTCAGAACCTCGTTCATGAGCCGCATGAAAGTGCTCGGTGCATTGGTTAGCCCAAAAGCCATGACTAACGACTCATATATTCCTTCCTTTGTCTTGAAGGAAGTCTTCCATTCATCTCCTTCTCTGATCCGAATCTGATGATATCCACTCTTCAGATCTATCTTTGAGAAATACACAGCTCCACTCAAACAGTCCATAATATCATCCATTCGTGGCAATGGAAACCTATACTTGATTGTGATCTTGTTTATTGCCCTATAATCTGTACACATCCTCCATTCTCCATTCTTCTTTGGTGCTAATACCGCTGGTACAGCACAGGGACTCAGACTCTTTCGAATCAATCCTTTCTGTAACAACTCATGTACTTGTCTGTTCAACGCCTCACTTTCTACAGGTGTCATTCTATGTGCTGCCATATTTGGCAAACTCGCTCGTAGGATCAAGTCCATCTGATGGCTGATCTTCCTGACTGGTAGTAATCCATCAGGCACGTTATCGGATACAATATCCTGAAACTCATTCAACAAATCTGCAACTTCTACAAGAACATCTTCTACTTCCTCATTACCAACTTTTGGAATTAAAGCAAAACATACATACTCATGCCTCATACCATCTAAAATTTTTTTTCTATCAACAAAAGTTATCCTTGCATTACCACATACCTTTTCTTCAGTCTCCTTCAATGGTTTTAGCTTATGTCGCACTCCATCCTTTGTCAGGGAATAGGTATTCGCACGACCATCATGTACAGCACATCTGTCAAACTGCCATGGTCTACCCAACAACATATGACATGCATCCGTAGATATAATATCACACAATACCTCATCTTGGTATCCGCCAACCTTGAACTTTACTAGGCTTTGTTCATTGACCATGACCTTGTGGTCATCCTGTACCCAGGCAATCCGATATGGATGTGGGTGTTTCTATCTCTTGAGCTTCAACTTTGTCACCATCTCTTCTGACACCAAATTGTCAGTGCTTTCACTATCAATAATCACATCACAATATTTACCTTCACACTTGCACCTGGTGCGAAACAGGCTCCTCCTTTGCTCAGGTTCATTCTCACCACTCAACAGGACTCTTCTGTTAATCAACGTTTCTCCTCTTTTAGTATTTTCAAAATTTGATGATCTGGCATCTTCATCTACATGTGCAACTCTGGCCTGGCCTTCATTTCTCCTATCTGTTCCAGATCCTTGTCCTCTTCCTCTTCCTCTCTGATCTCTATTATTCTGATCCTGGAAATGATTGGAATTATTTCCACACTGATTCTGACTGCTACTGGCCTCATCCTTCCTTTTCAGATCTTCATTTCAGCCACCATATGACCGTCCACCAAATCGTCCACCGTGACCTCTTCCATTTTCTCTGCTCTAGAACTTCTTGTTCAGCTTTTCCTCTACTTTTAGGGCAAATTGGTATGCCTCCTCAATACTGCTCATTCAAACCAAATTCAACTCCTCCTGAATGCTTGGCCTTAACCCATTAAGGTATCCAGCAACTTTCTCCTTATCAGCTTCTGCATGGCCTATTCTGATGAGGAGTCGATAGAACTCCTCTGTATACTCCTGAACAGATTTTTCTGCTTGCTTCAAACTTTGTATTTTCTTCAATATGTCAAGCTCATAATCAATAGGAATGAACTGTCGCTTCAATTTTTTCCACCATCCGATCCCATCTTGTGATTTTATCTTTCCCTCTTCTATTTTGCTCTAATTGAATTTCTTGCCACCAGATCTTCGCATGACCTTTCAGTCTGGCCTTTGCAAATTTGACCCTATCAAGATCCTCAACATCTTCATACTCAAAATATTCCTCACATTCATTGATCCAGTCGATCAATTCCTCTGGGTTAAAATTTCCAGAAAATGTAGGAACCTCAATCTTAGGTCTTTTCCCAATCTTGGAAATCGCCCGAAAAAGTCTTTCTTCCTCCTGGTTCACAATTTCAACTTCTCCTTCTTGATATTTTTCTTCGACTTCATCCTCGCTTTCATCTCTGACATTAAGATTCATTCCTCTGTGAATCTCTTCTTGCAATGCTCGCATTTGTCTCTGCAGCTCTCTAACCTTAGGTGTCACAGCACCAGGTCTTCCGCCACGTTCTCTTCATGGAAGCATTTTCGCGATGCGCACTGAAACCCTAGCCACGGTCCTGGTGCAAACTACCTCACAGTCGGCGATCTGTTTACACACTCAAGAACTCCTGCTCTGATACCACTTGATGAAGGGTGCTCCCCTTAATACCACAACCACATAAGAGAAATAGAGAAACAACAACAATAATATGCAAGAACAGAAAATTGGCTTCTTATTATCTCCACAAATGTGGAATTACAAACTTTTAGAATTACAATATGCAAAGCCACATGGGCATTCCCTTACAATATTCTGTAGGACAAAGCCTCGAATCAATACCCAGATCTACTACCCAGAACTATTCTGAACTGCCTAAGACAATAATAGAGCCTTCCTTATATAGGCAATTTTCCACCGCCTGGGAAGGTTTCAGAATTTTAGCTAATAAGGCCGAGCAAACTTAGAATTATTTTATTTTACATTTTATTATATCATAGTTGGCTCAAGATAACCTTTGAAACCCGAATAGAAATTTTGAAGAAAATTATTTTTCGCCATTTCGGGTGGCCCAACTTCCGAAGACCATAAGTCATCACCAGTTGACCCGATTGGCTATTATAACCCCATTTCGAAAATGCTACGAAGTGCTCTACAGACTTGACCAGCGCAAGCACTCGTCACCCAAATTTTTGACCTCATCCGGGGCCTCTAAAGCCTTCAAAACTGAGTTCAAAGTTTTTGTACCCTGCTGCCAATACCAAAAATCTTCAATATCTTCCAATATACACTTGATCTGGCAATGAAACTTTACTGGCAGACTTACATGACCAAAATCAACCTCCAAGAAAGAAATCAGATCATTCTGAGCACATACAAAAATTACCAAAAATAGTAACTTTCTATAAATAGCAGCTCTGCACAAAATAACCCTTATTGAATATAAAAACATAAATATTTTTGGGTGATGCAAGATTGCTCTTACACCTAGGATGCTCCTGCATCATATTGAGTTTCCAGAATCTATTTTCATTGGTTTATTTTTGGAGCTTTGTTTTCCTGAATCAACCAGTTGGCCAACCCCTTTGTGGGAGCAGCATTATGTCTATATCAGGGATTGGGTACTTTATGATGTTGATCTTTATTTTGAAGATTCATTTGGGGTTGTGCCTAGTAATACTATTATTGAGAATGATGGAACTTATGAAGGAGATGTGTCAAGTGCTGACACTCTTTCTTATAATCATGAGAGTGATGCTCTTTCTCAATATGGGGTAGAGGATTTGTGCAGTCAGTCAGATGAAGAAAATGATTGGATGAATGAAAATGTTGCTAATGATTTCCTATTAGAGGAGGGTGGTCTCAAGGATAGTTGCTCACTTCATAGTGAACAAATTTTAGATTACTTGTCTTGTGAATATCTCAGATATTCAGGGAGGGATAGCTCTGAGTTCTCACACTCAACACACATTGATTTTGACCGGGAGCATGAGTCAGTAGGGTTTGACTTTGACATATGTGCCTCAAATTCTTTTGTTGCCCCAGTACTACTAGATAGAAACCAAGCTATATATGATATATTAGATGATGAAGTCATCAATGTTTGTTCACTTTCAAGTAATGCAGATGTCCCTAATATGGCGTTGAGTACTGATTGGGAAAGTTGTATAGATTTTGAATCCTTTTCTGATTCTGAATCTTTTGCTAGGCCATTGAAGGTTGGCCCTTCAGTTTCTCATGATGAATGTGTTGATGTTTCCTTTCCCACGTACAAACATTTTTTGGTTTTATCAAATGCTGACAAGATGCAGGATGCTCCTATGTTTGGTGATGATGTCCCATATGATGAGTCCCCTCAGTGTTTGCATGAAGATCAGTATATCTTCTCCTTGGAGGTGTAAACTTCTGATATGAATGGATCCAATAACATTTACACTGATAGTTTGAAAGAGCTGGAGTGTTTTTCTTTTCATTTGGACAGTAAGCTTCCCGAATGTGGTGGCAAAATTGAAGATGATTCATGTTGTAGTTCCTTCAGCATTTTCCTATTTAAGGAGTGCAACATGCATATGCCACATTCTTTTCAAAGTTGGTATGACTTCTTATCTTGGTCCTCAACTAGATTATGCTGACATTTTTTGTCTTATGTTATTGGAAAATGGAAATGGTTTTCATCAGGTGCATGAAGGTGATAAGCCCAACTTATTTCTATTTTGTGGAGATGAAGACTATTTGTTTGATAGAAGAAAAAATTGATCATAATTTTTGGGGCCCTGAGCCTTTTTGTAAATATTGTAAATCCTTGTATAGTTGTTTTCCCTTTTAGTTGTGTGTTTCCCTTCCTGTTTCCCTAGTTCGGTTGCCAGTTTTTGAGGTCCCTGTCTCTTTTCCAATGGGTGGTCTACTCTCCCATTGATCCTAAATTCTTGCCATGCCTGCAAGAGGCATGCTTCCCCAGATAGAGCCACTATTAGCACCTAGAAATTTTTCATGGCTTCATCATCTTTCCTCTGGTTTCTACAGTGTTTTTCCTTGCCCTTGGCCTTAAACCCTAGTTCAAAATTTCAAAAATCTAGCCGTTGGGACATGAAACCCTAGTCCATCTTAACCATGTTCTAATTTTGCATTACCTTTTTCAGTCACTAAAGTCCTAAAATACCCATGTGCAAAAAGGTAAGGTTCATTTTACATGTTTTGTGGTTAGGTTTCATGTCGGGGTCCCCTTTTAATAAATTTCTCTAGGCCTAGGTCTCCCGCAGTACTTTTTCCTAAGTTCCGCCCATTAAGAATTGTGTGGCTATTTTTGTTTTGCAAGACTGTGGGTTGTCAGAGTTTTTGACAAGCGGTATAGCGACGAAGTGCCATCTATCCTAGCGGGCCTGATATCTAAGTCTAAGATTCATGATCTGTGGTGGGCGTATGATCTCATGGAATCTTCTTCTCCCATGAGATCATGCACTGGTCATCAGATCCTCCATCATGTTCATGCCGACTGGAGTGGGTCCACTGCCAAGTGTGCATGGGTGGCAGTTGATTATTGGTTGCAGAGTGGTGAGGTGGAAGTTTGTTAGTGGGACCTGGTTGCTCGTGTGTCCTTGAGGGTCTTGACATCTGTAGAAGATCTACAGTTGGCATATGATCTTATGGGTTTTGTCAGAGCTACGATATCTTACGCTGACTGTCAATGTTACTTTTTCTTAGGTGACAAATAGAAGGTGGGTCCTCTGACAGTTGGACCTGACGTGTGTGATTTTCATTGGCGAAAGGGATAATGATGCAGCGGGCCCATTTCCAGGTGTTGGAGAGTTGTTTTATTTTGATTGGTCAGCATGTTTGTGACTAGGATGATGTCAGTCGGGCTAGTTTCTCCAAAGAGCGTAAGGCACTATAGGATCTTGTGGTTGTCATTATATCACTGGGGTAAGATGCACGATGGTTAAGTCTGCGGTATAACAATGGCCATTGATCTTGTCTTAAGGGAGATACTTTGTTGTGGGTCCAATGTGCTTCATGGCACTGACGTGCTTGATTTTGATTGGCCACAGGTTTAATGATGTGGAACTTGTCAGTGGGGCCGTAGTTTTTCAAAGAGTTAAAGCAACGATAGATCTTGCATTTGTTGTTATATCACTCAGGTAAGATGTACAATGGTTAAGTGCGTGGTATAACAAGAGTTGTTGATCTCATCTAGGGGGAGATACTTTGCGTTGGGTCTGATATGCTTCATGGCACTGACATGCTTGATTTTGATTGGCCGAATGGTGGTGATGTGGAAAAGACTTTTCAAGGGGTTTGTGATTGTTTTTTTGAACGATGTGAACCACCTAATTTGCCTGGAAAGCAGAACAAATCAACGGTCATGTTTTAAACCTTGTTGACCAACTGTTGCATTTTAAATTTGAATTTTTAGAGGGGTTTTTCTATGATAGAAAGGACTAAAATTCATTGTTTTAGCAGCTAGATTTGGTGAAACTGGTGGTGTTGACTACTACAGTATGGTCTAGAGTTTGATGATGATTGTAGGGTGTCTATACCATGTGGAAATGGGTGAATTTTGTTTCTCGAGGTGTGTTGCAGGTGGCCGATCAAATTGATTTGCATGGTGAATTTATGATCTTCAGTACAAACTTAGAGATTTCTTATTCTTGAAGATCATTCTTGGATCTGATTGACCTGTTGCTTGGTTTTCTTCCAAGTGTATTAATTTTTTTGACTATTTCTAGTTGGTGTGGTGGTTGAAAACCCTATTTTTGCTCTAAATGATCCATAGCTTGTTGCAATCCTTGGTCCTATAAAAGGATTTTTCTAGATCATTTAGAGGGGTTCTGATTTTGGTTGGTTCTAGGGGGTTGTAGCAGGCTGTATCACATTGTATGTAGATTGAATAGAATTTTCTTGTAGTCTTTTGCAGGTTATTGAAGTGGTTTTCTCTCTTTTTCACTTTGAACATGTACATGACTCATCATACTTAATATAACTATTTCAAGCTTTCAAGTCTCTCCTTGGTGTCAATCTTGTGAATTTTGGATTTTTTGATCTATTGCATAGGGTTACCTTTGTATATGTTCTATTCTTTAGTTCTTGATTTAGGATCAAGTGAAATATACTTTAGATAGGGCATAGATTCATTTTGATTTGTCTACAGAAGGATACTATAAGTAGTGGATGGGATGGAATGTTTATGTTTATGGCTATGATTCTTTGACAGTAGTTGGTTCATGTTTCAATGTCTATATTTGAGATCCACCCAATGGATAATGGCATTGATCAGGGATTAGTATATTCAGTTGAGTTCAATGTTTTATTGGCTCTTGTTTACTTCTTTCCATCTTCATGTATCAACACCTTTTCAAGTTTTGATTATTGTTTGGTTGATAGTAGTAATACCCTTCATAGTAATGGAGAGTCAATGAATGTTTGATTACCATTTAGTACTTTCTTGCTATCATCTTCTTTGTTCAATCTAGTTTAAAGTCCTAAAATGCCATAAGTTACTGGATTAGGTACACCCATGTTGGTTTTGTAGAGCCAGAAGTGAGGAGGGCAGTCTTGTCCCTACAGTTGGTCCAGTTGTCTTGTAGAGCTCTCATACTTGTAGCTAACCATTCCTAACATCAATCTCAGAGCATATTGGGAGCCCTAGTTGGCGTAAGTGTTTTGAAACACCAACACAAACTATCAAAGAGACACTATAGGATTAGGATACAAAGGAGAAGGACCAAAAGAACCAAAAGGAAAAGAAAAGATCACACCTTTTCATGAGATATCTAAAGCTCCTTCCTTACAGTTCTGAAAACATGGTATGTATGTAGATCTAGAGAAACAAAGGATAGCACAAAGAATCATTGATAGACTTGGGGATAATGATGATTCTGACTCAAATGATTATGAATGGGATTCATTATCTGATTGTACTGAAGAGATAGGAGTTGATGTTGTCCATCACTATAGTAACAATTACCATGAGGGAGAGAGTTCAAGGACTAACTCACTTGGATTAGTCCCACGTGATACTACTTTTGTTGGTTGTGAGGAAAGTGACCTTTATCTTGCAATAGATGAACTAGATGAGAGTATGGAAATAGACCTCATTGATACCATCATAAACCTTGACAACTTTTCCATTAATACCATCTCTACCTTTGAAACTAACCAGAATGATCCAATGCCCCTTGTACATCCCAAGCTTATCAATTGGGATTCTCTCGATCATCTAGAAGTTGATGTCTTCCATAATGATGATGCCATCATTGATTTTCTTGGAATCAGGGATCATTTACCACCAAGGGATCATAAGTCAGGATTTCTGATAGAACTCAATGAAATGGCCTACTTTGGAGAGAGTGCCAATCCTTTTAGTCATAAAAATATAAAAATAATCAATAGATCTAATGGTGAAAACCACTCAGTGGTAGTGTTAGATCCAAGAATAGTAAAAAGAAAAGATGCATCTGATGGTGAAAACCTCTTTGAGGTGCCTAATGATGGAAGGATTGACACTCTTCCCAATTATCTATATCGAGAGCAATCTGCCATTCTTATAGATCCAACAGTACCTCTTAACATTGGAATAGAAGAGTCTCCATGCATCCTCAAAGTAGCAACATCCTTGACAGAATCAGAGAAAGAAGCTTTTGTAAAAAATTTCAAAGAGAGACAAATCAACTTTTCTTGGTCCTATGTTGATATGCCTGGGCTGGACCCTAATCTCATTATGCATCTTTTATCTATTAGACCAGGTGTAAAACTAGTTAAGCAAAAGCTCTACAAGATGCACCCGCACATTGCACTAATGGTTAAAGAAAAATTGAATAAGATCTTAGATGTTGGATTCATTCATGCTATTGATTATGCTAAGTGGATTTCAAATATAGTCCCTGTCTCAAAACTAGACAAGTCTATCTGGATTTATATTGATTTTCGAGATCTTAATAAAGCTTGTCCAAAAGATGACTTTCCTCTACCAAATATTGACATTATTGTTGATTTGATAGCTGGGCATTAGATGTTATCATTAATGGATGGTTTTTCTAGCTATAACCAAATCAAGATTATGCTGAAAGACCAGGAAAAAACTGCTTTTACTTGTCTGTGGGGTACATACTGCTAGAATGTGATGCCATTTGGCCTCAAAAATGTTGGAGCAACTTACCAAAGAGCTATGACCACAATATTTCATGACATGATGCATACCATTGTGGAAGATTATGTTGATGACATTTTAGAAAAATCTAAAGACAGAGCTAGTCATTTGAGAGTGTTGGATAGAATATTCACCCAGATGGAAAAGTATCAGATTTGACTCAATCCAAAGAAATGTGCATTCAAGGTCACATTTGGTAAATTGTTAGGGTACATTGTCTCAGCCAAAGGAATTGAGGTAGATCCAGAAAAACTTAAAGAAATAATGGAGATGGCTTCCCCCACTAACATCAGTCAGTTAAGATCTTTGTAGGGACGTCTCCAATCTATCTGAAGATTTGTTTCTCAACTAGCAGATCGAAGTCATCCCCTTCAACATTTTTTGCATAAAAATATCTTATTCCAATGGGATGATAAGTGTGAGGAAGCTTTCAATAAAATCAAGCAATATCTGGCAAATCCTCCAACTCTGATGTCACCAATTCTAGGCAAGCCACTCTTGCTCTACATTTCAACTATGACAATCTCACTAGGTGCTCTTCTAGCTTAGCAAGATTATGAAGGGAAAGAAAAAGCCATATACTATATTAGTTGCACCCTAGTGGGATATGAGCTAAACTATTCTCCTATAGAAAGAGCATGTCTGGCCATTTTTTTTCTTCACAGAAGTGGCAACATTACATGTTGTCACATTCAATCAAGCTCATTGCAAAGATTGATCCGTTAAAGTATCTATTAATCAAGACAACATTGACAGGCAGATTGGCTAAGTGGGTCATACTACTTGTAAGGAAACTCAGGTGTGGAAACAACTTCCTACGCTAATCTCTATAGGAGAGTATTGTGCAAATTCTTTTAAATCCTTAAAATTCCAGATTTGTTAACTACTTTAGCAAAGATATTGCAACCACATACCATACATACAAAAAAATAGAGAATGACACAATGATATACCCTGGGGAAACCTTTCGGTAAAAACTCCAGCACTCCAAAACCTGCACAATGTATTGATCAAAACTATTATAGCTTACAATACACTTGCAATGCAAGTTCTTTCAGAAAATTTCTAAACCCTTGAAGACAAATCACGACAGCATAAAATGTTCCAACAATACACTTGCATCATCTCTCTTCACAACCCTAAAAAAGCTTATATCATGCGCTTCACTTTTTAGGGCTACTCCCAAAGATAACTGTATTAGGGTTTTACAATTCTCTGAGAAAATAGGAACCCCAAAATTTTTTTTGGGGTGATGCCTCGAACCCCACGATTGGGGAAGAGTGTACAGTACTCAAATTTATCAGTTGCCACATGTCTTCACCTATCATTGAATCTTCCTGAAATAGCTCTTACGTGTCATAGGAATCCGTCATAACCATTTTAGCCATGATCTCCTTACACACAATTCAAGATGCTGACACATCAACATTATTTGCAAGAAATACATTTTACAAAACAAATAATAAGAATAGGAATTATCCAAGGTTGAGACACCTTATTCCTAACACTACTTAGTGAATTTGATCTTGAATATGTGGACAAGTAGGCTATCAAAGGCCAAGTGATAGCAAATCAGCTAGTAGATGCCCCATTAACAGATGACCAACCTATACACATAGATTTTCTTGATGCACACATCTTGGCCTTATCTACACAAACATCAAAACTATACTTTGATGGATCATGTACTCAATAGGGTTCAGGATCTGGTATTCTCTTTATCACACCGCAAGGATACACAATTCTAAAATCTTACAAGCTGCTCTTTCCTTGCACCAATAATGTAGCTGAATATGAAGCTTTGCTGATTGGGCCAAAGATGGCTTTACAAAGGAAAGTAGCTGAAATGAATGTCTATGGGGATTCTTAGTTGATTATAAACTAGGTTAATGATGATTATCAGACTAAAGATGATAAGTTATTACCATATAAATGTATGGTTGATGACTTCAAACAATATTTCTCAGTCATCACTTTTGAACAGATTCCTCGGCATGATAACAAGGCTGCTGATGCAATGGCAATGATTGCTTCTTTGTTTGCTACACAGGATACCAAGGCCCATTTTGAGTTCTTGGTGGAATCCCTAACTTGTCCTGCATATGATAACCCTAATACAAGTATTATATGTCATCTAATTGGACACAACTCCCTAATTTATGGAAAAATCTATTCTTTTCTGAAAAATGACATCCTACCCCCTAACCTATCCCGAAATCAAAAATGAACTTTTCTTCGCCAAGCCTCCCGCTATGTCCTAATATCTGACACCCTTTATCGACAAGGTCTTGACGGTACTCTCCTGCGATGTCTCAAGCATGATGAAGCTCAAACTGCCTTGCGAGATGTGTTAGGGATTTTTCTTGTAGGGTCAAACTTGGAAAAATTATAGGCTAGATTCTCAATTAAAAGGGGACTCCAAGTTTGCAAAAAAAGCCTAATTGATGAGGACTAGATAAGATCCTCCTTCTACTTCAAGCTCCATAGGACTCAGGCAGGTATTTCCTATGAATAGGTTACTATGTTTCAAGTAAGCTTTTGATTAGTGGATTAGGTCTTCACTATCATGCTATTATGTTACTCAAATTTACTTCAATGAAAGATGATTCTATAAACAGCTGAAAACAACCTGTTACAAAATATGACAAATGAAACTACTAATGTAACAGCATGACAATGTGATAAGGAAGTGAATCCTTCTTCTTTTTTTTAGTACAACTCAAGGAAGGTTAACCTCTGATTCTATCTTCAAGGAATAAAAAAAACTCAACTATATCACCTAGATATAATCCTTTCACATTATGCATGAAACTTAAAAACATAAAAGAACTGGTAATAAAATTTAGTGTTTGAAGATAGAAACATAACTACTCAATAGACATCTAGCCATTGCCTATTCCATTGGGCAAATAGTTACTGTATGTAAATCCACAGGAAGAGATCAAAACAAATACAGTGAACTACCTTGCAGATTACTTGTAGTTTGAATAGAGTGCCTTACAAACCATTCTGTCACTCCTATACTGTTATCATCAAAATCCTGATAATCATGTTCACTCTCTGAGACTATTCATGAAAATTTAATTCTTTCCTTGAAAGAAACTCATAAATAATCAGACAAGCTGCCTTGCAACTAGTATGTTTTATATGCCTAACAAATAAAAACATACAAGAGTATAACATAAAAATGAGAAGACAACAATAGAATCTGAGAGAAATTGCAATGTACTTCTTTGACCATAATCCTATTTCAATACACAAAATTTTAAAGTTCAGGGACCTAGACATAGGAAAGAAAAATCTGCTCTCTAGGAAAGATATTCAAGATTCATCCTTTAGAGACATGCTCACAACTGAGCAGTCACAGGAACTAGAACCAAAAAAGAATAGGAACCAAGAACCCTTACAACTAAGAAGAGAAGAGAATAAAAAGAAGAAGAAACCCTAAAATCTATACTTGACCAACTCCTGTCCATTCTACAATCTAATCTCATAGCCTTCTCTCTTCTCTGAAAATCTGATATTCTCGGGCATCTCCAAAATTTGATAAATTTGTCCTTTTTTCTATAAAATCTGCTCATCTACTGGAAATCTGATTAATTTGTCCTTTGTTCCTCCTTGAAATTTAATCATGTGTACCCTCTTTTCCTATCACCATGCAATTTTGATTCATTCTTCCCACCGGATTTGCAAAATCAATCAATTTTGGAAGAAGAAAAATCTCCCCAAAATTTGGTCACAGATTTAAAAGCCTTTACTACTCTCAGCAACTTGATATGATCTAGATCTAACTGCTATCATTGCATCTGTCATCTGCTGGCATTTTTGAAAACATATTATACTGCCATATTCTGATAAAAAATGAATCTCCCAAATATTTTCTCGTGAACAGCTCTGTCATTAAAAAAAATTTGAAATTTCTCCGAAGTCTGAACTTTATAACTTTTTAAATCTTTTAAAACCTTTAAAATCTGCACATGCCACCAGAACTTGCCACTTGTCATCTTCTCATTCTCTGCTCAGACTAACCAATCTTCAACCTCAGTCCATCTAGAGATCTGGAGACTACATGAATCTCTAAGTCTCTAAAGTATTTTCCTAACCATGGTTTCATTTAGAGACTTGGAGAAATCCCTTTAGTCTTTAGATCTCTAAATAGCCATCTGGAGATTTGGAGACTAGTCTCCAAATCTCATAATGATTTTCTCTCTTTATATTTCTTTATGAGATTTGGAAACTTCCTTTAGTCTCTAGATCTCTAAATCCGCATTTGGAGATCTGGAGACTTGGAGATTTGGAGACTAAGTCTCCAAGTCTCTAGATAATTATTTGGAGATCTGGAGACTTGAAGATTTGGAGACTAAGTCTCCAAGTCTCTAGATAATTATTTGGAGATCTGGAGACTTGAAGATTTGAAGACTAAGTCTCCAAGTCTCTAGATAATTATCTAGAGATCTGGAGACTTAGAGATTTGGAGACTAAGTCTCCAAATCTCAGAATGAGCTTTTTCCTTTGTGAGACTTAGAGACTAAGTGACATGTGTCCCTTTTTCTGCAAAAATTTTTCTAGGCCCAATGGCATGGAAACTGAGGTGGTTGCACAAGCCTGGGAAAGCATAGTTTCCAACACTTTGATTTAATTCATATATTTAGAGAGTTTCATATAAACACTTTAAATTTTGAATTTGGGAGCAATGTGGGACTAAACTTTATGAAGCAATGCTGATTTTTTATGGCTGCCAGTACTCAAAGGACCATAAATTTTGATTTTCAAACTGGGTTTTTCTAAAAACAAAATTTTACAATGCACACATGGTCTTCTCAAGCATATGTAAAATTCAGCCCAACCCAGTTCATATTTTTTGAGTTATGATAAAAAAATGTGACTGGAAATCTGAACAATGCACAAGTGCATGACAACAACAAATCACCAACTTTGAGAGGTTTGAAACCTAATCAAATGGATTCAAAATGACTTAAAAATTGGAACATAAGTTCTTTGATATGCATACTAAACATCTTCAAAGTGGCGAGTCATGAAACATTCTTGGATGCAAGACATTCAAAGACAAACTGGGCTACAGTACTTTGTTTAACACTTTGGCAGAATTGTGCAATTTGACACTTGCTCAAAATGAGACTTCGCCAAATGATTCAAAATGACAAAATAACATCATAGGATGCATGCACATACTGAATGGAGTGTGTTAAACACCTGGGACACCTCATAGACTTCAAAATGATAGCTGGGTACATATGGATGAAAAGCAATTAAAGAGCTTCAAACTGCAAAATTTAGCATGGTACTCAAAACCCATGTTGCATTTTTGAGTACCAACAGTGGCTCTGACTGTGGATGTATGCCCTATGTGGGCATGCAGAGAACCTTCAAAATCTCATGGTAGAAGCAGACCACCCCATAAAAATCAAATCTGGATTTTCTCTTTCTTCTCCTTTCACCTTTCCTTTCTAACACCTCTTCTCAAAAAATGGGAACCCAACTAAAAGCAAACACACAACTGAAAGCAAAGCACCTGTACAAACATGAAGCTTATTTACAAAGGCCCAAAGCCCCAAAACTAAAATCAATCTTTACCTCTGTCATATATTTAGTTTTCATTTCTTTCTTCTTGAGGTAAGCTGGGCATTTTATTCCCATTTGTTTCACCAAGCATATCAACACTTTCAATCAGCTCATTAAGCGAAACAAAATAACTATCTTCATTTTCATAGTGCATGTAAACATTTGAAACACTTTCTTCATCTTTCTCACTATGAAAATAAGACTCAACATGCTCATGAATACTACCATCAGACTGGAATTGATCTTTATATACTAATTCACACATTCTATCAATCTGAAAAGCAAAAGTCTCATACTCTACTTGATAAAAATCATCATTCAGACCTTGACTTTGCATATACTCAGGAGTAGCCGGTTGGAATTCAAATGAATAATCAGATTTATACTCACACATTTCATCATCATCAAATTTTGAAAACACTCCAAAACCTTTGAATGCATCTCCATAATCACAATGTTGATGAGTATTCATATCACATAAATTATTATTGAATTTACTATGAAATGCCAGATGATCTTCAAATACAACTCTATCAAGCACCTCATCATCAAACTCACAAAATGCAACATCATCACTTAAAACTCTGTCACACATGGAAGAAGAACATTCTGATTTCTCATAGAAGGAAGATAATATGTCATCATTTACATCCGGTTCAATTAAATCTGAAACCTCCATGTGTTCTTCAAACAACAAATTGATAACTCCATGCAATACTCCTCTTTGAACACTATGACAAAAAATGGGTTGATCATCATCAAAATCCTCATCATATAAATCATTAGTAAACACTTTAAATTCACTACCCATTTCATTTTCATGGAGACTCTCAGCATATGAAGAAAAATCAGAACCATATGAAGATTCACTGTCAACATCACCTACCAAGCATATAGTGTCCATAACTACATCTGTAATACCCCTCTAACCCTAATATAAGTTTTGTGTTTTTGAAAGAATTAAGATCCTTCGATGTTTTCTTACAGCTTAAGTTGTAAATGATACTTGTTTGATCTATTCCTATAGTTGTTTATAATAATTTCATAAGCTAGTACTCAATGATTCTAATATCAGACATACTATCTAAAGGTATCATTTTTGTATGTATTTATCTCCATGTATGTATTGAGTACCTACAAGACCTTTATGAACATAGTTAGGATGTTATATGATATGTACTTGATAGATATATATAAGTGGTTATTTATATTTTCTTCTATTAAGGTTACCTTGGATGAATCTTGTATCTCACTTGATGATTTGATTATGTTAATTTATTATTAGTATTGATAAGAAACTAACACAATGCTTGAGATTCTAACCTTCATTATGATGATGCTACATGCTTTGAGTGTATATATATACATGATGTATTTTCATGATTCAGGATGAAGTCGTAATTACTCACATAGCTGAGGTCCACATGATGTATCGATCCTGGTCATCTGTCTGCAATATTTTCTTTTATATGTATATCCATGCATATGTATTTCTTCTTTGTGATGCAGGCTTGCAGGTACCGGGCATCGACTTCACATGGCTTCACAGGTCTGAGCATGCCCTCAAATCCTCGATGGTTTTTGTTATGGAGATAGTACTAAGGCCCCTACATGAGTCTTCCTTTGTCATTATTCCAATTTGGGAATATTAGGGTTCCTTCTTTGTCAGTCAACCTTTGGGTCAAAAACCCAGATCCAACGCACCCGGTTGGGCATGGTTGTAGTTAGTGCCTTGTGACCACTTGAATTCATTTGGTTGTATGATTTGTTTACTCATTTTATTTATTTCTCCTTCTTGGTATGATTCTTAGTTAATCTTTCTATGTTGTGTTTTAGGAGTTTGGCTTGACTTTCCTTGTTGACTTTGGTTGACCTTGTTTGATCTTATGGTTTTCTCGATATGTTTCATAGATGATTTGTATGGCCTCTTTGGATGATTAGATTTATTTTGAGGCATGTGATTTTATTCTACCTCAGTGTTATATCCTATAGCAATTATAAATAGGTAATAATATTGTGTTCTATTACTTCATAATCTTATAGATTATAGTGTTTGGTATTTGGCATGTATCTATATAAATATATATATATATATATATATATATATGGAAATATATATATGGGTGCACACATATATGTATTTATATATATATAATTTATATGTGATTATATGTTAATTATTGTAGATATTGTTGATGGTGTATATTTTGGGATTAATGTAAAGTATAATATTATTAATAATTAAATATTAAATAATGCGAGGTATATTAT
Organism: Chamaecyparis obtusa; assembly: GCA_027943335.1. Taxonomy (NCBI): domain Eukaryota; kingdom Viridiplantae; phylum Streptophyta; class Pinopsida; order Cupressales; family Cupressaceae; genus Chamaecyparis; species Chamaecyparis obtusa. The sequence continues at coordinate 2,220,717 of BSBK01000477.1, forward strand.
TCTCAATTGTTAATTATTAATAATGAGGATAGGTTATATATATAGATATTGATGTAATTAATGATGGCATATGCATATATGTTAGGATAATATTACATATGTGTATGAATGAATACAAATAATCTTTTATTGTATATTTGATTAATATAGTTGTATGATATTAAGTTATTTTATAATACCCTTTAGTTAAGAGTTAGTTGGGAGTTGGTTACTTTTCCTCTCAACCTTTGGAAATTTATTTATATGCACTACTTTCTCATTTGAAGAGGGGGATTTTGGGGCTGAAGTATTGAGGAGAGGATGGCCTTAATTTTCATGGTGATTTTGGAGAGAAAATTTGGAGATGTGAGGGAGATTTTGTAAGCATATGTCTTTAAGAATTTTTGGTTATCTTTGCTTTTGGGAGAGAGACATTTTTGTGAGAATTTCAATAGTTGAGAGAGGGATTCTTTGCTATGAAATTATTTCTTTCTTTCATGGAGATTTCTGAAAGTGGATAGGGTTTGAAGGATGCATCTTAAGTTTGGATTTGTCTTCTCTTTTGTTTCCTTCCTTCTTCGATTCAACCTTCGTAGGACATGAGGTATGGATTGAATATGTTAGTTACTTTATGTCTCTAATAGATTATGGATCTATTTATATATTATAATTATTTATTATATTTTTACTTTTAATTTCTATGGTTATTTTAAAGTTTTGAGTTTTTGTTTGTAAGAATTGGCATGTGTTTTCCTAGGGTTTTTAGCAACCTATTTTTGGAGATCTATTATTATAATAATTTAAATTACATCTAGAGTTTTATTAAATTAATTTTTTGAAAGTAAAATTCACAGATCTAAAATGGGTATCTCTCTGATTTTATTTTTAGGGTCGAATTAATGCCTTATTTTTGACATTTTGGCAGACTATGCCTATCCATTCTCGATTCTAAATTTTCTGTCAAATGTATTCATATGCTACAGGCTGATATGATTATATAAAAGTCTAAATTTGATATAAAAGATTCTCCTAAGTATTATATTTCATTTCCAATTGGTTTGGAGAATTTTTATTATGTTTTGTGAAAATTACAACCGTTTTAATGAAGGCAGGTCTGAACCCTAACCAGAATTTTCTGTTTTAAACCAGAAGTCATAACTTTCTTTCCCACCATTGGATCTTCCTAAAAATAAAATTGAGAGTCCATAATTATGTTATCTAAATCTTTTCTGAAGCGATTTCCTTTATTATTTGTTTTGTGGAAGATATGGATGACTGTTCTATGATGACTATTCTTTGCATTTAATCCTTGCTTGAAATAATTCAGTTTAAGAACATCATTAAGTTTTAAGGTTTCGTATGGTCACCAGAGGCTATTAGAATGTTTTTTTGGTTAATTGGATCTATGTATACTCTGAATATATTTATAATATCACTTGGATGTCTTCTTATATGTTTGGAACATTCTGTATGCCATATTGGGTTTAGGGTTGTCAAGTGGACTAGGGACAACATATGTTTTCCTAAACTCAATCAAATGTTGTTATGGAATTGATATGAATTCTTGATGATGGATCTATTATTCTCTTATGATTTTTATATGTATGTTAGGGAACCTAAGTACACTAGGTGAGTGGCTCATAGTGAGGGGCCGGGGCCCTAAGTGGCTAGTACCAGGATAACCTACTATGAGTTATTTAATCAAGTGATAACCTAAATAAATGAATTGGGAATGGAAGATTATTGGAATGGAAAATTACACACTAATCAAGATTAATTGTGCCTCGCCCATGCCTTTAGTGCTAGTAAAGACTAAGGATGGGAGTGGGAGAAGGTACCTATGCGTAGGTACGACTGGATGACCTTGTTTGTATGAGAGGCATTCGGTTCCGCATGTGCCTACTTGGGGGCTGGGGCCAAGAGTGGCTAGTACCAAGACAACCCAAGGGGTGAGGGCTATGTGATGACACTCACCTAGCTTGTAGCTTAGAGTCTCTACTAAATTTGATCATGCCTCTAGTAGTCCTTATGGTCTTCTTGTCTTTTCTTTTGTGTTGTGACTTTGAGAAAATTTTATCACCACCTTAGGAATTTCCTAGTTGTTACCTCTTGTATGGACCTTTGGTTCTATCTCTTAGCTCAGGGGAGTGGGCCTATTGGTTGCACGTGGTTGGGTGGTTAATATTTATATCGAGGTATTGATCGTGATTCTTTGGATGCTCCTAGCACATATTCCTTTCCAGATCTGCAGTTGAAGATTTCTTATTGGATATTTTAATATGTTGAGATGTACTTATGTATTTGTATTCATGTAATTTTTAATCTCCTAAAAGGAGTCTTGTAGTATTGATGCAATCTCAATTCAAAACAATGCATAAGGGAATGGGTAGTTCTAGGTAAGAGAAAGGGAAAAGAATGTGGAATATTGGACATGTTACTAGCATTAAAAGAAAGTGTTTATGTTATTTATCCTATCCTCTTATGTTGTCCATGTGTAAAGGAAATAATCTTAAATATAATTATATATAATGATGTATCACAACAATAATGTATTCTCTCTTGATGAAAGAATTCAAAGAGATTATTGAGAAATGATAGATTAGTGACTGGAATTATTAACAATGAATGGTTATGAAACAATGCAATACAATAGTAATTTGATTTTAATGTTAATACTTGGTTCATGTTAATGAAGTACCTAGGATGATGCCTACCTTAATGAATATTAATCTCTTACCTAAATTATTAGAGAAAAGTGATATAAAGGATAGTAGATGTAGATGAAATCAATATGAATTTATGGAATGAGTTGATAAAAGGAATAATGATGTTGGATGATTAACCTATGTTTAATAAAAGAAATAAGTTAGGGACATTTAACTTGGTGCATTAAAATGAATGTAGATCTTTTAAGCTCATGATTCCGTGAATATCTTATGCATGTAAATGGTTTATATGATGTTGTTTTAGTAGCGACGTTAGGGAACCCGGGAGGACTTAAGTTGTATAAATCTTACATTCAAGTAGTAGAAAATTATATCTTCTTTTAGAAATATGAAGTGTAATGATGAATATTATTCTAGTTAAAATAAATAAATAAAATAAAATAAAAATTCACTACTTGCATTTTATAGAGGTTTTATGTCTTGTCCTCTTGGGTTGCCTGGCGGGGCGTTACAACATCCTCTTCATTATCTTGTTTAGGATAACCATTACGACATGACCATGATTCACCCCTAAACTCTTTGTTATATGCTGCAACTTCATTATCTAATGTAGAACCATTAGATAACCTTTCATTCAAATCTTCATGTTCATTGATATCACATCGAATCACCATTTCCTTATCTTCATACTTTGAGCACAAATCACTCTCAAAATCTTCATACTCAAACTGATTTGTATAATGCAAAAACTGAGATGCATTCTAATTTTTAGATTTAGAAAAAGAATTCATACCTTCACTTTCAAAGGAGTGTTCACTTCCATCACTACTTTCTTCTTCCCATGTTGCATCTGACTCATACAAAGACATCTCAACATCACTGCCTTCTTAATTCTCACTTGAATAACCACTTTCAGCACTATGTTCCTCTGACTGTGACTGATATGCACATGAATCACATTCTTCATCTTGTGTTACCAACTCTTCTTGAAATGTCGAGTCAACAACTTCAAATTCATCATTAGAGACATAAATTTCAGCCTCTTCATTTGCACAAGACTGAGATATAGAAGCAGCAACTTCATGTCTAGAAACACTAACAATGTCATATTCATAATCAGTGTTACAAGAACTCACTACTAGAGCTAATTCATAATTCAAAATATCAGCACATTGCTCAATTCTATCAAAGTCTGGAACATATATTACTGTTGTAGCATCATGAACACATGTTTCATCAATAGAAAAAGACTCAATAGTATTTATACACATATCCTGATTTGAAATTTCAACTTGGTTATAAACTACAACAGAAGTGTTGATACACTGATTTGAAACTGAGAGATCAACATTATATTCTTTTTTTCTTTCACATTCATTATACTGGCATACATTCATGGAAAAATGACCTCTAGTCAATCCATACTTCAAATTTTTTTCAATATCCATCGCAATCATAAATGCCTGATATAATGATTTAGGTTCTTTATCCCTCAATAAGTAATTCATTTTCTTATCAAATACATTGAAGTAGACACTTACACACACTTGATCATTGGGTCTGTAACTTTCAGGGATCTCATTCAAAACTTTTGCAAATCTGATATTGAATTGAGAAACAAGTTCATCACTCTCAATATGAATCCTCAAAAACTTACTATAAGAATCAGATATGCTTACCCTTTTTGCAAACTACTCCATGAAGGCTGAATGCAACTCACTCCAAGATGAAATAGAACATGTTGGTAGAAAAGAAAACCAGTCTCTAGCATCACCTTCCAAAGTTTGAACAAATAATTTCATATGCACATCCTCATGAGCAATTTCAAAGTCACACATCAAGTCACTAAATAACTGAACATGGTGACTGGCTGAAACAAGATGGTTCCCATTAAACTTAGGCAAATTTTCTCTGATTCCATCAGGGATTTCATTAGGAAAACCAAGTATGCCATCATAACAAAATGGCATGTATCCTTTGACAAAAAAAATCCTCTGAACATCCATTACTGGCTGCAACTTTTGCACACACACTTGAAATTCTTCAAGACCAGTGACAGGAAATCTATACTTGAAGTTAACCTTCTTTTGTCATTAAACCTTTCTAACATACTTCACACCTATGACTTAACTCATGGTTCAAATCAGAAGTATATAATTTCACTTTCATATGTCCTTTCTTTAATGACAAAACCATTTGATAAGGACCATGTGAACACATAAAATACTTAATGGAGAATAACTGGAAGCCTTTGCTGATTGTTGTTGTTCTCTTCACATTAGACTGAAATCCAAAACAAGGCTTCACACCTCAAGTTCATTCTAGCATAGAGTCGCCACCTCTCTTCAGAGGACACAAAAATTTTCACTGATCTTTCTTGAAACATCAATAGATTTTGGGCATTCCTCATAGCAAAGTCACATATAATTTTGAATTTTTACAACAAAAAATCCAAGTAATACACTTGTAGGTCTGAAAAAAACTTTCAGATCATGACATTTATGAGATTCTTCCCCAGACCAAATATAGCAAGACTTTGGGATACTTCTAGTAGTAAACTTATTTCACTCCCCAGCAGAGTCACCAATTTGTTAGGGATTTTTCTTGTAGGGTCAAACTTGGCAAAATTATAGGCTAGATTCTCAGTTAAAAGGGGACTCCAAGTTTGCAAGAAAAACCTAATTGATGAGGACTGGATAAGATCCTCCTTCTGCTTCGAGCTCCATAAGACTCAAGTGGGTATTGCCTATGAATAGGTTACTATGTTTCAAGTAAGCTTTTGATTAGTGGATTAGGTCTTCACTGTCATGCTATTATGTTACTCAAATTTACTCCAATGAAAGATGATTCTATAAATAGCTGAGAACAACCTGTTACAAAATATGACAAATGAAACTACTAATATAACAGCATGACAATGGGATAAGGAAGTGAATCCTTCTTCTTTTTGTGAGTACAACTCAAGGAAGGTTAACCTTTGATTCTATCTTCAAGGAATCAACAAACTGAACTATATCACCTAGATATAATCCTTTCACATTATGCATGAAACTTAAAAACATAAAAGAACTGGTAATGAAATTTAGTGTTTGAAGATAGAAACATAACTACTCAATAGATATCTAGCCATTGCCTATTCCATTGGGCAAATAGTTACTGTATGTAAATCCACAGAAAGAGATCAAAACAAATACAGTGAACTGCCTTGCAAATTACTTGTAGTTTGAACAGAGTGCCTTAAAAACCATTCTGTCACTCCTATATTGTTATCATCAAAATCTTGATAATCATGTTCACTCTCTGAGACTATTCATGAAAATTTAATTCTTTCCTTGAAAGAAACTCATAAATAATCAGACAAGCTGCCTTGCAACTAGTATGTTTTATATGCCTAACAAATAAAAACATACAAGAGTATAATATAAAAATGAGAAGACAACAACAAAATCTGAGAGAAACTGCAATGTACTTCTTTGACCATAATCCTATTTCAATACACAGAATTTTAAAGTTCAGGGACCTAGACATAGGAAAGAAAAATCTTCTCTCTAGGAAAGATATTCAAGATTCATCCTTTAGAGACATGCTCACAACCAAGCAGTCACAGGAACTAGAACCAAAAAAGAACAAGAACCAAGAACCCTTACAACTGAGAAGAGAAGTGAATAAAAAGAAGAAGAAGAAACCCTAAAATCTGTACTTGACCAACTCCTATCCATTCTGTAATCTAATCTCATAGCCTTCTCTCTTCTCTGAAAATCTGATCTTCTTGGGCATCTCCAAAATTTGATAAATTTGTCTTTTTTTCTATAAAATCTTCTCATCTACTGAAAATATGATTAATTTGTCCTTTTTCCTCCTTGAAATTTAATCCTTTGTACCCTCTTTTCCTATCACCATGCAATTCTGATTCATTCTTCCCGCCAGATTTGCAAAATCAATCAATTTTAGAAGAAGAAAAATCTCCCCAAAATCTGGTCATGGATTTAAAAGCCTTTACTGCTCTCAGCAACTTGATCTGATCTGGTTCTAACTGCCATCATTGCATCTATCATCCTCTGGTGTTTCTAAAAACATATTATATTACCATATTCTGGTAAAAAATGAATCTCCCAAACATTTTCCCGTGAACAGCTCTGTCATTAAATTTTTTTTGAAATTTCTCCAAAGTCTGAACTTTATAACTTTTTAAATCTTTTAAAACCTTTAAAATCTGCACATGCCACCAGAACTTTTCACTTGTCATCTTCTCATTCCCTGCTCGGACTAACCCATTTTTAACCTCAGTCCATCTAGAGATCTGGAGACCATGAATCTCTAAGTCTCTGAAGCATTTCCTTAACCATGGTTTCATTTAGAGACTTGGAGAAATCCCTTTAGTCTCTAGATCTCTAAATAGCCATCCGGAGATTTGGAGACTAGTCTCCAAATCTCATAATGATTTTCTCTCTTTATATTTCTTTATGAGATTTGGAGACTTCCTTTAGTCTCTAGATCTCTGAATCCACATTTGGAGATCTGGAGACTTGGAGATTTGGAGACTAAGTCTCCAAGTCTCTAGATAATTATTTGGAGATCTGGAGACTTGGATATTTGGAGACTAAGTCTCCAAGTCTCTAGATAATTATCTAGAGATCTGGAGACTTGGATATTTGGAGATTAAGTCTCCAAATCTCAGAATGAGCTTTTTCCTTTGTGAGACTTAGAGACTAAGTGACATGTGTCCCTTTTTTTGCAAAATTTCTTTTGGGCCCATTGGCACAGAAACCAAGGTAGCTGCACAAGCCTAGGCAAACATAGTTCCCAGCACTTTGATTTACTTCATATATTTGGAAAGTTTCATATAAACACTTTAAATTTTGAATTTGGGAGCAATGTGGGACTAAACTTTATGAAGCAATGCTGATTTTTTATGGCTGCCAGTACTTAGAGGACCATAACTTTTGATTTTCAAACTGGGTTTTTCTATAAAAAATTTTGTACAATTCACATATGGTCATCTCAAACATATGTAAAATTCAGCCCAACTCAATTCATATTTTTTGAGTTATGATAAAAAACATGATTGGAAATCTGAACAATGCACAAGTGCATGACAACAACAAATCACCAACTTTGAGAGGTTTGAAACCTAATCAAATGGATTCAAAATGACTTGAAAATTGGAACATAGGTTCTTTGATATGCATAATAAACATCCTCAAAGTGGCGAGTCATGAAACATTCTTGGACATAAGACATTCAAAGGCAAACTGGGCTACAGTACTCTATTTGACACTTAGGCAGAATTATACAATTTGACACTTGCTCAAAATGAGACTTCACTGAATGATTCAGGATGACAAAATAACATCATAGGATGCATGCACATACTAAATGGAGTGTGTTAAACACCTAGGACACCTCATAGGCTTCAAAATGATAACCGGGTACATATGCATGAAAAGCAATTAAAGGGCTTCAAACTGCAAAATTTAACATGGTACTCAAAACCCATGTTGCATTTTTGAGTACCAACAAGACATACATGAGGGTGTTTGTGGGACACATTCAAGTGGTCCCTCTTTGGCTAAGAAACTCATGTGTATGGGTTATTATTGGCCTACCATGGAAACGGATTCCTTTCATTTTGCTAGGGCATGCAAGAAATGTTAGATACATGGAAACCTTATTCATGCTCCAACACAAGAATTATATCCTTTTACAACTACCTTTCCATTCAGTTGGTGGGGACTTGATCTCATGGGTTCCATCAACCCTCCATCTTCCAATGGTCACAGATGGATTATCACTACAACAAAGTATTTTACTAAATGGATTGAGGCCATTTCATTGATTACCGCCACAGAGAAACAAATTTCCATGTTTATCCTAAATTATATCATTTGCAGATATGGTATACCTATGTATCTCATCATTGATCATGGGAAACAATTCCAAAATCAAAACATGGATGAACTATGCACAAAATTTCATATCACCCATAACTATTCCTCCATATACTATCCCCAAGGAAACGGCCAAGCTAAGGCATCAAACAAAACAATTGTTAAAATCTTACAAAAGACTATCAATGATGTTGGTCGTGATTAGCATATCCAACTGAATCTAGCCTTGTGGGCTTATCGCACCTCCATCCATACTCCCACTAGAGCCATCCTATATTCCCTTATCTATGGATCTGAAGCAATCCTGCCCCTCGAGGTCGAGTTGCCTTCACTTCGTGTCACTCTCAAAGATTTGATTCCTGATGAAGAGTATAGAGTTGTACAGCTGACTGAACTAGAACTGCTAGATGAACGTCATCAAAGAGCTTATGATCATTTGAAAGTCTATCAGCAACATATGTCTTGTCAGTATAATAGCAAGGTGAAAATCAAAGACTTTCAGTTGGGTGATCTAGTCCTTCGAGAAAATCCAAAGAATCAACAGCATCGTGAGAAGAAGGGAAAGTTCAAACCCAATTGGTTAGGTCCTTTTGTAATTACAACAGTTTATGGTTCTGGGGCTTATCAATTGTCCACACTTGAGGGAGACCCTTTTGATGAACCTCTTAATAGCATACACCTCAAGAAGTTCTATCCTTAAAATCCCAAAGCAAGGGCTATGTATATATTTTGTAAATAAAAAATGAAAAAAAATACAAAAAAATAAAAAAATAAAAAGAAAATTGCAATAAAAGCATGTGGTAAAAACCTGGAAACAGGCACCATGTGTATCAAGTTAGCTCCTCTATCTATTAGGATTCTTCTAGTGTGTCTGTTCATTGTATATATCCATAATAACATGGCTAGTCAGTCCCTATTTCTACCATGTATATATCATAATAAAATGGCCAGTTCATACACCATTCATTGTATCTACCCATAATAAAATCCCATCATAGCTTGATCTTTTGTCATGGTCTTCGTCCTAGTCTTGTTGCGTCCTTCTTCATCCATAATAAGTCAGTCCATCACCTAGCTGGGGGCATGTCCTCGACCTAGTTTAGGAAGTGGATCTATGATAGTCATGACTCTTCAAGGACAGACAAGAAAACATAATCAAACATTCTTCCACAATGATATCTTCATGATGAATCGCAATCTGTGATCTTTCTTTCGAAACCTGGCTGCTTATTTATCATTCTTGACTATACATCATCAATTGAACTAATCACTGTACCTTACACTATCTTTTGGCAAAAGAAATGTATATTCATGGCAGGCATGTTAGAATGATTTGTTGTAGATTATGCATTCATATCTAGATTTCATTGTTATCATGTTTCCTATGCTATTTCGGGATATCTTTGACATGAGTTTGAAACTTCCATATGTCATTGATTAGACTAGCTGGGATGGGGCATGGTATTTTTTTTAATTGCTATTTGTGGGGTATTTTCTAATGAAATCGAAGGAACAAATAATTGGGGTGTTTGTGCATAAGTGCCTTCATCAATCTAATAGTATTGACAACATACAAATCATGTTGTTCTACAAATGCTATTAATGGTGATATGCCCACACATACCTCGACTCCAAATATTTGTTTCCTGATGGAGGGGGGAATATTCCTTGTCTGTTATGCAAATGAAACTCAGGTCATCTTGGTTCAATTATACCTAGATACTTGTCAAGTTTGCCATATTAAACTCCATGCAAGAAGCGCTCAGGTCATCCTGGTTTAATTATACCAGGATGCTTGCATTTTTTAACAACATAACAAGCTCAATGATAAAAATTAGATTCCAGTTATTATGAAGTTCTAAGATGTTACATGAAGTTGTGGAGATATACTCATTTCATATTTCATTTTGCATTACATTTAAATAGTTCACAACTTGCATATCAGTGCTCCTTTTATAGGGATTTGTAGGGTATCTTTCTTATTAGGTCATCTGTTCTCCTAGTCCATTCTTCTTGTGTCAGATAAATTGTTATTTAAGTTGAGGACATGTGGACAACAAAAACATTAAGTTTTCACCTCGCATCTTACAACATTTAATCAATTCATTTAGGCCATGCATTATCTTCATTAGGTATGTTCATTTGTATATTACCCATCTATGTTGACATGCATATTTCATGTGTTGTTTTGTTATAGTTATCATAAAATCTCATTATATTTTTATTATGGTGTAAGTTGTTATATTTTAGTCATCTTAAGAACATTTTCATTCATTACATATCATTTGCATTATATCATCATTTATTATATATTATATGCATTTTACACCATCATTTATTATCCATTACATGTATTATATCATCATGCATTTATTATCATTCATTTATTATCCATTCATTATCCATTATCTACATTGTTATTTACATCATTGCATTATTAACCACATAGCATTGTATAGAGTAAACTCATTTAGGACATGCATTTATATCAACATCATATGTTAGATCATTAACCATTATGCATTAAATAGAAAATAAATCATTTTGCATTCTAGGACATACATTCTATGCATATTAAAGTAAATCATCACATCCTGCATATGTCAGTACGCACATGTGTATATCATAATCAAAGAAAATCATGATAGAATTGCATCATCATATATAGAGATTCCATCATATAAATGTCCATAAAACATAAATAAAATGTCCAAATGTCCAATGATATATCATATATAACAATGTGTCCAAAGTAATGTCTATCAAGTCAATAATATAATGATACAATGATACAATGATGCACTGATATAAGAAGAGTGTATACAATGATATCCAAAATCTATGATCCACTACCTCCAAACTCTGTTTGTCACTACCTGTGAGATGTAATGAGACCCCGTGCTACTGAACCACCTGATCCTGAGGCTCCTGCCCGATCCCCTGAACCTATGGGTGCTCTCAGAGAGTGTGATGATACACGTCCACTACCAGCCGGTACCTGTTTATCATATACCATTTTCCTAATAGCAACTGAGCTCTCTTTAAAGCTCCCAATCCACTGATCCCTAGGAACCACCTATTTGTTGGTCTCTCACCAGTAGGATATCTCCTTCTTGGCTCGTATCATAGCTCTCAGACTGTCTCTGTGAGGACCCAAATCCTCTATCCACTGCAGCTCATCTAGTAACATCTCTGACTCTTTGAGTCTCTCTATCACAACATCTCACTCATGCCTAAGGTCTCCCATTTGTCTCTCCATCCTCTCTATCCATCTCTCTAGTCCAGGGACATGGTCTGCATGTACCTATGTCATTGCTAGTCAAACTAGCAATGAATCAATATCTAGATCCTCCTCCGTGACATCTCTTTGTAAATAGGGGTCCTGTCCCCCGATATCCATCTCAGCCTCCTCATCCTATGCCTCAACATCCAACATCTGGGCATCTTGTCCTGCTATATCAAGCATCTACTCATCCTGTATATCATCATGGACCTATCCACGCTATACCACTATGACCTAGGCTAATAGTACATCTACCTCATCCTGTACCTATACTACTGGTACCTTTACTAGGGTAGTTGGTATCTGTGATGGAGCTCCTACTGCTATCTATGATGGAGGTTGTCTCTATCCCTATCTAGCCGAAGGGGGCATCAAATCCCTCTGTCTCACACCACCACCTCTCATCCAAGGTCTAGGTCTATCTCCTCTCCCACCATCTCCTCCATCTCCTCTCCCTCTATCTCCTCCATCACCGTCTCCACCATCACCTCTACCTCCTCTCCTATCTTAGCCTCGGTGTCTCCCATGGTGTCTCTCTGCTAGATCTCTCTCTGGTGGCCTCACCATTGGATTAGTCAAGTGACGTACTAGAAAATATCTAAGGTACTACTCCAAATAAGCTGTCATCCCTGGGTCCATGACCCCCTATCTCATCATCCATGCCTGAAATGGCATGTCAAGAAACTCATGTCTAGCTATGTCAAACAAGACCATGGGCCCCAATCATGTCTCTCCTGATGTGTATGTGCAAACTCTGTGACTCACTGTGGCATGCCCTGGATCCTGCCAAACTATCGCAGAACCTAACTAACTAGCTATCTCTCAATGATATAGGGTGTCCACCCTATCAACCATCATGACTTAAAACAAAACCTGAGCTATCTCTCATCATCCCAGGGCTCACACCCTAGGTATGGTCTCCATGTGACTATATCTAGAGTGTCAAAAGTGTACCGCCAAAACTCTAAGTGTCCTAGCTTTGCCTGAGACAAAACTGATGAATACAAATGAATGTACAGTTATCCTACACCATGAAATTTGATCGCCACTAGCCCTTTAACTACAATATGCTCCCAGGCCCATACATGGAGCAATGTGATGCCTGCTGATAATGAAGCACCCCTATGGTACACAACCTAATGAAGATCATGGTATAAATGGGCTAACAGACAAACACCCCAAGAAAATTGGGTCTTGTCATCCATCATCCACTGCAATGTGCGGCCCCAGCCAACTACAAACCCATGTGACCTACGATCAGGGCATACAAATCCCCCAATTGCTCCTGCTAAAACCACTGGTAGAGGCTCATACAAATCAGCCATATCCTCCCACCTAATCTCCCCCTCATCAATATCATCATTACCAAAAACTGCTCTACACTTTGTCACTCCGCCATGCCGATCATAGTGCACCAGCTCACCTATGATAGGAAGCTGGAGGATGTGATATACATCCTCAAGTGTAACTATCATCTCTCCTATCAGGAGATGGAAAGTACTCATCTCTGAGTGCCATCTCTCTATTAACATAGTCATCATGCTCAAATTCACCCAAATCTTAGGCATGTAGATAACATGGTATAAACTAGATGCTCCGATCAAGAGTCTATTAGTCTCTGACAGTGTTGGTCTCAAGTTTTGTGTGACGGGATATCTCTCCTGTGACATCAGAACATCAATAATATCCTCCTATTAAAGTCAACAAAATCAAGCTATCAAATTTTGATTAACTGATCTATTAATCTATCTATCCTATCATATCAATTACAAACATGTTTATCATGTGTTTCAACAGATGATTCTATCAATTATCTAATACCAAGACTAGTTTACTAGTGACCATGCTACGACGTTGCCTATCTTGATCAAATTGATCCAAATCAACAGCCAACAGATTAAATCAGACTATCGACATCAAGATTGACCTAATTGCCTTGCTAATTTGACCAAATCCTATCAACTGACACAAATGCCCAACACTAAAAAATGCATGCCCAGTTCCCCTAAATGTTTGCATAGTTTTTAATATATGCGCAGATTTTGTTCAACATATGCACAGAAATACTTGACAAAAGTGTAGAAACTATATATGCACACATTTATTGCACATTTGCATAGCCTAGCATAAATTTCTACACACATGCACAATTCTAGGACATGTATGCACAGAAACACAAATTTTCAATGCAAATGTTGCGAATCACTGTGCATTCATGCACAGCAACTGCGCATATGTTTTCTGGCCAAGAAAAAGAAAATTTTCAAAAATTTCTATGATTCAATCTATCCTAAAACATGCTACAAATCCTAATCTAACATGCTAGAAATCATGAATTTACAAAGAGGATCGAGTCACCTACCAGCTCTCCCGAATCGGGTGGTCTCTGGAAGTGTCTGGCCCTCTCGAAATGATGATCTGACAGCGGGAATGACATCCTAGTGGCTCTGCTCTTCTCTCTCTCAAGCTCTAATCTCCAAATGACAAGTGTGCACAATGAGCCTATTGTGGACCCCTTTTCCCTATTTATAGCCTATGGACCCGATGTGCTTGGTGTGTGGACCATAGCTCTCATTTTTTCTTCTGTTTCACCCCGTTCTCATCCATCTTTTCTACCATTTATTTTGTGAGATTGATTGTCCCACTCGAAAAAACAAAAACAAAAAACAATTAATTAAAATAATCTTTTTTGTCAATCAATCTCTCGAGGGGGCATGCATAGGTCATCTCAACATTGTCTGGGGTAGGGGCAAAAATGCGTAAAATTTTCTTTGAAACAATGTGACACGCACATTATTTCAAAGAGGGGCAAAATGTATACACTTAAAAATGGCTTCATTAATTAATTAAATATTTATTATTTAATTGATATTGACTTGATAAATTAATTAAATATTTATTATTTAATTAATAATTATTTCCTCTATTTATTAAATAGATTATTCAATTTATTTAGTAAATTCACTATAGTCTATTTCGCTATCCTAAGTTTTCTAATTAGTCTTATTAAAGTGATTTAATTAAATATACAATCACCTAGATATGACTAAGTCCCTTAGTCCACCTCACTTACCTAGTCACCTGACATATCACTTTGGCTAAAATAAATAATTATTATTAACTATTTATTGGTAATTATCCTCACCCACACATGTCTTATTCTTAAGGGCTATGTGGCCTCATAGGACTTGGTCTCATGACCACATGTCCTCTCTTAAACCAAGTCAAGGGACATTCGCTATTCCTAAGGGGCTTCTCAAGCCACCTCTAAGGGTCAAAGGTGACTCATGGGACACTTGTGCCAAGAGTCCTCATGAGGAAAAAGTTCTTCCCTCTTCCTCTCTTTGGTCTTTGTGAGACACTTGACATGTGTCTTTCCCTTCCACCTTATTCTCCTCCATGTCAATGTGAGAGGAACATCATCCCTATTCTTCCTCTCACATTCCAACTACATCCCCCTTTCTCTCAACTCCTTCAACCAAGTCAATCCTAGCCCTAGGATCTTCCACCTTTCATTCTCCACCATAGGATTGTGCCACCTAGGCTTAGATCCTCCAAAACTCTATAAAAGGAGCCTCATTTCTCCTTTGTGAGCTAATAGTGAATAGTGAATAGTGAATAGGAAATCAAGCATTCAAGAAATCAAGCAATCAAGCATTCTAAGAGCATTTCAAGAGCATTCAAGAATAATCAAGCCATTTTCATATCACTTGCATCTCATTCACCATATTTGCATAATTAAGCTTTAGTTTTGCATACATTCATCATCAATCTCCACACATTGGTGTCATCTTGGGAAAGAGGCTTCATTTAGAAATCTAAGAGCTCAACATCCTCAAGAAATCAAGGCTAGGAGGGAAATGGAGACAAGCTACATGGTAGGTGAAGGTAAAACCTTGTTTTAGCTTTATTTTTGGTGTATTCTTCATTGTTGTTTGTTAATTAGTTTGATTTGTTAATCTTAGAATAGTTAATTTATCATTTAAAGTAGTTAGAAATCTAATTTGCATACAACAAGTTGTAATGTGTCAGTTAGGGTTTAGTTATAGTTAGGATATCCATCATTAATCAAGATTCAGATGATGGGTGAAGATAAAATTTATGTTCTATCTGAGTAGAGACATGAAATCTGATTGTGGTTTTGATAAGTGTAGATAAATTTTTGATTGACTTAGAATAATCCCAATAATTTCTAATTTCCTTTCTGATGTGTTTGAACTTGTTTTTTGTAGTTGGAGCTCTATTCTTTAGTATCTGTAGTTCTTATCCTTTGTCCTAGGATATGATACTTGGTCTGAGTGTTGCCGACTGTCATCACATTGCTTGGTGTGGCCTATCTTTCTTGTTATATCTTCCTCAATTCTAAGTGAATCGGGGTCTCATTACTGCTATGGCTGAGCATTGGCACTCAAACCATAACACATTCCATCTTCCTATGGGTGAGATGACCATCATCCCTGAGGATGTGTATCATCTTCTTCGATTGCCGACTCAAGGAGAGCTTGTATATTATGACACTGTTTATGATGGTTCATCTTGTCATCGAGTGTTTGGTGATCCTTCTATCGGTGATCAACATAGTCAGTGGGCTTAGTTCATCTCATTCCATGTGTTACCATCTATCCTTAGTACTTTGATTGGTGGTTTCTTACTTCCTGACTGATGTGGTCATGGGTTTGTTGTTGGTTGGGGTCATATCATAGAGGATTTGATGCCAGATCCTTGTCATTTCAATTGGGGTTCTTGATTATTAGCATAGTTATATCATGAGATGCATACTATCATGTACAGACGTTCTACTACATTGACTATTGGAGCTATCTTATTATAGCTTTGGACTTGGGAGCACTTCCTAGTGTCACGTCTTGTGACAGAATGAGATCATCTGGCTGGTTGGCCTTTTGCATGCATGTATAGTGGTATTATCAGGTAGGCCTATATGGGTAAGCTAGATTACTAGTGTCATTGGATAGATGACATGGATACTATCATTTGGAGACCTTATCTTGGATGTGAGCCTTGGCCAAAGGATGATGGAGAGCTTTCATATATGTTTTTTCCTTGTTGGATGATTGGTCATTCCACCTTTTTTATTGAGAGATTCTACTTTCACCATATTTTCTGTCAGTATGGGTGTATTCAGGATATGTCACAAAGTGTAGCGATGTATGCTCATGTGTAGGCTGACAGATCATTATGGGGCCCTTGTGTTGATTTTGGTACAACTGTTCGAGAGATTTTGGATCTGGGGTATCATCCCTAGAATCCTAGGTCACAGGTGATGGATTCTGGTATTATAGATGAGTATGGTGCCTGGTTACATAAGTATCCTTTTCCCAGGTTTACTGATCCTACTAAGAGGATTCCTAGCATTGAGGAGGTATCAGATGTTGAGGATGGAGCTAGTGAGGATGATGGTGATGATGATGATGATGGAGATGATGATGGAGGTGGTGGTCATGGTAGGATCAAGGGTCAATGTGGATGATGGGGTCGTCAAGGAGCTAGAGCAAGTCATATACAGATACCAGTGTTAGCTACTACTCCTATTCCACTGAGAGCTAGTGATCAGGGTGGAGGTGGTCAGGTTAATAGACTCTTTCATCAGGTTGCCAGAGTTCCTACATAGAGGCCTTGTGTTAGACAATAGAGATTTGTTGATGCAGATATTGTGCAGGTGTTTCTTTATCAAGCATAGGGTCCTCCTTCTTAGCAGGTCATTCCTCCTATTGTTCCTCCTATTGTTCCTTTTTTTGTTCCTACAGCTCAGGCACATGCTTCTATCTCGATGCCTTCATCTTCATCTCATCCTTCTTCTTCTTGATATGTTTCAATTTTGGGGGATCCCTCTTCATCTATTCCATATTCTTATACTCCACTTCCATAGTCTTCTACAGCTTAGGGTTTTTCCCCAACCTCAGCATCAAATGTTATTGCCTTATAGTCTCAGATATCTTCTATCTAGTAGCAGGTTGCATAGATGAGCTCAGTGATGACTTCCATTATGGCTGCTATGAGTAAGCACAGGTTACAGGCTAGTTCGAGTCATCCACCAAATAGTGCACTTGATTGTGAGGATGTCGATGATGCTAGTGACTCTTGAGTGTTCCTCTATACTCATGAGCTTTCTTTTCCTTTTTATTATCAAGACATTGGACTCATGTTGTATCATTTTTGATCAGTTGATGTTATTTTATGTTGATACTTTGATATCTGATGGATACTGATTTCTAGATATTGCTCTTTTATGATCATGTGATAGACCTTGATTTCTGATGATGGTACTATGATCTCTGATGCTTTCCTTGATTGATTTGACTATATATGACATCATCATGTGTTGGATTTCTTTCTATATGTTTCGTATGATATGCATCTATATGATTCTATGTGATTTATTTTATTTTATAGCATGTAATGCTCACATGTATGCATATGTCCTAATAATGGTTAATGATTTGTCTTATGTATGACATAGAATAGATGAATGCAATATGTAATGGTATTACTTAATTGATGAATATTAGATGGATAATGAATCTATTGAATGCATTTCTTTGGATATGTAAATGTGATTCAGTGATGGTCTTTCAATGATATATGTATGAATGGTACTATTATGAATGGGATTTTTTTTTAATGCTAGATCTTAATGGATGAGATGATTTCTAACTAATGCAATGCACTTTGATGAATGCAATTTAATGTTTCTAATGAACTTTCAAATGTATGTCAATTAATGATAATGATAAACCTAATAATGTATGATTCTAATAACTCAAATGTTGGACACATCTAAATCAATGCAAGACTTAATGATAATGGTTTAATTAATGCAAATAACCTAATGCAATGGTTTAATTAATGCAAGACTTAATGTAATTTTTTTTATATTTCCAACACACTCGATCCTATATAATTGGATTTTTTATGATCTTTTGATTCTTTGATTTGCATACACCCCCCTTTGTTTTGATTTCCCCTCTTGCAATTTTAAGCTAAGTAAGGAAGACAATATATACAATGCATTTAATCTAAAATGAATGAAGCTAACTGTCATTACTCAAGATTTGGAGCTTATTATCATCATTGAGCATTTTTGGAATCCCATTTTAGTACAACCATCACTAATTCAACTATGATGATATGAATACTTTTTGCACCTCTTTCTTTGCTTTCCCTTCTCTCTTCGGTATGACTATCACTGATTGAAGCCAATCATGAGAGTGTGAATACTGATTTTGTTAGATTCGATGTTGCAAGTGGACTTTGGTATTATAATATTGAAAATCATAATAGCCAAGGTATCTATTTGCGTAAACAAGCAGAAATCTCAGTTTTATCCTATATACAAGTCCTCAATGATTCTTTGATGATCACATCTTTAGACAAATAATACATGATTTAAACATTGATTTTAAGACAGTCATTTAGAAATCAAGAAAATATCATCCTTTCATCATAGCTTGTCTAGTCTAAGACTTTCATCGACTCGCTAGAAATACATGATTTCATCAATTGAATAAACACTTAGAAAAAAATTTGCAATGTTTTTCAAATCCATATGTCAAGTGTAGTTCCATCCATTTCAAATTTTTAATCCTAATAAAGGTAAGGTCATTTCAATTCTTGGATCAAATTTTGTGTTTTAGGCTCAAATTGGATTGGGATGTAGATTCGATTAAGTGCTCCTCTTTCGAGTGTGATGGATTGATTCTCTGATTGAATACAACTTGGATGAATCCTTTCTCCTCATGAGTAGATTGCCCCCAGTTGGATATAATTTCATTTGTGGGACTTAGGGAAATTTGTCAATTAGATGACCAAAATCTTGAGGTACTCGCAAATGCAACTGTGGGGTTTTATTATGCACTATATACACATGCTGGTGAATGCAATATTTACAAGGTGACCTTCTAAGTATGTGACTGACTTGGACGTTCAATGGTGCCTGTTTACCAAGTTTTCACCAATTGAATGGATCTAGCTCTTTTTTCTATTTTTAAAGCTTTTCTCTCTTTTTTCTGCCAAGGTACCTATTTGCTAGGTTTTCACCAAGGCACTTTTTTTTTTCTTTTTTTTTTCAATTTTCTCTTTTTGGATGAACTCAAGCTTCATGCTCTTTGTATACTCCTTGAAAAGGTATGATATGACAAGCCAAGGCTTCTGAAAGGTATGCTCCAAGATGTTGATATGGTGGATAAGGTAAAGGGTGGCTAAAGCTTTATGTGATGGATTGGATAAGGGAAATGGAAGGATAATGAATGAGAGGATAATAATTCTTTCTATGCATGGGCATGAAAAAGGGAATGGAAGGATAATGAATAGGAGGATAAGAAGTATTACCAAGATCAACATTGATACACACCTTGAAGGGTAGTGGAATAATGGAGGAAAAATGGGTGAAATAGCTTGAGATTTTGATGTAAGAGAGGATACGGATCTTGGGACACATAGACTCAAAATGGATGGATGAGATGGAATATGTTTGGGAGAATGTGAAGTGGAAGCCTTTGGAAGCTTGAATGTCAACTTTGATTTCTCTTTCGTGTGTAAGTCCTTCAAAAGTGACTTGGGAATCCACACTTTCTTTGATTTTTCTTTCCTTTTGAATGCTTTAGAATGCATTTCTTCAGTGAGGGATTTAGGAACCCACATTTTATTTGATTTTTCTTTTTGCTTCATGGACCTTTGTGGTCTCTTGAATATTTCTTTTTTCTTGCATTCACACTTTGATTAGATGGGACATGGTGCTCTTCATACATAAGTGGATTCTTGGTTTTCTGATTTTTATGTTGCGCATTCAAATTTCTTCCAAAGGACTTGGGATTGGTGAATGAATAAGTTGATATGAATGGTTCATATGGATGGGTTCATATGGAGGGTTGACATGGATGGGTGTTTGGTTTCTCAAGTATGTATGTCTTTGTTGATCTTGATAGGATATAGGGTAAGTGGATTGTGGGATAGGGATGGTAGGAAAGGTTGATGGAGGGATATAGGGACCCAATATAGATGGAAGATATGAAGGTTTAAACTTCAGAATATAGGGACCAAGGATGGATTTGGAGGATGTATAAGGAATATGAGTATGCACAAATGGAGGTAAATGGGATGTGGGAGGGATATCAACATCTTTATTTTGAGTTGCATGGCCAAGGATTTCATCTTTTGGATTTATCTTTGTACCAATAGGCTTATATGTAGCTTTGATAGGAGTGACTTTGATATGAGAAGTTGAAGCTTGAGATAGATATGGAGGCTTATGAAAAGTGGATGTTGGGGTACTTTGATCTTGACAAGGATCTTTTGATAGCCTGGGAAGAATACTTTTCTTTTCATTTTCAATAAGTTCACTAGAGATGGAAGGAATAATTTGATCTTGCTTAGGAGATGGGTATGATATACGAGGTGAAGGAATATGGAGTGTTTGAGATGGAAGTATATCTTCTTGAAATAAATGGTAGGGTATGAAGGGTTCATCATGGGATTCTTGGGATATGGGACTTTGATCAACTATAGGATAAGGAGGGAAATTATGTTGATCTTGATCCTTAATAAGACTTGTTTCTTTGCAATTTTGATTAGTCTCTTGACATGGAGCCACTTCTAAGGACAATGTAGGAGTTTGGATCCGCACGAGGGATTCTTGAAGGGATAATGAAGCTTCATTTGAAATAGGTACAATAGGTATTGTAGCACATGAAGGCTTGAGGTCTATAACCTTTGAATCATGAAATAAGTTTGTAGCAAGATGTAGGTTAGCTTGGATCTCTTTTAGAGGTAGCCCTTGAGGGTATACATATTCATTATGAAAATTGTTTGGATCTTTATTTGATGGAGGAATATTGGATAGCTTTGCTTCTATATCAAATGGAGGAATGGAGGAATAGGTGAAAGCTATAAGAGGACCACTACTAGACATGTGTTCATAAGTATTATCTTGATTGAGAGTAGTCTCTTCATTAGATGAGTCATTAAGATTTTCAATTTCAATTATGTCATCATCAATAAGATTTTGGATTTTATGTTTCAACTCCATGCAATCAAAAGTTTCATGTTCATTATGTCTATGATATGCACAATAGTTGCTCAAAAAGATAAAACCACATGAAGTGATTTGAGGCAACGTGATGAGATCATTTTCAAGGAGTTTTTCCAAAGCTACTTCATCTGAAATTCCCAAAGGAGTAAATAATCTATCCCAAGGATATTTGGATGTATTTGTGTTTCTCCAAGAGTTGTCATATGATGAATATTGTTGAGATGGGACTAATTCCTCTTGATTTCCTTGATCGAAGATGAGATTCTCTTGATATTTTGAAATAGGTTCTTCATCAAATATTGGTTTATCATTAGGATATTTTTTATCAAACATGGGGTTTTCATGATATTCTTTTTGATGAAATTTTGAATTATCAAAGATATGGTGTTCATGATGTTTTTCTTGATCATAGAGGAAAGGAAACAATGTTCTTAATGAGAGTTGGTTGGATGATGTTTCCATTTCTTTTTCCATTTGTGAATAGAATATTCTCTTGAATTTTTATTGCTAATTGATTTTTGGATCTTAATGAATGTTTTATTTTTGTAATCAAAGATCTTCAAGCACAACACAATGATTTTATCAATTATCACAAGAAATTCTTCCAAGAAATCTACCTGAGGTCAAATTTGGCTTTTAAATGACTCTAATGAGGTAGGCTTGCTAATTGATCAAGGATTTAATATGGATTCTATTCAAAATGGACTTTAAACTTTCATCCCCCAAGTATATTAAGGGGCTTCCCACACACACCAAGGTACGATTTCACGCAATCCATGAGGACTACTAGAGGAAGTTCAAAAAATTTAAAATTCATTTGTCACACACCCCATTAAGGATGCATGCATTTCATTTTAGAGTGGGTTGGATTCCCACAGCAAAAGCGAGCATATCCCACTTTGGGTTGTCCCTCTCACCGGCCTCGTTAAGGAAAAACTCAGGAGGCGAGCCCAACTAAAGTTCTAGGATGGTATTCTCTATAGGACGTTATTTTTTGTTTCTTTTTTGCATGAAAAAAAGAAAAAAAGAAAATTTTAGCACTTTTTAACAAAAGAGAGTTAACAAGGTTCAATTTCCTCACCCACTAACTAATGAGAATTGAGTATTGCTACTCTTTTCTACAAACAAGGGGTTTTGATTAAGTGTTTGGTTTATTCCTTTAAGCTATCCAAATTACTAGATTTTGAAAGGACAAAGCCATAATTTAAGCACGTAAATCACCAAGTTTTAAGGCTTACCTTTCCTTGTAGCTAAATAAAGTTAGGGGCATTTTTGAGTTATTTCCATGATCTTATGCTTACCTTGGCTATAGTTCCTTCCAAATGTGTTTTTCCACCAGCAAGTTAGTCAACACAACCAATCACAATGAGGGAAACCAAATCAAAATTAAAGAAGCAAAGACTTATGTATTGAGCCTTAAGCACCTTATTTGCAAATTTTTAAGGAAAAACTTGAACTAAGGAGTAAAAATCCAATTGAGAGATACAAATTTTGTCTTGTAAGCATCTACAACCTTAAGATAATTTTGATATACCTGGTTTTCTTCCTCTTGTGATTCCTCAACAACTACTTTAATATGCTCAAAGTTCTCCTTCTTGATCTTTTTAGCCAACGCTTTTCCTTCTTGATTAAACTTTCTCTCTGGTTTTCTTGCCTTTTTATGCCCTGTCATCCTACAGAATACCGAAAGTCATTTTTCCACAGTTAGACCAATCAGATTATGAATTTATGCAAAAGCACACCTAAACTAGTTAAAAGTGCTATTTTAGTGCTTAAAAGCGTAGCTAATCTAATTGAAAGTGCTACTTTAATTTGTCAGTGAAATGTAAAAGAACAAAAATAAATTTCAAAAGCGCTACTAAATTGCATAAAGGCGCTAAAATTATGGCAAAAGCACTCAGGGAAATGATGAAAGTGCCTAGTAGTCAGGAGAAAAGTGCTCTTTTAACCCTGTGAAAGTGCTAAAAGAAAGGACAACTGAAAATAAAAGTTGCAAAAGCGTTGTAGATCGGTGCAAAGGTGCACAACTTTGTCGCAAAAGCACTAGAATAGTGATCAAAAGCATTGTTTCACCGGTCAAAAGTGCTGCTTAATCTGTCAAAAGCGCTACTTCCTAAAAAATATGGGAGTTAATCACATGCAAATTTGAAAATAATGATAAATTTCCATACAATTAGTAAAATAGAGCATTATGCCCCACGGTGGGCACCATTTTCTATACTAGGAAAAGTATCTTCATAGAATTAAGGTTGAATCAATAAATGAAATAGTAACTAAATACAACCACTATAAAGAAACTATTTAGAAAATAATGATCAATTGAGCATCCTATGGCTCTCTAACTAAGATTGTTAATGAATAGCTCTTAGCAAGCTCCCATTAATGATAGTCCTAGAATGAGAATGATAAAGATAAACAAGCTATTGCTAACAATTATCAAAGTAAATGCTAATTATGCTCTCAAATGCCTTTCTACGCTCAAATTGCAAGAGGTTCAATGCAATTATCAGATTTATGGTTGATAATTATGAAGGATTTAGGCCTTCCTTTTATAGATTTTCCAATGGTAGGGGGTGTAGTTGTATTTAATCATGATTAAACCTTGGTTGAGTCCTTGGTTCCACCCTTTGAAGACAATGCAAAGTTTGTGTCAAAGCTTGGGACAAGTAGACAAGATGGATGGCTAAGATTCTCTTTCACTTTGAGTGATTGAGATTCAATTTGGCTTGATCCATGTGAATGTCTTTCCTCAAATCTCATTGGTTGCCCAGATTTCCTCTCCTTTTGGGTTGTTGAGAGTAATTGAGATTTATTAATTGATTTAATTTATTTATTTAGCCATGTACCCCTTGAATGGGTTGAATTTAATTTAATCCAAGACTATACAATTAATTGATTTAATTGTATTTTGATTTGATTGCATTTGATTAAAATGCTCTCAATTTTGATTTATCTTGAATTAGGACTTGATTTTAATTTTGATTGGCTAATTGTACATTTTGATTCAATTACTTCAATTTTGTCCTTGATTTTCTTTGATTTGACTTGATTCGCTTTAAATTGTTCTTTGTCCATTTTTAGGTGATTACAAATGCAACAACAATTGCTACAGAATGACTGCTAATACTCCCATAGGATATATTCAACATTCATTCCTAATAGTTGCATCATGTTGTAGGCATGTGAGTGAGTCTCCATGACCATTTTTAGCCCCCCATGAGTCCATTTCACCTATTTGCCAGAGCCATTTCGTTTCCAATTTGTTAAATGTCTCCAAGTGTGCGTAGTCCATATTTCTATGTGACCTACTTTGAGGTCTCCCAGTTTGCACCTGGCTCAAGGTCAAGTGAAATTGAGAGTTGTTCTACATTGTATACCTAGAAGTGTACCTCCTTGAATATTTTTGGATCTTGACCAATCTGCTTGGTCATTTACATAATCCAATTGCATATTTCACTGTTTTAAATCTAGAATGTTTCTAAAGTGCTAACTTTGGTGTTTAATTGCATTTAGCCATTTGATCATTTGGGCAGGTTGATTATGGATTCATTTTCCTTGTGTGGAAGTGAATCTGTACCCAGGGTTTTGAATCTTGAAGGTTTTAGTTGGTAAGTTTTCAAAGCCAGTTTTGAAAGTGATTTGTGCAGATTGACAGTATGGACAAAATCAGTATTGTGAAAGGCCATGTTTGATCAGTGATAACTTTTAGCTCAAGTATTTCCATGAAAATCCCTTTGGCAAAGTGAAGGTTTGTACTTCAAGGTGTATATTTTCCAAATGTCAAGGTCATATGATATGTTTTAATCAATTTTTAAGGGTGGTTTCGTAGGCAACTCAGTCATTTTGGTCTCAAAAGAATTTAGACTTGGTATCTAAGTAAATGTTCAAAATTAAAAAGTTGGAAGATGTCATAGGGCTTGGTATGGTTATATAAGTTTCCAGTTCCAATTTTGTCAAAATCCAAGTCTGTTTGACATATTTTTGTTAAAAGTTCACATTTTCTCGCAGGCCAATTTACAAAGGAGGTACTAAAAGTTTGTCGGTTGCTCAAAATCTGACAATGACCTAGTTGATATTTTGAATTATCATAAACTTTTGGAAATTTTCTTGGCTCTAAGCTTCCCAATTTATCCATAGTCAAATTTCTCCGTTTTCTTCCAGATAAAATTTAAAGTTTGACACACTGTTGTTCAGATTTCATCATGTGACTCCATTATGGTATACAGAGGTAGTGTGGAGTTTTAAAAGGTGTTAATCCTCTTGAAATGCTTCCATTTATTTTTTTCTAAGTGTGCTTTATTTTTTAATGTTGAACATGCCATATAAGTAACTGTGATAAAGCCCTCTTACAAAACTTTCTCCATTTTCCATTTGTACCTATTGCATGCAATATTATTTGGCTAGTATACTTTAATACAACACTTATTTATCTTTACTTTCTAGGAATTTTACATTATACATCCTTTTATTTCCATTTCCTACTCATTTTGTGCTTTGTCAAACCTAGTCAACTTGGTCAACTAACCCAGAATGCCATGTGGAAGCTTCCCACTAGCCCATAGATTGACCTGTGCACCACCTAGACACCACGTCAGTACCATCCTAATAGTCTTCCACATCATCACTCACTAGTTGGCCTTGCCATGTGGTATCACCTAGTGATCCTGCATTGATGTCACCCTTGTGCCTACTAGGAAGGTGGGATCACAAAATTCCTCCATGTGTCTCCCTGACCCACCATCCAATTCAAATACATTTTCCACATCTTGGATCATCATAATCTTGCATAGTTTCTCTCTCCTTATCATTCTAATCATGAAATCACTGGTGCTCTCCATATGTCACCCATGGGCCCACCTTCCATCTCACCCGCATGTGCTACGTGGTGCCCTCTCACAAACATGTGAACCTAAACTATGTCTTTGTTAGAATCAACTGCTAGATCACAAGAAGATGCCATGTGTCTACCCAAACTCACCTTGTCACTGTTGGATACAATTGTCTGAAGGACATTGTTGGATTAGCTATGTGTTGTCTTTGATGTCACATAAATGTCATATCAATTATCGCTCTCAGTATCTACCAAGTTCAGTCGGTCAGCTAAGCGGCTCTCAGTATCTACCGAGTTCAGTCGGTCAGCTAAGCGGTTCTCAGTATCTACCGAGCTCAGTCGGTCAGCTAGGTAGTTTTTAGTGTCTACCGAGTTCTCTTAGGTGACTAAAGGAAACATGATAGGGTAACAGTGTTAACCGAGCCTCCTCAGTTATCGAAGGAAAATTAGCTGTTATCGAGCTCTCTCAGTCTCCAAAGGATGTTGCAGAATTCACTGTGGTTACCGAGTTCTCTCGGTCACCGAAGGAAATTTTTTTAGGATTAATTTTTACCGAGCATGGTCGGCCTTTCAAAGGATTTTGTTATTATATTTTATTTATCTCAGCTGACTACTATAATAATTATTAGTGCCAACTTGACAATCTAAATGATTATGAAATGGCATATATATATAGAAGGTCAAATGGTGAATAAAAGATATACAACATGCAGAAATCATTTTGAAGAAAGGTGTGTGCGAATTTTGAAGGATGGTCAGATATCCTTGAGGAGCAGCAAATATTTAATTGATCAGTAAGGATCTAGTGAAACAGAACAGAGATCTATATTCAATAATTTAGTTGCAGGTCATTTCATTGTTACTCTCTAGCAATTGTAGTAGTGATATCAAAATCTCTTAACCGAGTTGGTTTAACAACCATTTTGTAAATCTGCTAACAAGGTAACAGTTCTATTGAATTGTTTCAAGACCTCTTACAAGGCCACTCCTAGCAGGGTGATTAAATCCTCTAACAAGGTCACACCTAACAGTGTGTTTTGTAACCTTTTACTGGGTTGGCTTCTAACCAGGCATCACTTCAGAAGAGTGAAAAATAGTAACTAGTTACATTGGTGGTTTTTCCCATATTGGGTTTCCATAGTAAATCTGGTGTCTCTTGTGTTCATGTTATTTTCTCTATTCATGTAATTTAATCAATGATGAATGCTTAAGAACAGTTTAATTATTACACACTTCAAGGATCAAGTTTTCAGCATTTCTCTGTATATTTACCGAGTGGCACAGTAAATAATTTGTTAAGATATTTAAGGGATCAGTGGTAATATTTTTGTGGTTAACTGATTCACCCCCCCTCTTAGTTACTGCATCTATATTTCCAACAATTGGTATCAGAGCTTTTGGTTCTCGCAGGAAGGGTTTCAAGGACCTAAGCTAAAGATCAGGATGTCTTACAAAAGAGAAATTCCAAGGCTTAATAGAAATAACTTTTCAACATGGCAAGGTCTCATGAGACTACATCTAGCTTCCATTGGTGATTCATGATGCAAATATATTGATCAAGAATATACAATTCCTACTAGCACATTAACTGTTGAAGACAATGCAGAGAAGAAGAACCATAACACTATGATGATAGACATTGCATCAGCTCTTAGCTATGAAGAATTTGATGAAATCAAAGACTGCACAACTGCTCATGAAATGTGGAACAAGCTGAAGAAAATCTATGGCGGTGATGACAATGTGAAGAGATCCAAGGCAGAGAGCCTAAGAGGACAGTTTGATCAAATGAAAATGAGAGAAGAAGAAAACATTGCAAAGTATGTTGAAAGGATCAAGACAAGTGTTAGTGCAATCAGAGCTTCTGGAGGAAAAATTGATGATGAAACGGTTATAAGTAAGGTTCTTAGAACATTACTCCCTATTTATGCAATAAGAGTTTCTCCTATTCAAGAAAGAAGATGTGAAGAAAATCACAATATCACTTTGGATGCCTTAGTTGGAAGATTGATAGCCTTTGAACTGGATAACTATGACAACTATGTTCCAACTTCTAAAAATATTGAATCAACTTTTGAGGCCAAACTTTCACTCAAGAAAGGGAAGAAAATCCAATCAGAAAGTGAAGAAGAATCAGAGGAAAGTTCTGATAGCGATCTTGAAGTTATTGAAGTATTACTTGCAAAGAAGTATTCAAGAAGCAAAGGAAAATACAAAGGTAAAACTCCCTTAATCTATTTTTCATGTGAAGAAATTGGTCATATTGTAGCTAGGTGCCCAAACAAGCAAAGCAAAGATGAGAAGAAAAATTACAAGTACAATGGAAAGAAAAATTTCAAATCATTCAAGGAAAAAGGTAAGAAAACATGTTTTTTAGCTAAATATTCGGATGATAGTGAAGAAGAAATTGTTTTCATTGCTGTAAAAGATGAATCTGATAATGATGAAGATGAGATGGCACTTATCTCTCATATAAGAAAGAATGATACATGGATTATAGACAGTGGATGTTCACATCATATGACTGGTGACAGGACCAAGTTTGAACACTTTGAAAATTTTGATGGTGGTAATGTAAGGTTTGGAAACAATGAACCCTGTTGTATAAAAGGAAAGGGACGAATTTCATTAACCAAAGAACTTATATGTGATAATGCATATTGGGTCGAAGGACTAAAGCATAATCTTCTAAGTGTAGCACACCTAATCAACATTGGATTCAAGGTTGAATTCATGAATGGCAAAGCAAGACTGCTGGATGACAAAGGAAAACTGATAGGATCAGGCAAACAAACCAAAGGTAACCCGTTTTATCTTGATCTTGGTGATTACTCATGTTTTATTGCTCAAATTGAAGAAAGTTGGTTATGGCACAAAAGGTTATGTCATGTAAATTTTGACAACATGATGAAAATAAGAAAATTCAAGAAAGTAAGAGGTATTCCTACTTTGAAGAAACCTGATGTTGGTCTATGCAAGAATTGTCAAATTGGTAAAATGGGAAAGTCTAGTTTCAAAAGTAAAAACTATCAGTCTGAAGATATTTTGGAAATTGTGCATACTGATTTATGTGGACCTATTGGAATTGAGAACTATACCAGAGAAAAATTCTTTATTCTCTTTGTTGATGATTATTCTAGAATGATGACTGTTATGTATTTAAGAGAAAAGTCTGAAGCATTTGAGAAGTTCAAATGGTATTTAGCAAGAGTAGAAAAAGAAACAGGAAAAATAATAAAATGCTTGAGATCAGACAGAGGTGGTGAATTCATCTCCCATGAATTCAATAATTTTTGCATTGAAAGAGGAATCAAAAGATAGGTATCAGCCCCGAGAACTCCTGAGCAGAATGGGATAGCCGAAAGAAGGAACAGATCTATCATGGACTGTGCAAGGACTCTAATGATTGAAAAGAACATTGCTATGAAATAATGGAAGGAAGCTATCAGCACTGTAGTTCATACCTTGAACCGAGTACAACTGAGAAAAGACACATTCAAGACTCCATATGAGCTATGGTATGGCTACAAACCAAATGTAAGTTACCTAAAAGTATTTGGTAGTAAATGTTACATCTTAAAAGAATCTAGAAAAGGAAAATTTGATGTAAAAAGTGATGAAGGAATATTTTTGGGATATTCTTGCAAAAGTAAGGCATATAGATGTCTAAATTTGTCTACTCACAAAGTCATAGAAAGTGCACATGTGAGAATTGATGAGTTTGCAAAAAAGATTGAAGAAGAAAGCAGAAAGGAACCAGAGGACTACAAAAAATTTGTTTACATCGAACCTGATACATTGCCAGACACATGTAAGGAGACTACATTTACCGAGCCCAGTATAGTAACTGAGTCACAAGAAGAAGTTCAGACTGAGTCACAAAGTACCGAGTCTCAGTCTAAAGCTACCGAGCAAGTATTTACCGAGCCCGAGCAATCTGAACCTGAAGATGAAGAAGATGACAATGTAACTCATTCAAGAAGCAAGGAACCTATATTAGACAAGTACATCAGAAAGCATCATAAACTAGATCAGATTATTGGAAGCAAATCAGATGGTACTATGACAAGAAGGAAACTAAAAGGTACATGTTTATTTATTGATTTTGAACCTAAAAATGTAAAAGATGCATTAGAAAATAAAAGTTGGATTGAGGCTATGAATGAAGAAATAGAGAAAATAGAGAAAAATAAGACATGGACTCTTGTACCTAGGCCTAAAGATAAAAATGTAATTGGAACAAAATGGGTATTCAGAAATAAGTTGAATGAAGATGGTCAAGTATCAAGAAACAAAGAAAGATTGGTATGTAAAGGATATTCTCAAGAAGAAGAAATAGATTATGGAGAGACTTTTTCTCCTATTGCAAGATTAGAAGGTGTGAGGACTTTACTTGCATATGCAGCACATAAAGGATTTAAGGTATATCAGATGGATATCAAATCTACTTTTCTCAATGGTATTCTTGAGGAAGAAGTCTACATTGAGAAACCTGAAGGTTTTATTGATCCAGACAAAAGGGATATGGTCTGCAAATTACACAAAGCATTGTATGGTCTAAAACAAGCTCCTAGAGCATGGTATGAAAGATTACATAACTATCTTACTCAGATTAATTTCAAAAGGGCTAATGACAACAATAATTTATACATCAAAGAAGGATCAGATAACAAAATTGTTTTGGCAGAAATATTTGTGGATGATACTGTGTTTATAGGAAATGATGATCAGTGCCAAGAATTTTCAGAGCTTATGAACAAAGAATTTGAAATGTCTATGTTTGGTCAGATAAAATTCTTTGTTGGACTTTAGATTCAGCAGAACAAAAATGGTATCTACATTACTCAGTCTAAATATATTAGAGAAATACTTAAGAAATTTGGTATGGAAGATTCAAAACTAGTTGGTACACCCATGTGTACTGGATAAAAGCTTACCAAAGATGATGATTCAAAAGAAGTAGATTAGACCTTATACAGATCAATGATTGGAAAATTATAGTATGTAGTACACACAAGGCCTGATATTGCCTTAGCAATTGGAATAGTGGCAAGATTCTTGGCTAAACCCAGAGAAAATCACATGATGGCAATCAAAAGAATCTTGAGGTATTTAAGGGGAACTGAAGATTATGGCTTGTGGTATAAATTTGGAGGCAATCTGGATCTAAAAGAGTTTACTGATGCTGATTGGGTAGGAAACATTGATGACAGAAAGAGTACAAGTGGTGGAGCATTCTTTCTTGGCAAGAGGTTAGTATCTTGGACTAGTAAAAAGCAAAACTACACATCCCAATCCATAGCAGAAGCAGAATATGTTGCTGCAGCAGTAAACTGCTCTAATATTATATGGTTTAAATAGCTTTTGGAAGGCATGAAGGTTGAGATCAAAGAACTAGTTGTTATGTTTTGTGATAATACAAGTGCAATAAATATTTCAAAGAATCCAGTAATGCATTCCAAAACCAAGCACATTGCAATTAAATATCACTTTGTCAGAGAATTGGTGCAGGACAAGGAAATCAGATTGGAATATATTCATACAAAAGAACAAATTGCAGATATCTTCACCAAGCCGCTACCTAAGGATGCATTCTTGTATCTAAGAGGCAAGTTAGGGGTCACTCCCCTATCCGATGTTCACTAAATAAAGTTTTAGTGATGCATCAACTAGAACATATTGAAGATCAATTAGTTGATGCAGCATAGTCAGGGAATCATTGCATATGAATCAGTACATAAGGTACATTGATATTTACCGAAACTGTGTAAGTTGTCTTTGGCATGTGTTGTCAAAGAGGGAGATTTTGTTGTCATTTCAAGAAATTTCTAAGAAGAATAATTTTAGAAGTTAAGAGGGAGAGTTCTCAGTCAGAGAAAGAAGTTTGAAGATGATGGGAATCAAAATGAAGCTAAGAATATGTTTCTTACTCTTGGTTTCTCTGTGAAATTTCATTGTGCTATGACATGTTGTGTTGCCATCAATGCCAAAGAGGGAGATTGTTGGATACAATTGTCTGAAGGACATTGTTGGATTAGCTATGTGTTGTCTTTGATGTCACACAAATGTCATATCAATTATCACTCTCAGTATCTACCGAGTTCATTCGGTCAGCTAAGCGGCTCTTAGTATCTACCGAGTTCAGTCGGTCAGCTAAGCGCTTCTCAGTATCTACCAAGCTCAGTCGGTCAGCTAGGTGGTTTTTAGTGTCTACCGAGTTCCCTCGGGTGACTAAAAGAAACATGATAGGGTAACAGTGTTAACCGAGCCTCCTTGATTATCGAAGGAAAATTAGTGGTTACCGAGCTCTCTTGGTCTCCAAAGGATGTTGCAGAATTCGCTGTGGTTACCGAGTTCTCTAGGTCACCGAAGGAAATCTTTTCAGGATTAATGTTTACTGAGCATGGTCGGCCTTTCAAAGGATTTTGTTATTATAGTTTGTTTATCCCAGCCAACTTTTATAATAATTATTAGTGTCGACTTGACAATCTAAATGATTATGAAATGACATATATATATAGAAGGTCAAATGGTGAATAAAAGATATACATCATGCATAAATCATTTTGAAGAAATGTGTGTACAAATTTTGAAGGATGGTCAGATATCCTTGAGGAGTAGCAAAGATTTAATTGATTAGTAAGGATCTAGTGAAACAGAACAGAGATCTATATTCAGCAATTCAGTTGCTGGTCATTTCATTGTTACTCTCTAGCAATTGTAGTAGTGATATCAAAATCTCTTAACCGAGTTGGTTTAACAACCATTTTGTAAATCCGCTAGCAAGGTAATAGTTCTATTGAATTGTTTCAAAACCTCTTACAAGGCCACTCCTAGCAGGGTGATTAAATCCTCTAACAAGGTCACACCTAACAATGTGTTTTGTAACCTTTTATCGGGTTGGCTTCTAACCGGGCATCACTTCAGAAGAGTGAAAAATAGTAACTAGTTACATTGGTGGTTTTTCCCATATTGGGTTTCCACGGTAAATCTAGTGTCTCTTGTGTTCATGTTATTTTCTTTATTCATGTAAGTTAATCAGTGATGAATGCTTAAGAACAGTTTAATTATTACACACTTCAAGGATCAAGTTTTCAACATTTCTCTGTATATTTACTAAGTGGCATAGTAAATAATTTGTTAAGATATTTAAGGGATCAGTGGTAATATTTTTGTGGTTAACTGATTCACCCCCCCTCTCAGTTACTGCATCTATATTTCCAATAGTTACCTCATAGCCTATGCCATATGGAACACTCCAAATTTTTTTCATATATAACCTCACCTTCTGCATCACCACTAAATCATCACTAAGTTGCCTAGATAGGTCATCTTGAGGTAAAAAATATTGTTCAGTCCATATCATCATCCAATCGACTAGGAACACCATCGAGTGTCCTCATGTGCACACATTTCCAAAAGGCCTAATTTACTTTGAAAATGTAATGAATGAACGTTCCCATATAAAAAGACATAAAATATCCCTCACGCCCTCAATTTAGGATATATCCCCATGGAGCCCCTCTCTGCAAAACTATCATTCAACACATCAAGAGTAGCTAACCATTAAAACTAATGGTAAAAACTAGAGGTGTGCGACCTTTCCCTACATATGCCACTAGATTTTCTTGAAGGTTTTGTAGTGTCCACATTGTTTTCATTCTACCATATTTCATGTAAACCCATTTGTTGTGCGCATGCCAGTACATGTTGCATTCACTTACAAGGCTAAACAGTCCCCTTATCTACTGTCAAGTTGACTATACTGATGTATATGACTATGATTTAGTGTTGTGATTATGGCAACAAAGTCATATGGAGTTTTGGAGTCAATGCATAACTTAGAAGATCATAAAAATGGCTGTATGGAAGACTGGACAGTCAGTAGAGCACCAGATGAACAGAGCATCAATGCACATGCGTATGACCAAGTTTTTTTATGCACCCTAGAAGATAAGCTTTTGTTTATGTTAGTAAGCTATGGTTAAGAGTGCATGATCAGATGAGTTATTATGATGAAGATACATCGAGTTGAAGTGACACAGACAGTGAGCAGTAGAGTAGAACAAAGTATGCAACCGTCTATTAGTAATTTGGTTAACGCTTATAATATTGTTTTGTAAAGGCTATGAACCTATTGTATTTGTATTATAAATATGTAAATTTAATTGTATGTAAACATGCTTGAGCCAATTCATTTGGAAGCATTGTATGTAATTAGTTATAGGCTGACTAAGTGAATAGTTTTGTTAGCGCATGTAAATAAGACATGCAGCTTTGTATTTGAGCATGGATGAGACATAGAGTTGATAGAAGTAGAGAAGAAGTATGCAAAGAGAAGTTAGAATGTTTTAGAGCTTTACAAGAGGTTAAAGCATCATCGCACATAAGGAACTGATCAGACAAGAAGTGTCACAGTAGTAGTTCACCTTGTAGATATAGTGTGTATCTGATATCCTGAAGGTTGTAGCCTTCACCACTTGAGCAATGATCTCTAGGATAGTGTGTCCTCACCCCTAACATGGTTAATTGTAAAAGAATCCTAACAAGGTCTGACCCTTGACAAGGTCATTGTACTTAAGCTTTGTAATGACAACTCCTAATAGGGCTAAGGAACATTAACAGGTTCATAATATACAAGTACAATTATTAGTGGGTATTAATTCCCACCGGGGTTTTTCCTTTGGCCAAGGTTTCCCCGTAATCATATCTAGTGTTATGTGTTATGTGTTGATTACTTTACATAATTTAATATTCAGTTCAACATTTAAGTTATTGAGTTAAGTTTCAAGTATTAGAAAGTAATTATATAGAACACTGATTCACCCCCCCCCCCCCTCTTAGTGTTCCCATTCCTAACAATTGGTATCAGAGATTTGGTCCTCTAAAGACAAGTTTAACCACTTGAGGAGATCATGGGTTCAGAAGAAGTGAAACATCTAAAGAAGAATCTTGAAGTATCTCTTGAAGACCTTGACAAATCTGAAAAGGAAATTGGAGAACTGAAACTAAAGGTTAGTGGTTCTCAAGTATTCATCAAGAAACTGAGAAAAGATTTGAAGGATTTTTCAAATAGTGATTTAGGGAAAATGGTCAAAAAGGTGAATGAGGAAAACACATCTCTAAAGGATTATATTGAAGAGTTGGATGAAAAGCTATTTAACAATCAAGAAGCCTATAAAGACAAGGTCAAAGAAAACAAGTAGTTGGATGAAGAAATGAGGCAAGCAAACATGAAAATATTGAAAAATACAAAGCAGTTGGATGAATTGACTGAAGCAAATAATCATATTGAAAAATTTCACACAAGAAAGGATCTAATAGAATCTCAGTTGTATGCATAGAAGATTAAAGGAGTTACCTCTGGTATTGGATTCAATGAAGCACAAAATCAAATCAATGATATGCGAGGAAGAATGAAAGCACTAGAAGAATCTATAGAAGATAATACTGAAGCTAAAGCAGAACCATCTAAAGATGAGTGCAAGCCAGTAAGTAAAACTTGTTATGCATGTAACAAGCATGGTCACATAGCAAGAGATTGTAAAGAGGTAAGACCTTTCAATGGTTACTGTTATTTATGCAATAAGTTTGGTCATAGAGCTATGAATTGTAGATAAAATCAAAGAAATCAAACTCAAAAAAATCAAAGAAGTCATCCAAAATAGAATGTTAGAAGTCCTTAGAACATTACATGTCAAATATGTAATTACAATAATCATACAACTAGACAGTGAAGTATGGTGACTCACATCAATGCACCGAGTAATATAAGGCCTCCAATTATTTTTCACCCTTGTAACAAGGATGGACATATCTCAAAGTTTTGTAGATCAAAAGTGCAAAGACAAGAAAGCCCTAATAAGTCTCAAGGATCAATTCTGGATGAATCAGGAGAAATCAAGTTTATGAAAGCTACAAAAGATGTGAGCTTGATTTCGACAGAAGCAAAGAAGGATACGGTTGATGAGTATGTATTGGATGCATACATAATGGATGCACCCTCTACATCTGGATGAATGAACCTCATGGTCATAGGGGAGGTAGATTAGCTCTAGACCCCTGTGCAGATGGTATATTCACCCTAAGAGTATGCACCTTTGGATATAACTGTTTAGAGACTAGTTAATGCTATATGTGAGAGCGCACTTCCTAATAGATAGAAGAAATGGAGATTGAAATTATCTAATGTATTCTGTGTTTATGCAGAAAGCATTAATGGTTAAAATTTGTTTTAAAGTCACCGAAGATCCTTTATTCACACATTTGCATTTGAGTTTGAGCCTTTGGAGAGAATAGGAGATCAAAGTAGTTTGTATTAAGAGATTGCAGTTGATTTCTTTAGTGAAAGGATGTTAAGTTTGTTGCGAAGCCCTAGTTCAGATGTGATGGTTCAGAAACCCTTAGAAACCTATTTGAAGTGATTAACGAAGTAAGTTATGGCTACTCTAATTATTTCTGATGTTGTTGAAAGGAAGCGATACATTTTTAAGAAGCACCCTTTCAAGTCAGTCCTAGATGACCTAGAAGGAGCCTTCTCTAGGACTCTGATGGGAGTTATGCACGTAGATGACATACGTGAATACATCTATTGAAAAAAGGAACCAGTAGGTCTGGATAGAATAAGGTTGCACTTAGAGACAATGGTGAATCCTAACAAAGCATTCCTAGATGAGTTTGCACAATTGGAAAACAACCCTATTATTGAGTATGCAACAACATATGAATTCTATGAATCTGAATGGATCAAGATCCTATTAAGTAGAATTCATGATGACCTATTCTAGATAGGAGAAGTCCCTATTAGAATAACTACTGATCTCATTCATGAGATGAAAGGACTACCTAAAAGTGGTGCCATCCTTCCCACTGGAAAGGATGTCAGGAAATTGGTTGAGAAAGCTTGTAAGTGTTGGCATTAAGTAGAATTGCCACTAGTGACAACACTTATTTTCATTCTAAGTGCAAACCGAGCAGAACAGTGCAAACCGAGCAGAACAGTGCAAACCGAGCAAGACAGTGCAAACCGAGCAGGACAGTATAAACCGAGTAACATTGTGTCTACCGAGTCACCAGTATTTACCGAGTTCAAAACCTACCGAGTGGTTAGTATGAACCGTGCCTTCACTTCTACCGAGTGCATGACAATGCCGAGTAATGCAGTGGACGCTGAGTATCAGAAAGTCACCGAGTTAGTTTGCAGAAACCATGTAACCATACTTGGGCTGACTTAGTGGTGCTTATGTTTATTTGTCAAGCCAACTTTGTAATTGTAATTAATTATTTAGACTTGTATATAAACAATGTTGTAAAGATGTCAAGATGTAGTTATATGAGTATGAATGTGAATAAAAAGAAAAGGCAGAGATAAGCGAATTACAAAGGGCTACAGCAGTATAGGGAACAGCAAAGACAAATTCATCATAGAAGGTGATCAGTACATTCAGCGAATCTCAATCAGAAATTCAGTTGCAAAGCAAGAGATCTACTGTTTCATCCTAACAGGTGAATCAGTACTAAAATCCTTTAACCAGGTAGACTTAACAGTCTGTTGTAAAATCTCTTTACCGAGTGCATACTTCATTGTATGTTTGTAAATCCTTTAACAAGGTGGATCTAGCAATCCTTTTTGCTCCTAACAGGGCAGATCATCAGAAGTGATCAAATTGTAAGCCTTAACCGGCCAACTTTATTCTACAGTACTAAAGCTTTGTGGGTTTCATCCCCACCCCAGTTTTACTTTCTTTTTGGAAGGTTTCTGGGTAACCAAATCTATGTGTCACTGTTGTGAATGTTTTTAAGTTTCACGCTTTCTATATGCATAATGAAAAAGTGAACTATATGCTAATACATCTGTAATTGTAAGAAAATTCAAAGTTACTGATTCACCCCTCCCCTCTCAGTAACTCGGTTAATCCCTAAATATTTCCAACAATTGGTATCAGAGCATTGTTGGTTCTCAAGATAAAGCTTAACTAGCTTGAGCAAAGATCCAGGACAATGG
Organism: Chamaecyparis obtusa; assembly: GCA_027943335.1. Taxonomy (NCBI): domain Eukaryota; kingdom Viridiplantae; phylum Streptophyta; class Pinopsida; order Cupressales; family Cupressaceae; genus Chamaecyparis; species Chamaecyparis obtusa. The sequence continues at coordinate 2,259,413 of BSBK01000477.1, forward strand.
AGGTATTCAAACTGAACAAGGTGATTGAAAATGAAAAGCTAGATCTGGAAATGGCCATAGCTAAACTCAAGGAAGCAAAAGAACATCTTTCCCAATCCCTAAGAAGAAGGAAGGAACTTGCAAATTAGATGAATGATCAGAATTACATTGAAGAAAAGGTTGAAGATCTTTTTCCCTCAAATAGCTCAGATGAAGCAAACAATGCTGTCAAAGAACTCCTAGAAAAGAATGGGTCTCTACAGGAAGAAGTGAGAAAATTAAAAAGAGAACAAGAGCTACACTCAACAAGATTTTGTGAGATCTTAGAACAAAGAAACAAGTTGAAAGATGAATTAGATGAAAGGAACAATGAAGTTCAAAATAAAACCCTTTAGCTAGAAAACCTAATTGATTAGATCTCCCATACAAATGAGGAAATTCTGAATCTAAGATCAGAGATAGAAAACACAAGAGAAGAACTAAGATCTAAAAAGGAAATTAATCTAAGATTGGTGGATGACCTAAACACCGAAAAAAAAATCAATGAAGGAATGCTGAAAAGCCAAGAAGACTTGAATCAGCTGTATGAGCGAAATCTGCATAGGCAGAAAGGAAAAGCAGGACTTGGATACAAAGGAGAAGGTGAATCCTCTAAGCAAGGTACTCAAAGAAATCAAAAACCTACTTGTAATCATTGTGGTAAAATAGGACATACTTCAAATAAATGTTGGAACAATGAAAAAGAAGAATTCAATGGAAAATGTTACAACTGAATCAACATGGTCACAAAGCAAATGAATGCAGGGAAAAACCTAGATTCAGAGGTAATTGTCACAAGGTCACAAAGCATCCGAATGCAGATCCAAGACATTCAATCCAGCAGAATAAATTATGAAAGCAATGTTTGGATGGGAATAAAACACCTAGTGTAGATGTCATTACTGTGGAGAATATGGACACATTGGCATGAACTGCATAAAACATCATCTAAGGAAAAGAGATAGTACCGTAAGATGCTTCAAATGCACTAAACTCGGTCACATAGCCAGAAACTGCATGAATGCTAGTGAAGTTGAAGATGGAAAGAAGAATGAAGCAACTAAGGTTAGGAAACAGGTGAGACAAAAGTTGATTCCTAAATCTACCGAGCAAACCAGTCCAAGTAATGGAATGGGTGGCTCTACCGACTCAAACTAAATTTCCAAGAAAGCACTAGAACTGTATTCTCCTAGACAAACTTCAAGCAGTTCCAGAACCGAATTAAAAGAAAGATCTAAATCAGCATACAAGATGCAGTAAGATCACCAAAAAGGTTGGTATTAGTCTTTACCAAACAAGGTCGGTATTAGTCTTAACCGAACAAGGTCAGTATTAGTCTTTATCGAGCGAGGTCGGAGCAATATGAATTCTCGAGTTTACCGAGTTGCGAAGTCTTTTCCGAGCAATTAATTCTTAGTGGGTGACAGTCTATCAGAATTCATACCCTAATTTATACTGAGCATTAATGACAGAGTTGTAAACAAAAGGTAAGAAATCAAACTCATTTCTCACTGTGAATTTTAGCACTTTAAGAGCAGAAAACTTCAAGAGCAATCCAGCGACTCAAATACCTTTTGCGAAAAGAATTTTCTGTGAGCTACCATGGCATCATCCAGCACCTCAGCGAAGAAAGGATCTGATATGTTAGTCCAAGGGGAATGGAAAGCACCAGATTTCAAGATCGTGCCCGTAATTACAGCAGCCCTAGACCCGAACAGAGCTCAATCTCAGATTCCTCCTAAGGTACTACTTATTAACGATATTCGCAATCATTTCAACTGTACAATTCATGAAATGGGAAACCTAGAACTAGATACTGTGCATGAAGAGCTATGTGTGGATGGTATTCTGAAACCCGAGCACAAACATCTGGAATATAAGGGATTAGTTCACATTGCACATTTGCCTCGAAACTTTTGGGATAAATGGGTTAGATACATTCTCAGCTGTATACATGATGGCAAGATTTGGCTGGAGCAACCCATAGAGATCACCAAGAAGATGATTCATCAAATCACCGGTCTTCCCATGTTGAACAAAGCAAAAACTACCAAAACCCTAGGTCGGTCAAAACTGGAAAAGAAAACCCTAGCCGAATGGGACGGTAGAGGCATGAAAGTTAGCAGCATTACCAATGCTGAACTAAAGTTTGGTACACACATTATTGCCCATAAAATATACAGTTCAAGTCGACAAAATAGTGTCTCCTATGAAGCTATTGACCTAGCATACAAAGTGGTCAAGAACAACCTATCATTTGACCTTGCAGATTTATTGTTAAAACAGTTTAACAAGAACATGGAAAGCATTCAAACTTCCAAAAACAATCCATGTAAGTTTGGGTCCCTACTAGTCTGTTTATTCTTCTATGTTCAAAAGTTCTTCCCTTCCAAAGGAAAAGTTGTATGGAGAAAAGATGTACCAGCACTTTATGAAATAAATGAATACATCTCAGAAATGGGTGAAAATTTTGAAAGTATAATGGATAGTTATTTTGAGTCCTTCAAAGAGAAGATGAATGATAGATTCTGGATTCCACAGAAGTTGGTGGAGGATTACAAGGATGACATTTGTTTCATGGTAGACTATGACAATGTATATATTCAAGCAGCTAAACCGAGGATTGTATATGTAAAACCTCTTCCTTATGAGGTAAATATTGATGAAACCAAGAATATCATTGAAGCCCTTCTTAATCAGCCTGTTAATCCCAAAGCTCCATATTTTGGAACATATGATGAAGCAAAGGTAAGAATTGAATTAAGCATAAAACTTCCACAGGCGGTAAACAAAGGAAAGAAGAGGATAGCCAAAATGCAAATGCTAACCAAGGACAAAGAAGATATCAATGAAGAAGAAAAGGAAAAGGATGAGAAAATAGAGGAACCAGAACCTGCAAAGAAGAAAGGAAAGGTTTTTATCACTAAGGCACCTAAGCCTCCCACTGCTGTATTTACAAGGAGAAGTGCAAGAGGTAAGGCAGATAAAGATAAGGCAAACAAAGATATAGTATTCAAAAGGCCTCCTCTAAAATTTCAAGAGAGGATCAAATTTTTTAGAGACGGATCAGGATCTGGAGTAAGTAACATAAAATCTTTTAAATATGAAACCAGATCGGAAACAGAACAGAAGGAAATAGAAGATGCTGTTATTGAAAAGATGGGACAGTGGAAATACTCTCCTGATGAAATAGCCCCACAGGTTCCAGCTGTCTTATTAAATCCAATAAAAATGAGGTGGAGCAATGCAAAGCAAACTGTGATAGACATATTTGATCAAACCCTGAGACAGTTAATGCCGAGCTTGAAAAATGATGAAGTAAAGAAGGCATAAAAAGAAAATGAAAATAAGATGACACTAAGGTTCAATACTTGTTTGATTCTGATCAACAATATCAAATCGGTTGTGAAGGCTGCAAATGCTACATGGAAGAACATATACCATCTTCACCAACCGAGTATTGAAATAGTAATAATAAAAGATATTGAAGATGACAGTGATGAACAAGAAGAAGCCACTGAGGTAGATGATATTGTGAGGATAGCAGCAGAAGTCATTGCATCCCTTCCTACCTCTCTAGTAAAAGTTTCTACACCTAGCCCGAAGACACCTTCAAGCATGGTTGTGACAACTTCAACTTTTGTCCAATCACCTATAGCAACATCAGAAGCAACCACCATTTCTTCTACCGAGTTGCAGTCTCCCATTTCATCAAGTTTTCTAGCAGTAAGTATTCCAGTTTTTGATTCTACAAGTGTAAATATTTTAAGATCTCCAGTAGACAGTGTGCCAGTCTCTATAGCCAGTCCAACTATGTCTATTGTCACTTCTACTAAGGCATTAAGTACAGATAAGCCTAAGGCTCTACCAAGTATAAAATTTTTGGGTAAGAATATAGTAGAGGATATAGACCTAGATGAAGAAATAGAGATTCCAACATTAGATTTTGCAAATCTATCAGCGGACCAAATGCAAAATATAGGTGAAATCCTCCAAAGGAAAGCAAAGCAAAAGAAGCTTAAAGAGGAAAGAGACAAGGAATATCAAATCATTAAAGATGCTAAAGACATTTTGTCTGATGCATTAGGCATTAAAGTAGACTCCTCTCAGCATGTTTTTCTACAATTAGCTGAAGCAGTAAATAAATACAATGAGGACTAATCTGGGATAGAAAAGTTAGTTGAAAGAGCCGAGAAGAGATTCAACAATAAAGTGCTTGAGCACATTGCTCAGCACATAGCTATTAAGCAAGTGGAATTGTCTTCAGATTTGTCAAATATTGAATCTACCTATTCAAATATCACCTCTCTTTTGGCCAGACTATGCAATATTGCCGAGTTCACAAAGGATGTTAAGGATAAAATGAATAAAATGGATGAGGATATGAAGATTAGCATACAGAAGCTGCAACTTGAACCAAGTTCAAGCTCTTCTCATCACATGAAAGTCTCATATCTATCAAATATGCAGTCAAATCTACTAAAAGAAGACACAAGGATCCGGTCCACACTGCTAGACATCCAGAATATGATCCTTCCCATCATGAATACAATGTATAAGCACATTGAACATTCCAAAACATTGATCCATGACAATCAGTTCTCTATAGCAGATCACATGATTGAACTCTCTCCAGAAGTCCAAATTGCAATCCAAACATGCAAGATTCTGCAAGAAAATTAGGACAGAACCCTGGCACTAATCATGAAGGTACATTCTGACTTTCTATCAAATTTTGGATTCTCTCTGTAAATCACTTGTATATACACCTTTGGCATTATCATCAAAAAGGGGGAGATATGTATAGAAGGAGATTTGTATATAGAAAAAGTTAGCACATTGAAAGGGGGAGATAATGTATAATGCTCTATGACAAAGACAAATTTAAAAAAAAATCAATAAGTGTATATAAGTTTTGAGCAATAAGTGTTTTTGTCACTAATGCCAAAGGGGAGATTGTTGGCATTAAGCAGAATTACCACTAGTGACAACACTTATTTGCATTCTGAGTGCAAACCAAGCAGAACAGTGCAAACCAAGAAGAACAGTGCAAACCGAGCAGAATAGTGCAAACTGAGCAGAACAGTGCAAACCGAGCAGAACAGTGCAAACCGAGCAAGATAGTGCAAACCGAGCTGGATAGTATAAACTGAGTAACATTGTGTCTACCGAGTCACTAGTATTTACCGAGTTCAAAACCTACCGAGTGGTTAGTATGAACTGTGCCTTCACTTCTACCGAGTGCATGATGATGCCGAGTAATGCAGTGGACGCCGAGTATCAGAAAGTCACCGAGTTAGTTTGCAGAAACCATGTAACCATACTTGGGCCGACTTAGTGGCACTTATGTTTATTTGTCAAGCCGACTTTGTAATTGTAATTAATTATTTAGACTTGTATATAAATAATGTTGTAAAGATGTCAAGATGTAGTTATATGAGTATGAATGTGAATAAAAAGAAAAGGCAGAGATAAGTGAATTACAAAGGGCTACAGCAGTATAGGGAATAGCAAAGACAAATTCATCACAGAAGGTGATCAGTACATTCAGCGAATCTCAATCAGCAATCTAGTTGCAAAGCAAGAGATCTACTGTTTCATCCTAACAGGTGAATCAGTACTAAAATCCTTTAACCAGGTAGACTTAACAGTCTGTTGTAAAATCTCTTTACCGAATGCATACTTCATTGTATGTTTTTAAATCCTTTAACAAGGTGGATCTAGCAATCCTTTTTGCTCCTAACAGGGTAGATCATCAGAAGTGATCAAATTGTAAGCCTTAATGGGCCAACTTTATTCTGTAGTACTAAAGCTTTGTGGGTTTCATCCCCACCCCAGTTTTACTTTCTTTTTGGAAGGTTTCTGGGTAACCAAATCTATGTGTCACTATTGTGAATGTTTTTAAGTTTCACACTTTCTATATGCATAATGAAAAAGTGAACTATATGCTAATACATCTGTAATTGTAAGAAAATTCAAAGTTACTGATTCACCCCTCCCCTCTTAGTAACTCGGTTAATCCCTGCATATTTCCAACAGTAAGTCACGCAGTAATAAGCGCAGGATGAAAATTGAACCAATTGAGGAAAAAGATATCAAACTAATGTCTATGATATTGGGTTACCAGTTTCAACATGCAAACATGGTAAATAGTGTGTCTGCAATCACTATTTTGATAGCTATCAGATTAGTGAAGAAAAATGGAGACTTCAACTTGTGTGAGATCTTGTGCGCATAGTTGATGGATAATATCAGGGCTATCAAACATGATAAGAGTAAGATATTCAGGTTTGGGTCACTCATCATCTATATGTACTTTCATATAGTTGGAAAAGTCTCTGATCTATACCTTGACAAAAGTCTACCCATAATGCCTCAAATATCATTCAAGGCATCATTAGAGAGTACCTTGAGGGACTTCATGGACTTAGAAATCAAGACATTTAGAAACAAAATGCAGAGAAGGTTTAGGATACATGAGAGCATTGTAGAAAAGTACAAGGATACCTTATGTTTTATGGTGGAGACATATATAACATGTATGGAAGTTGTAGAGACAAGGACTAAGTGGATCCATCCACTTGGTTATGAAGTGGAGGAATATATTTTGGAAGCATATGCACAAGTCTTACTGTCAGCACCCAAGGGTCCTAATGAGCCAAGATGGGGCACTTATGAGGAGAAAACAAGACAAGTAGATGGAGTCTTGAATAGTGCTATGACCAAGAGGAAAGCATCTAAAATCACCTCTGAGATACTAAAGATTCATGGTGTCACTCAAGCTGGCCTAGATAAGGAAAGGGAAGCCAAGATTATGATGCAACTTGAAAAGAAAATGGATGATCCCAAGGAAAAGAAGAACAAGACTGTTGATAGCACTTCAACACCTACTCCTACTATTGATTTGGAGTCCACACCACCTCCTGAGTATAGCAGGATGCCTATGAGGAAGAAGCAGACTGGTGCAAGCCATCCATCCTCTAGGACAACAAGAAGTCAAAGGAAGAACACTCAAGCACCTCCTGAGGTAGGATTCAGACTGAATCTACAAGTGTTGAGGACTAGGATAATTGATGAAGGAAGAATTGATCAGATATCTAATTTCTATGATAAATATAGTGAGATTGACAAATCTAAGACATTCCATGATAATCAAACCTATGATTAAGTTCAAGAAGACAGTCTTGGAACTTAAGATAGTTATTCTGGATAGTGTATGGAACATCTTAGAGTTTTTGAAGAGATAGGCTATTGAGGAAGACTTCAAAATAAGGGAGAAGATACTAGATGAAAGCCTTCCTATATGCTCAATTGAAGAGAAAATACTATTATTGGATTTGGTGAAGTTGCACCTTAGAACAAAGCTAAGAACTCTGCAGATCATGAACAAAGAGTATGATTTGGTTGCTAAGGAAACAAAAAATGCATTTGAGAAGGTATTCGTAGATAGAAACATGTATCCTCCCACTGCACCTACAACCCAAGCTCCATCTAAGGAAGAAAAAGTATCTGAGGTCCCTAATGTACCTATATCAGGTCCGCAGGATTCAGTGCCCATAGTGACAGTGTCTATTGATGCAATGGAGTCTACGCCCATGCTTGAAACAAAAGATGATACAATTATGATTGATGATGTTGAAATATCAATGGTGGCCATAGATAAGGACTTGGATAAGTTTGAGGAAGCCTTTGTAAGTACAAAAGAGGCTGAAATACTATGCGGTGATAATTCACCTTAGAAACAAGAAGATGGGCAAATTGAGGATCTAACAGGATAGGAAGAAGAAGAGGAGAAGGAAAAAGAAAATGAGAAAGAGGATGAAGAGAAGAAAGATGAACCTGTAGATGAGCCCTCTATTGAAATTCTAATTATTGTAAAGACTGAGGTAATGGATGTTAGTCAAAGTTCACTCCTTACCCCTAAGTCCTCAATTTCATTATTGTCAAGTTTGACCCCTGACACAACAAGTCTAGATTCATGGGGAGAAGAAGACCTGATTAAGATTAGTGTGCTAGCAATGGAGAAAGAAAAGGAGAAATAGGTTATGAGGAATCCATTATTTGTTAAATCAGTCAATATTATGAATAGCTTATTTCTTGAGGACAAGAAAGTGTCTAGTGTACACTCAGTGGATGATGTCAGCACCATCCTGACATGCTTCAAAACAAATTTCTCAAGTCTTCAAGAATCAACATCCAAAGTTGATGCAGGAGCATCCTGGGTGTAAGAGCAATCTTGCATCACCCAAAAATATTTCTAGTTTTGTTTTCAATAAAGGGCTATCTTATGCAGAGCTGCTATTTATGGAAACTTACTATTTTTAGTAAGTTGGTCATATGATCTCGGAATGTTCTGATTTCACAATTGGAGGTTCATCTTAGTCATTTCAGCCTACAAGTTGAGTTTCATTGCCACATCATCAGTATTGGTGAAGTTATTGAGGTTTTTGGGTATGAAATATTTTAGGTCAATTTTGAAGGTCTTAGAGGCTTCGAATCACGATTGACCCCTGGCTCATTGGTGCTAGCGCATGTCAAGCACTGTAGATCTTGTCATGGCATTTTAGAAAAGTGCTTACAATAGAAAAATGGAGCTACAGTTAAAAATTTATGGCCTCCAGAAGTTGGGCTACCTAAAAGCATATTTTGTATTTCTTTTGAGCCGACCCTATTGTAAAAATTGTGAAAATAATATAATTCTAAGTTTGGTCGGCCCTAAAAGGCTAAATTTTTGGAACCTTCTCGGGTGGTGGAAATTGCCTATATAAGAAAGGTCTGTAGTGTTGTCTTAGGCAATTCAGGATAGTTCTGGGTAGTAGATCTAGGTATTGATTTGAGGCTTTTTCCTATAGAATATTGTAAGGGAATGCCCATGTGGCTTTGCATATTGTAATTTTGAAAATTTGTAATTCCACATTTGTGGAGATAATAAGAAGCCCATTTTTTGTTCTTGCATATTGTTGTTGTTTCTCTATTTTTGTTATGTGTTTGTGGTATTAAGGGGAGCACCTTTCATCAAAAGTTGTAGAGGAAAAATATCTTAAGAAGAGATTGAGTGAATTGATAGGTAACTTTGCACTTGACCTTAGTTCTTTAATGGTTGGTCAAGCTTTGTTGAAAGACTTAGCAGCTAAAGGAAGAAAAATAATAGCTGACAGTATGGATGAGGAAAAACTGACTAGAGATCTCTCAAAGAAGATTCAGGAAGCTGAATCAATGATGGAAATAGTAAGGAAATTAGTGGAAGATCCCTCCTCAGATGTAAACATATGTAAAAATGTCTATCAAGGTCACTTAGACAAAATTGAGAAGGCAGAGCCAGAAATGGCCAAGATATAGGCTAGTCAAGCACAGTTAAGACATGCACTTGCACCCTCTTTAGATGTGCTAAATGAAAATATAAAGGAGATCGATACCACTATGGTGACATATGATCAAGGTATGAGTTCAGATTTGGATAAGATGGAGAAGTTGACTTATGCTTTGTGCACCCATCTCCAAACAATAAATGCACTGAAGGCATTTTGGCAGCAAGAAATTGCAAACCTTCAGATTGCATATCTGGATGTACTCTCAGTGTAAGTACTTGGAGTTGTATTTTTTTGAGAACCTTTGTCATTAATGTCAAAGGAGGAGTAAAATATATAGTAGAAAGGGAGAATATGGAGCAGTGTATATAATGTCAAAAGGGAGATATAAAATAGAGTATATGATAGAAAGTTTTTGTAAGATTTAGTTTAGTAACTTTGCCATATTCCTTTGTTGCCATTAATGACAATGGGGGAGATTTTTTGAAAGTTGACTATACTGATGTATATGACTATGATTTAGTTTTTTCATTATGGAAACAAAGTCATATGGAGTTTTGGATTCAATGCATAACTTAGAAGATCATAAAAATGGCTAAGTATGGAAGACTGGACAGTCAGTAGAGCACCAGATGAATAGAGTATCAGCACACATGCATATGACTAAGTTTTGGTATGTGCCCTAGAAGATAAGCTTTTGGTTATGTTAGTAAGCTATGGTTAAGAGTGCATGATCAAATGAGTTAGTATGATGAAGATACAACGAGTTGAAGTGACATAGACAGTGAGCGACAGAGCAGAACAGAGTATGCAACCGACTATTAGTAATTTGGTTAGTGCTTATAATATTGTTTTGTAAAGGCTATGCGCCTATTATATTTGTGTTATAAACATGTAAATCTAATTGTATGTAAACACGCTTGAGCCAATTCATTTAGAAGTGTTGTATGTAATTAGATATAGGCTGACTAAGTGAATAGTTTTGTTAGTGCATATAAATAAGACATGGGCCTTTGTATTTGAGCATGGATGAGACATAGAGTTGATAGAAGCAGAGTAGAAGTATGCAAAGAGCAGTTAGAATGTTTTAGTTCTTTAAAAGAGGTTAAATCATCAACATACATAAGGAACTAATCAAAGAAGCAGTGTCATAGCAATAGTTCACCTTACAGATATAGTGTGTATCTGATATCCTGAAGGTTGTAGCCTTCACCACTTGAGCAATGAGCTCTAGGAAAGTGTGTCCTCACTCCTAAGATGGTTAATTGTAAAAGACTCCTAACAGGGTCTGACCCTTGACAAGGTCATTGTACTTAAGCTTTGTAATGACAACTCCTAAAAGGGCTAAGGAATATTAACAGTTCATAATACACAAGTACAATTATTAGTGGGTATTAATTCCCACCGTGGTTTTTCCTTTGGCCAAGGTTTCCTTGTAATCATATCTGGTGTTATGTGTTATGTGTTGATTACATTACATGATTTAAATTCAGTTCAACATTTAAGTTATTGAGTTAAGTTTCAAGTAGATCATAAAGTAATTATATAGAACATTGATTCACCCCTCCCTCTCAGTGTTCCCATTCCTAACATTATCCACTGTGCCCCATGTGTTCATGTGTAGCCTAAATGAATTTGTTTGAAATTCCTACTACTCCCTGTCATGCATTTTCTCTAGTAGATGTACAAATTAAAGCCCATTTCCAAGTAGCAAATGAACATCTAGATTTGGCTGTGAAAACTCATCAAACAATCACTTTAGGATTTGTAATTTTATGCATAGGCTCACTCATATATATATATATATATATATATATATATATATATATATATATATATATATATATATATATATATATATATATATATATATATATATATATATATATATATATATATATATATATATATATAGGCAATACGAGGATGCAAATGGGACCTTATGAAAATCACTTTGTCAAAACTTACAAACTCTCAAAGTTTACCCTTCGCTGATTGTTGTGCCTAACAACATGGAACTCTAAAAAAATGCAAATGGAGTGGCCATAGCAAATTGGGCAAATGGATTCACGAGGATATGAAATTGTACATGATGGATATTTTTGATGCCTATAATGTAGGGGTACACTAATTTTTCACTCATTAATCATAGGTCCTAAAAAGAAAGACCTCAAAGTGAGCTACTTGAAATTTCTAAATAAGTGCAATGTGCAGATTAGCACAAAACCCTCCAACTGGGTAGATGCAAAAAATATCAGAACTGACTGTGGGGAACCCAAAATTGAAACATAAGCTATTTCATATGCATTTAACATGTCCACAATTCAATTACCCATGAGACAAAACATGGCTAAAAATACAAACTTACAAAGTAGGCATGTTCAACTTTTTTACACAATGGGCACAAATGCAAATTGGTGAACCTCCTAAAATATGAACTTTACAAAACCACTCAATCTACAAGTATGGGGCTCAAAATGGACATATGAGATGTATGTGAAGGGGAAAACATACCTTTCAACCGATAAGACATGAAACTCACAAGGTACCTAAATATTGAATGCCAAAACAATGCATCTCAACTAAGTGCACAAAGAGATTCCTTCACAAAATTCAACATGGTAATATCAAGAATTTGAGAGTACCAACAATGTCCATGTATAGGGATGTATGCCTCTTGCACGCATAAAAATATCTCATATCTCTAGGTATAGAAGGTCACACATCCTCCATTGAGCTTATTCCTCTACAAGAAAAATCAAACTTCAATTCTATTTGACGGCCCCGAGCCACCAAAAAAGAGAACACCAAAACCTTCCTTCATCAAAAGTTTGATTCTCATCAACATATGTGACCATCCACCTGGGTAAAAGTACAAAGCCATGTCACACTTTTATAAAGGAAAAGGTCAACAACACACAAACTTTTTAACTTTAACGACATAAAAATGGTATTTATGTTTAGAATTTGGAGATGATGTAAACTAATGAAATGTGTAAAAGTTGATGAAGTTTATGCCTATAATTTTTTAAAAAAAAATTGAGAAAGAATTCACATATTTTTTTAATTTTTGAAGTCCATTTTTTAGTTGTTGAAATATGATGAAAAATGAGGGTCTTGTTCCCACCAAAAAAGTATATGCAAATAATATTTTTTTCCTTTGATTTCAAAAATATGTTATAGATGAAATGTATAGCTAGTGCAGAAAAGAAGAAAAATTAGTTTTTAATGTATATTTTCTCCATTATAACTACTTAAAGTCAAACATACCTGAAATCGATAGTTTTCATCTCCCACCAAATTTCCCCTATCAAATCTACACAATTTAGAAAAAAAATTACACATTCTTGAAGAGAACTCTCTCCTCTAGTGTTAAATATAAAATTTCTATTTTTTTGATAAAATTTACTATTTTTGAAGCAGCTTGTTCTTGAATGTTAAAATACCTACTTATAGTATTTTGAAATTATAATATATTAGATATAATTAAAATAGTATTAAAATTATATGATGGTAATCTTGACTCTATGCTCTAAAAAAGGGTATTTTTATATTTGTAAAAAAATATCATTAAAAAGAGTAGGAGTTATTGAAACATCAATTTTCTGAAATAATTTTATTTCTTTAGTAATTGGCATAAAACATGCATTTAATAGATATTTCCAATTGGAAAAATTGAAGCACTTATCTAACTTAGCTAGAATGAATCTAGCTAGACCATATGTTTGACAAAAAATAATTTTAGTTAGAAATACTTAAATT